>JANDEH010000036.1:676006-1352012 GCA_024610705.1 Tetragnatha versicolor | reverse complement strand
TTGAAAAATCGAGAAGCATGGCATTATCCAATTTTTCAGGTGTTGCTGTTCTAAAATTATTTCTTAGCCATTTCTTCTCAAGTATATAAAAAATATTGAAGATTGCTTTTTAGCACATTTGTAAGTAGGATTTGAATCTAAAAGTATATTTAATTTTAAACTTTTCAAGGTAATACTGAGTGCTAAACAAGAGAGAGTCTGGGGTACCTCCACTAGGAAATTTTCAGAAATTCAACTCTTTTCTGGACATTTAGGACGTTTTGGTTGACAACCACCTTTGATGATAACTTGCCTTTTTCTATACTTTAGCTGTTAAACCTACAACAAATCTTCAGAACTTCCCCAACCTCCTTATCAACCCCTCTGAAAACCTGATCTGTTTCCACTTTGGAAATCCCTTTTGGGATTCATCAAGATATTAACTACGCGTGAACTCAAATTTTTTTTCAAAAGCTTCATATTTCCTATTTCCTCATTTAAGTTGTCCATGTCTTAGGCGCTCGCCACACTACGCGAGAAAAAGACGCGAGAACGATAAATCTCCATTAAAAAAACGATTAAGATGTTATCAAGAGGAGGGGAGATGTAAGGGGACTCGAGGGGGCGATGTAGTTGACAACTCTTGTAGCAGAGCCACTGCGTCGCTTGTCAGTGAGGATACTTCGACCGATCTGCTACAGGAGTTATCCACTACATCACCCCTCGAGTCCCCTTTAATCTCCTCTCTTCTCGATAACATCTTGATCGTTTTTTAATGGAGATTTATCGTTCTCGCGTCTTTTTCCCTCGTTGTGGGGTGAGTTCCTTACTACCCTTTAAGGGGACCCAATCCCAAGTTAGGATCATCTTCAAATAATTAATTGAGCAACTCGTACTGACATGGGTAGTACCTTTAGTTTGTATTTTGTTTGTTTTCAAGATAGAAGGACAACTTTTAATGATGAAAATTTGTTAAAAGACCTTTTCATGTCAAGTTTATTAAGAACTTATGATGAGAAATTCTTACGTGAGGACGCCCTTGTTGTCTGCTCCGACTTGTTCCAGAGTCTTGTTGCTGAAACGGGCGGAGGGAGCGGTCAACCACATCTGACTGAAGAGTCCCTCGGCTTTTTTCGAAGACAGGAGCGCGAGGCCAGCGGTGGCGCCTCCTCCGTGGGCCAGCACTGTCACCTAAAGAGACAAATTCAAATGGAATACTATGAGAAAATGAACTTAAAACTTTTAAGGTGGAAATAATTGAGGTTTAACCCTTTATTTACCGACGGTACTTTTAAGTACCACTGGCTCAAGTTTAGAGCTGCTGATGGTTGGCGAGTTTTGGATATTTGGCGCCATATTTAGAAGCTACATAATTTACTTAACATTAGTTGGGGTAACTATATAGTGATTTTTATCGCTAAAAACTTGGTGCATCAGCAGTACTAAACTTGCGCCGAAAATAATTTGGTAAATAAAGGGTTAAGGGGCTCTTAAGAGGTCTTCAAAATGCGACAGTAAAGTCTTTGTGATATTCCCATTTCATCGAAAGATTTATTTGAAGATGACCAGTTACAGAAAAAGTCTTTTTCAGGTTTGGAAAAGTATAGATGCACCGTAAGGTGCAAAACACACTGCGCGGCTTATAGTCGCTACTGCAATCAATCTCCTCCATAAAAAAAGCATGGGGAAAGCCTAGTTCCCTATCTTGACAGGAAGGAAGATTCCTGTCAAGATAGGGGGAGTCTCAGGCTGAACTCCATGCTTTCACCCCTCTTTGATTGATCGCTGTCGCGGCTTATGGTCGCTAGGTGTGACTTGGCTCTAAGGGTGAGGTGAAGCAACTTTTGCAGCCCTCAGTTTTATGGTCCTCTAGTAAAGAGAAAATACTCCTCAATTACGAACAGGAGAAACCCCCCTTTTCGAACGGAGGTTAGGAAGGTCTCCGCACGGTCACCCTGAGCGCAAGACCAGGCGTATCGCATGGGCGATATAACTTCTCAACTTCTCCGCCCATCACACAAAAGGGAGATTCCGAGAAACCCCCTGGTTTGCAGTTGCCCTATTGTGTGATGGGCGGAGAAGTTAGATCGCGCCTGAGATACGCCTGGTCTTGCGCTCAGGGTGACCATGCCCTAAAAGTGAAAAAACGTGAATGATCCTTTACCTTTTCAGGATCTCCTCCAAAACTCCTGATATTCTTCTGCACCCACTTCAACGCGGCGATCATGTCCTGGATCCCGTAATTCCCAGAGGTGGGCGGCCGCATCCTATTGGTCAACAGGTCCAGCACCAGGAACCCGAACACGTTCGTCCTGTAGTTGACGGTCACGAAAGTCACGTCTTTCGCGTCCGCTATGGCAGGGGACGGCCTCCAGTTGACGTCTTCGGCAGAGTACCCTTTGAGGGGGTGGTCACCCGGGAAGTAGACGACCACGGACCGCAGGACGGGAGGGGACAGACTCGGGGTGACGATGTCCAGGTAGAGGCAGTCCTCGCTCATTTCCATGGGGTGGCCAGGGATGGGTTGCTGGTAGCAGATGGGGCTGGACCTGTTGGTGTGAAACAGGTGTTTAAAGTAGCTGGTATATAGTATAAAAAACGAAGTAGCTAGCTATTATCCCCAAACAGCAGAAACGTTCAGGATTTGTGCTGGCGTCTTCTTACGTCAACCCGTGACGTCACTGACAGGAAACTTAATTTAGTATAGAAGTAAGTAACTAGTAAGTGGGACTTCTAATCAAAGCTCCTCCCATTAACCCGTGTCGTCATAGCCAAGAAACATTCAAATCTAGCATAGCAGTTTCTCTTACTTGTTAGCTTCGAAAGTGCCGGTCCAACAGTCGTTGAGGCTGGACGGCTGCATGGGAGGCTTCCACCGGAGTTCACCGATAGGGGGCAGCGCGTACGGCACCCCCTTGAAGACGTAGATGCCGTCCTCCTTGTACCCCTTGACCGGTCCGCAGTCGGTGATGGCTAGGGCCTCTCCCATTGGTCCTCGAGAGGCCTGTCCCGAGGAAGTGAAGATGGACACGACGCTAACGGCCACTAGGACGATGGCGATACATACCTAGAAATAGTAAAAAAAAACCATCGGTATTTCACCTATCGAGTCGTCACCGGTCTTAGAGCCTGCATAGAGCTTTTCACACCACGTGACTTGGCCCTAGCAACAGTCATAGCAACACGAGTGTTGGAGGACAAACTATGGCATCCACTCCATTGTGCACTATGTATTTGTGCAAAGAAAGAGGTATAAAACGAAAAGATTTTGATTACTAGCGGAATAAATCCACACAGAATGGATTTATGAAAGATTATTTAGATGGTATAGGTACTACTATGAAAATTTCAGACCACTGGACATCGCCGACATACTTTTTGGCAATGACACATTCGTCGCCAAACAAGCACCAGGGCTTCTAGCTGCCGTATTCACCGGTAACTTGACAGGTGGTTAACCGGCAGTCAAACTTCTGATCGGCAGTTAAAGAAAGAAAACTAGTAGTTATCTACCAATCAGAGGTTTGACACCCAGTTAACCGCCGGTCTAGTACCGGTGAATGCAGCCGTAAGTAGGATTTCGCAGGTTAGAAAAGTAGTTAAGCACATTTTGCTTTTTAAGCGGGGCGTATTTGACGTAAAAGCGCGTTGCATATATGACAAATCCAGGGAAATTATGAATTTTTAAAATTAAAAATGCATTAATGTCAAACATTTCCCTCTTACCAGGCCGGCGGCAACGCGCTTCCACCAGTAGGAGCGTCTCTGGTTGGCGTCGCGCAGTTCGACGTCCTTGCCGCCTTCGGCGTCGCCATTTGTGCCGTTGACGTCGCTCTTGCTCCCGTTCTTCTCTGCCGTCTTAGCTGCCTCCTCCGCCTTGATCTCGGCCGCCTTGCTCTCTTTGGAGAGTAGCTCGGTACCCGCCTCCACGTCTTGCTTCTCCACTTTGCCCTTGCGGAACAACCTGGGGATATGCAGGGTGTGATTAGCCGGTAGCAAACCTTATCGAAGTATTATTCCAAAGCCCTTTTCAGTACAAAATAATTGAGAACTATCACCACAATAGTAGAGTAACTAAACCGTGAAAACACGGCCAGAGCACTCAAACGTCATTGAAGACGTCTGGAGGCCCAGTTGCAAATCCACAGGAAAGAGTCCGAGCATATGCACTGAAATATTCTCATCAGATCTATAAGCAACTTGGCTTACAGACTGACTTACAACAGCCAACCCACCTTTCTAACATACTAATGTCGTTAACATTTAGGCGGCCGTGATGGTTGGAAGAATGGAATACAACTGGAGGACGTATTCGCGGGTATCTTGACCGGTGGTTAACTGGGATTCAAGCATCTGATTGGCCGAGAACTAGTCTTCCTTCTTTAACTGATAGTCAGAAGTTAAAACTGCAGGTCAAATACACTGATGTTCAAAGGATAAGCATAATTTAGAAACAGTTTCTTTAATTCTTATCAATGACATTTAAGTGATAGTACTCGTATATTTGATTGCTGTCAAGTGATGCCACTTTGAAGACCCAAGATAAATATGTGACCAGGGATCAAATTTACCCTGAAAATTGGTTAAGAGGGGAATAAACTGTCCTTATGCTTATCAATTGTGCTTAACGGACTTGAAACCAACCATCCCTTTCTGATACACCAACATTACCAGTAGTAAAAACAACAGTAGTTCATTACCTAGCAAAGAATCCAGGCGCCTTCTTCTTAGAAACAACCTCTACATCCTCGTCCTCCTTCTGAGCATCTCCATCGGCCTCTGCAGCGTTCTTCTCATCGTCCGTCTGGTCAGGCTTCTCGTCCTTTTCCTTCTCCTTTTCATTCTCGACGTCCTTCTTCTTGAGGTCCTCCCCTCCGTTGGCCTTCTCGTCTTGGGGGGAAGGGGTCTTCTCCACTTCGATCTCCTTCTCGGCCTTCTTCTCCTGTTCTTCCAGTTCGGCGGTCATTCTGCAAAAGAGCAAATGAGAGAGGTTGAGTGGTATACTATGTTAAAGATTAATTTGAGAGTACTTTTATGCAGTGACGCAAGATACACTTACGAATTGTACCGAGGGTCATTTCCAGATTAAAAAATCGTGTATTTCAAGTAATATCCCTTGATAGTTAAAAAGATAAGAAATTAGTATTCTGATGTGTGCAAAATCAGTTACACAGCAAAAACACGTTTTTGGCTTAGGAATTGAAAAAAGGCGGCCTTAGGTACACAAATCCCCTCCAAATCTTAAATTATTATTAAACTTTTGCAACAACTTCTGCTGAGGCACTAGTGTTTTTTTAGTGATAGAGATAGCACTTACACACATTATAAGATTCAAAAGTCAGACATTTTTTTCCAACAAAAATGCAAGATCATGTGAGAACAAATTATTCCAATACTCTCAGACAGCTAAATCGATACATCTAGCGCCAAATATCTCCATCTACCTACTACTTCAAGCGATTCCACCAATCAAAAACACTTCAGCACTACATCTATCTCCCAAAAGATAAAGACCAGTAGCCCAGACACTTTGATGAACCAATCCCATCCCCTATCTCGTATTCAACATGACCAGAGTCCGCAGCAAATGCCCAGCCCTTCCCACTAATGTACCCTTTTTTCCCATTCAAGGGTGAGATAATGTCCCTCATTATTAAACCATTCGCGTCCCCGGGGCCCCGATAAAGGGGCACTTTGGGGCAAAAGGGGTGGAGATGGCCCTAAACAATGAGCCCGGAGCCGGAGAGTCATTCCCTGACACCAGCTGCGATCATAATTCCACCCCCGAGAGCTGTAATGGGTCACTTCCACTTGTAAATTGCCGCCGTGGAGTTATTTCTTATTCCGAGGTTTGCTTGTTTTATCAGAGATGGCTTCTTCGGGATTTTTAAAGAGCACGGATTGGACCGAGGGTAATGAATGCCAGAGCAACAGAGGATTTGTTTAGAGGGGGTTGTGGTAGTAAGCGTTTTTTAATTGGATGGAAGGGGGAAATTTATGCAGATTAGGGGATGGGGTAGGATTTTTCAGGAAGAAAGAGTTTGGGATGAGCTTGGTTTTAATGTGTCCCTCATTAGAGAAGGGATTCTCAGATATTCCTGCTTGCGAAGACAAGATATGTGTTGTGCTTAGTCATAACACAAGACCCGAACTTCCTCAATTGCCAAGCATGCATGGTAGCTGCGACGCCCGTACTGGATTTAGGTCAATTTCCAAAATGTTTTGAGATCGCTCCATATATGAGTATAGTGTCCCCCCAACGTATAGGACAACCAACTGACAAAGAAGGAAAAAAAGGCGTTTTTAACTACGTAACTGCTTACTATTCGAGATCGTGACTTTTTGTGAGCCTGTCTAGGCAAATGTTACCATGACAACCTATTACATCATTGGTAACAATAAATACTTTTAAGTAGAATTTTTATGAGTATATCTCCTGTCGTATTTTCATCCCGCCATCACTCAATGGAATTGAGGTGCTTGCAGCAACAATGAGCTAACTTCAATGGAAAACTGTTGGAGGTTGGAGTTAGCTTATTGTTGCTACAAACAACTTCAGTTGCTTTTGCCAGAAATCATCTATTGCCTTCTATTGCTTTCCGTATCCTAGTTATCATGTATAGTAAGTACCCAGTCAGCCAGGATACAGGGGATAAATATTCTCACATTGGTGGGTGTACGATAGCATAACCAAAAATTATCATCCACTAAAAATCAAATCAGTAGCGGGACATTTCCATTCTTCGCATATACTGAAAAGCCATTGGCATTACACCATTGCTTTAGACAAGCGAAAGACCTTACAAAAGCGCTTTCGAAAGACTTTTAAAGTTAGTGCTACAAAGCCACTAGGTAAAACCGCCATTTGCAATAAGAGAATCGTGTGCAGTTGTCACGATGCACGCCAAAGCTTGCACCGCTTATGGTAAAGTGGTGCGAATATCTGTCACATAGGCGATCACGCGAGCTAAAATTACGACTATTCTTTGTTCCTGAAGAGAAGAATAACATGTAGGCTAAGATTTAAATATATTCATCGGTTTCATTAAGTTGAGTAGGTTTTCAGAGAGTTGAAAAGTAATTTTTTCCTTAAACAAATAGTTCTTGCAGTAGAACTCGAACCCAATAATTTTATTTTTACTTGGGTGAGGCTCGTGTGGGGTCACGTGCGTACCTCGAAAGTAAGAAATCTACACTTCTTTGATTACATCTTCTACCACAAGAAAAAAAATTGCATGCGCGTGCTGTTCAATTAGGATTAGAAACGAAATTATGCTTTTCCGCAATGCAATGATCCCAACGTTAAGTCTTTGGCTGTACGAATATTTGTTTGGGCTTTCAAATCGCGTCATTTTTAAAATAACATTTTTCTAACTCCTCTGATATTTTCTGTTCTTTTCTGGTAGATTATAATGATGAATAACATACTATGTTAGGATCCACTTGTTTTTTTTTGCCCCTGTAATTTAGCCATAATAGGTGCAAATTTGTTGGGTATACGACTACTTTCTGGAGTGACTGTAGATAACATAGCCTGTGAAATAGCAAGTAAAAGAGTAGGGAATAAATTGAGGTAACACAAGATCTACTATTTCTATGTCTTCAATTCAATTGAGATTACCGTGATCACAACATAGTTCAGCAACGTATCCTCTCCTCTATACAATACTTACATTTTCGCTTACTTAATACAATGCATCAACAAACAGTAATGCAAATTCTTTCCCACTTCTCAATCGACATATTCATCCAAAACGAACAAGAAAAACAGTCCCCCACCAAGACTTCGGTAATCGATACATTTTCTCCCATGAAAATGAGATTTCTCAACACTGTATGGCACAAAATAACTCCACACTGCTGCGAAACTCTGCAGCTGTTACCCTGAACGGGTCTTTAAAACAAATGCGTTCTACTCTGTCGATCACCCATTTCATATAGGGTCGGTTGATATTATGGGGAGGGGATTTTATATTAACCGTTGGCAGCAGTAAGCCTAATCATCATCAACGATTTTCGCTCTCTCTCTTTTTGCGCGTTTCGTCGCTCACCTGGAACTAATTGATGGCTGGGATGAATGTGTTACAATTTATTGGTGAATGGTAACATTTTTGGCAGGCATTTGATGGAGTGAAAGTTGTACATGAACGGAAGGGTTTGGATTTACAGACCTTGTGTTTTGTCCTTAATGAAGGATTCGTTTATTCTGTAAGTCTTTGTTGTTTGCAATTTGCACGGACGCAAAAAGGTATTGTTCTCATACAAGAGCATTTATGAAGAAACATCAGAGTTACCTTAATTTGGAAGGTTTTTTTTCATTTAAGGGGGGGCATCCATAAAGGAAGATGTAACGCTTTTTTCAACATTTTTAAGCCCCTCCCACCCTACGTCACCAAGTGACACACTTCACCATACACCCTCCCCTTTTTGTCACAAGTCACAGTTTACTTCCAATAAGTTTAGAATATGGTTGGTAGAATTTTAGGACCCAATGTTTTTTTAAGTTACCCCACCCCATCTATTAAGGCTAAATCTCACCTTATAACATCAAAGTGAACTATTATTTGGTTGGTATAAATCTTATAAACCCCGTTCTCCCCATTGTCACAGATAGTTGACTTCCTGCTCCCTCCCTTCTAAAGCGTGACATCATTTATGGACGGCCCCCTAAAACAAGTACAATTTGATTTTGAGCAATGCAATTTGTATACCATAGGATTTTGGACAAATATGGAGAGTGGGGGGTCATGCAGTGGCGGCAGAGCCTTTAGGGTTTTCTAACATCAGCAGTCTCCCCCAATAATCAAAATTAAAGATATTATGTTTTAATACAGTGATGCCCAACCTTTTTTTCCCTTAGGGCCAATTTGCTTATGAAGATTTATCTCGCGGGCCACATAAAAAACACTTTTAAGGATTTTTCTAAACAAAGAAAAATTACAAACCAGTTTTCAATGAGAAGTTTGCATCTGTTTGGAGAGGATACTGGTTCTTGTAAATTCGGCTCCAAATTTGTAACACTTATCCTCAAAACTGAATTAAGATGATTATCTGTAAGTCGAGATCAAGCACTAGTTTTTGTTCTTTTCAGAACAGATAATGTTTGTTCATGAATGTTTGTCGTGGTTTTCTTGGAAGATTTCTGAAATTGGTTTTTGTTTTTAAGATTTAACGAGTCCGCGGGCCACATGGATCATCCTCGCGGGCCACATTTGGCCCGCGGGCCGTAGGTTGGGCACCACTGTTTTAATACATCTACTTCGAACATAGCGGTTTTATCATGTACTAGCTGATATACCCGCCGTTGCTCGGGGGAAAAAGGCTTTTCAAACTGAGTGTTAAATTAAATAAGAATTATTTTCTTCACTATATTCCTTTCCAGGGCGTCATTTAGGGGCAATGAATAAACTGCCTTCCCGGTCGGATTCTTATTTGATGCTATACTTCTTCCTTAAGATATAAAAAACTTTTAAAAAACCACCTGATAAGAATTAATATGTGAAATCCTCATTTTTAAGAGTGCTATTTTCAAATTAGAAAAAAGTTGGTAGGAGACCATCTTAGCCCCCTTATTTCATGATACTATATCTTTGTTCCCTTAAATATCCTTTGTTCACTACTCCATCCATTTTTCCAATAAGTAATGCATAGGCATCATCTTCAACCTTCGCTTCAAAATAAAGGTAAAGGTCTATTATTGAACAGGCAATTCCTATTGCCTTAATATTTATTTCCCCCTTCATCCCTCTGTTTTCATAAAATTCAAAGCAAATAAAAAATAAATATACTTTTAAAGATGTAAAAAGACCCTATAATTAAAATGTTAAAAACCTGTTTTTAAAATTGAAATTAAAAAAAATGGTCAGGGGGAGACCCCCTGAACCCCCCTTTGTTGATTTATTACCAACTCATTCGCTAAAAGAAATCGTCTTCAAACATGAAATAAAAGTAAGCATAATTTGAAGTGACTGACACCAACCATCTAAAATGCTTCTGATGAAATACTATTGTTATTTAAATTTTATTTATTGGAAAAAAAATTAAAATTTTTTGGTTAAATAGTTTTTGGTTATTGTAAAAAATTATTTTATCATCACAAATTATTTCATCAGATTTTTTAAAAAATTACACTTGCTAAAATATTTTTTAATAAATATTTCCAACAATATAGGTTTTGCGTCACCTGGATGGAGCAATAACCGTTATCAGTTTAACATTGAAGCTACGAATAGGAATTTAGAAAAGGGCCAAAAAAGATAGCTTAGAATGTTTTGATTTCAAATATTCTTTTTTGAAAACCTTCCCTATTGGGTGAGGAACAACATGCTAAAATTTCATACCAATCGCATGAATAATGTGGGTGCTAGAATGCAAAAACTAAAAACGGGGGTAAATATTCAAACCCCGTGCACCCCCTCCACGATGGAATATCGAAAAATCCAGAAATCACTTTCTTTTAAATATTCTTAAGAAGATATTACCAACAGGTCGCTTTTAAATATCAAATTATTAGTATGTTTTTCTTCGAAAATGTAAAACTTTGTTTATTCTCAGTAAAATCGGGTTTTTGAAATTTTTAGACTCCTTAAAATTGGAATATCGAAAATTTGAAAAATGTCTTTCTAGATATTGTGGCTAGGTACCTTCCTGCAAAATTACGAAGATATGGGGTAATTTGGGACGGTGCTAGGCTCGAAAACGTAGAAAACACTCCAAGCACCCCTGTGGGTCAGAAAAAAGAATTTCGAAAAATCCCTTCTTTGTGCGCGTATACACCGTAAGATCTTCCACCACACCAAGTTTCGAGTCTTTAGCCCAGGTAGATTTTGCTGTGCGATGATAGGTGAATCGATCGATGAATCGATGAATGGTAAAGCTCTTTTATTATTATAGATTTTTTATAAGTATCGCTTATTTTGATCGTTATGTTTACATAATTTTTAGAACATACAAAACACAAAAAAATAATAATAAAGCGAAGCGATAAAAAGAAACGAAATGGTTCTTAACTTAACTAGTCAGCAAATAAACCATTACCAATCTTTAAAATCAATACAAAAAGAAAGCAAAGAAAGAATACTAAAAAATTTTGTGGTGGTAACAATATAAACATTTTTGTTAATGTGATAAAAGTAGAAATGAGCTTAGCAAAACTAAGGGGTCCTTGATGCTTGATTATATAAATTTATTAATTTAAGGAAGAAAACAATTGTATTAATGTAGAAAAAAATAATTATTAATTGATAAGAAACTGAATAGTTTTACTTAAGCTAATTTAGTCAATTCTCGCTATTATAGAACTAAGAACTAAAGAAAGCGAGAAAAGTGTAATGTCTTCATCTTCATCCATCAAGTTTGGAGTCCGTCTTAACTTTCGATTCTACCTTACAGATGGCAGCACGTTGTTCTTCAAAGGAAATGCGAGTTGCAATTTTTCATGATATCGATCGAATATATCAAGTATTAGACACCGGCATTGCATTTTCTTCAGAGATTGAATCGAGAAATTTCAAAACAATATCATAATAATTTACTATCAATATAAGAGCGAAAAATAAACACGAAAACCCACCCGCCCTTGTTTGTTTTAGAAAAATAAGATATTTCCACAGAAAAATTAAATTAGATAATTTGGTTATTAATTTCACACAAAAGGAATGTTCAACCTTTTTCATTTTTCAGTTGATAACATCCAAATTTATAGCTTTATATAATTAAATTAAATTGAAAATATTACCAAAGGGGACCTGAAAGTATCTCCAGCGAAAAAAAAAATTCGGTAGAAATATAGATAAAATAAAAATATCTAAACTTAATCACTTCCATAATTTTGAACTTTGGAGTAGCAAGAAACATAAAAAGAATAAAAGTTTTCGCATTTTAAGTATATCCGATTGTTAATTAATATTAATTAATAATTCTCGTAAGTGGCAGTGGCATGTTTTAACTAAAAAGTAATTTATGTAAGAACCGCCGAGCATTCTGTAAAAAAAGTTTTAAAGGCTAAAAATAAGCCTTCAATTTTTTATAAAAAATTTTTTGCTTAAATATTGTAATAAAATTTCCTTAAGGGGCCATTCATTAATTACGTTTGGGTCTCGAGGGGGAGGGGGGGTTGGAAAAATCTCTATACATACCCTTACTTGGGGGTTGGGGGGTCAAACCCATTCTTACGTAAGATTTTCCAAGTTAAAGTAAACAAATTATAATTATTCTAATCAAATTACTATTGAATAACCCCAGAAAAACTTAAAAATGCTGACGATCTCGATCGAGAATTACTTATCTGTTGAAAAATAAAAATCTTTGATTTACATCAAACTGAGAGTTTTAGTGTAACTAATCCTTTCTAACATTTTATTATTTTGAAAAACGATGTGGAATCTTACGTAAGAATAGGGGGGGAGGGGTTTGAAAAATCTTACGTACCCTTACCATGGGGGTAGGGGGGTCAAAAATTGCCAAATCATCCTTACGTAATTAATGAATGGCCCCTAATAGGTCACAAGTGACTCAAATACGACAGACTAAATTTCCTAAAAAACATAATTTACAATTAATATACGCGAAATAGGTCACCAAATAACATTCCACTGTAAAAAATATTGGTGTCATTTAACACCAAAAAAGGTGGCAACTAAGTGTCCACCCCTCTAGGAGTATTAAAACACCAGCATAAACTGGGGTTTCATAACACCAAAATTATGAGCAAATTTTGGTGTTATGACTTATGAAACCCCAGTTTATGCTGGTGTTTTAATACTCCTAGAGGGGTGGAAACTTAGTTGCCACCTTTTTTGGTGTTAAATGACACCAATATTTTTACAGTATACGTGTAAAATTGGAATACATATATTTCCCATTGTGCCAAAGAAGATAACATTTTTCTGGCTGCCAGGTAAAAACGAACCCTCTTAAAAAGGAAGACAATAAAATTATTTTGACCTATATTCCTATATATAGACAATTTAACAGGTGTTAAACAGGTGATGCCCCCGCATCATCCCTTTCTCTAATTACCCAACCGAAAAAAGCCCTTCTTTATTTAGTATAGCGGTTGCAGTAAGTCATAACTTCAATAATCTCGCTTGTAGGAGAAGCCTCCTTTAAAATGATTTCTCCACGTTCAGCGAACACAGATACCATCACAGAAATTGTAGCTTCAGGGAAACGAGTAAAAATGTGCATTTACCAAATAAAAAATTTTAGTCAAAAGTGTTAAAATTTCTCTAATCTAATCCATTAACTAATAGTGAAAAAAAACAAATTGAGGCCAAACCACCTTCGATTGATTTTTCTGAGAAAAAACTCCTTTACTTGGTTGATACATTTTTGTTGGTTGATTTGTTTTATGACATCTTCAGAAAAGTTAGTCAACCAAGGTAACAAATAAAACTAAAAATTGTTGTTAGACTGAGTCATTAAGGCAGTACCAATGAATGGAGTCAGTGAACATCAATGTTGTCATATAGATTTACTGCATAAAAAGGGTAAAAACACTTTAAAATAACACAAATTTTTGTTTTGGCTTAGTTTTCAGCAGAAAGAATAAGAAAAGAAAGACAGATAATTCCAAATTGCTATAAAAAATAGTAAAATACGATGAATTGTCATAGTGCACAAAAAATCCATCTGCCCTTTATTTTTTTGGACTTATTTTCTTCTTCAAACTGACGTTTACTCGTCTTTCTAGAAATCCATTCGGCCCGATGAACATAGACCATTCTCCTTCTCAACAAGCCACATCGTACCCAAATTAGTTCAGAAAGACTCCATTACATCCACCGCCCCTTCTTCCAGGGGGTATTCTTGCTGTTTCTCGTCGGGTCTAACGAAGCATGGGCGATTCGGAGACAAATTAAATTTGCTGGTGCAAAAGAACTAATACGATGCTCCGGAAAATTAACGTTAATACCGTTCACTGAGATCATCATCATCATTGGGAAAGAGATAGGATGCTGATGTAAGGTGGGTATGAGATTTTAGCAAAAAAATATATATGTGCATCGTTGATGGCGTGTTGGTAAACTGTTGGTGGAAGATTTGTTTTTGAAAATTATTAGCTAATTAAGGATGTTTATTTAGGGGGGGTCAGGTCCGTAACCAGATTAAATTATAATTGTTATTTAGAAGGCTATACGCAGAGGTCAAACTTATTATACAAGCTTTGAACAAATTACACACCGTGGAAATTTCTGTAGTGCTGGAACAGGCGTAAAAATGATTTTATTGGATGAGTTAATGATAGCTAAAGTTTTCAGTTTGCCTACAATAGAGTACAGTGAAGCGAAAAATTATTTCCTTGTGTGTATCAATTACTTGAGATAAATTTTCTTAAGGGTTCCTAGTCAGAACGAAAGGTCGTTAAGGTCAACCTAAACCACTTCAATCATCACTTAAACCAAATGATCATGTTTTTTATTCAAGAAAGAAATATTCACAATCGTTCATGGTGCTCCCTAAATTATATAATCCAATATGTGTGGGACAATCGTCATGGACAAAATCATAGCAACTGGCTACCGGGCAGATGTAGGGGAGGAAGGGCATGAGGGGACAACCCTCCATTTTCAAGAATTTCCATTGCTTTTAAGTTTAACGATCTTTCCAGGGCACTCTGGAACACCATGCATCCTCCAAGTCACTAGCTGTCTACAACCCAAATCGAAATCAGCCCATGCTGCTTAATCTTGACTCACATAAAGTGATACATTCTTTCAACTTTTTTTTCTCAATGCAAAACATTGTTGAGGGCAATCAAAGACCACGCGCGACCTTAAGGCCCCTTTAACACCAAAAAACCGGATATGACAAAAGAGAAAGGTCACCACCAAACACCTAAACCACGGGCATCAGCAAACAACTCCTCTCGCACGCGCGAACCCGAGCGCTATCGGTCAAGCCAGCACACGCCATCGGAATATCATCATCACCATCCGCACCAACCTTGAAAGGGTTCCCCCGACCGTAACCCGTCGCTTCCTTCTCCCTGAAAACGTCCACGTTAAATTAAATAGGTAGAAGAGGAAGTATGTCCTTCCGATATCATTAGAAGGTGCACTGCTTACATTACCTATGGGTGGAATTTTTTTACACTATTTTTAGTTGGTTTGAAATCACGTTTGACTGATTTAAATTCGTTCAAAACTTAAAGTTAATATTAGATTTTTATTAACGTTTTAAACTATTAGTTAACAACGATTGTAGATTGATCTCAAGGCTCATTCACACTGTGAATAAATTGTTGTTGAACTTCATCACTTTTCTATGGAAACTAGCAATTCACAGGAGAAAATAACTCAGGATGAACAGAGATAGTGAAACAATATGAAAGAACCTTTACCAAGGCAATGAACATTTTTTGCGCTTATGAAATCGCTAATTAAAAAGAATATTTTTTTAGAGAAATTCAGTTTAAACCACCAGAGAGTTAATTATCCAGTAAGTCGCCATAAGGTACAAATATATCAGGGTTGGGTCTAAGAATAAGATCTTTAGGGGCAAACAAGATACTTTGGAAGATAAGATTATCCTTCATTGTGTTTTTGAAATTTTCTTTTAAAAAGTTGGGAGGGGGCATTATCACTATTTAAGCCCTCATCTTTCAGTACCTGGGATTTTTTTTACCCAAATGATGGACATTATTTTCCATTCTGACACATGCAGAGAACAGTAAGTCGCTGTTTTTATATTTGGTTTTAAAAGAAGATTACAGTATTTTCCTTTCCGAACTAAAAGCCAATTGACCCTTTCCACACGCTTTGATGTTTAAAAGACTGCCGTAGTGTTTGCATACCCCTTAAAACTAGCAGGGCTCAACGAAGACCACGACATCATGAACAGAAATATAGAGGCAATCACGGATTGCTAATAAGATCTTGCTTGGAGAGTTCCAGATTTCTTACCACAAGTTTAGGTTGGTCTCTTTAGAGTTGTCCATACTCCTCCTATCTCTACGGTCCCTTAACATTCACTTTCGAATTCTGTCGTCACACTCGGGATGTCGTCGGCACACGCACGAAGGGACGTCGGTGTGCTCAGAAGGTTCAAACTCGAATCCACAACAATAGACCTTCGGGGGTTGGATTATTTGCTAATTATGAAAGAACTGAGGTGCTCTTTTATTGTAACGGTTTCCTCTCTACGACCTTTGTTTCGGGATGTCGCAATGTGTAACTGAACGTGACTTCTGGTAGTACTACAAGTGACATTAATTGGTGACTCGGGACAGGGAGGAGTTTCTCAATGGAGGGTGGCCTTGGAAGCTAACGAGGGTTCTTTTCCTGTCGGATACATATCCATAAGAACTCTCATGGTTGAGGTTTGTGGAACGGAAGCATGTATTCAAAAATCGTGGATGAGTTCGTAACAATGCAGAAGGTTAAGTTATTGACCAGGTTGAATATTTTCTGATTTTCTCACATGCTTATAACATAACTAACCAAGACAGAAACAAAAAAAGGAATTCAAAATCATATCTTAAAACAAGAACATTGCTATTTCGATAAGATATGGGGTACTTCTTCTAGCAAAACTTAAGGTGAAATTAAAATGAAAATGATTATCTTCCAGCCAGGAGGGTAAATTCCAAAACCTTCCCTTTTGGATTTTGAATTTGCAGTTGGAATTCACTCTAATGGAAATCTACGAAACAAATTTGATTGTGTTTTCCATTTAGATTTATAAATAAGGAATTAACTAAATTTATCACTCCATATAATATTTAGTGTGTTAAAAGGATTTTATAAGTAGGTTTTATAATAAGGTAAGACTGGTTAGACTATAAAAGGGACCAAGGGGAAAATGTCTAGATGTATCCCTAAAGTCAGATATTTTTCATCAAAAACGAACATAGTGCCCCATATACCTCCGAAATTCCTATATTACCATCATAAAGGCGACATATTAAAATACCAAGAATATACGTCTTACATAAAATTGCAAAGACAATACAATAGTATTTCTCCCGAAATTTTGTCTGGTTATGAAATTCATCAGACAAGTAAATGAAAAAAAAGAGTACTTTAAAATTCGTATTTAATTAAGGCATTAAAATTAAGGTTGTGTCAAAAAACTTAAATGAAGTCCATACATGAAATAAATAAATCATCAACACTCGGCAAAACCTTTAGGAAAACAACAGATTACGCACAAAGGTTGACTCAGTCAATATAGTATTTTTTCATTAATAAAACAGAAAAGAAAAATGCAATCAAATTTATTTCATAGAATTCCAATAGAAAAAAAACACTGAAAGTATCGCTGTCTATTTCCTTTTGTCCACAGCTGCCCAAGAGAAATAGCTACAAAACTGCATATCACGAACTCCGAAACCTTTGTAAAAGTGACAGCTTGACAAATAAGAAGCATATCCAAACAGTGATATGCGAGAAAAAACCCGCTTCACGGCATCAACCATAAAAAAGCGGGGTAATGTAAAAAAAGTGCTCTCCTAAACCTGGTATGCCTTTCACGGTATTGTCTGAGGTCGTTTCAGTTTCGATCTTCTGACCCTATAGCTGCCCACACAAGATAAACGCTATGCGAGAAAAAAAAATGTATATAAATGAAGTGTGAAAGAGGATCGTATACAAAAAAGCGTATGGGAAAAGGTCTTTGAGTATGTTCTTTATGTGTGTGTTTGCCCGAAAAACATACGGGGGTCTAAAAGCAGTTTCTTGTATGGAATACAGATCAGTGGAATTTGTGGATTAATGGCATTGGGGGTGGACGGAAGGCGCAGAGAAGAAGGTTTTCTGTTGTCTCCTGGATGAGGAGAAGTGGGAGTACAGACTTATTTTTTTTTGGATGAGGTAGGGCGGGGGTTATGGTGAAAATGTTAAAGCAACATTGCATACTTTCCAAGTTATCGACAAGCACTAATGGAGTACAAAGGTTTTACAGTCAATTGAAAAGGAGCTTGGAGTTTAAGGATGTTGAAATTGTTCCTCTCTATACTAGTGGAATGCTTCTTGATATCCCCATCTGCTCTCTTTATCTTTGATGAAAAGCTGAGATTTTTATTATTACAAAACACATAGTTTTATTTCAGACATTATATACACATTATTTTAGATAATCTCTATTAGCTTGGAAAAGATAATAGATAAATTCAATCGGAACAACTATCAGGAATCCTTTGAGTACTTCCGGTTGAGTACTACAACATAGAAAATTAACCAGTCTAAACTATAATAGCGGTAGTGTTCTTGAGATTCACCAGTTGAACCAGTCTATAAATTGTTATTTTGAGGTCTGTTAAGTCTTGACAGCACAAGAAAAACATAAACAATAGCAGATTGATTATTTAAATAGATATTTTGTACTTTTCAAAAATGAAAATAAGGCTTGGGTAGTTTGCTTAACGTAACGTAACGGGTTACTTTTTTTGCAGACAAGGGGGCTCAAATATTGCCAAAACCATACTTAAGTAATAATTGAAAGCCCTCGAAAAGGAAAGAAAGAAGCAATCTTTACTTTAAATTGAAAAAAAAATTGGATTAAATCTTTTATCTCTTAAAAGTTCTCAAACTTCCCACATAACGCTTTGCTCCTCCATAATTGCAAAACCGGCACTCCTGTCAAAAATAACGCCGGGATAAACATCTGTCCGATACATTCCGGTAAGAAGAAGCGACAGGAAAGGCACTAAAAACCGCCATTTCTGGGAAAGTCCCGTCAAAGATAAGACGAACCCTATTTGCTCCAAGAATAAATCTCCAACTCGCAAAGGGAGGTCGCGACAAAAAGTGCGAAAGGCAGGGCGCCCCTCGCTGGGGCCCACTTCAATCCCCGAAGGGCGTGTGGGAGGTTGTTGCAGACAGAAGGGGGCCTTTGCCCCCATTCGGGGGATTTTCTCCATCTTCCCAAATAACGGTATTGACTCGACTGGATTTTGCCCGCTGAGCTTGAGTCCAGTGACTTCTCTGGCAAAGGGAGTTTACAGGATCGGTACACAAAGAGGACAATGTCCGAGGAGGGTTCCACGGGGTGTAGTAAATCGATGGTCAAAAGCCGCTGGTGATATAAAGCGAGTTGCTGGAGTTGTGGGAGTGAGATATTGAGACGGGGTTTCGGTTTACAATAATAAGCGTATTATGCAAGGGCAGAACTTAGCATAAACTGAGGACGTAATAAAATGACATAAACCTGATGAGAAAAAAATGCAGGGCCTTAAGAACCAAAATAAGCGGTGCACGTATTAAATGATGTGATTAAAAATAAAAACATTTCAGTCGATGCAATGAAATATATAAAACCATCATTATGGGATTTAAGTAAGAAAAGAAGCTTAGAAGGGGTCATCCATAAATTACGTGAGGTCAAAAAGGGGGGGGAGGGGTTTGGAAAAATCTCACCAAATCTCACCAAGGGGGGAGGGGGGGTCGATTAAAATCTCACGTCAACTTTTTTTAACTTAACTAGGGAGCTCGCCAACCCCCGTTAACTGCTGACGCAGGGCCTTTCGGATCGCTTCGCAATCCCCACAAAACTCTGCTCACAAAAATTATTTATTTATAAAACATTCATTATAACAATTAGTAGAAAAAACGTCAACCAACTTTCCAGAAGCACACTCTCTTAAAAGTTAGAATATTTATTGGTTAAATTATCAATAATTTAATCAACACGTTTTCCTTGAAAATATCCATCAAGTCTGCTCGTGCTATTGTTATTCAATACTTACAAAAACGTTCAGCAATGAATCTGTTAAATTTAATATAGTACCTAGTAACTCGTCAAAATATCTAGTGTTTTATCATTCAAGTTTTAGTTTCAAAACAGACTTTTTAAACAATACGATTTAAGCTATTAAAAAAAATAAGAGACAAAATCTACATTGCACTCAATGTTTACAAACAATTAATTTTGGTGTGTGAAATTCTATACTTGAATCTGTGAGTTTCTGGAAAACTCTTATCAGTCTTTTAAAAATATTTTATTTAGAAAGTACATATTTTGAAGCGCATTTTTAAAGCGTGAAAGGAATTATTTTCATCATTAAGGAATAGCGTCGGTTGTTCATTGTGATTGGAGGTATAATAAATTGTGCGACAGTTTCTTGCTGTTAACTGCAACCTTATCCGTAATCCAGAAAAATGGAAATATCTTAGAATTGAGAATTTTTTTAGAAATTCTAAATTCACTTTGCACATCCTCAAAAGAATCCGAACAGTTTGATACCAAAAACATGTTATACGGATCAGTAATTAAAAAGCCTTTCTCTGGAAACCATTTACAAAAACTTTTTTTTAGAATAGAGAGATTAGGTGCTACGAAGCACAAAATGCAAATAATTTTTAGAAAATAATTTTTAAAAGTTGTAGGTAAATCTCACGTGGGGGGGAGGGGGGGTTAAGAAAAATCTCACTAAATCTCACCAAGGGGGGAGGGGGGGTCCAGATTTTGGAAAAAACACCTCACGTAATTTATGGATGACCCCAGAAGAAATTTTGGTACATTTCTACAAAAACTATCCTTTAACAACGAAAGAAGATAGAAAAAATACCCTTCATAAGAAATTTATTCGACCAAATAGTTATGTCTATGGTTATTTCAATACATGCAGTCCTTTTCAAAATTGTGAAAATTAAAATTTAGAATCGTAGCATTAAATAAGAAATTAATTTAATTTATACTTTAAGGTACGCTATTTGTTATTTGAAGGACTTTTAAAAAGGATAAAAGGATTGTCTCCTGAGTTGTAAATCTCGTTGCATTTTAAATGTTTGAGTAGGTACAAAATACGATGGTGAATCATTTTCAACCAAAGCCTCACAGGTACATCTATTAATTACAGATAGCACAAAAATTCTCAAAACTAGTTCAAGGAAAACCATTAGTTCATCGAGAGCAAGGACCAAAATAAATAAACAGTTAGTCGTCATGGAAACCAACACATTTTCAGTCATTATGCCCGTCCCGCATTCGAGCCCTGATAGGAATTTGGGACGAACTTTAATTGTTATTCCTGCTTACACACAGAAGCAAGCAAATCAATACAAACCTCATTAAACTAAACCAATAACATTCCTCTTCCACGCTCGCTCCCTAGGGCCTAGGTGATCGAACGCAATCTCGACAATGGAGATTTAGATCTCTCGACCACTTTTTTTGGTTGACGGCACACTAAAAATATATGGAATTATCGACGGTACACCTGAATATGAAAATTGGAAAGGTTGCATTGGCATGGTGCAATAAAAAATTAAACGCGAAATTTATATGTCTGAACTAGGTTCCATTTTGGAATTGAAACAATAAAACTGGATTAAAATCACTAGGCAATCTACAATTATTCATAAACAATTTTAAAGATCTAACTCGCTTTTCGGGCTATATTTCATTCATATATTGCTGGAAATCTAAATTTACTGAACTATGACGATATAACAGAGGAGATAATTTTACTATTGTTTAACTATGAAATTTCAATGGGGAATAAAAATTTTGGAAAAAGCTAAATATTTTTAGAGATAATTCTGAACAGTAAATATAGTTTTTTAAATAAATGATTTTTTTGTTGTTTCCATGTTTGGTGCCTATAGCATTCATGTTTCTTCAACTGAAATTGAATAATGACAAAATATAGGTTAGAAGCTCGTTAGTTATGTATACAACAGTAAATGAAATGACTTATACGTAAGACAGGCTAGAATTAAGTTTATTAGTTAGGTGTTCATAAATTTGTTTTTAACGCTTTTTAACTGACATTCATCTACAAACAGAAAGCTTTCAATAAATTTGAAACATGAATTACGTTTTAAGATAAAGTAACATAGAATAAAACATTAGAAAACTAAACTGAAAATATTTAAAAAGAAAATCTATAAGATGATTTGGAGTTTATATCTCTGTCTAAAAAACTGAATTTGTTAAAACTCCTGACACAAAAAATTGTTTCTTCCAAAATCTCTTCAAAAATCTTCTGTGGTACACATGTTGGAGAAACACTGATTTAGAAAACCCGAAATACCCATATACAGGGTGTCCCATAAATAATGGGTCACACTTCTAGAGGAGATAGTAGACACCTAGACGAGTCAGAATCACATAGGATTTGGGGGTCCCAGACCAAATCCCAAGGAGTTAAATGTGGAGCGACACCCCAAAAAAAATTATTGAAAATTCAATTTGTAGAAGAACTACTATTGGTAAAAATTTAATTATAGTCTCAAAAATTGTGGTTTAATATGATCTTTAAAATTATCTCAAAAGTCTTCACTTTAAAATTTGTTTTATTATGAAAAAAATTAAAAAACCACAAAAAAATGTGAAAATTTTGCCAAAACCTCATTTTGTATTTAGAAATCCTTTCTTTTGATTTTATAATCTGAAAGATCATAGTTGTAAACCCTTAAGTCCAAAGTTTCACGTAAAAACCATCAATATTAAATGCTTGAGATCCTGTTAAAGTTCGTTTTTTGGGTGCGCAAACGGGTTTCCTATAGCCGTTTCCAAAACGACAGTTGGCGAAAGCAAAAAACGGACTTAAATCATGCTTTAACAGGCTCTCAAGCATTTAATATTGATGGTTTTTACGTGAAACTTTGGACTTAAGGGTTTTCAACTATGATCTTTCAGATTATTAAATCAAAAGAAAGGATTTCGAAATACAAACTGAGGTTTTGGCAGAATTTTCACATTTTTTTGTGGTTTTTTAATTTTTTTCATATTAAAACAAATTTTAAAGTGAAGACTTCTGAGATAACTTTAAAGATCATATTAAACCACAATTTTTGAGACTATAATTAAATTTTTACCAATAGTAGTTCTTCTACAAATTGAAATTTTCAATAATTTTTTTGGGGTGTGGCTCCATTTTTAACTCCCTGGGATTTGGTCTGGGACCCCAAATCCTATGTGATTCTGACTCGTCTAGGTGTCTACTATCCCCCTATTAGTGTGACCCATTATTTATGGGACACCCTGTATTTTTTTGTACTATAAAGGTCTGTAAATATAAAAAATATCCTAAATATTCATTCTATGGAGTAGAACAGATGCGTCGTTCTTCTCACCACACTCCACCAGCGAACCATAGAACAATTCTAGATCTTCTTCGGGTTTTTTTTGGGGTGGGTTGTTATCGAATAGAACGAGATCTTTTGTCTTGTTTGAAGACACACGCTCCTTGAAAGAAATTTAGTCACAGGCAATTTCATTCGTTCAGAATTTTTTTTGGGGGGGTGGTCGGAGGTAGGGTATTACTGGAGAAGAAGGTTTGATGATCTTCTACTAGAATATTTGATTATTTTTTTTGTGAGCGGATGAGAACAAATGAAACTCGTGTAATTTACTGCACATTGTTTTGAATGTCGGTGTTAAAGAAGAATTGTGTTTAGCAGTTAGAAGATAAAAATGTATATAATATTGAGCGTCTCACTTTTAAAAGGATGGTAAGCGTTTTGATGAAAGTTGATGCTGGTAAATAGTTTGGTAGCAATTATAACTTTATTCTTTTTTTAGCAAAATAATTAGTATATTTTTAATACATTTCGATGGATTACAATTTTGTGATTATTATAATATAGTACAATATGAATTATAATTTTTTATATACAATAATTACTAACTTTTATCTGTAAAAATTTAAAAACTCTACAAAGCTCCAAAACAGAGACGCACTCGCGCGCGAGTAATAAAATAAATAACCATACATGGTAATTTCAGTACATTGAAAAAAAAATAGAACACTTACTGCATAAGAAAGAAGAAACACATTTAATGTACTCAGTGCATAAATTTTAAGACTAAGATAAACTTTACTATTATTATCACAAATTGTATTAGTAGTAAGTTTGCTTTAGAGCCCTTAGTAAGCTCATATGATGCATTTGATTCTTTCCGTTGATCAAAATTTACCTCTAATAAAAAAACAAACCGTGGTCACTCCCAACCCATAAAATCAAACCGGTTCTTTTTATTTCACCCGAGCTCGACAATATTTCCACACCCTAAAGAGGCCCCCAAATCATCGCTAGAACTTTCGGGCCTCTTCTATTAAGCTTTCCGAATATTGTAATTGATTTCTCCACCTCTATGAAAAGATGTAAAAAAATCTGTGTTTTTATGGGTAGGTAATCGAGAAAAAGTAACAAATTTCAGATCTCCACATCTGTGGAAGAAAGTTACATTTTTAAAATATTGTGTGAAACATAATATTGAAATTATTGACTCAAAAATTTTTGGCTTGTTAAATTTAAACAAACATAAAAACATTTAAGTTATATGTAGAATATTGAGTTTAAATAAACATAAAAGTGAAAGTTATCCACAATTACTGTTCTCTCAAACCAAATACACAATAAAAAATATATCTAAATTGTTATAATATATCTCTAATAGTTAAAAATTTCTCTAACTTTTCTAAAATAATAATAATCTTTATTAACAGAAAATGGGAAGAACCGCATAAAATAAAAACAATTAAAAACATGTTACGCCCAAGGGGAACAAAAGATCCCGACCTATATATCTACCCTTATATCACTCACAGGGAGGGAAGTTTTTTTTCTTAATGAATAACACAAGAAAAATATCTTAAAGAAATAAATTCAGCTTTTTAACCATATGCTAAATACATTTATTACAGTATTATGAATTCAAAAAAATTATTTTAGTAGAACTGGGTAAGTTCTATTATACTCTTAATCTAAATCTCTCTTCCCACTTGTACAAATAAGCTGTTCCATACGCTCCCTTTAAGAACCACACAGCATAAACGGTTTGTTAGCTACAACTTACAATAAACTACACCCACACTGCAGGTGTTACCCACTCTCCCCAAATAACGTAAAACCTTATTTTCATATCACCGGCAACAAAAAATCAACTCAACTCACATAAAAACAACACCCCACCCCATTGCACTTGAACAAGCACACAGACATTATTTCTGTCATTAAAAACCAGGACGGCCCATCATCAGAACTTTCTTCTTCCGAACACCCCCCAGACGCTGGGCAGGATCCACAGCTGTCTCGTTGACGTGTTTACGTTTTGAGACAGGGACCATTTCTGCAGAGGGGGTGAGAGGGAGAAATCTGGGGGTGGGACAAATTGAAAGTGCAGGCGGGGGGCTGATAGGGGGTCATGGGGGTGAGTCACGAGTCTGATTTGATCCCCGTGGAGCTTTGGGTGGGGGAGGATAAAGTTGGGATTTATTTTGTTGCATTATTTATTTTCAGTGATTGTGTGTTTGTATATTTATATTGTTTTAAGATGTTGTTTATGCATCACTAAGTAAGAAAAGTAATAAAAGTCCTAAAAAGAATGAAGTCAGGGCGTTTTCAGGATATTCGTTATTCATAGGGTTACTAAAAATCCTAATGCAAAGCAACAGTTGTTATAACTTTAGATGAATTTAATAGGGTGACGTTCGTGACCATTATTTCTGGAAATTATACAACATTTGCTTACATTGAAAGTAAGGGCAGTTAATTATTTTACACTATTTCTTAAAAAGTAGAGATCACATCTGAAAATAATCCAATAATTAAAGAGCTTAGAAAGAAAATTAATTTATTACAATGATTAAATTGAATATTTTGGGAAAAATCCCCATTTTATATGAAAATGCATGTGAAGGAGGTTATAGTACTTCTATTTCTTCCTAGAAACTAATTTCGCGACAGGAAAGCTGTGTAAAATTGAATTTATTTTATTTAACCAAGGAACAGTATTAATGATATTTGTTTGCCAAAGATTGTAAACAGTAATATAATTGCACTATATCCCAAAATTTATTAACTTTCAACTGTTACCTCAAAGTAATACATCACCAGTATTTTAAACCACTAATATCTAAATATTATTAAGACCTTCTACATTTTCAACTATATTACTCCATCCATCTTTACGCTAGCACCTTCTCCATTAAACTAAACTAAACCATAAACTAACCCTACAAATCTGTTTCCATTAAATATCAAAATATACAGAATCCTACATTTTCAACTATATTACTCATCCATCTTTACGGTAGCACCTTCTTCATAGGCACTATATTAAACAATAAATTTTCTCTCCCTTCACTAAACAAACTCAAAAACCCACTCCAGCCTAAAAGTTCATCCAATTCACTTCACACACATCGTAGAAAAAAGTCAACAGAAACACGAATGCTCCCTAAAAGTTATTCAATCTCTCAACACCCCTTAAAAGCATCACAACATATCGTCGGCGGTGCATCATCTGGTCCGTTCCAAAAAGCACCCACCCATCCTATAAAGAGCGCAAATTTTTTCTTATACTGAAATTCATTTTTATTTCTCTCCGGAGTGTACAGAAGCGGCGAAATCCTTCCCCGAGCAGGGAGCAAAAAGAGATGAGGATGAAACTTGTGGACAAGTAATAACTTGAGAGCACATCGATTACAGCCCTGCGTGACAATATAGGAAATGAAAAAAGCATTCGTAAGCTAAAGGAGCCATTCATTAATTTACATCACACGGTTTTCAGGGGTTTTATACTTTTACCCCAATGCTGCCATTTTTCACTTACTGCCCCATTCTCCATTTTTAACCCCCTGTTGAAACTCATGATAAATTCGAGTTTTAAATATTACTTTTTAACTATCGTCCCTAAAAAATCCTAAGGTGTTAAATTTCTCCACAAAAATTAAAAATCGTACAGGTTCGATTTTCAAGGTTTTCGAAGAATTTCTGGCGAAAGAGTAACAAGGTAAAAAATACGTCTTTTTATAGAAAATTTTGGAGAAGAGCGGGAAATTGTCTAAATCGGAAGTAAAATTACACGAGTGACCAATTTCGCTCACCCTTGCAGTAGTTTGCGATGATTTAATAGCTCCTTGTTTTTTGATTAGAAAGATTGAACAATAGAAAATGAAAGAGACGTACAATTTTCCCTAATCAAAACGGATTAGCCAAAAGGTTATAATTTGGGATACTTCAAAAGTTCTTTTTCTTGACCCTACAAATCGCCATTAAGTACCGTAATCTAATTTGTTTTCATTCAGCGTAACTTCCCTCGATGTTTCCTTCCTTTAAACAGTCATGAAAGTACGATAGAAAAGCACATTACTGGAGAATCCGGCATTTTTGTATAAGAGGGTTGAAGTCTGAAGGTCCAATTTTGCCACGAATTTTTAAATTTTCTCAAAAGGGTTATTTACTTGTAGTAGAAGTAACGCCATAAGATTTTATAATTTATATTTTTCTTCATGATAAAAAGAATTTAATTAAAATCAGTGAAGTAATTTTCATTAAATCTGGAAGAAGAGTTTAATTTTAGGGGGAATTTTTCTCCATCATTATGCCCGGAACCCCGTAACTCCACACACGTCTTTTGGTGACATACAATGTTTGATGTTCCCTCTATTCCTTGCACTTCCACTCCACAATAAAAAAAACATAGCCACGCGTGCTGCCAGATGCCGAAAATCATTTTCCAAAGGAGAGCATTCCAAGAACGAGGGGGAGGATGTAGCAGACGCCCCATTTTTATGTCTTTTGTTACGACGAGGGGGCCCCGAGTCTAAATATAGGGCCCCGAGAAGAACTCTGTCATCGATTGGCCCCCGAGAAATGTCTGCTGATGGAAGTTTCGAAGTTTAGGGGTTCAAGGGTACCTCTGGTGAGCGAATTTCAATGGAATAAATCGATTGTTATTAAAGAAGGAGGTCTTGAGTGTCTTTTTTTCTGGGCGGAAAGTTTTTGACAGAATGGGGAGCCGGCGCCTTGGGCGTTGAATGTTTTTTAAAGTGTTTTTTGGAAGTTTCATGAACTTTTATTGGGGTGGTTATTAGCTGTTTAGATTCAGAAGAAAGAAATCATGTTTTGTGTTTATTAAAAACACGTAAGGACTATTGTACTCATAGATTGTACTAAATTACCTCGTTTCTTGTCAGTGACATCACGGGTTAAAGGGAGGAGCTTCGATTCGAAACTGCAACTTCTAGCTATTGCTATATCTAATTGTTGAGTCAGATGGTTCTAGCTCTCTGTCTTTTTCGTCAATTAGGTAGCTATAGTAAGTGTGACTTATCTAGTCGAAGCACCTCCCTGCAACCCGTGATGTCACTGAGAAAAAACGTTGTAATCTAGTTTAGTAGAAGTAAGACTGCATCAAAATATCGAGGATTTTATTTTCTTTTCGTAATGCTACGTTCAAATTTTTTTGTAGAGTCTTTTTTTATGAAACACTTTTAAATGATATAATAATTACACATTTTAAATAGGTAAATAATCTTTATCACTTTTAAAAATCCCCAACAATCAGGTGATGAAGTGTTAGAGTAACTAATTAGGTGAGAGTTGTGGGAATCGGGTATTCCATACCTACCAACCAGAAGAGCAGAATCAATTTAAGTAAATTGTCTCCCAATAAGTATTTCTTAAGTAATTTTACAAAGTGTAGAGTTCAACACTTTATAAACTTTTGTGGAGGTCTTATAAAAAAATTCACTGGAGAAACCTTAAACCTACTTAACCGTAGTATTACGGTAGGGAACTTGACGAAACCCTTATTAAATAAAGACAATAAGTTCGTTTAAAAAAACAAATTGCATCTATATGGAACCATAAAAAAATACCAGTAATAATTGATTAACCCTTTTTGTTTTCAAATTCTACCTTGATAAAAGAGACTCAATTCAAAGACTGGCCATAGAAAAAATAAGCCCGAAGAAAAGAAAATTCCTAATTGAATAATGCTAAACGTAAGGGTGCAGGACAAAATAAAATCATAAGGAAGTTAGTTCATCCAAGTTTCTCCTAAATCCGAATTGACAATGAATGCAAAGAACAATCAATCTCGGAAAACCAAAGGGAACAAAACTTAATGAGTCCATTTATATGACTCTTGAGGCAGATAAATAAAAATAACGACCCACATGACCCCCCCTGATTTGCCCAAAAACATCCCATCAGAAAAAATTCTTTTATTTACCTATTTGGAAACTCGGTCATTCATCGATTGGTCTCGTGGTGGAAGCCAACCAATCAAATGACATGCCGGCACGCACGTGCTTTCAAATGAATCGAGTTTTTTCTCTTTCCCTAATGGCAACAACAGCGACTGAAGCTATGAGTCAATTTCAAAAAGTTGATTCTTTTCTCTTTTTTTTTGGTTAGATTAAAAAGAACGCTCTCACTTTTTTTTAGAGGTTTCTCACAGAATGAGCAGTGCTCACATACCGCGACCGGAGATCCTATCTCTGTGGATCGATGAACTTTCCAGCTTCCGACAGAGCTCAGACCACTTGTTGGATTTCGAATGCAAGGGGCATCGTCCAGATTTTTTGACTCAACATCTCTGGGCGTGGGCAGTTTTGGACATTTTTTGAGGGTGTCTATTCCAGCATGGGTCCAAAGGGGGGACTTTTCTAGACCATCACCTTTACCTTTTGGCAAAAAATGTCAAATTCTTGAGGATTTTTAAAAGTATCACGCAAGATCCCCTTGTTGAACCGCTGGGGGCACTGGCGTATATAGAAATTTATTTCGGGAGGGGCCCAAAATTTTTTCCCAGCCCCTCTCATGTATATCTAATTTTTTTTCAGTATATTCGTAGTCAGAATTTACAACTTAAAGAACTTAATATTAAAAAGTTATGATGTATTAAGTTGCAATAACAAAAGGGGGGTCTGGGGGTCCTCCCCCAGAAAATTTTTGGAAACTAGACTCTAAAAACTAGGTTTTTAACTAGTTTTGGTACCCCTAGTTAGAATTTTGGATATAAATTTTCAGGTTAAATTTGATGAATTAAATTTTGGATATATGGGGGTCATCCCCCAGAAAAATTTTGGAGATTAGATCGTAAAAACAGGATTTCAACTTGGTTTTGATACACTTTCCGAATTTCAGACATACATTCTCAGGTAGGATTTTGAACTTATTGTAAAAAAGTTTTGAATAATAAAATTCCAAGCACTCTAAAGGGGGGTTTGGGGGGTCCTCCCCCAGAAAATTTTTCAAAATTTGACCCTAAGAGACAGGGTTTTAACTTGTTTTGGTACACCAAGTCAGAATTTCGGGGGGGGCCAGGGCCCCTTCGGCCCCCCCCTTATATACGCCACTGGCTGGGGGGTTTGGGGATCCCCTCCTATAAAAAATTTTGAAATTTGACTTGTATAAGAAGGTTTTTTTTAAACTCAATTTGAGAACCTTTTTGGGTCGAAGAGGGGCACTGTCCAGAGCGCCCCCCTTGGATCCGCGCCTGGTCTATTCTTGGGCAGGCAGACGTGGATTCAAGGGGGGGCTCCGGAGAGTCCCCCCTAGGTTTAAAAAAGGGGGAAAGAAGGGAAAGAGAAAAAAGTTCTGAAAGTTAAAAAAAATTTTCTGTTATTAAAATAATACACTTTATATTTCTCTTCTTATCCCCCCTTTTTTAGTAGCCCAGGGAGAGTTACTTTCCTAAAAGATTGTTTGAACTTATTCGTTAGATTCAAACTGAACTTTCCTTTCTTCCCCATATTTTTAATTCCTTGGAGGCAGGACTTTTCCGAGTTACTCAAATTTTTACGGTCAATAACCAAGTTATCAATTTGTTAGTTTCTAATTTTTCGGCCATAGTTTTTAAGAAGACTAAAAAGTAGGGGTTCCTTTCCCGGAATCAATTTGTGAATTTAAGCATGCCCAAAGTGTTCTCCAGCTACTTTTGGTGGGTCTTGAGGGCTATGGTCTATGACCTTTCCATTGAATCTATAGTAGTTCCTGTCCAGCTGTCTAGACGGTTTTAAATCCCGCAATAGTACTTCATATCATGAAGTTTCTACCTGTGGCGAGGCCACTTTATAGAAGCATTCGAAAGGGTGTTGGGATTTCACGCTCCATTACCAAAGTAATCCAAATGTTACGTCACACGCCACGATCACAGTTTAGGAGTGCAGGCCACTGACTTGGACTGAAATTTTTTTTCTAAAGCAGTTGAGTGATTCTATTTAAATAAACACTTTGGGATAAATAAGCTCGTCCCTAGACGGTTTAGGTAAAAAGCAAAATAATTGCATTCAAAAATGACTCATTTTTCATCGTTATTACATAGTTTAAAATAGGGCACTCGCTAAGAAGAAAGTTCTAGTTTATACATAACTATTTTCCATCAGAATTCATTCTTGATAGTTTGACACAGAAAGTAGAACATCCTAGGGGAAGATTTTTTTTTATTTTAACCAATCAGTTTTTCAATTGTAAAACTGTCTATGAGAAATGACGTTGAAATGTAAATGACACTAACAGAAATATATTTTCCCTTTGGCACTTTTAGGCCTGCAAATTATTGAAAATAAGGTGAAAAATTAAAGGAATATATTTGACACTCACTCTCAAACTAATTTAAAGTTCAAGAAACTAATTGCAAACTTCTATACGTTTTACAAGCAAACAAAAAAGAGCTATTTTATCTCATTTACTTACTACTGTAAGGACCCGGTAACCTAGTTTAAAATGCTTAAAAAAAGTTAACTTAAACTTTTTTCTGTAACATATGAATTCTTCTATTACTACGTACAATCTATTGGAAGTAAGTTATATTACCTAATAGGAAAATAAATTCGAATGCATTAGATTAGGATGAATGATAAACGGGATAGTTATTTTTTTCAACACTCAAAACAACAATAGTTTTGCAATTATTAATATACTAAGAAAGTATTCCATTGGTGGCTGTGGGTGGCTATCAATTTAATTTAATACGGAAATTGATATTCCCCATAGCATAGCTAGCTAAAGAGTTTTCTGAAGATAAACTATCGTGTGTATAGATAATAATTTCCTAACTTATTCAGGCGAAGAAACTCTTAAAGCCTTTTTTTATTTATTAAAAGGTTAGCTATTATAAAACTACAGATAGAATTTAAATTTTGGTACACTAGTCCCAACCAAAGATTGAGGGGATTATGAAGGTCCTTCCCCATAAAGTGTTTTTAAATTTCACCTTTAACAGTAAAGTTTACACATTTTTGGTTTCAAGGAACTTTTTGTGGGTGCCACTTTATCCCTGACACAAAAATTCTCAAGGAAAACACAGTATATTGATGTCAAAGTTTTTGAGGGAGAGGGTTGAACACAGAGTAAAGATATTCAGAGAGTCCAAAACGCGATTTTACTAAAATAGTTCTACAGTTATCGCATAGTGGCGTTTCGACCCTCCAGCTGTCAATCATTAGTGAGGGCGGGACTAAAGGAAACGAGTGATTCTCATTGGACTTAAAACTTTGTATGGAGGCTGCATTTGAATTTCTCAATCTCTGCTATTTTCCCCCTGTTCAATGAAACTTTTCCCCTATGGTTGCAAACTTTCCCTGACAGTAACTAAACTTTCCCTATTATAAACATTGATATAGTTTGTTCTGGGGTCTAATATCTCTTATCAGTGATTGTGGTCGCAGAAATGATTATTAAATGTGACGTTTTATGTTTAAATTGTATTAAATGTGGACTTGGAGTTGTGAGTTCGATTCCAGAGTAGCTCCCGATCCATTGCCACTTTAAAGAAGATGGGAGATAGTGACGTCACTGGCAGATCAAGCATATTATAAGCCAGCGAGAGATCTCCGCTGGCCAGAACATTGGGTGAGTCCCTGGAGAGCGTGACATCAGAGAGACTTGTAATGTCTACGAAATTATCCCCAGCGCATGCTCGAAAGAAAGATACACGCAACTGTTTTAATAACCGGGAAAATATATAAAAATTATTTCCCTCTTTAGCGATTTGAAAGTGGGCGGGGTTAATTGAGAGAGTGTATGCGGCTGTAGCTCGATTGTAGAGAGTCAACAACGCTACGTCATATTTTCTGGTTAGTTCCACCGTTATCACATAGAAACGCCACCGTCTATGGAAAAACCCATGTTAAAAAAGTTGCCATTAGCGTCTATGGAAATGGACTCTCTGAATAATCTTTACTCTGTGGGGTTGAACCTTTTGGATACGGAATGGAACTATACCCTACATGAAGTGAAATCACTATGTCACTACAAATCACTTAGAACTCAAACCCTACAGACAAGAAAAAACTAGTCAACGACTGAAAACTCAAAATATCCGAAGAAAAAAATATCTTCTATACGCTCAATTAACTATCGTCGGCGGCCATCAGTATCATTCCGGAATATCCCCCCCTTTTATTCCGGCGTTCTATTAATACACGGTCACGGTTTGGCGGGAGAGGATCCCTGAATCGATTAAGATGGAGAAATCGCAATCGATATCACGAAGAACTCCCCTTTCCTCTCAGCAACTCTTCTATAGAACGATTAAAATCTTCAGTCACGTGCAGAGGGGAGCGAATCTAATACCTCATTCTGACTGATAAGGTTGATCAGGAACAGAGGGATGAGTTCCCTTGTTCTAGAACGAGGAAGAATGTCCATTATTTTTTTGGAGGGTATTCGGTTCGGTAGCAGGGTATTAGGTTACAAAAGAAATCTTAATGGAACAAAGATTCTTTAAACTTTAGGTGCTGATGTGAATGCATTTGAATCTTATCTAGACGTGGAGAGGGCAGGATATACTGTAACAATGAATACGTTTTTGATGCGCTAAGTAAGGAAGATTAAAGGCTTCGCACTAAACAATTGAGGGTATATTGAAAATGGATTATTCAGATTTTAAAGAATAAGTCAATGTAAAAATACGATTAGCAAAGAATTAGAAACTGAATTCGACTGAAATTTATTACTTTTTATAAGAATATCCTTCAAAACAAATTCTCACTCCAAAAGTTTAAAATGTACATTATTCAGTTTTAAATTTTTTAAACCTGCTTTAAATTTTAAAATAAATATAGGCTGCATTTAAAGTTTATTTGATCGATATTTATAAATTGATTCCTTGACCCAATAGTTGCCATAATTCACAAAATTCAAATTGCAATTATCTTCTAAAAGATTCCGAAGTTGTTTGTCATTTATGTTAACTCTTATTTTTCAACTAAAATTGAAGGAAAACACAATAAGGGCTAAGAAATAACAGTAAATAATTATTAAGCATTCTAAATAAAATGTTTACTATCCTAGTAGCACATCTTCTATACCAAATATGTCAAGTTGAAACGAATGTCAATGGAAACGAAATGTTGCCTGGCCATAAGTGACGAATATTGAACGTTTATTCTGCTTTAGGTTTTTAAAGGGAAGATGGGATCAAACTTGAAAAAAAACAATCCTGAATTTCATACTTATTAATTTTTAAAGGAAAACTATTTTCTAATTACACTTTTAAAGGAGCAATTTTGTATTTTTCGGAAAAAGCCTACATAAGAAATCATACCGAAATTCAGATTAAGACATAGTAAGGTTTCCCTACTTTTCAAATTACTTATAATAAGATTTACCAATTCCAGATTTAATTGAATGTTAAGATCTAGTCTAAATCTGAATATCTTAGGAAACAACTAGTTGCCATTCCAAATGAGACAAATCTACATTCCAACAACCACCTTGACATCTCAGGGCCCAGCCACTTAACATCTCAACCCGAGAGTCACCTAATGAAATAAATATTCCCGCCGAGCAGTCTGTCTGCCGGCCACAGCAGCAGCAAGCAGACGGTAGACGATCAGCGGTCCGTGTACAGGGAATTTCAGTGGCCGGAAAGGGTGAATGCCCCCTTGCCAGCCCCCTATTACAAGCTCTACTGCCCCCGATCGGAGCGAGACAGACGTGATGACTGCCCTGGTGACAGGAATCCATCCTTTTTAGAAGGATCGTGGATGTGTCATTCATAGAATGTATTGAGATGTGTTTTGTGAATGGAGGGATGTATGGGATTCAAATTGGTGGTTTGAAATGCATTCAAATGATTAAAATAAGATTTTTGAATGGGGAATTCAATTTTAGATATTTATACAGGAAGTTTCAAATGTCTGTTTTACGGTTGGAACCAACGTCTCAGGGTCATGGATGCAATTTACCCCATAGTTAAGTAACCACACTCTTAAAACGACTGTCTCATACACTAACTGACTCCTATCTAAATGTACTCAAATTTGAAAACATGAATATACTCATTTCTAAAAATGTTGCATACTCAAAAATGAAACATCTTAAGCTTGAACTCAAAAATGAGCTTATGTTGTTTCATTTTTGAGTATGCACATTTTTAGAAATGAGTATATTCATGTTTTCAAATTTGAGTACATTTGGATAGGAGCCAGTTTGAGTACTTTTTTACTCAGTTTTGAGACTGTCGTTTTAAGAGAGCCAGCTAAATCCGTTGAGATGGCTAAGAAAATAAGAAAATTGTTTGCAATATCATGTTCTGGTTAAAAATAACATGGATATTTATAATAATCGAGGAGATATTCCCATGTAAAATAGCACTTTTCCAAGCTTCAAAAATGGGAAAAAATCTCAAATTTGCATGTTTTTTTAGTGTGTTATCATAAAGTTTTCCGTTTTTTAAGTTAATAAAGAGAAATTTTAATAAAGAAATCAAAGAAACTTTTGTTTTTGTGAACTGAAAAAGTTGGTTCTAAATAAAATTGTACAGCATGTTTTATTGGATGAGTAGCCAAGGACTACAAAGGGTTAAATGTTTACCAGTTCAAGAAAAAATTTAAAGTAACAAACTTCTGAAAAAATTTGATATTCTGTACTCTAAAAATTTAAAGTACCTTTTTACCTTATCACTGCTAGGTTTGGAAGTCAGAGGAATGTGGTTTGAATAATAAGTTTTCAAAATACCCTGTATACGAAAGTTACCCTTTATTGTAACTTGTATATCTGGGTCCCACTATTGTAATTGATAATACAGAAGTGATAAAGAGCTAAATTTAAATTATTGCGTCTCAGATTTAAAGGTTATTCGTATAATAAAAATGCTTGAAACAATATTTGAAATATCGAGGAAATAATTTATATCCCAAGAGAACAACAAAGAGACTTACCTCTTACTATTTGTATTCACAGATCAGTTTCTAAAATCCCTGACTCTCGTCTTCTCGAACAAATTGTATCCTGGAATGAAAAGAAGAAGACATAAGAATATGAAGAGAATAAAATAATAATACGAGTATAAAAACTAGTAAACAAAATATAAAACTTTTAATTTGAAGTTTTCACGCATCGCTTGTACCGTTTTGTGTTACTATCTAAGATATTCTCCTTCATTCTTCTGTTTCATTATTTTGATTGTTGCCAGATAAATAAAAACATAATCTAGTTAATGATGTGACCAGTGTTTAGAAATATTTCGTTTGACAAAGGTACAAAGGTACTAGCAGATAAAAATGTCTGAAATACAATAATCACCTCCAAATTCGCACGCTTGATCTTTCTAAACCTAATAACTCTCCATACATGATGATAGTATATGAGAAAAGTGATTGTAGAGAAAATACTGATGAATATCATTCTGGTAAGAATGACGAACTGAATGAATATGACACAGGGGGAGATGCTTAGGGAGAATCTTCAGTACTAAGATCACGCACGTACAAGAATAGAGAAAAATTACGTTCGGACAATAATGACGTGGCCTCTTAACAACAACGGAGCACAATTGCTTCAGAAGCTCATGCAAATTTCTGTTTGATAGTAAAATGACGTTTAAAAGGGCTTGTGTAAAACCAATAAAGGGTTCCGGTTAATGGATATTAATAGTGCCTGTGTTCGTATTCCAAACAGCATCGTTATTTTTTAAGTGCAGCAAAATACGAATAAAACTCAAGACAAAAGAAGTCACCTAACAAACAAAGTCATATAAGCTGATCATAAAGTCGTTCTAAAAGAAAGGAATTGTGAAATCATTATTGTTTAGTTTTCTTTTTAAAATGGGGTAAATGAAAATTGAGCATTCAAATATATATTTAAATTCGTCATTTTGTGGATAAAAGACAATAAACTATGAGGTAATCTAAAATAATTAGAATAGTTTTTATAGTAGATGCAGCACATATAAGTACTACTCGTTTCAAATATCTCGTTATAAATTCGTTTTTGGTGGTGGGTTGCGATGTTCAAAAGTTTGAGAACCCCTGTTCTAAAGCACATAAATCTCCTTAACCCAAGCAATCGTATAATTTTGTCAAATGGCTGAATTTCGCCCTCTTCTGCAGTTACCAGTTATGTAAATTTGACATATTTGGTATGAGCTGTGCTACTAGGTAAAGTCTCATTCCAAACTGATTCACTTTCACTGTTCATCCTCAGTGATTCACTCCTGTGAATCAATAGTTTGCATTGAAAAGTAAAGGAGCAAAGAGTGAAACGCCAATTAACATTTTTCACTTTGGATGATTCCTCCAAAATGAACAAAAAAGTGTATAAGTCTGAATGAGCCTTTAATAATACATCGGAGAGTACCCCTCAGGATGAACATAAGAAGTGAAGCAGTGTAAATGAGCCAATAACATAACTGCTAGGAGGGACTGTCATACTAAACTGGTACATGAACTAGAAGTAGAGTTACCTTTATCACCCCCTAATAAGAAGTTAATTTTATTTTAACAATTAGTGCACTAAGTGTTGATATTATTTTCTTCTTTATGTCCACAAAAGTGACAAAAGTATATGAACACAAATCAGTGGCGAATCCAGTAGGGGGGGCTGTGGGGCTGCAGCCCCCCCCAGGAATAAGACATTCAAGTTTTGGTAATAGCAATAAAGACAAAAAAGAAATTTCAACACGTTGCGGACATTCGGTTTGTTACTCCAAGGGTCTCAAAATGAATCGGAACCCTACTTGTAAGGGTAAAAATTCCAAAACTTTTCTGGGGGAAGACCCCCAACCCCCCTCGAAATTCGGAATCTAATAAGTACGGCTTTTCCTTGAAAATTTAGGGATTTTCAAGGAGTGATCCTTTTAGATGTAACCTAAAGTGTCTCAACATGAGATAAAATGCCACTTTTAGGGGCAAAATTCAAAAAATTTTCTGGAATAGGAACCCCTAAACCCCCTAGAAATTTTCCAATTCAATACTTTTTTTCCTTGAAAATTCTGCCGCTTACAATGAGTGGTGCTCTTTGGGTAGAACTTAAAAGGCTTCAAAATGAGCTAAAACACTATTTTAAAGGGCAAATTTTCAAAAATTTTCTGGGGGAGGGCCCCCAGACCCCCCTTTTGCTTACATTTGACATTTTTACACAATTTTAAAACTTAGTGCACCAAAATTAAAACCTTACGAAGTCATCTCACCTAAAACTTAGCAGGTATTCCTAAGATTAGACCGCAGAAAAGATGTTGAGTAACCCCCCTAAACAAAAATCTGGCTACGGCACTGCAAACCCTCTTCCCCCTTTCAGTTAATTACAATAATATTGACACAGCATATAATAGCAATTAAGTTATTTGTGAAACTCAGCCCCCCCCAGACAAAAATCCTGGATTCGCCACTGACACAAATTAATTGACAGCAAATACAAGAATTCGCATTCTTCACACTACCAGATCAACACATATACGATATACGTATAGCTCCTATTAAAAACGCCGCTCGGCAATTCGTAATCCTTTCAAAAAAATAACCCAAGAAATCCCCACTTTCCCCTTTCAAAATATTCCCGATCAATTAGAAACACGAGACACCACATTCCTTTCAGAAAAAAACCCAGAAATTCCTCCAAAACCTCCCCTTTCCTGTAACACGAGATCCAAGCATCTCCAACGAAGTTGACAAGAACAGATGAAAACGGGGGACTCCAAAGTTCAGAAGAAGAGGACCCTCGAACCTCGAAGAAAATTCTGTTCTGTTGGGATCGAGTGACGGCAGCCATGTGTAACCCGTCACCAAGAGAAATTCAAGCTTGTCCCGTCGATATCTGTCATCAGCTGGTTGGGGACACAAGGACTTCAAGCCGTAACTCAAAGTGAAGGAGATGTGATAAGTTGGTACCGAAAACTAGGGAGATAGTGGTATTTTATAAAAGGTTTCAGTGCTATTATCTTTTGCTGGAGATATGTGATAGGAGCTTTGCGAATTCCATTTTACGTCAAGTTTATCCGATTTGCACATTGAATAATATTAATTTTGGTGAACTTCATTTTAAAATTTTGGCAACAATGGGAATTCCAAGTATAATTAGATGGTCTGGGGGAGAACCCCAGAAAAATATTGGAAATTTCCTCCTCAATTAGCGTTTTGGCTCATTGTAATTGTCAGAATGTTTTAGGAAACCCAATAAAGTATAAAAAACAGCAGCATTTCTGGGGGTTGGGGGTCTAACTTCGGAAAAAGTTTGGAATTTTTACCCTTAAAAGTAGTGTTTTGATTAGTTTTGGGACCCTATGGTTTACACCGCCCCTTGGGAGTCACATAATTTTTATATGAACAGTATAAAAATTGATGTCCAAATTTCGGGATGGATTTGATGGTGTAAAAGGATGAGTGAAGAATTTAAAAATCCACTAAGTTTCAAAGTTTATTTAGCCTCAAAAAGAATAATAAATTATCATCACCCCTTTATACATTTCCAAAACTTACTTAAAAAACCTTCAACAAACTCACTCAAAATATTCCCGGTACAAAAATATACACAAAAACCATCCGATTCCGATAAAACAGTGAAACTAAATTTTATCAAACCAGGATAGAAATCTTTCTAACTGTAACTGTAATCGATTGACATAACAAATATGACAACTCCATCTTCGCCAAATAATAAAAACGAGCGAGCAAATTACTTCCGAGGTAGCGTGATGTTGTGTTTCAAATCTCCATCAAAGTCACCCCCAATCTCTGTCTGGAATAAAATAGTTTTCGCGCTTCTGGCATCGCGTGACTATCTTCCATTTAATCCGAGGGAGGTATTATCGGAATAAATCACGTGACTTGTTACTGTAACCACCCAATAACAGGGGGCGAAATGGGTCTGGCAACAATTGATCGATGTGTTGCCACCGTGCGGTGATGAAGCTGTCGTCTCGAAAAGCGATGGGAGGTAGAGAAATTTATTTGACGAGTGGTGGTTGAAAAAATCAAATGTGAGGGATTTTAAACAGAGGGTTAATATTTGAATAACAGCATTGCTTAGCACTCTAGAGTCTAGTGTACCTCGAAAATTAAAAATTTAATCAAAGAGATGCATAAGTAATGTTTTGGATTAATATAATTATATTAATAATAATATTATAAGGTTTTTATTAAACAAGTGGTTTGACAAGTGGAAAAGTGACTATAATACATATTTTAAATTTTAGTGGTGGATAAAAAAGTCTGACCTTTGTAAAAAGAGTGGAAATATTTTAATGACAGCAATATTTTAGCACTAAAGTGCATCTTGAAAATGTAAATTGAATTAAGGAGAGGGTTCAAAAAGTGACAATACAAGAGGTGATGATAAACTTTGAAACAGTTAAATTTTTACATTAACACTAAGACCATCAGAAATTTTAATAAAGTAACTTTTATCCTATTTCATTCTTCTATCGTTTCTGACCTACTCGAAATGTTTTACCACATTTAAACATTTTGAAAGAATTAAGACTATATTTGCTGTTTGTATACCATTCTAGATAGTCTTGGTCTATGACTCCTTCCCTCCAAGTAGTTCTTTACCTTTAGTTTTTATCTGCTACCAAGTTAGACAGAGTGTATATATTCCTTTTTTTAATTATTACTTATTAAGTCTACACGTCACGATCATTTTGTAAGTTCTATTTCTATTTGTTTAATAAAATTTACGAAATTTGCATAACAAGTTGATAGTTAAGAATGCTTCAAGCGATGCTTTTCCAACGAACTCATAATGAACTAACAATTCATTAATAAATAGGAAGCAATACGGGAGAAGATTCTTAAAACGTGTGAACTCAAAGGTCACAAAAGCAATATTAACCATAGCCAATCATATTCAAATTTCATCAAGCAAAAAATAAATTTTCAAATGAAGCTCAAGACTAGCAAGAGAATAAAAATAAAAATTCTCGATTCTGATGGTAATTTCTCAAGAGACTAACAACTCTAGTGAAAGCCAGGTTATTAGGCGACAATCATCAGGATGATGATAAAAGAAAAAGAACCCATGAGGTGATAGACTCTAAAACCGAAAGCCATTGATAAGCAGTAAGCACTCATTACAAAAGCGACGGAATACCTGTTCCGAAAACACAAAGCAAATATAAAGGCACACAACACACTCCAATGAATTGAAGCGGCATAACATAATACATACTACAACACTGCATAATCAAGCTCGCGAATAAAAAAAAGCCATGACCAGGGGCACGATTTGCAAAGACAAGAACAGGCGTTCGCTAATCTGCATAAACTGTAACCGAAATTCTGTCACGACAACAACAGCTCAACTTACTCTCCGTCAATTACTATGCCACAACTACAAAAAAAATTCTGTTTTGTTAATGAACCCGCGGCCATTTTGTTCGTACGCCTGCACCGAAGGGGCTAGTTTTATGTATGCGGGTTCGAGGCTGCTTTTTGGAATAAGCATGCTGGTCACGCGAGAGAGGTCCGGCACTTTTTAAATTCGATTTCCTCCAGTGCCTCAATTCGGCAAGCGTATGGATTTCTTCTTCTACGCGGAGTTTCAGCCGAGAGATTTTAAATGGAGTAGGCCCGGCCCCTTTTTTCCCATCGGAACGAGGATTCGTGAGAAAAACGGCTTCTGGTGGTCGGTAATGGTTCTTGAAGGCTCTCTGCTGGAAAAGAACTCTTTCGGCTCCGGCAACTGAGTGTTAATATAAAGGAAGCAATTAAATGATAGTGAAAGTATTGTAAATCGCTTAATAGTGGTTCTTCGGCATGCATATGTTGTCATTTCATACCACAACTTACAACTTGTTTTTTAGAACCGCCAACTAAGGGCAATTATTAGTTTTCTAGCAACCCGGCGGATATACCGGATGGGTATTCCCATACCCTATGGCCTTCCAAAGAAAAGCAAGCAATAGTGAATTATGGCACCAAGAGTTGCCAAAAAAGTCGTGACACCCGGTCGTAAAATAGCACAATGTTTTGGTTTTTTATAATTATATCGTCATGATGATATACGAGTAACACTCATAAAGTAGAATCAATTAGATATAATGTATAAAACTTGATTAGAAGAGACAAAATTAAAGCAATCATTAAAACAAATCTCCCAATCAATTCACTTCAATTCCAAATTAATTACTCTGTAATTACAAACAGGTCAAGACCTCTTACACCGTTGAAGACAAGACCAATTTAAGAACATACCCAATCGGTACTTTTCCATTATACCGGCTCAAATCTCGCCAAGCAGACTTTTTGGCGACAGCACACAGTCGCCGGAACAAATCACACGAAGCAGAGGTTATTCCTTTTGGCGTTGGTTGCATCATTATTGGCGACTTTATCGCCTGTGCCGGTAAAATGGAAAAGTACGGAACAATACCACAGATGGGTAAAATGACCTAAATTTATAGGGAAACAACTGGGGGACCAGCTCCCTAACACGGCGCTTATGTGTATGGTGAACTCCTCCCCCACAAAAAAAAACTAACTTCAAAAATTCTCAGAAGGAAAACACTTTCAACAAGTCACCCACCCATATAATATAATGAACCCATATGCCTGGTTCACACGCTTTAAAATGCCAAAACGAGAAGAAAAAATAAAATCCCATTTCGTATGCAAATAATTTCTCTCTACCAGTCCCCCAACCAAACTCCATCCATATTTCTTCATCACGTTGTCACCTTTTTACGCATATTTTTTTTAAAAAAACCGTCTCATTAGGGGTTTGGAAAAAGGACACCTGGTACATGATGAATGAACAGCCCTGCGCTTCGCTGACGAGCAAGAGAGATTAAACGATTAAAGGACTAAAATCGAAGTGATTTTTTTCTCTCAAAAATAGGGAGAGTTCTTCAGTCGTTGATGGAGGAACGAACAGGATGGGGGTGAAGAGCACACGCGAAGTCAACGAACCAGAGTGTTTGTCTTCTCTGTGTTTGAGTGGTCAACCCTACGAGAACATAAGGGACTAACCAAAAATTAAGATTGAATTTGGGACTACTAATCATGATTCAGGAAGAAGACCATGGGAAGCAGTCTAGATATCTTTTTTTTGGGGAGGGGGGCATGGTGTTCCCTTGAAAACTTCAAGAATGGTCAAGGACTTCAAGGCATTGCGAAAACTTCCTTTCTTCCTTCCTGAAAAAGGATCCTATAAAGAGGTAGGGGTAGTATTGCTCCCCTTGTTCCTTATAAATAATACTATTTCCATTATATTGTATAGTCATTAACAAGAGGGCCTATTTGGAGAGACTGTACCTGATTACTACTGGATCTTACCTCCCTAAGTAAAGAACTTCCTTTTATGGGGGAGGGGGAATAGTGCTCCCATATTCCGAATGAGGAGAGAGAGAGAGAGAGAGAGAGAGAGAGAGAGAGAGATTTCACTTCTTTCAATCGATTACTTTACTAATGGCATGCAATATATGTTTCATATACTGAAAGTTAAAGATTTCAAACACAGGGCTGAACTATTTCATAACAACTTAAAGAGTGAAACCGTTGGGTAGCGTTAAATAATGTATCAGGAAGAGAAAATCACCAGAATTGTTTCATGACAGTTAAAATTTTAAACCATATGTTACACGGCTATGGCTACAACGCAGTGCTGTCTATCATTGGATTTTTTTTTTGGGGGGGGGGTTACTCAAACTTTCATTTTTCTTTCACCTTTTAAATTTTTTTTAACTGATCCCCATATTTGTTTTGGGGGGGGCGGCTAAACGATTTCGGGGGACGGCGACCTCTCAAGTTCACCACCAATATCTGAACTGGGCGTTTACCAAATCTACCCTCATCAAGTTTACTCTATTTAATTTATTATTTTTGGGTGATGTTTCTAGGACCTAGATCGCATACCCGTATTGCATTACATCCTTCATCATTAACAAAGTGGAAAATCACAAAGGTCAGAGAGACAGTGCCGTCCTATGATCCCCAAATCCCCCGTAAAAATCCACCAATGTTCAGTTATAAAACATAATGTTGCACAAAATTGCAGAGAAAGTAGTTCGTTGTAAAGTAACCTTTCAATTTTATCCTTACTTTAAAGTCAAGAAGAGTTCATTCACTCCAAAAATACGGTAAAAACAAAGGAATCCAGGGGTCAAAGCATCGCGATTTCTGCAACACAATATGCACCTGACCCCTCTCACAAACATCATTTTTGAATCTGAACGATCGTTGTTGATCTCTGAATGAAGTTCTTGTCACGTCTCAAACATCCAGAGACCGCTAATAGCATATAAAAGGCTTCAGTGCGCCTGGGGGCAGGATTTTCTCAATTCTCTTCCGGCAACTCTGATTGGAGGTTGAAACACGTAGTAATAATAATGGCTCAACTCGTTATAGTTAATGGCAGTAAATTTATCATGACTGTCGTCTGGCATCCTGGATATAATGGGATTTTGAAACTTGATTTTATTGATTTTTAAGACGATAGGATGATAAGCCACTAATGTTCATCTTTTTTGAGATGGAGGGTCCGATTAACTTGACAAGATGTAGTCAAATTGAATGCAGGCAATCAAAAGATTATATTATAACATCCTTTTTGTTTCTTTTAAAACTTCAGGAGATTTGAAAAGTCACATTAGCTGCAACTTGATACTATTATTTTCTGGGTCTAACTATTTATGACGATCTGTCAGAACCAGGAAGCTAAGTAGTCAATGGTGTCAAAGCCCTGTTATTTAGCGATGAAAGTTAATAACCTTTTCTAAAGAAGTTAATTTCAACCAGAAATCTTGAAGAATTTATATGCATGATAAAAATAAAGTTACAGGACTACTATATGCATTAGAAAAATGATGAAGGGAAGATATAATGCTTGACAAATACTTAAGAAGTGGTTTAAACTACAAGACCAAACCGTTATTTCTGAGATAATCCAGATTTGATCAGTGTTACTTTTCAATTATGCAGTACAGTTTATCTCTTTATAAAGGAGCTTTTCATTTCCTTTTTTTAAAATCTGTAGCAGGGTCTCTCCAAGACATTCTCCGAAAGAACGAGTTGTAATTTAAAAAATCTTTAGCTCATTCGAAAAATTAGGCAAAATACCACTCTCTATATTGTTTCAATTTTTGGGATTTTCAACCATAATCCAACAAATGTTCAAGATTCATCCAATTTTTACATGTATGGCCAAATTTCGCTTACTTCTAGTAACAGTTTTGTAAACCTGTTATATATTTGGTATGAGCTGTGCTGTACTACTAGGGAAAGACTCCAGCAAAGAGAAGCAACCGCATAAATCCGAATAAATGAAGGCCATTTTGTAGTTTGTACCCAGTACAGGAAAAACATTTCTTGGTGCAATGGCAAATAACCAAAAAGATCAATTTATTGCTTATGCACCAGGAAAAATTAATTCCAGATCTCTAAGATTGTGTTTTCTATACCATGCCTTATCTTAATGTGTTCAGAAGGTCTTAAAACCAAACGTCCAAAAACATTTTAATTTACCTTTCAAAGCCCTAAATTTTAAGTTATTTTCAAGTAAAAATAGTTCATTTTCTGTCTGAGCTGAAACAGCTTGTGACGTTAAATGTGCCTTGCACCCGTTGGTTGTTATAAATCCGCTTTGAAAGACTGAGCTCTAGTTTTTTTACAGTCTAGTGTTTCGATGAGACGGTGAATCCCGGTTTCCCACATTTCCAAGAAGCACATGTGACGTGACATTGTTAGGAGCTTTCTGTATTAAAATATGTCATAATTACCTTAAAAAAAGCTTGTGGGAAAAGACAAATGTATTTTTGGAATCAGGAGAGAATTTTTAATAATTTAAAATTGAATATTTAGAATTTTAAGAGATGCTGCAATTCTCCATTACGGATATTTGTCTAGTATTTGACTCGAAAATATTACAGCAACCATTAAAAAACTTACACACTTACCACAAAAGCAAAAACTTCTTACCTCCACTCCTAGCTACGACAACGTTTCGAAATGTTCTGAATCTGAACTAAAACCTTACGATATCTCCATCATCAACTCCAACTCAAATATGCAAAAAAAACCTAATATCCGGCCAAAACCATCAGAATAACAACAGTGGCGTTAATCGTTTACATAAAAAAGTAGGGCAAGTTCACCAAAACTCAGACTTATTACCTTGATTTTCACTTCAGAGAGAGGAAAACATCAACAAGCCTCTCCCGCCAGCCAGACTATGGCCTCAATCCGATTTTAATCAAGAGATCTGCAAAAAAAATTCTATCATCCCGCCGCCGACGCCCTGAACCGACCACTGGCTATTAACTCTGCATAGAGGTCATAGTCAAAGAAGGAGCTTGAAGCATTATCCGCTTACATTGCATTGCGACCAACTTAGGTAAAGAAATTGGGAGATTTTCCCCATGACATCTAATTTGTTAGGAACTTTAAGAAACCGAATCCAGGGGGTGGGATTAGGGCACTGATGCAGCCCCCCAGAATTACAAAATTTATTTTCCAATTATAGTACAAATTCCTTCAATAATTTGGATTTTTCCCATTTTTTTCTTAAGAACAAGTAATGATAAGGAATTTATGCACAGTTACTTTAAGAGAAATACTTAAATATTCGAAAACTAAATTCTTTAAAACAAGACATTAACGGGGCATTTCAAAAATATTCGGGGTGAGGAGGAACCCCCCCGCCTCTCTCGAAATTTTAACGTCTATTTTTATTTTTCCCTTGAAAATTCTGTGACTCACAAAACTCAAAGGGTCTTAAAACATGCAGAAACACTTCTTCAAAGTACAAGTTTTAAAAAAATTTCTGGGGTAGCCCCCAGACGTATCTTTCTTACTTGGAGTAATTGAAAATTTTTAACATAATGTGGGCAATTCAAATACAACTTTTAAACTATCTAAAACGTAACGTATAAGTAAGTGTGCATTTTAGGGTGTACCTCTAAAATCTTATGTTTATCCCTGTGTTCTTTTATGCATTTCTCTTTGTGTCAACCCATGTTTTGGCCACGGAGGTGCCACTTCAAACCTTCCTCTTCTCCTATTACTTCTATGATTAATCGACCTGAGTCCGAATCACGTTCAGCCAGTCCACCAGTTCCATCATCACACAATGCACTTTGAACCAACTCCCCTGAAGGGAGCTTGCTCTCTTCCTCAATCAGCTAGGCTTTCTGGTACTGGCCTTGAGTAGTGGAGCCAAGGAGGAGGTAAACAGACCTTTTGAAGGGAAAATCACAGGTTGTTCCAAGAGGGGGGAGGGGGTTGATGAGTCGGCAGCAATTATCGTTTGGTAATTGTTGCGCTGGGATTGTTTGTGTTCTATAGGTTTTTGACAAGCCGTGGAGAAGTGCCTCACGTTTGCAGTCAAGACTGTTATGTGGGGTCACCCTCTTTAATGCAAACTTGCTTTTTACTACTCAAAGGACAGTAGAAAACTGTTGGTGTTTTCCGTGGAGGTTTGTGTGTTGTTCAAGAAATAGAATAGTGGGGTTTAATTTAAGAGGATTTTTATAGGTTAAGCTGAAGAATGAAGAGTTCTCTTTACAAGTGAGCTGCTCGCAGTAACAATGAGCTAACTCCAACAGCTTTCCATTGGAGTTTGTTAACTCCTTGTTGCTGCAAGCACTCAATGCTTAAGATAATAATTCCACTCATCTTTATCCTAGACTTGTGAGTCAAACAACTCAACTTAAAGTTAGTTAGATACTCGACGTACTTTGTACGTCGAGTTTATCTAACTAAAAAAAGGGTAGGAGAACTTTTATATAGATTAGGGACTATAGTTCTTATCGTTATTCATAACCATGTTCCGTGTATGGATGAGAATTTAAATAAATTTTAAAATTTTGTCACTTTATTTTAAGGAGAAATAGACATACAATAATTTTAAACCATTATAATTTACGCTAGAAAATTATTAATCGAAAGTAAATTCCAACAAAACACTTCTGAAACAGTAAACGTTTAAAATGCCCCCTACCAACTTCAAAGCCGAAATTTACATTTAAGTCCAAAAGGATACAAAATTTATGAATACATTTCACTAAAACAAACCATCAACTCAAATTTGAAACATTTACCCTGGAAAAAACTTTAACCATCTATCTACGCCCTAATTCAAACACCCATTCCACCCTTCAAACAACCCCCGAGAAACGGACTTTAAAAGATCCCCAAACGGCGAAACCCCCTCCCCATACACCTCCAAAAAACAGTCGGCGACTTTCAAACAGTTCCTTATTTAATCTTCCCCATCAAAATAAAAAAATAGAGGGTACAAATCCACTTCCCCCCAATTTACTTTCCCCGGAAGAGTCCGCAACATTTTCTGAAAGATCGATCACATAGACCGAGCGAGACCCCGAAAATCACACACACGGCAGCAATAGCGGCACGAGCGTATACTTTTTGAAGTCTCTTCCCTATGCTGCTGCATCCGTCGGTCGCCATGGAAACCGTCTCCGCAGAGAAGAGAGGGATCATCGCCATCTTTCGATCCGGTGCGGAAGCACTTCTCAAGCACTACAAACGTTCGTCTAATTTTTAAACGCTTTTATTCTACTTGCTTTTGGCGGCGTTTTACGGGAGGAATTTTAAAACTCGATTTTCGGGCACTTCCCGATATGGAAGGGCCCCGAAACTTTGAACATAGGTGTGAACCTCATGACACTCCAATATCCAACCATTCTCTAGTCAAACAACCAAAGGATTAAGTTAATTAACGAGTATTTTTAATTAACAGAAAAACCAGATTTTGAGACCTTTCCCAAGGGGCTATTCTCCCTAAACCGTGCACAATGTTGTATAAGGCATAACTTCATCATATTCAAAAGTCAAAACGAGAATTGCCCAGTAATTACAATAATTATAGACGAATAATCACTTTTTTCTTTCTGGATGCTTGTACATAATATTTCAGGCACTTCCAAACGATATAAAGTTCTGAAACTTTGCACCGTGGTGGAAACTCGATGACAATGCAATATTCAATCATCAACTAGTCAAAACCTCCTTAATTAAGGTAATTAACGAGTGTTTTTAGTTATCCTTTTAATTCAAATTTGAGACACTTCCGTGAAGCCAATGGCTCCCAAAACCAGTAAGATAATATACTAGGTCAGGGGTCGGCAACCTGCGGCTCGCGAGCCGCATGCGGCTCTTTCGATGTTAAGTTGCGGCTCTCCAGTTCCATACCAAAATATTAATAATTTATTATCAAAACTTTTAAAAAATCAGAAAATATATTTTTAAGTTCTCAAGATGAGTCAAAATCAAAACTCTACTTTTAAGGATAAGAATTCCAAACAATTTCTGGAAGAGAACTCCTAAACACTCCTTGGAATATGTGCAGATTTTCCTTGAAAATTCTGTGACTTATGAGTAGTTATCCTTATTCGGTCGTTACGGAAGTTCTAAACACTATTTTTGGGGGCAAATTTCTAAAATTTTTCAGAAGTGGGATACACCCCCCTTTAAATTTTGCCGTTTATTATAACTATACTACTTTTCCTTGAAAATTCTGCCACTTAAATAATGAGAGGTGCTCTTAGGGTGCAAATGAAAAAGGCAAAAATGAGCTAAAATGCGATTTTGAAGGAGATACTTCCAAAATTTTTTCTGGGGGCGGACCCCCAGACCCTCCAATTTTTCCTGAAATTCACATTGCTTATCCAAAATTTTGAAATTAATTTACAATGTGTACATAAGTCATCTGAAACTTGATGTAAAAAAGTACCCAACCCAAAAGGAGGTACCCCCAGAAGAAATGTTGGGTAAAAATGCTCCCCAACTAAAATCACCCTCCCACTCTAAAATCAAATATATATTAAGCAAATATATCATTGAAGCAAAAAAAATTAGTGGCTCTTTAAAAACTGAGAAATTTCGTAAACTGTTACTTTTGGATCTTCCGTTTCAAAAGGTTGCCGACCCCTGTACTAGGTATATCATTGCAATATTTTATCTTCAAAACGTGATTTCTTACCTTCCAATTAACAATTAAGATAATTAGCGATTTAAGATAATAACCGCGAGAAAGAAATCGCCAGAAGAGCGAGAAATCACCAGAAGAGCGAGAAATCGCCGAAAATTGGTGCCCATCGCGAGAGCAGAAAAATACGCTACTTTTATAATTTATGGATTACTGAAAAGCCTGAATGAAATGCTTTTTCTTTTTCTTGTGAATCTTTTTGATATGAACAGATTTTATCGGCGAGTGAGCGTGTTATATTTCACCATCATAATATTGTAGAAAACTAAAATTCCATTCTAACATCAGATTAAATATGGTTGAAATAAATACATTTTTTCTTGTGAGTTTTTGTTAAAAAAATACCATGACTAAAAAGTAGAAAATAAAAAAAGTAAAAAAAAGATTTTTTTAAAAAACGCTTTTATTGAAGTGTTCTAAAAGGTCAAAAATAATTATTTCGGTTTGACAAATAATTTATTGGGAAGTAGAAAATACCTTTTTGGTAAGTAAATAATAACTGATTTTCTAATTACTAAAAATAAAAGCGTGGGCCCTAGTAATTCTTCATTCACTATTTATTCTAACTTGTTTATTCTATGTTCTATGTAAAATTATACATAAATGCCGACGTATTGGCCTAGTGGTGAGCATCTGACTGCAAAGCCGTACGTCTGGGGTCCGAACCCTCGTTCGGCATAGATGTTAGTGTTACTGAACTTCAATTTACATATACGGGTCCTTACCTTCAGGTGAATTTGTACAAATTTTAAAAAATAAATAAACAAAATTTTAAATTAAAAAATATATATAAATTACTAGCGCCCACGCTTTTATTTTTAGTAATTAGAAAATCAGTTATTATTTACTTACCAAAAAGGTATTTTCTACTTCCCAATAAATTATTTGTCAAACCGAAATAATTATTTTTGACCTTTTAGAACACTTCAATAAAAGCGTTTTTTAAAAAAATCTTTTTTTTACTTTTTTTATTGTCATTCAGGTTCAAATTTTGTTTACTTTTAGTAGCAATTACTTTAACTTCGGTATGAGCTTAGTGACTAGGGTTGTATTTGATGGTTTGGCAGCTCGCTAACAGGTGGGGAGGACCCCTAAGATGAGCGATTGTCTGTAAATAAAGAGGGTGGAGAATGATTTTTTTTCTTTTTTTGGGGGGGGGGACGGGAGGGGTGGGGGTATTTGGAATTGGATTGTTTCGATGATGAGATGGGATGGTTTTTTTTCAATATCCGGATGGAAGGTTGAATTTGGAAGGATATTTTCGGTGATTAAAATATTTGGAAACCTTCTTTTGAGAGATGGGTAATGTCTTACAGTGTATCTTTAAATAAATCATTAAAAACTAATTTTTAATTAAATTTTTGAATCATTCAAGACTTATTGGGCCACTAAAACAGGATTGGTGGGGAGATTTTGGGCACGAAAAATAATACTTAACAACACTTCAGTTTTGTAATGAATTTTAATTAAAAAAATTCAATACATATTCTATCTGGAAATTGAAATTTGAAATGAAGAACTATATGGAGGGCTCAGAATTAAAATGGACCAAGTCCACTTTTTGTCATTTTTGAGTTAGCAACGCTATAACATGCACCAACTATGTAAAATTTCAGTGCAATAATGAACCAAGCCCTAGTACCCCAGTAATTTTAGGCGAAAAAAGGGGTCGATAGGGGAATAATTTATAATTAGCTGAATTTTTCAGGATAAGCTCTCTATGATGTGTACAACCCACCCTGAAAAGTCCCCAAAGATCCTCCGTCGGCGTCATTCCAAAATGGCGGATCCAAGATGGCCGCCTAGCATTTTTGCCTTTTCCGATATTTTCGCTCATATCTAAGTCAAAAATTAATATTTTTTAGTTCTGTAAAAGGATTTATACTCAGGATAGATGCCGTTTTCGAATAAAAGTTACAGTTTTGCGAAAAAAATATAAAACATGGGGTGTAGAGGGATTTTATTCATGGCAAACTGCAAAATTTTCATTGTTGTTTGCATGCTTTGACATATAACTGTACTAATTGAAAAATCGATCGGAAAAATACTATTAATTTTAGTGGTCCCATTATTTAGGATTATTTTGAAAAATAAATTTTTGAAATCCGCAGAAAATTGACAGAGATATTCAATTTTTAGTAAAGTGTTGTGGTGCGGATGGTATTGGGTAGTATACGTTAGTGGTAGGTTTCGCACTTGATTAATAATTGTTTTTTTGGCCATTCTCTTTAATAGCTTAGTTAATACCATTGTAGCGTAAAGTAATCATTATGGTGCATTAAAATTTTCTTACACAAGCATTTAATTATCAAAAAATTTATTAAAATTAATTAGTTCTTTTGGATTTTTTCTATATTTCGGACCCTATAGCTTCCTTTTAAAATGATTGGAATATTCATTCTAGTTTTCTGTACAGAGGTATTTCAAAGGATTTTGAAGTGATCAAAAATAACTTAAATGAACGTTTTAGCTTATACAGTGGGACTCCATTATTGTGAACCATCGCATAAAAAATTTCAATATCACAAGAGGTTTACTATTACTGATTTTTAATTTTTTTTTACACTGAAGCGGAGTTTGACTATATTTTCATGACGCAAAATAAGTATAATTTGAAATAAATGTATCAAATACTATAGAGATTTTTAATGTTATAGAGTAGAGGTATCGTAAAATAAAACATCAAATAAGCCACTTACTCAAAAATTTTATTCATTGTCATCATCATTGTTTTCGAATTCAGTAGAAGCTGACTTTTTACATGACTCGCCAAAGCAAGATGTGCCAAATCTAGAACATTGGAGTCCTGGTTTTCTGCACTGGTGCTTATATCACAATCTCTTGTAGAATTTATTTTGCAATTGCAAGAGCTGAACTGCAGGAGTTCTTCAGAAGCTGCTGGAAGTGTTGAAGTAACTGGATTCAACTTTCCATCCTTTTTGAACAATCCGTTGGATTCAGGATATTCCCCAGCCATTGTTAAACTTGCAGGTTAACTCGAAATGAATGATGAGAAGCTGCTGCACTTGTTGGAGGAAGAACTGCTAGATTAAAATTTGAAGATAGAGTTTTTGAGGAAAATATGGTGGCTACAACAAAACAATCTAATTTTTTGCGCAACTCCGAGAACAAATCAAGACTGATTAGAATGCTCATTAGTTACTTTCAGGCAGAAGGAATAACTTCAAAGGATGATGCTGATACTCATCTGTTCTTCTGCAATTGAAGCTAGTCAAAGCTTAAACAAACAAGTCACAGTAATAGGGACCGATACAGATCTCTGAATTATTCTAATTGGGCGTTGTACCCCAGGAGAGTCACTGTTTTTTTTGCGTCCTCAAACAACTATTAGAGAACACAAGTGCTACGACATCTCTAAAATTCAAAACACTCTTGGCTCAATAAAAGATTCAATTCTCTTCCTACATGCAGCTTCTGGATGCGATTCCACCTCAGCAATTTTTAGAAAAGGGAAATCTTCAGCTTTCAAATTGATAAAGAAAAATCCAAATTTGCACTCTATGGTTTCACAGTTTAATAGTCCTTCACTTGACTCCTCAAAAGTTATTGAAATCGGTGAGGTATTTTTGAAATACCTTTTTGGGCGAGAAAAAGTTGATTCTCTCGATGAATTACGTTACATTCACTACAATAAGGAAGTGTCAAAAACTCCATCTTTAAATTTTAATCTAGCAGTTCTTTCTCCAACAAGTGCAGCAGCTCCTCAGCATTAACTTCGAGTTTACCTGCAATTCCAACAATGGCTGGGGAACAACCTGAATCCAACGGATTGGCGATGGTTCAAAAAGGATGGAAAGTTGAATCCAGTTACTTCAACACTTCCAGCAGCTTCTGAAGAACCCCTGCAGCTCATCTCTTGCAACTGCAAAATAAATTCTACAAGGGATTGTCGATTGTGACACAATATTCCAGTGCAGAAAAGCAGGACTCCAATGTTCCAGATTTGGCACATCATGCTTTGGCGAGTCATGTAAAAATTCAGCTTCTACTGAATTCGAAAACAATGATGATGACAATGAATACACCTGTACTCTATAACATTAAAAATCTCTATAGTATTTGATACATTTATTTCAAATTAGACTTATTTTGCGTCATGAAAATATAGTCAAACTCCGCTTCAGTGTAAAAAAATTTAAAAATCAGAAATAGTAAACCTCCTGTGATATTGAAATTTTTTATGCGATGGTTCACAATAATGGAGTCCCACTATATAAGCTAAAACGTTCATTTAAGTTATTTTTGATCACTTCAAAATCCTTTGAAATACCTCTGTACAGAAAACTAGAATGAATATTCCAATCATTTTAAAAGGAAGCTATAGGGTCCGAAATATAGAAAAAATCCAAAAGAACTAATTAATTTTAATGAATTTTTTGATCATTAAATGCTTGTGTAAGAAAATTTTAATGCACCATAATAATTACTTTACTCTACAATGGTATTAACTAAGCTATTAAAGAGAATGGCCAAAAAACAATTATTAATCAAGTGCGAAACCTACTACTAACGTATACTACCCAATACCATCCGCACCACAACACTTTACTAAAAATTGAATATCTCTGTCAATTTTCTGCGGATTTCAAAAATTTATTTTTCAAAATAATCCTAAATAATGGGACCACTAAAATTAATAGTATTTTTCCGATCGATTTTTCAATTAGTACAGTTATATGGCAAAGCATGCAAACAACAATGAAAATTTTGCAGTTTGCCATGAATAAAATCCCTCTACACCCCATGTTTTATATTTTTATCGCAAAACTGTAACTTTTATTCGAAAACGGCATCTATCCTGAGTATAAATCCTTTTACAGAACTAAAAAATATTAATTTTTGACTTAGATATGAGCGAAAATATCGGAAAAGGCAAAAATGCTAGGCGGCCATCTTGGATCCTCCATTTTGGAATGACGCCGACGGAGGATCTTTGGGGACTTTTCAGGGTGGGTTGTACACATCATAGAGAGCTTATCCTGAAAAATTCAGCTAATTATAAATTATTCCCCTACCAAACCCTAAAATTACTGGGCTATAGTTCCGATAATATCCGCTTGTCAGCAGCAAGTTCTGTTGCGTTAACATGTAATTTCCTATGAAGCTTTAACTTCAAACGTCTGTACCTCAAAAGTAGCTAAAGTGGACTTGGTCCATTTCTATTCTGAACCCTCCATATTTCATTCAAATAAATTCTTATTTCAATGGTCTATCAAACACAAACTGACTCTTAACCCGTAGCAGGGGACCTGGGGTCTCCCAGACTCCGCAACGATAATTCGAAATTTATAAGTCCATTGGAAAATTGTCTGGAACGAATGTTTATTTCATCATTAAGTTAAAGAAAATATTTTTCTATCAAGAGATAAATGTTTAAATAACAATGTACTGAAATATCAGAATCGTATCTTAATTAGACGATTTTTAAAAAATATAGAAAATTGCGGAGTCTCTGAGACCCCACTTCCCCTTGTATGTTCCAATTTTTCACCTCCCCTGTTACGGGTTAGACTAAAAAATGAATTTGCAAGTAATTTTTAACAGTCGAAAAGATTGTTGTTGCTTCTAATCCAACAGTTGGGTTTAGCTTCCAAATAATAGTAATACTAATAATAATAATATACAATAGAGAGATATATTAATACTGGAGATTTTAAAATAGTATCTCATACACTCGACTAATTTAGCTACAAGGTTATTGAACTGTGATCTGCCCCTATTATAAATCGATTTAAGCTGGTTCCGACCATGGTGGCTCTATTTAGCATAAAGTATCAAAATACCTTTTTCGTAAACCTATAATGATGCTCAACATTTTCAGAAGTTTGAGTAAACAAAGATAGACTTTCAAGCTTGTTTCGAAGGCGGTCAAACTTGTAGAGAGAGCTCGAACACAACAATGTTAATCCATTTAAACCTGTCATAAATCTTTTTATCACATTTTTCTTTATAGTACGTAGTTTTTAGTAAAGGTTATTTTAGCTTCTTACATATGTTGTTTCAGTTATACATTTCATTTGTAAATTAGATAGAAGAGGCAGAATTAAGAAACCTTTGAAAAAAGTCCTGATTCCATAATCTTTTGGGTTTTCTTTTTTCAGGATAAGGAGGCTAACTACATGTGTACTTTTGTGTGCCTTACTACAAAAATTAAGCTAAAACATGTACGACCGAGGTACAGTTAGGTTCGAGTTACAAGAGAATTTGTAAAACTTTTTGGGGAAGAAATCCCTAAGCAAGTTTTTATATCACCACTACTCAGACTTACACATGAATTAAGATATTTTTTAAGTAAAATTCTGACACTAAGTCTTAATAATAATACTTTTCACTTTTTACATTTTTTGTATAGATTGGAAAAGGAGAAGTGGCACGCCCCTGAATTTAATTTCCCTAATATAGTAGCACTCTTACCAAAAAGGTTGGCCAACCTTAGGGGGCCCTAATTGAGATATCTTTTTGAAAAATTAACTCTTTAATGCAACTATTAAACCCTCATTGAAGAACCTTTTGATAACAAACAACCCCAAGAGAAGTACTTTATGTACAAGCAGAATCTTTTTTGTGGGGGGAGAGGTTGAACTCGCAAACTTTCCTTCGTGGATAAGGTCATTTGTGTCATAACATTGCTGGCTACAAAAGGTTCACACTCTAAAGAGAGGGCCATAAAACTTGGTGGTCATGCTCTTTATGGACAGTTATTTGAAACAAGCATGTTTCTGAAAAACACTTTAACAGAAGTCCTTGCTCAAACCTTTTTCCGGGGGGAGGAGGGGGAAGGCCTCGAAAAAACGATTTCACACTCCGCTTTTACAAGGAGGCTTTTCCTCCTCATCTGCAATTCCGCACGAGCCACAGCAAAAAAAAAGCGCCTCCGAAGAACAATAAAGCCATTTAAGCCCTGAGTTTACAACTCCTGCATTCGGTGACGGGGCACTAAAATATTTACCAGAACAAGAAACGACCTCTAATCTGCTTATGGCTCCACCACACAACACACAAAAAACATATTCTCCACAACAACACCTACCACCCCTCGGGGCCAAAGTGGAAGAGTCCTCGGCATCCAATCAAAGACCATTTCTGGGAAACACCCATTTCGAGGTGGGGGTGGGTACGGTTGTCCGAAATGGCGATTTCGCAGTCAAAGAGGCATTACGAATGGATGTGTGAGAGCGAAGCATTAAGTTAATGTTTTCCATTTTCGGTCGACGGGCCAAATGGTCTTGGTTGCAGTTACTTCACCGGGCACTCGTGATTATTGCCGCTTTTGGAGGTTCCGCCGAGTTTGGAAGCGTGGTTTTGAAAATTTACAGCTCCTTCGAAGTGTAAGTGAATGCGGGACAGAAACTATACGTAGTTAGGAGGAGAATAGTCCACAGGGTATTGCGAAAGGTCGTTGCCAAACTTAGAGGGGTTGCAAACTTGCCAGAAACCTAGTAGCACAGCTCACGCGAAATATGTCCCATTCACATAACTGCTTCTAGAAGTAAAGGAAATTAGGCCCTACGTGACAAAAATTGGACGAATCATGAACGTTTGTACTGGGAAGTAATGAAAGATAGATTATTGCTGAAAAACAGTTTGAGTGAAATTCCAGTGCCAATTATCATTCTCAGACTCTTAACTTATTTATAAAACTGGGTGGGGTACAGCTTTTCCATAAGAGGTACCCTTCAAAATGCGATGATTAAAATAGACACTAACAAATTTTTCTCAAAAATAATGAAAGGAGGATTACCAAAAAACCATTCAGGATCATCAATAATAGTGGGGTTAGATTAGGGCTTAGATGCAATTCTGAAGAGGGTTAGGGTTAAAGAGGACAAAAGTTGCCAAAAGCTAAAAAAAAGCTATGAAAGCAGACGAGTCTTGATGGGCAGACGGTTGGGGGTCGAAAAACAATTTTACAATGACAAAGTTAGAAGAGAACAAAATCTTTACCCAGTTTTTATAAATAAATCAAAGGGGACTAGAATTTTATTTTTGTCTAATCCCGAACCATTAATTTGTTCTCATCTTTCACGGCTCCTCTGGATCTTACGTCTTCACTCTAGCGCCTCAAGCTCTCAGGATTTAGAGAATCCTATTCCCGGAAGAATCTGAACTGTCCTCTGGTATAAGTACTCCCCTTTCAATTCAGAGTTTTGAATCGATTTTTGATGAAGACTTGAATGGGGAAAATGCATTCCGTATTAATAAAGACACGAATTGATTAAAAAGATGCTTATATCCATCCATTCCTACCTGAGAATACGTTTTTTAATTCATGAATTACTGAATCAAATCCAAAATTTGATTGCCTGGGAAAAGTTAATTGTCTTGTCTATAGAGGACTGCTTATCCATTTCAATGAGTTCGAATTTCTATTATTACTCAAATGAACTGTTGAAAATGAAAAATTTTAATTCAAGAAATAGTGGAAATGATTGAATGACTCGATCCTTTAACCTCATTAGTTTCCATGTGATTGACTCCTACCAATTATCGTTTTAAAGATACACGTTAAGCTCTTAATTAACCCAGATAAGATTTCTTAATACAGATATCACAAATCAATTTTTCCTCTTTCGAAGTCAGTTTTCAATTAAATTTCGATTTAATTTAATTCATTTCGACGGTGAACTAAATTTCTAAGATGTAATATACTCTACATGTGGGTGTGGATTTGTATGTAGTAACTTTTATTAAGTTATCATTAGAAACTAATTACCAGTAGTTTCTTTTTAGCATACTACCCTAAGTAGCACAGCTCATACCAAATATGTCAAGTATTCACGTACTACCAACAAGATGTAAATGGAATATGGCCAATCATGACAAAAATTCGACGAATTTTGGACATTTGTGATGCTGCTACTCATTCATAGTAAAACAGACGAACAAATACCTTAAAAAGTGATTGATACCTATACCTGTACTATGGGTACTATAATAGGCAATAATGGCAGAGCATCTAAGAGGAAGTTTGCAGGGGTCTATTTAGAAGACATTTTGGTCCATTTATGGACCGTTCACAAATTATTTTAGCATGAAAATACCTTTAAGGGTCGAATTTAAAAAAAACATGGTCAGCCCTCTCTTTTTTGCTTTGAATTCAATGTCCCACTCAAAATACTTACACTAAGTACACAGAGATTCAAATATTAAAGGTAATAACTATTATGATAAGCTATATTATGCAACTTACTATCAACACAAAATAATGGGGAGGTAGAAATGCTCATCAAGAATAAATTGTTGTTTTCTCTACTTTAAATGAACAAGCGTAACACTGTACTTATTGCTAATGCTGTCAACATGTCGCTTCAATACGTTGGCTAAAAGGACGCCGTTGTCTGAATTTAATCGTGATATTACAGTTATCATTGACTTCTGTCACGAAAACGCAAGGTCATAGGTACAGAGCTCATCGTGATGTTTTTGAAATCCTGGAAATGGAAAATTTGGCTACATCCTCTCTTTTGTCCATGTTCGGTGTCTTTTATGTGACTTTCACTTATCTATATACCAACTTCCAAAAAAAGAATCGTGATCATTTTCCCAGGGAAAGTTGGACAACAAAGTCATCAAAAGTTGCATTTATCAAAAGGTTGCATATTTTTTTGACAAGGTTTTAAGCTTCAGTATAATTTTATGATATGAAAATTTAAGGAAGAAATCGATATGTGTATATAGATAGGCAAAAGCAATAAATATACTTATTGCTTTTGCAATTTGAAATAAAGTTACAGAAATGAACTTATTCTCTCTAACTCTTACAACAGTTAAAAACACGGTAGTCATATTAATTAAAATGGGGTGCAGGTGCACTATGTTTATAAAAAAATACTGAAATACAACAATACCTACTGTAGTCTTGATTAACCGCCACTTTTGGTAAGATAATCAGGCATGAATGGAATAAGTTGTCTAGACCTCCAAACGATTTAGAACGAACATTTTAGAGACTGGAGATATTTTTTAAAAAGTTAATTATTTTGTTTCTTTAATTGTGATATTCCACAAACGGATAAAATCCAGAGAGTCGGTAAATCAAAGGTCGGATAATAGAGATTCTTCAGTCAAACACATTTTTTTGCATTCACCTAGATGAATTCCTTTAATTCAAGAAAAATTTCATAATTATTCTATTAGTAAACCACAGATAATTTGTGTACGTCTTTTTAAAAAGTGTTAACAGAAACATTCAATATTTGCTCTTTATTACCTGAATAATACGCAAACATAGTTTTAAGTCCAATAACTATTTGAAATTATGATTTAAGATTTATGTTTTTTAAACATAATTTATGGCACAGAGTGGACAAGTAAAGCTATTTCAATTTTTTCAGTTCACGATGGGATGGAGAAATAATTTACTTCTTAAATAAACAATGACACACAAAATAGATAACGAATGAACCTATTAATTCACCCACACTCTTTTAAAAAATAACGCCGGATGTCACAAAAGTACATCTTGACAAATTTGTCGGCGAAAGCCGATTAAAGAGAATTCATCGAGGCACAAAAAAATTCCCTCCTCTTTTTCCCACCTAACACAAAGAATCCACTGTTACACCACTTACAACTGATGACAAATCATCCCAAAATAATAAAAAAAATCTAGTACGTAATTCATAAAAAAAATGGACCAAAAAACTCAGTTTCTGATGCCATCAACTCCCATTACATCCAGATTTCATTTTTTAGCCCTCCGTTTTGTTTTTTGCTCTCCCAAATCTGTGCTCAGTAATTTTAATCCCCCTCGTTCCATTCCATACCCGATGGAATGCCAGATGAAAGAGGGGGAGGGGGGTCTGCCTCCCCCTTCTAAATTGAATTTCATCTCCCTGAATGCGGAAAAATTGCTTTTAACTTCTTTTTGAAAACGATGTGGAAGCTGTGTGTATTTCTGGGGGGAGTATTATTATTCAAAGCAAGATTAATCACGAGGTATACCTGATAGGACAGGCTCGGGAGTTACCCACTAAGGAGCAACCCTTTTTTATCCTACCGCCCGAGATTTCAATTAAAACCCATAGAAAATTCGGGGCGGACGGGATTGAAAGGGTTAAAGCCCAGGTTTACGAGTACTATTTAGTTCCTATGAGTAAAAACGCAAGGGGGCCATTTGGTGTTGTCGCAAGGGAAATTTCGTCGTTAATCAAGTGATGGGATTTTAACGAGCTAATATATCACTGTTTGTTTCGAGTTCATGATGGAAAAATTTTACAGCCTGATCTAAAAGGACATCATGCCCTCCGTCATTAGGGGCTGTCCTCTAATTATGTAGCTTAGTGAGTGGTTTCATATGATAGGTATAGATCAGGCATGGCCAACCCGCGGCCCGCATGCGGCCCTCCGGGTTATTTGGTGCGGCCCGCGAAGCTCTCTGAAAACTCTCCAAAAAGTAGCTTCAAAACAGTTTTTAGCACACTAAAATTCAAATTTTTTTCGGGGGAGAACCCCCGACCCCCCATATAACTCTTAGATCAGGCTTTGCCAACCCGCGGCCCATTTTGAAATAATTTAGTGGTCCGCAAGAATTTTTTTAGTCAAAAGTTTTAGGGTAAGTTAAGGCCCCTCCCAAATTCGGACAAAGAGTACCAAAACACGTTAAAGTCTGTTAATTAGAGTTGTATTTCCAAAAAATTTTCTGAGAGAGGACCCCCAGATCCTTCTTTAATACTAGGAACTCTATTGTTCACAACTTTTTTAGGATATTAGTTCAGTCAGATGCAAATCCTAACTAAAGATATATTTTAATTTAAGCATTGAACCAATTAAAAATGCATGGGGGCATGAGAGGAAGATTTGGGTGTACTTTTTCCCGTTGCAAAAATCTAGCTGCAATTTTTAGAGAAAATTTGGGTCCTCCCGAAATAAATTTCTATAAGCGCCACAGGCTCCTTATAGTTTCGAATGATTCCAAGTGTTTTTTAAAGGTACCTGTTTAGTTCTTATGGATATACAGAAGGTATTCTTGGGGTTGCTCCTTAAGGTAAATTTAAATGAATATTTTATTTAGGAATCTGTCAAACTAAGCAAAGGATCTAAGAAACTCCCTAATTTATATACCTAATTTATTCAATTTACTTCACTGCCATTCTGTGCACCTAATATACTAAAATTTTATATGCGGCCCGCGAGAGTATTGTGGTTTTCCAAAGTGGCCCTCAACAACATTTGGGTTGGCCACCCCTGGTATAGATAGTTTTACAAATCGTCGCCTTAGAATCAAAAACTACTATCTCCGTTCGGCAAACTTCGGGGACCCCGATCCTTGGCGACTTCTAATCAGACGCCAATTCAAACCACTCCCCATAAAAAATCCACCAATTAAATACCACTAGATCAAAAAATAATAATAATTACTTCAGATCGTTGCAGGCGCTCATTTGATTGGTTTGGCACTTTGCCAGCTCGATGATGTCACGCTTACGAACCAATGAAATGAGCTTTCTCGCTTGCAATTCCGAATATTTCCGAATCAGACCAGAAGGCAGTATTTTGATTTTAAGATGAAGAAAATATTGCCTCTGATATGGCAACCTGCTTACGATATCAGACCGCCAAGATTAACATTGAATCTAGCTCGTTTCGCAGCAGCCAATGAAATAATTGGAACTCTTTTTTCGTTATAAAAGAAAAACTAATCATGGTAGAAGTACAATATTTTAAACACACATACAATTATTTTTTACAAAAATATTGTCGTTTCGTTTTTTTTTAAATTCGAATTAGTTTTAGAATTATTAAGATTCAAAGTTTCTATATTTTCCCTTTCTAGGACTGAAGTGAATTAACAATGGATAGCAGCAACCCTTTAACAACGCCAAAACCGCCAACAAAACGAGTAGAATGAACAACTACTGTGAATGAAGCTGCGTGAATTTTCAGAGATAGTAGTTTTTGATTCGGTCGAGGGAATATCGGATCCAGCAAAGTTTGTCTGACGTCACGGACCGGAAACAGCACATCGTGGCGCCCCTACCGTGTAAACATTCTGTTTCGCTTTATTTTTGTCGACATTTACGAAGATGGCGTCTTTAGTCAGAATTTTATAAGCTTTTTTGTACTTCTGGTAATCTTTTGGAAGTATAATATTTTCACTTGGCCTATTTATTAGTTTTTCCGAAGTTCTTGTGCTACTGTTGAATGATTAAACCTAACCGCAAATTGGTAACTTCCTTTTTTCGAGTAACGAAAGTTATAAGTCTATTGAGTATTTAATTTGTTTTTGGGATCTATGAAGAACGTCTTCTGGCCCAAAAAATGTCACTGAGGTAATGCTGGTGGTTTTAACTTCACATTTCTCAGTGACACTTCTTAGGCTTTATTGTTCAACGTAATAAATCCCATCAGTTGGCCGATGTCTTCCTTTATCTACATAACTATGTGATCAACACTTCTGGTATGTTATAACACAAATATTTATCATATGCATTTCCATGAGTAATATAGGAAAATCTTGTAATATATAAGCTTTTTAGTATTTATGTATGTTTAAATGAGTGAGTCCTGATATCAATAGTTTATGCATAACAGTAGAACACTAATACTTTGATAAAATATGCAATTATATAGTAAGAGGGACAGCATAACTGCGATTTGCATGAATATCATAATTATTGTACTTTTGAAATATGTCTTATAAGTACTTCAGGTGTTTTTTTAACCTTAATTTTTTTAAAGAAACATTTAATAGTACATATACAGGGTAATTCTGAATTCATCATCAATATTTGGTGGGGAGGAAACCTAGGCAAGCTTATTTCCAATAGGAATAGGGAGACGCAGATACCCCGTTAAAGAGCTAGGACCTTAATGTAGAATGAGAGCGTTACGAAGGGACATTTTGCCAGGCACGTTTAACGAAACAAAACATAATAAAATGAAAAAATTTATTGCATAATTAACAGCAGTATCCGTACTACTTACACCATAAATTTGATAGAAATTGGACAACTTGCTAAACTGTGGGGCAAGTTTTAGAACGTGTAATATAATATTAATCTTTTAGCCAAAGAAGGGAGTTCCAAGTGTAATCGTATTTAGAAAAATTATCATTGGGGAAGGAATTTTAAATGATCATACATTGATCATTGAAACTGTATGATCGAATAAAAGTATCCCTAAAAACATTTACAGGTAAAAAACTTTTCTTTAAAGTATTACCTTTAATTTATTAAAAATTATACTTAAGTACTCATAACAACAAATGTTTTATCATCTTTATGGAAACCTTACCTTTAAAAATTATTTCTTTAAGATAATTAAATCTTTCATTACCATATAATTTACATCATTTTACCAGATTTGTGTTTATTTACGTGTGATTTTGTTATAAAGTAGAACCTATATAACAACACATCCCCTTGACCTTGTGTGGCCTGCATCATGACAATTAGTAATAAAGTACCAATTGTTTTATAACACTGACAATTAGGAATATTAGTTAAAACAACTATTTTTTGGTCTCGGAAGGGGTGGCACTATGTAAGTTCTACTGTATTTATTTAGAAAAAGCATAGTTAGAATGTTTCAAAATAGATTTATTTTAATTTTATAAATGCAACGTCAATTTGTTCAATTTCTTAAATTTTCATTTTTAACTAGTTACAATTACTTTTCTTGCCTTTTTCATTGTATTGACTTTCATTCCTACTCTCCCTGCTAATCCCTTTTTAGCAAAGGTTTTGAGCTTTCCATACTGCTTCTGACTTTTATTTGCACCTGGATTTGTTATCGATGCTGGACAATCCAATTTCTTGGTAGTTTGGGTCAAATTGTATGTGTTTTGAAAACAGTGGTCACCTTTTGCCGAACCAAAGGAAATTAGAAAGGAATATAATTCATACAGATTGATATTGAACCTAAGTTAAATATTCATAGTTACAGTGCTCTGCTTTTCATACCTATTAATTTGATTCTAAAAAAATTATTGGATTGAATGTAGATTAAGAACATAACCTATCTATCATATAATGTGATATTTAAATCCTAAAATAGTCCTGAAATTTTAGCTAAGGCCTGTTCCAGGTATGATTAAGTACATAACTTTTGGAAGTAAACAATGACGATTGTTTTCTCCCATATTTCGCATTGTAAAAAATTATAAGACCATTTCACAAACTTAACTCCTATCTGTTTGGATAGAATCATTAAATACACTTTGGTATGATGCTAATACAGAAATATGTATATTCATAGTATTAAATGCCAATAAAAGCAATCTAAAAGGGGACTCATCAGTGGCAACCCGATGAAACAATGTTATGTGTGTGGCGAACCATGAGGTTCGTCATCAAAATTCAAATAAATACGACTGCAACACAGAGCACGGCCTGCCCTTTTAACTGCTGGTAACTATATCATCATCATCTTTTGCAATTGTTTAAAAATTTAGTTTGGTTTAAGATAAGGAAATAAAGGTTTAGTGTTTTTTAATAAAATGTTATTATTTTGTGGGACTATTTCATTGGTGACCCAGACATGAGGACCATGAAGTTTGTCATCTATGTTAATGTTGTATACTGTTAATATATCATTATCAAAATAAATGTCAAGTAAACATATATAGCGCAACTAGCATCAGTCTAATTTCTACCTGCCCTTGCTTTGTTTCCATGTATTTCCGCTTTTTCCCACGATTTTTATATTTCCCTTGATAAGTGTAAATTCTTGACCCTAAATGAAAATTAAGGAGTCCATCTTTCCAGTGGATATTCATATCTGCAGAAATTTCACCTTGATATGGAGGCAGGGTTGGCCGGTTTAAACCATTTGGTTTAAACCATTGGTTTAAACCATGGTTTTTTTACCTTGGTTTTTTTACCAAAAAAACCACTTGGTTTTTTTGGTTTTTTTAGAAATTATAAAAGATTTTCAGGATTTTTTAAAGAAAGTGTTATTAAGTATAATCTTTTGCACAAAATTAAAAGGTCAGATTTATAAAAAAATTGACATTTTAAGGTGATTAAAAATCAGAAATCTTTTAATTTAATGGTTTTAATTATTGAATTATCTCTAAACTTAATCTTAAATGCTTAAGTTAAACTTATTATGTTTTGCAAGAGATAGTTCATTTATTAATTTTCTTTAAAATGAAGCATTATTTCAAAGAGTAACTAAACATACACAAAAATTATCTGTTTTTCACTGATAAAATATGGCTTGAATTTTAATTAATTAATAAAACCAATTTGTCTTATTTGTCAGTCATAAAAACCAGTTGGTTTTTTTAGTAAATTAATAAAAACCGTTGATTTCTTTAATGATAAAAACTAAAAACCAGTTGGTTTGTTTATAAACAGGTAAAAACCAGTTGGGTTTTTTTACTAAATTAATAAAAACCGTTAATTTCCTTAATCGGATCAATTATCTCAATCATTTATCCAATTTCAATTAACATTAGGTGCTTACATTTCCCTTTTATTTATTTAAAAAATGTTATTTTCTCTTTCTAAAGAAAATTTTTTAAGTTAATAAATTAATCCATATAATTAAGGTAATTAATTTGATTATTTTAACATTTAATAATTAATCAAATGAAATTAATTATCTCAATCAATTATCCAATTCCAAATAACATTAGTTGTTAACATTTCACTTTTACTTCTTATTTAAAAAATAAAATTTTCTCTTCCTAAAGAAATTTCAAAAGTTCATAAATTAATCCATATATAATTAAGATAAATAATTTGATTATTTCAACCATTTATCCAAGATAAATTAACACTGATTTTTATTCACAATAACATTAGATAGTCAAATTGGAATATTTTAAAAACAAAAATTAATTTAATTTGAACTAATTAAATTAATTAATTGAAATATACAAATCATTTATCAATTATAAACAACCCCTGAAATAAATGTCTCATTTACAGCTCAATTTCAAACATCACTGGTAAAATAACTTATTCTGAAAATAAAATTATAAAAAAACTTGGTTTAAACCAAAAAAACCCGGTTTAAACCAAAAAAACCAAATAAACCCGGTTTTTTTGGTTTTTTTAAAAAAACCCGGTTTTTTGCCAACCCTGTATGGAGGTGATGAATATAGGAACAGGGTAAGATTTACATGAGATTAAATAAATTTTCAAGATTGCAATAAGAAATCTATACAATGTAATTATATATATAATAAAAAAATATTTTGTGGGCTTATTGCTCTTTATTCAGTATAATACAGGTGATTTCATGGTTGAAAAGTTATGCTCAGGGGTCTGAACTTATGTCTTCAAATTTATCATTAAAAATTTTTATTTCAAATATAGATAAAATACCCTTTAACCTCCACATAAAATAAAAATTTGTTGTTCATAAAAAAATTTTAGGAAGTTAAATCATATAATTGGAAATTTTTAAGTAAATGTGAATCTATCTCAATCCTTTCTAATAGGCTAAAATTTTAATACTGAGAAACTACTCTCGTTTTTCATCCAAAAATCCTTTTGGCCTTTTAAAAACATTAAATTTCGGAAATGTTTTTATTTCGTAATTTTTTAATATATCTTTAAAAGCGTCAAAAGAATTAGCAGAATCCATATTCTAATAAGTAACCTAACGTAAAACAACTACGGACGCGGACGAGGATACTTCGGTTGCTAGGAGCAACCAGATCAACGATGTGCTGTTTCCGGTCCTTGACGTCACACGAACTTTGCTGGATCCGATATTCCTTCCACCTTTTGATTCTAAGGCGACGAAATGAGGAAAAGTAAACAACAGGTCTTTAAAAATGTTTTGGAATATTTTCAATAACCCTTCTTACCCTCCAAATAAAGGTAACATATGTTTGGAAACTAAGTTTAACATATTTTTTACAACTATGGCAGAAATTCAATGATTTGAAGGGAAAACTAAAAATTTCAAAACTTTGAAAAAGAATTCATTTAATACACTCTAGGCTTCACTATACACTATATTTAATACATCCGCTCCCTTCTCGCTATCGCTCACCAATTTTCGGATGATTAAGTGCCTATTTCATTGTTATCCTATGGAGTACGCAACACAAGTTAGCCCAAAAAGAGGCTTCTCTCTCATTCCTATTATATTTCACTTTCCAAACTTGGGTACGTATGTTTAAAAAACAAGAATCGAGAGATAACTAATTTTCAATAAGATTTCTATAGGTGCACAGAAGAAACTCTTCATGAGGTAGGAAGATTACCAACCGATTACAGAGACATAACAACTTGACCTTTATTTTCAAGGTGTGGTTTGTTTTGCATGCAAGACAAGCAAATAAGGGGTAAAGGTCACTAACCGGAAAAGCTAAAGGTGTAAAAACAATGGCCGTTCGTTCAAGTACAAGACGTTTTGAACTCAAGAATAAACGGACGTCAGGTTTCTTTTCTCGGCGTTATGCTTTACTTAACACATTATCATTACATTGTTTTTATAAACTAGATATAAATACATGTTGTTACATCACTAAGGAAGTGTGGTGTATGAATGTGAATTATAAAAAAAATGTGTCGTATTTTGTATTATGAACGATAAGGGCTGTTTGTGTAAAGTGAAAACATTGTTAAATTGATTGTTATCTTATATTGTGATTATTATTATATATGTTTTTTATTTTAATTTTCTTACTCCCCAAGGAGCACAGATGTTCGAGATTAGTCCAATTTTTTTCTCTTGTGTGGTTAAGTTTCGTTTACTTCTTGTTGCATTAACGTAAGCTTAACATATTTGTTGGTATGAGCTACTAGGGTCACACGGTAACAAGATATGATCGATGTATTAGATAAAAAAAAATTTTATAATCTAATTGTATGTATTCTTAGATACTTTTCTGTGTCCTCTAATTTTGTTCACTTTGCACTTAGGGATGTTATAAATCTTAGTTATAATTCAACATTGCGTTGCAAAAGAAAAAATGGCCAGCTTATAATTGATATAAAAAAGACACGCATAAGGGATGCTGTTAATTTAAAACTAACATAAAGAGTATGCGAACTTTCAAAATTTACATGGAGTTTCTAGTTAGAGAATCCCTATGTTTGACAAGAACGAATGCATCTCATCTAATGAAGCTATCTTAAAGTGGACACAAATTGGAGCCGAGCGGCGTAGCGAACAGCCACGAAAACGCTCTGCGCAAGCGCCGCTCTTAGAGCCTCCGAGTTGCGCGTGCGCAGAGCGTGTTCGTGGCTGTTCGCCTTCGCCGCTCGGCTCCTATTTGTGTCCACCTTTATACAGTAAATGTTAAGTACAAATTTAGTTTGAAGTACCTTTTATTGAAAACACATTTTAATGGAAAAAGTTTGCTTATTCTTTTAAGTTCATAAGAATGCGCTTAATTAGAAAACTAATGTTCAGGGATTACACATAAACGAGTTTTCTCATTTATGAGATACATAAATGATATCTTTCTTAACATGTTACACCATCAATATCCTTAGAAAGTCTGCAGAAAGCTAGAAAAAAATAATCGAATTGAACATCTATAAACAGGGGTCGACCCTGACAAAAATTGGGTCCCTTTTGTTGCCCCTTCACAAAATTTGTTCATAAAAACGGCCCCTTCGCCAAATTTAAATTAGCTTTAATGATTATTATTTACAAGAAAACATTTACAAAATATTTGAATTTTTCATGATTTTCACAGAAAACAATTTCTTTTTCACAAAAAAATTTCATTTTTCACAAAAATGGGCCCCGAAAAATAAACCCTGGATCTACCCCAGATAAATCAATCTGATGTTTAAAACCTATATAAAATTTAACATATCATGTCATTTATGATTGTTAATTAAAGCTTAATTATCGAGGAAAACCTTTAATAGTTATTTTTAAAGTCGTTAATTAAAAATGAAACCCTTATTATTTACTTGGAAAATATATCCTAATTCTCAATATAGGTACGCATCAAAAATTTATTTTATTTTATTTTTATGGAACTAAAAACATACTTGTGCCAACTTTTGAAAACTAACATCCGTAAAACTTTTTGCGTACCATTACAAAAGTATAACTAGAAGCTTTTCGCGTTAACAAAAAGCCTGAAAAACATCAACGCGAATTCCAATCTCGGCAAAGTTGTTTTTTCCGCATTGCGAACGGAACACGAGAAGAAGCAAACTTTATGGGTGAGCGCGCGTCAAGACCCGCCGTGGCGGGCTCGGCGAATCCATAAAAAAACCTTGCAAAAAAGCCAAATTTCACTCAATAAAAGGACTAAAATTGAGAAAATCGCAAGGAAAGGGATTAGTAGAGGAATCTGGTTTTGAAGTAAAACAGTGAACAAAAACGCAAAATCAGTAATTTTTTTCAATCAATCCGTAAAACTTAAGAAAGTCCGTAAATATTACGGACAATCCGTAAAAGTTGGCAAGTATAGTAAAAACACATTTTAGAGATAAAAATATTTAAGGATCATTACCAACTTAAAAAGACGATTTAAAAAAAACGCCCTTGCTTCGCAGAAGAGAATTTAAAATCCGAACAAACAATTTACAAAATCATAATTTTTTTTTCATAAATCCAGGGGAGGGGGGGAGGACGAAAAAATGACCCCAGACACGTGCACTGCGGTGAATCTCCTATTCTGCGGGGGCAAAAAATAGACCATAGCGAGGAAAATAATAATAATAAGCGAAACACAGAAAAAAATCAGGGGGGGCACGGGGAAAGTGCTGCTGCACAGATTACTCCCCCCACCCCCTATCCCTCCCAGAACCCTCGGAAGGTCACGGTTCTCCTCCCTCTTTTTCGAGTGCATGCATCAGGTTCCACCCAACGAAGGGGGCGACCCCATATTTCTTTTTTACCTTCCACTGAAAAGCCGTGCTTTAGTTTTGTTGCCCATAAAAATATTTTGGGGTTTTTGTGGAATATTTCATTAATGAAGCCTGAGAGGGGGGAGGAGGATAATTGATGATATTCGGGAGGTGTAAATCAAGTTTTTGTGGCGTTTTTTAAGGCATTGAATATTTTAAGAGAACGGTAAATTTCCTTTTTCCCTCTGATGGCAAAGCCGATTTAAAGGGCGTTGTGTGAAGTTTTTATGATGGGCTTGGGCCTCACCCTACTAAATAAAAAGTTATAGTAGCTTGAGAGGCAGGGATCTTTAGTTATTTTCCTACTAATAAGAGAAAAATTGGAATGTGTTTTATTAGTTTTAAAGAAAAAGGTATTAATTAAGTTTGATGAAAACGATTTGCGATTACAGAAAAACGGTTTTGGGCTAAGGTTTTATTATTCTTATACTTAGAGAAATTGAGTAAAAAATGGTAGTTCATATAAAATAACTTAAGACATGCTTAACTGGTACTGCCATTTTCCGAACGGATTTATTTATGGAAATACTGAGTAACATAATATCACATTAAGGCTGATGTAATATGAAGAAATTGCTTGATACATCAGATTAATTTTTTTAACTATGAAAAATTATTTAGAGAAACATTACACTACCCCCTGTAAAACTAATGATTTTCAGTTTTCTTTTTATGAATATATCCCACCCTAAATAAGCAATAAGTTTATGTTTATAATTAAAAATTTTTGCTTATTCTCGTCAGAGTTTGACAAGGAATCCTTGAAAAATTTTCTCATTGGTTGGTTATATTATCCTAAATTAGTGTTTTTTAAAAATATTAATGAATAAACCTAAAATAAACTTAATAACCTATAAATTCAGGTTTAAGCTGAAAAGAAAACATTTCCGTTAAGTTACCGAATTATATTCACTCAAACATTTTCAATAATAAAATCTTTTAAAATAACTCCCTTTAATTATACGAACCGACATAGTAAATACATTTGATTGACAATCTTCATAACTCATTCAAGATTACATTGGAAATTATAAAAAAAAATGACTTTTCCAACTCTCCATCAAAGAAGATAAATCCTCATCTCCATTGGGAGAACCCGATCCGCCTACGCAAAAATCCTCACCTTCCCAGTCGAAATTCATCCACCGATAAGAAGAGAACTTTACAGGGGAAAGAGAGAGAAAGCAACATCACACCGGTGTTCCCAATCGCATCACTTTTGCATCTCTTTGCACTTTTTCCAAACAGCGAACGTGCCCACCCAGGGGGTAAATTAACACAATTCAGCACTTACTATCCGGGCACAACAAGCAGCAATCGATGCCCGGGAATATCAGGTAAATATTGATGATCGCTCCCCAAATTATCGTCCCTTTTAAAATCCTGACAGGCCCAGAAAACGAAGAGTAAAAACTAACTCACCTGAGAATTCTTTTCGGAAAATCGGCGTTTTTCGTAGCAAAAAAGTTGCTTCCACTCGTCGATGGCCGGCAAGGTGTCAAAAAGAGAAAAAAGAGTGATGATTGCTGTGGTTCTCGACCTCTCTTTCCCAATGCGCAAGGCGGAAAAACAGGGAATGGAGTATGGACGCCGGTTCCCCGAGATTCGAATTCGGCAGTCCAGAAACGCCGAATGACGTCACGCGGGATACGTTTGTCATGGCGCCATCTAGTAAGAGAGCTAAAAGGTTTTATTTCGGTTAACTTGGGTGAACCATTTTAACTGGACTCTGTTAAAAAGTTAAATGATATGTCGAATGAAAAATGAATGAAGTATCAGGCATTTAATATGATAAGAGAATACTTTAAAATTTTTGATCCATAGCATTCTTAAGATTTTTGAATATTAAAAATTTTTTTTCATAAACTTTTTAAATATTAATTTTAGTATTTGATGAGTAAAGTTAAAGTAAAATATAGTCATATTAATTTAGCTACTGATAAAAACAATTCCGTAATTCTAAAGATGTAAATTATTGTTTTCCTTACTAAATAACAGAACAAATTACGTCATTATTTAAGATTTTTCAAACATTCTAAAAAATTCGAGGAGTTTCGTAATTAAATTATGCTTTGTGCACTCGCCAAATAAGTAAAACTGCAAATACTTCGCAATGTGAATGCTGAAAACCTTTTTAAGTATTCCGAAAACTTATGTTTTTTTTTTATTCTATACCTAGGAATCTTCCTGATTCTTTCAAAGTTTAAAGGTAAATTTTCATAAAATTTCAAGAAACTCATCATTACATGAAACTAGTGTCGCTTTTAAATTTAGAATTCGCTTTACTGACTTTTTCTCTGTACTCTTATTTGCATTAAGAACTGAAGTGAAGAACAAGCGGCTTCAAAACACCAAAAGCGAAACCAAACAAACCATCGGCGCTTGCTCGTATTCTTCATATTTCAATTCTTACAGCGGTATTTAACGTTATATCTTGGAATTTAAAATGGAACCAAACCTAAATTCATCGCCTTCAGTTCCTGTAGTGCAACGTCCAGCTTCAAAGGGTGGTGGACTGTTCAACAAACAGAAATTCAGTCCCGAAAACGGTGGAAGAGTGAAAGGAATCAAATTCGTCAAGCCCATCGTGTACGGTAACGTCGCTTGGCATCTGGGCACCAAGCGAGCAGATGACCATACACATCAGTGGAACGTGTATCTCAAAGCGTACGACAACGATGACATGTCTTTGTACGTGAAACGGGTGCATTTCAAGCTTCACGAGAGCTACTCAGAATCGAACAGGGTTTGCTATGCTCCCCCTTACCAGGTGACCGAAACTGGATGGGGCGAGTTTGAAGTTGTCATCAAAATATTCTTCCAGGACAGCAACGAAAGGCCTGTGACGATCTACCACTTTTTGAAGCTTTTCGAACGCGAAAAGAACGGGATGGTAAAGTCTGATCTCTCTCCTGTGTCGTCAGAATTGTATGATGAACTGGTGTTCGTAGACCCCACGGTCAAAATGCACAAACTTCTTTCGCAGCCAAGAGCGAGCCTCTTGGGTGCTCCGCAGCACAAGGTTGACTTTGAGGAGAAAAAAGTGAAGGATCTCTTAAAAATGCTCGAGGCCAAATCAAAAGTGAAGCAAGAAATAACAGAGCTTAGAGCTAAGCTAGCGGGATCAAAATCTTCTATAGCGCAGTTGAAATCTCAAATGGCCTCGTAGGCTTCCTAATGTGTGATTAAATATTGCTCTTTCAAAGATATGTTTTCTGAAGCTTGTTTGACAAAGTTAGGAAAATATTTAACCAATTTTTATTTCATTGTATATCCTATACCATCTCAAAAACACAAAATTAACTAATATTTTTTGTTTTTCAACAGACCTACTTCTCTATATACTTACCTACACATAGTTTTTTTACTATATACTAGTTTAATTCCATTATCTGTCCCACTCAATATCACAAAGCTGTTTTAGATGCCAAAGATTTTTAATATAAAGATCATTAATATAGTAAACTAGCCAATTAAAATGTACCATTGCCAACAATATTATGTCGACAGGTAATGGAATCAAACAGACTACATTTTTAATGCAAAAAAATATTCTGCCAAAGCACTTATCTTTCTAAATTTTTTAATTAAAAATAGGAATTTTGGTACTTGCGTAATATACCGTCGACCGTTCAGCAGCCGGTAAATTCAGCGGTACAGCTTCAGAGGAATAGTCAATGGGATTTTAAACATTCTCGGATTCAGCGACACGGTCGACAGCATATTACGTAAGAACTGGAATTTTTTTCAGACATTTTAAAATATTTTTTAAAAACTTTATCAACCATCTTGATTTTGGATTCATGTAGATTGAGGTAACATAAGTTTAAGGTATAGTATATATTTAAGTGTACCTACTCTATGCCTCATTTCATCAAACACGCACAATTTATAAATGAACTTAAATATAATTCACTGTTGTAAACATTGTAAATATCTCAAAGCTGAAATTAATTTGAAATTTCTTTTTGATGAGTTGATATGGTCCTGTAATTCTCTATGCCTTTGTAACTAGTAAGAACTTTACAATATCCTTGTTGCTTATTTCTGGTGCTTCTATGGGAATTAATCTGTTAAAAGTGAGGCCGGGCTGTCTCTTCAAAATGTTCACTTTATAAATATGGTCAAAAAAGGAGGTTAAACCCCTATTAATTATCAGTCATATAAACCTGTGTATTAGTAGTAGTAGTACCCTTTCTAATGCATTTTAATGTCTTGTCTTCGTGTTTAAAATCAAAATTCTTCTATAGTTAGGCTTACCATACGTCCGGGTTTACCCCGGACAGTCCGGGGTTTTTAGAGCTGTCCGGGGAAATGTCCTGGGTCGAAAAATGTCCGGGGTTTCATACATTTAGGATTTCCCAGTCATTTTTAGGTAAAAATCCCAACCAAGCTGTTTAAAATTGCGCTTTTTTACATTTTCTAACGTCTGTTTTACTTCAGAAAACTTACTTTCTGTTAATTTTGTGATAAAAATTAAGTAAATCAAACAATTTTTGAAAAAAGTAATTTTAAAGGAAAATATAAAATCTGATATTTCTATTTAAGGGTTATTAGTTTGAATAGTTTTTTTCTTAGTTTTTAAACTTTGGTAGTTTTATGTAGCACTAATTAAGAAATTTCAAAACATGTCCTGGGTTGGACCCCAGAAAATATGGTAAGCCTATCTATAGTATACAGGTTATACTAATGGAGCTTAAATAAGATTGTCCCCATATATCCTTCTAATGTTTTGTTTGTCTTGTGTAATAAGTTCATGGGGGATAGGGTATTGAAGTATGTGTCTCACGTTTCTTACCTAACTTATCAGTAGTGCACTACCTTTCCTATTTATTCTTTTCAAGGTCAAAGCATGGAGAGTACTATGGTATGTCGACTCAAAATGTGTTACTTTTTATGGTATAAAATATATTGCATTTGTGTGTTATGACAGTGTATGTTTAAAGTTTACTTGTAACATGGTGAAATAATGTGTCTGTAAAACAGGCATTATTTGTTAGACCTGTTGATTTGTTTGGCATAACCTTGCTAATTGGAAATTTTTAAAGGATATTTGCTTATTATACGATACAAACATAAATAAAACTATAAAAACTAATCAGCTTGTTGAGGTGTTATGATTGTATCTTGCTTTGAAATTTCATTGGGGATTTTTCAGAATATAGACATAAGCACCCAGCAAAAAAAAACATTTTCAGACAAAAGCGCCCAGCTAATTCACAAGTACCATTTGTTATTTTAATAGTGTAGTTTCTTTGCCCTAACTTTTTCATCAATTTAAGGATACTTATTGTAAACTCTTTTTATTGATATTTGATGTAATAAAAATTATGGGGTTTTCTCTTTATTTTGGTTTTAATATTACCTACCTTGATAAATGACAATTACTCTAAAACACAAGTGTAAAGAGAATTATGTTTTTGTATAAAGATGACAAATAGCAAAAGTTTATATTTTTTTGTCCTATATATGGGTACAGATTTTCATATTACTATATAAAGTTGGGGTTAAAAATTACTATAATTGAATTGAGCCTAATAAACAAAAACATTGTAGTACACAAATTATTGAATTGAGAAAAAAAATTATGGTTCTCTTTTATAATGATGTGTATAAATGAGACATTTTCTTATTAGTACTTATTTGAAAAAAAAAAGTATAAAAATATTAAAATTAAGAAATTAATACCCCTTGCTCGATTTTTGTTTTATAATTTAAATATAATATTTTTTGTTTCAAAATTTCAGGGTTAAAAATTGGCTAATTCCATTTATATTTTATAGAAATCTAAAAGTAATCTTTTTTATCAATGTCAAGAGGCTGTCCAGGGCAATGTTACTACCACTTTACTGTACTTTTACGAATAAATTTTCTTAGAAAAAAGTACCTACTTTCACTACATCAGTTTTTGGAAAAAAGGTACCTTCTAAAAATATTTGTGTATATTAACCAATATTTGTGTATATTCTCGTGCAATATTGAATATTTTTTCTAAGATTTCAAAAAAAAATTAATAAAAGTTAATGTAGTATTTAATTTTTCTTCATCTGTAAGTTCATTAAGACTTATTTTCTTGTTTTTTGAAGTGCGTACATATGATTGTCTTCTTTTTTTGTTTAGAAAAATAAAAAGAAGGGAAAGAGAAATATGAAAATTTTAAAGATGCAATACAAAACTTGTTGAAATAACTAAACCAGGCATCTCAAAAGAATGGCTTTTGAAAAATGTAGGTAAGTCCTATTTATTTTTAGTTTGTGCATGAAATTTTCATGCTATTGAAGTAAAGTCAAGTTTTTTAGTTGCAGTATAAATTTACATATTTTTTGCATTGTATTTTCTCAGTTAATACTGATAATATAGTACTACACTACTACAGCCAGTGGAAAAAGGAGTTGTTAAGGGTGCCATGGGGAGCTTACAGGGTTTTCAAAAGTTTCTAAACCTATGCTCTACCGAGAGGGTTTGATTTCTTTGATTGTAGATGTTTTTAGATTTAAATGAGCTGATTTACATATCTAGGTTACTTATTTGTAATACTTGTGATAATTAAATTTTTGATTTCAGTGCAGGATTCTTTGTCAATATGAATATCAAGATTTTGCTCAAGAAAGAAACTGAGCATCTCTGTGGATACCCCCTCTATCATAAACAACTAGGAAAAGTAAGAAATCAGGTATAAATTCTGAAATTTCCTTGGATGAAGTTTTCTTAAAAAATAACATAACTCTAACTTCAAATATCTATCTGGGTTTTAATTTCAAATGCAGAGCTGAGATTGGAAGGCATCCCAATTTTGCAAGTAGTTGAACCATCCTTGAAAATATTTGAACTGTCCCCCAAATTATTTGGTTTTGCACAAAAATGTAAAAACAAAAGGAATGTCTGGCTTCCTAATTTTGTTTTAATCACAACCCTCTCCAAATAATTGTTTTCTTAATATTAAAGATAAACAACTCCAAGAAAATGGGTGATTTACAATTAAGAAAAATAAAATATCAAACCTCAAATTGGCTTGCCTCCATTTGATTATGACTAACCTTGGCTGGATTGATTTTGACTAACCTTTGGATCTGTGGTGCATTTGACCATCAGCTGATTCTTAAATTGAATACCCAGCCATGGAATTGAACTCCTGACCTTTGGCATAGGAGCACAGACAATACAAATATGCTATTAGGCTAATACTTTTAAACACAAATTCCATTAATCAAACTCTATTGATAATTTTTTGCAAATTACTCATTACAATTTAAAAAATATTTACAAGCAACACTTATAAGTTTTGATAAATTTTTTTGTGTCAGTTTATCAGAACACTGCTATTCAAAAAGTTCCAAAAATGTTTAAATATAATGAATTAATTGATGCTTCAATGAAGTAGTTGGATAAACCCAGATAGGTTTGATGCATTCATTAAACTATTTGAAATCAATTTTAAAAGTTGGCGCATTATGATCAAAATTGATTCATGCGCCATAAAACAAGAATCAAACCAATTTTAAAAGTGAAAGTACTATTTTTTTCTTCAACATATTAAGAATTATGGTAACTTAATATAGCAATTAGCACAGTAGAACACAGTATGTATACTGTAAATTACATGAACTCTTATGTAATGTGTTACTTTGATAATATACTTCAATTCCTGCATTGTTATTTTATTTTTTTCAATATATATCCAAGAGAGGAGAATATACAGTATTTTTTTAATCACAATGTTTATATATTTTTTAAATGTCAAAGATTGACTTTTAAAACAAATGCAAAAATGTTTTTTTAAATTTAAGTCGAGGAAAGGGTCACATTGACCATTTCCATCCATGCAGCCCAGCAAAAACTAGCCCTAAAAGTTTAGTTGTCAATGGATAAAATTTAAAAATTGTGTTGACCAAAGAAGCACAACTTGTCAGGTGGTTAAAATTCATAATATTCTTAGAGGAACACTCAGGGTATCCAAGATTGTCTTTATAAATGCAAAAAGGTATGTGATATCATTTTTATTCGAAGCAGTGGTTTTAGGTTTCAACGCAATCATCGATTTTTCATTTTAAAATATCGAAAAAGAATGCATAAACAGTATGTGGTGTCATTTATTCTGAAACTATAGTTTTAGGATTTGAAAGGTTGGTCAATTTTTACTTTAAAATATTGAATGAACTAATTTAAAAAAAACTTTTAATGTAGATTTTTGAATTAGGAACAATTTTTTAACGGGAAAAATTATGTTTTATTAAAATACACAATTTGTCAATTTTTCCTTCTTGGAAATACTGTATCCGTTCACTTAAAATTTCTTTTTGTTGCAGATTGTAAAAAAAGAAGTTAAACTTTTCATACTTATCTACTGGTGGTACTTATCCTTTGTGATGGTGATTATCCCTTTATCTACTGACAGTACTTACAAGTCCCACCAACTTTAAAATTACATAGAAAAACCATCCTTACGAATTTAGTGACGATACTTGGCAGTAACACTATTTCAGTTTTCCACTTCCAGTATAAAAAGCAGCAAAGACGTCTATGATGAGTATATTAGTGGGAAATGCAAATAGATTTAACTGAAGTTGTACTTTCAGCTGCCTTTTTGATCGGATTCCCATGATAGTAATTTTTGTACGCGCAAAAAAGTAGTTAAAGTCAAAAGTAAAGTGTATTATATTTTATGATTTAAAACTGATAATAGGGCTGTCGAGGTTGCAAGAGCTGTCTTCGACAGCTTCGGATTCATATAGTTGCACAAACATAGACACGGCATCATCATCAAAACTGATAAAAAGCCATGTTCTTTTGTATTGTGAGCATATTTTAGTATTCCATGTACTGACAGTATTAAAAAGTATCAATTTAATTAATTGGCTCTAGCGGATTGAATTTTCTAAAGATGATTATTGTATTTATGAATATCCCTTAATTTTCAATTTAGTGACTTAATCAAACATAATGCAGTATATAAAGGGTTAAGACCTAAAGAAAAATAGGAACTAACATTTTATAACTTTCATGGAAATTAAAAGTTGCTTTGCAAAAAGAAGTTATTGCTTCTCAAATAATACCTTTTATAGTTTGTTGGTTTTTAACAATTTTTTCTTCTTTTCTCAGTGAAATAATCTGATTTGTTGCAGTACCCAGGTTTTGAAGCAGAAGTACCAGATTTCAAAGTGTATGATTTGGCTGAAAGAAAAATATGTATTAGTTTTGGTAAAATTTAGTTGAACAACTTTTCCAGAAACAAGTCAAATATTAAATTTCTTGTTTTGAGAAAAACCTTTTTATTTATTTTTCACTTTTTCTACTTGTTTTACGAAAATACTGCTTAGCATCTCACTACTTTTATAATGGCCTGTGGTATAAATTTAATATTGCCTTTTAAGTAAGATATACATAAAATCCTCATGCTTTGTTCTTATTTTTTTTTCTGAAGAACTACTTTTATATGGATGTATGAAAAAACCGTTCAATGCAAAAATTGGTCAGCGAAAGCCGTTCAATAAAAAACAAATTTACTACATGTGTAGAACTCTGAGTTGTTTTGTTTTTTGAATGGTTTTTGTCTGACCTTTTTTTTGCATTGAACAGATTTTTCGCGACACCTTTTATACTGTTCATAATTATCCAAGTTTCATTAATCTGTGATTATTTTTCTGTTAGGAGTTAACTTTTTCTTATGTTGAAAGAAGCTTGTGTATAGCTGTTTTTTTTCCACAATACTCAATGTTAAAACTGGAACTTTTTGACTTCGGAACACCAAATTTGGTTCATTTTATTCACAATTTCATGAGATTTGAATAGACATGTGACACAACCCATTTTATTTCAAAATTTTTAACTAAAAAGTTTGATAAGGCTTTATTGTTAGAAAATTAAATATAATTTTAAAAAATTTATAGTTTCTACACTTCGTATTTTTATGCAAACATTTTACCCAAATACCACGTTCTAATTTCAATTTTATCCAAACAATAAAAAATATATTTTTGGAATTTAAGATGGTTTCCTGACACTTCCAATGTGTGCCTTAAATACCCTAAGGTTTTTAATAATTTTCACGAAACTCTGAAATTAAATAACTTTTTTCCAAGTGCTGTTATTTTTACAGTTGGTAAAGGTGCATTTCGATAGGAATGTTTAGTCATCCAATGATCTCTATGCAAGGATCTTGGTCAATTTATTTTACTTTTAATTATATAATTATTATTCTCATATTAACAATAGTTTGTTCACATTACCATGATGTTAGATGATTGTAAATTAATTCAGAAATAACTTATCCCTAATTTTAATCTTACTCGTGAGCATATGCTAAGAATTTTTTGCTTTTACAACTTTCCAACGACTATTACACTATTAAAATTATGCAAAATGCACCCCAAAACACACTAGGTTTATTTAGAAAATTGCAACTGTTTTTAAGATGAATAAAATAAACTGCAATGAAGTGATGGTAACAAAATCCCAAATATCTTCATCATATGACCTAATTAATTTACAATATAACTTCATTAGTTTTCCATAGTGAAAAAAAAATACTGATAGTAAAGTTTAACATGCTACATGACACCACAAAGGAGAATCATAGTGAAAATATTCAATTGTAAACAGAGATTATCAACATTAAAATATAAACAACCTGATATTTAAATTTTAAAAATAAGGTTCTTGCTGGGTTCAAATCTTGAAAACATGCCTTTATTATTGACATTTAACAAGTTATACATGATAAAATGACTACCAATGGCTAAGGCTAAATGTAAATAAATAAATGGTCAAATGATAGTGTTAGTTTTAATGTTTTAAATTTCTATTAATATAGCATTTAGTTGTTGACAAGGATTTTATCACCCATGCTCGTGTCACGAGGACTCAGTGATAACTAACTTTTCGTATTTAAAATTTGATTATAAAAGAGAAAATTTTTGAAAATTATCCAAATTTTTCATTTTAATTACATTTTTCCTGTGGACCTCTGAAAGTCGTTGTGGACCCCCAATTTTTATTTTCAGGTCTGTGGACCCCCTGGAAGTCTCTGTGGACCCCTGGGGGTCCATATGGACCACTTTGGGAACTGCTGTAGTAAATGGACTTGGTCTGTACGGTAGAAATGAAATAAAAGTAACATTTTTGTTGCATTATCTCTAAGAGTTATATTTGTTACAAAACAATATATCTTTGGTAATGTTATAAAAAATGAAAAATCATCTGAAAAGGTTGAAGAAACCAAGTCAAGGTATCTTAAATAAAATGATGATAATAAAGATAAAAGATTTTTTTTCTTCATTATAAAAACGCTTCTATTCTGTCGAATAGACATATGCCTATCCCAAACCAAACAAAAATAATACTACTTATTTCTCCTTCAAAAGCTTCTGCAGTATGACATCTCAATACCTTAGGCCATTATTATTATTTTTTTTTGAAAAAATTTGCATGTTATCTTATATTTAATTATTTTCTCACTTCTTAGTTATCACTTCATGATATACTTAAGTTATATAAAAAATAACTAGATTGAATTTGTTTGAAGTAAAGAGAAAAGTAAAAGATAACACAATGTAGTTTTTTCTTGTACATTTTCTATGTAAATACTATTTAAAAAAAATTTCCATAGTAACTATTTTGAAACAACCAAGAGAAAGACCCCTGTATGATTGTTTTTCTCACTGGTGAGTGAATGTTTTCCTCTTAGGTAATTTTTATATAGTGAGCTCGTAGATCAAATTGAAACATTTCTGTTGCGCTGCAAGACAATTACCATATAATTTATAGATTCTCTTTTGGCAGAATTTCTCTTACTAAACTAAATGGGAACTAAATGGAGTTGTGACGTCATTGACTATAGTAAGATTATAAATTTGGAAAGAGAATTGTAGGAAAGATGCATGACAAATCGAATCCATGTGGGTGGTAAAAATATTTTTCTTTTGTTTTTCACCGCCAACTTTTATTTTTCTATTTTTTATTTATGATTATTTATTTTGCAATAACCTTTGATGTAAATAAACATTTATTTGATTACTTTGTTTTTATTATTTTAAATATTGCACAATTTCTGATGAGAATTTGAAAAGATGGGTGTTTGTTAACTCTTCTTCTAGCTATGGTATCATAATTCAAATTTTCTAATATTTTGGAACAGCATCAACCATAGTTGAAAAGAAGGCATGCGTCATACATAGACGTCTCGAATAAATTCTCCATGAAAATCTCTTTATCAAAATATCAACATGCAAATTAAGCGTTTCAACTAACCCCAGGTGCAAGGCGAGTTGACATAGTTAAGAGCTAATTTCTAAACTTACTTTTAGGTTAATTAAATCATGAATATAAGACTTGTTTTTGTAGCTCAAAGGTTAACCTAAGGTTAAATGCAGTTTTAAAATAAATCTTCATGCAATAATAGAAAACAGTTACACATGAAAAAACATGCAAACTTTATTTTGATCTCTTCTAATTTCAGTGCTAACTAAAGAAAACGAATAGATTAACCAAAAAGTTCTTGAATTTCAAAATCTCAGCAGAAAATAATGATAAATTCTATGAAATAATGATAATATCTCATATTGGAAATAATGATAATGATGAAAATAACCATAATTTCTCATAAGTGTGTAAATCTTGAGTAGGTAATGAATTGACACATTCAAATAATGTGTCTTGAACTTGTAAAGAGTATTTCCAACATATTTAAACATATAAATCTTATATTTTTCACTGGGATTTCACTTCACTGGCTAGGCCTGGAATTATTAAGGTTGGTTTAAGCTAAAGCTAAAAAAAAGGATAAGATTATCCATAAATTAAACTGGAGGAAAACTAAAACTTTCTTTTTAAAAGTAAAATTTATAGAATCTTATTTGCGTAAATTGGGATTATCATTGGATAAAATATTGAATCACATTGTTGAAAGAAAACAACAGGGAAACTCAGTTAACCAATAGGTTATATTCTCTCCCAAAATCAACTCAATATTTTTTTTGCAAACTCATAGTTTTTAGTTAATATCCGGAAAAATTTATGTTAAAACGGCTTAATATTTTACTTAACTCACTATAACTTAAATTAAAACGCAAAACTTCTTATGAAATGTCGATCAAAACATTTATAAATTTTTCAAAAAACTTTGAAGTGGTGAGTAAAAGTTGTCTTTCTACCCACTATTTTCAGAAAAATGAAGTAAAAATAAACTTAATTAAATTTAAAATTTTAACTTGATAAATGAAATAAGAATAATAAAATATTAATATATTAAAGAGAAAATTGTGTTAAATAAATTTTCGTGAATAAAATTCTAGTGTTTCTTATCACCCAATTGTTTCGTTTAAAATCGAGGTAATAAGAAACAGGGCACTTATAAGAATGATCCACAACCCTAAATTAAAGATCAGAAAGTGAATTATATATAGCCCTCCTAAAAAGTTTACTAAAAATTCCAAAATAACTTAGTAGCTCATGATAAATTGAAATACGTAGTTGAAAAGGCTGACTTTACGTTTATAACTTTGCTGCCCGTATCAACTTCAAACGGAAATTTTTCACTGAAATAATTACTATTCTAAAACAGTAAAATTTTTATGGGATATAAAGTATGTCTTGAAGATATTTTGTGATTTTTTCAGATTTTTAGGCCCACACACAAAGCCGCAAATTAAAATGTTTCTTATATCAATCGAAAATAACTCTCAAGTGGACATTCAGCATTTTATTCATTAGAGGCATTACTAAAGTAAGTTTCTTATAAAAAAGGTTCTAAAAGGTCAAAGGTTTTTTCTAATAAAAAAGGTTCCAAAATCCCATAAAGAAGCTTATAATCACTTTTTAACATGCTATAACTCAACAAATTTCCCGGGGAGGACCCCCGGCCGGCCCCCCCGTTTTATCTATGGGTCGAGATATAAATAACTTAAGTGATTTTTAAGATGAAAATATGAAAATTTAGGTAAGGGTACTAAATTTCCTTGGACGTAGTAAAGCCCTGGTATCACAAAAGGGTTCTGTATATTCAGAATTAGGGGGGAATATTACTTTTGAATGAAATAATATAATTGCATTTTGCATTATTACAGTGGCGTAGCCAGGATTTTCCTTTGGGGGGTCCAGTGGGAAAAATATACTATTGGACATCAAAAAGTTTCCACAATATTGGATAAATAAAGTTATAATTTTCACATTACTTTTAATTTCTTATCAATGTTAATTAACCCCTTAACAGTGTCGCCCGAGCTCAGCTCGGGCAACTACTACGTGCAGAATTTGTGATGCCCACAAATTCTGCACGTAGTAACGTTTCCGTTTTGTGAAACCAAACTGAGTTCGTTTCGATGATGATAGTGATTTTTCGTCGTTTAGAGATTGTGAGATCATGTTTGGATAATCTTCCTCCTTATTTAATAAGATGTGTGTGTAATCCAATACTTTTTTATGTGTAAGTTAAATTAATTAATACACTTGTAATTGCATTTAAATTTTGATTTTTTTATAAAAAATTACACTGTTCTACAAATTTGACCTTCAAAATTTGATGAAAATAGTCAATTCTTATAGATTTTGGGTCGCTGAATACGAAAATCACCATTAAAATTCTCAATTGACTCAGGATTTTCGGGGAACAGCCCCTCCCCCTTTTTACGTTTTTCGACGACCTTATAACTTTAAACTCGATTTTCAGGGTCAAAAAGCATTATTTTAGTCTTCAAATTGCTCCCCAGTTAACAAGAAATGTTCAAATTAATAAAATATGATAAATTTATTACAAATGGATAGGGTTGAGGGGTAATTATCCCCCTAAAAATACAAAAAATAGCTAAAAATTATAGAGGTTTCTATACGCTATTTTTTCCTCTTAATTTTTATGCAAATCCCGTTTGAAGGGTCCTAACCCTTCCTCAAGGACCCAAATTTGATGAAAATATGCAGCAATAATTTTTACTAAAAGCGGTTGAGGTGTTAGCTTCCCAGAAGTCCCCACGGAAGAGTTCGGAAGACTTCCAGAATCGCGAAGGCGCTCGCGAGTTTAATATCGATGATTTTGAAAAGATTACAAATGATGTTTTTCTTATATTTTGGGTCTATCCTAAGTAGAAACTCTTCAGTTCTTTAAAAACTGACCGGTTTTCGGGAGTGAGGATTCCATGTTTCAAGATGTTAATAGATGCACGGCTGTGGATAACAATTAGGGGGCATCCCCTTAAAAACTGAGGGTGATGGAGGAAAATGGGTGTCATATTTGAATTCAGCAGATCATTTTACACAAGAATCAGCTGAAATTCAGTAAGTGGCTTCAAATTTTTTTTTGTACAGCACAGTTAAACTCTAAGTGCGGCATTGAACCCTTCCGTGGGTGCTCTGGGGGCGCTCTCACCTCAACCGCTTTTAGCAAAAATCATTGCTGCATATTTCCATCAAATTTGGGTCCTTGGGGAAGAGTTAGGACCCTTCAAACGGGAATTGCGTAAAAAATAAGAGGAAAAAATAGCGTATAAAAACCTCTATAATTTTTAGCTAATTTTTTGCATTCTTAGGGGGTTATTTACCCCTTAAACCTACCATTTGTTATAAATTTATCATATTTTATTCATTTGAACATTTCTTGTCCCCTGGGGGGCAATTTGAAGATTAAAGCAATGCTTTTTGACCCTGAAAATCGAGTTCAAATTTATAAAGTCGTTAAAAAACGTGAAAAGGGGGAGGGGCTGTTCCCCGAAAATCCTGAGTCAATTGAGAATTTTAATGGTGATTTTCGTATTCAGCGACCCAAAATCTATAAGAAATGACTATTTTCATCAAGGAAATTTTTTCAGTGTAGAACAGTGTTATCTTATAACACTAATAATAATATAAAGAACAAAATTAAACAGTCAAAAAAATTTTCCATTCTTGGTAAATTCTTCTAAAATAAATGTCACTGCTAAGGGTTAATAATTTATTAGTAATTAGTGTAATAATCAAGACTAACTATTACTTCTATTGAAAGTTCTCATCCACATAATTTTTTATTGTACAGAGACCATCAAAAAACAAATTAAGAGTTTTTCAGTAGCTCGAGCTCCATCTTAAAAAGGGGGTTTGGTTGATTTTAATAGGAGTTTTTTACTTCATTATGAGGTGATAAGGGGCCGTTCAAATATTACGTAAGCACTTTTTTGGTCATTTTTAACCCCCCATCTCCCCCCTTGTCAGCAAAGATAAGCAAACCTTAAGTACTGTTTTTTTCCTTGAAAATTAGGTGACTCGTACAAGGAGCTGTCCTTTTCGGGGGGAACCCTAAGGGTTCAAAAATGAGTCGAAACACTACTTTTCGGGGTTTTAATTTCAAAATGTTAGGGTGGTCCATCTCCAGAAAAAAGTGCTTACGTCAGAATTCCTAATTCAATTTTTTGTTACATTTGGTTGAATTTTGAAATTATTTTTGCAAGAAACAAGAGATTTTCGAAAATGTACCATCTTACTTAAGCATCACTCATATCCCCCCTCCCCCCTTGTCAGCAAAAATAAGCAAAGAGCAACCCCCTCCCCCTTAATTGCTTACGTAATATTTGAACGGCCCCTAACCGAGGAGCACGTCAAAATTTCTGAGGCAGTGGCTGCACCCACCCGTAGCTCCCTTTCTCATATATTCTGCCTTGTATGTTGTCATTTTGTTTGAAACGATATTATAGCAAATCTTTAGTAGGACACTGCGTGGCAGTTTCTATCCCGGTCTTTCCCCTAAATTAATCCTGATAGTTAAAGAACACTTCTCGTATTTCTGTCTTGCAAATTGTATAATAGCTCAAAATACTAAAACATGGGCAATTTCACACTGTCAGCAACAGGGGCGCCCATATGTTAAAACTCAAATGGGGGCCCAAGAAAAATTTTAGGTTTACAGTCAGGCGTTTTTTTTTTCGAGGGGAGGAGGGTTTGGTTCAGAGTGATAAAAGTTTGTTTCACTCATGCATTGTGCGTAGTCGATACTAAAATGAGGGGGTCTGGGGGTCCTCCCCCAGAAATTTTTTGAAATTTTACTTTTAAGGTATCCGACTGGTCTAGGAGACATTTTTTTAAAGTATTCCTTAAATAAATTTTAAAAGGTTATTTTGTAATAGGATATGTTTCAAAACTACAAAAAATCTAAAAAGCAAATTTTTTAAAAAATAATTTTTCAAAATATTGAGACATTTGTACGAAAATAAAGGCAAATTTTCACGTTACGCCAAACACGTTTATAAAAGTTCTAAATAAGATACAAACATGTTGTTTGGCAGAAACTGAAGTTTATATATGTTACCGCTAAAGTTGAAAATTAGTTATTCTAAAGAATACCTAGGTAAACTTAAGATTAACTGATTTCTGTCGTTAATGTGCGGATATTTGAGTTTTTCGCATTTTACCTAGGGAATCTACACTATAACGGCCTCTTGATAGTTGAAGTTCAAAATAGTTTGTTTCGCTCAATCCTTTCTGTTAAAATGTTGAGGTGCTTACTGCGCCATGCGCTTACCCCTGCGCAGTCGGGTTTCAATACGTAGTTTGTTGTCATATTTTGTGTTTTGATTTCAAATTTAGTGCGTAGCACTGGTAGTTGTCAAATTGAATGTTAAACAAACTAATACAAGCAAGTAAGTACAGTAAATTTCCAAGCTTAAGTTCAGTAAATTACTACTAAAACTGGTATTTTAAAACAATTGTGTTGAAGCTCCGACTTCAGAGTGACAGAGATTTCTTTTAACGAAAGCAAATGCCCCAGCAGTTGAAATATCTTTTCAACAAACGTTAATTCAATAATCGCTAGAACCTGGGCAAGGGTTTAAGATATGTAATCAATCGCGAATCCTAGCAATAGTTTAGGATAGGCTGGCAGCCGATTACACCGCGCTTTCATTAAGATTTGTTATTTTAAGTGCTCATTGAAATATGTTGTCAAATCGAGATCGAAAAATCACAATTGATAAAAAATCTAAGTTGGTACTTTTATATTCTATTCGTATTAAAATTCCTATTTCAATACTATTTTTGTGTGATTTGCGTGCTTTGTGTAATATCAAAAAGTACCGAGTCCCCTTTTTTGATTCGTCATTGTTACTGATTACCCCCAAAACGAGTTTGGTTATAGTTAGGGCAGGGGGGTTTGGGGGGGCGGCAGCCCCCCAACCACCTTAAACTTTTTATAAAAATAAAATAAGTTTTTGTACTTTAACGGAACACCCTCGTTAATATGTAAAATAACTGATTACAGGTAGTATGCAGATTAACGAGTGTCTAGTCGGTAGAGTGCAGAATACCTAGGTAATTTCAAGATTACCTAGGTAATCTTAGAAATTGAAAAAAGTTTCGCTCTTTAACGGATCACCCTCGTTAATCTGCAAATTACCTAGGTTATCTGTAAATTAACTGATTTCCGGACTTTAACTGTAACATATATACATCAGTGTCGTGAACTACAGAAATTAAAATATTAACACAAGGTTCAGAGATATAGATGTTCAAAACCACTTTCTATGGAAATTTACCAAAAAAATCCGATATTTTATGCAAAACCACTTGGAAAAAAGTTTTATTTAAGAACTGGCTTTAGATAATAGAACAAAACATTCATAATAATATGAACAACAAACTCAGAAAGTTTTATAATCATACTTAAAATAGTATAGGAGAAATCACGTTTACCGTGAACCCTACTGCTCAAAAATACAATTCCTCAGAAAACGCGTGTAAAGATATTTCTGGCCACAGAATGAGATAGCTTTTTGGATACTAAAATTGGTGTAACTCTTTTTATAAATTAGTTAGGATAAAAAGTAAGACATTTTCGGAAACCTTATTAAACTGGCTTCAAGAATGGATCATGAAATGTTATTCACATTTTTTGAAAAAAAACGAGGATTTTAGACCAGTCGGATACCTTAAGAGTAGAGATTTAACTAATTTGGAACACTTTTGGGCAGCAACCTAATAGAATTGTTACCCATGATTTTCATGATATGAGTAGAATTCAGGATTCCTAGAATTTGTTACTGGGGTGGTGGATATGGCAATGTTTCAGTGTATGAAATGTTAGAAACAATTTTCATATTGCTTTGAATTAGCTTAAAACCATAATAAAGTATTGATATAGTAGAAAATATAAAATAGAATGTTGAATAAAAATTATTTATATATTTAAATGAAGATTTTATGTAAATTTTTCGGATTCCAGGGGGGGGGGCCCGGGCCCCCCTCTGCCCTTATGTATGGGCGCCCATGGTCAGCAAGGGATTCAAGAGCAACAATAACTGAAGGCGGCTTTAGACCACGCGGTTCGCGACAAAAATTGACCCTCTTCCCTTAATTGAACAGCGCCATCTTTCGAGAGGTTGCTGAGTTACTGCGGTTGTCGAAATTCCCGAAAACCGCGGAATCGCTGTCGCAAACCGCGTGGTGTAAAGCCTCCATGAGCCCGTTGGCCTGCGGCAGAGAAATTATCTCGAGGAGAGTTTCGTCTATCATTTCTGTTCATAATGAAAACCACTTGGATAGAGTGTCATCCATCCACCCAATGACTTGCAGGAGTGGCCATAACCGGACGAAATTCTCTGCGAGTATTTCCATCCACGTTCGCGCTCAGGAAGCCACTCAAAACCTCATCATCGTGGTTTGGTTTGCCAGCGAAGTTCGGTGAGTGATCTCGCTAATCATACTATAGAAATCCTATCATGTATGATCATGTAGAATGAAGAATGGCAGAGCAACACACCAAAATTTTTTTCACGAATTAAGTGGTGCGACTTTGCTCAAGCACAGGGTATTATCATCGCCTTCGGAATGCCAGGCCTACAGAAATTTTACTACTACTACTACTACTACTACTACTACTACTACTACTACTACTACTACTACTACTACTACTACTACTACTACTACTACTACTACTACTACTACTACTACTACTACTACTACTACTACTACTACTACTACTACTACTACTACTACTACCACTACCACTACCACTACCACTACCACTACCACTACTACTACTACTACTACTACTACTACTACTACTACTACTACTACTACTACTACTACTACTACTACCAGGCCGTCACTAAAAATTTTTACTCAGTTCACCTAAACATCCAACGATCCGGCATTTAAAAAAAGAAAAGAAAATCGTACGGAAAGGAGATTGCTTTGTTGAATCAAATTCCCCCAATGCCTGTAAAAACAATTAGTTGGCTAATAAGCAGGCGATAAGTGGTTAAAAGCAAAGAATAATTTGAAGGGAGAGAAAAATATCCCCTACCGCCGATTCGAACCCACCACACCGAGAACGGGCCCCGAGTCAGGACCGCTTGAGGCCCGCCATCTATCGGAGAGAAAGAGAACTATTCGCGCGGTAAGTAGTTGTTTTCTTTGCACTTCTATTGAAAAGTCACCAGTCTAATCAAGCAATATCGTTTCGTTGGGTTCACCAGGTGTTCCTTGGAATAACATACTTACTTTGAAACTTACCTGGTGGCCTCCTCGTGTCCACCCAGTCCCGTCAACACATAGTTCATTCGTCTTCATGTCCGAGGGTCCGAGTGCGCGTGGTCTGATTATCTAATAACGACAGCACGAGCACGTGGTTTTATAAAAGTTGTGACTTTCGCATAGAAGCGCTTCTCCTGTGCCCTGTGCGCATTTTGGATCGACATATTTTGTGACTTTACATGGTTGCAATGGCGGACTTTAAAGTAATGGTCAGTGTTCGTTTTCCAGAGCTGAAAAAGTTCATTCAAAAGGACCTTCAGCGTATGAAGTTGAATAATCGTGTGTGGGAAAATTACGGAGATCTGGAAAATATGGAGTTAGAAATGTATCTCTTTGAAATGATGTTAAGAAATAGCATTAGATGTGTACGAAAAATCCCCATTTCTGCCTTTACTGAAATGTTCTTTTGCACCATCAGAAAATACCTCAAAGACAAAGGGATTTTTGCTAATGTATTCCTCCAAGAAAGCTTTGTATTGTTATTCGAAACTCTAGTCAAGCTCGGAAAATTCACTCCAAAATATTGTATTAAATTTCTCGCCGATCTGAAAGATGCATCGAATGGTGATATTGCCACTTTCATTTCCTTTCTATCTGAGAGTAATGTAAAATTAATACTAGACTGTCTCGTGAAGCAACGGTTCCCTACATGCGGTGTCAGCGACAGTTGGCTTACGGGCTGGTTGCAGGATGAAGAGCGTCACCATTTTTGTGAAAAATTATTCATCAGATACGGATTTAAATATATGTTCGAGTACTGTTACTCCAAAGAATTGCGCGATAAATTCATGGAAGGAATGCGGTAAGTTGTTTAAGTCAGTTATTTAAAGTTTTGTAATTCTTTTGTGATTTTTACAATATTAAATAGTATTAAAAAATTTTTACATAGATCTTTCGACATAGTAACTGACATAACATAAAGTAAGTAACATAAAACGACATAGTAACTGACTGACATTTGTGAAACATTTATGTCAGTCAGTTACCTTGTTGTTTAAAATTTTAAAAAAATCAATAAAAGCATATTTTGAAAATTTAATTGTGCCATTAGATTAAGCTAAGAAGAAAGCAATAAACTGGAGGCAAGTATTATTTTATCATTTATTTTTGGGAAGAAAATAACAAAATACTAAGCGTTTTTCTTAAAAAATGTCAGTCAGTTTCTCGTGGAATTGCCCAAATATCAGTAAATTTTGCTAAATGGAAGGGGAAGAGTTTTTTTAATAAAACTATAAACTAACAAATTTATAATAGTTTTATATAACTAATAAACAATATTATTCGGGGTGTTTCAAAAGTCCGTTTCGCTGCTTTGATTTGAAACTAACGTGTCGTAAGGTCATAGAAGTAAGGTCTACCCCTAGGTATGTGACCCTGGAGAATCCATTGAGAAAAAAGATTAATTTAAAAACTATAGGAGATAGAGCAAAAACCTCAGTGATAGTATTGTTGCCAACGCTATGAAGAACTCACAGAAAAAAAAGTTTCATGAAAATAACTTGAATATAAGCAGAGATATTAAGTATGTGAAAATAGCCCTTTTTCAGACCTCAAAAAAGAAAAATTTTCAATTTTTTCATTAAATTTTGCCTTTATTCAACTAAAAAAACACAAAACTACTCAATACAACAGAAAAAATTGCAAATTTGCGAACTTTCTCTTTTTAGAGGTCTGAAAAAGTGCTACTTTCACATGCTAATATCTCCGCGAATTATTTTCATGAAACTTTTTTCTGTGAGTTCTTCGTAGCGTTGGCAACAATACTCTCACTCAGGTTTTTGCTTTATCTCCTATAGTTTTTAAAATAAGTAATTTTTTAAAACTTTTATTTCCCCGCTAGGGGCGCTGTAAGTCATCTCAATGGATTCTCCAGCGTCACTTACCTAAAGGCGGCTTTAGACCACGCGGTTCGCGACAGCGATTCTGCGACATGCGGTTCGCGACAAAAATTGACCATCTTCCCTTAATTGAACAGCGCCATCTTTCGAGAGATCGCTGAGTTACTGCGGTTGTTGAAATTCCCGAAAACCGCGGAATCGCTGTCGCAAACCGCGTGGTGTAAAGGCGGCTTAAGGGTAGACCTTACTTCCGTGACCTTAGGAAACGTTGGATCCAAATGAAAGCCGCGAAACGGACTTTTGAAACACCCTGTATAAAAACTTTACCCACGACTTTCGGATATAAAGACTATTTTTTCCTAAATATTAACCTCAACATCTTTTCTTTCAGTGTGGACGATGTTCTGTATCAAGGAATGCCATTTGAGACTGATACTGATGATAACCTTCGTATGCAACTGGCAATTGAACTCCTCGTGGCTCTTTTCATTAAGGAGGAGATCAGAAATGCCATCAGCTTGCTGTGGAAAGCCCTACCATACGCTTTTATTACGGCAAATGAATTGTACAATTTACTGAAGCCCTATATATTCGAGAGGTATGATCTACTTAAAAGCCTTTGCGATAAATACGAGAAGACTGTCCATACGATTTGTCCAGTTCCCAAAGTCCCGGAGCCTCGCTCTCTAAAACACCTATCAAGAGTTCAAGTGCGGGACAGGTTAGTTCACGTACATAATCTCAACGAAGACACTATTGGAGAATTGGACATTCCTGTAACTCTTAAAGATTATTTGTGGCTTGATGATTTTTAAAAAACAGGTATTTAAATGTATAAAACTGTGAGTTACATTCAATTTCAATGTACGTGTTTCCCATTTATCGATTTGTTATATATACTATCTTCATCATTTCTTTTTTGTGTTTTAATTCTTTTGATCTTGAAAAATCCAATAAAATTAATTCAAAAGTGGTTGAGTAGTAAATATATGGTTTCTCATTTAAAAAAATCAGCCACGAATTTCAATATGGAAAAGGAGCATATAAAAATTTATAAATTTACGTAAGGGTCATTTTCACCATACCCTTAAATTTCAGGGCTAAAAAAAATATTTTTTCAAACTGGATGATTTCTTAATGAAAGTATCATAAGTTAATGTGTTTTTAAATGTGCGAGAAAAGTTTATAAAAAAGTAATCAGTCATACATTTTTTCTTAATACGACGACTTTAAAATTCCAGCTATAACCACATGCGTTTTGAGGAAATTTCACTGTTAGACCAAGAGAAAAAGTTGAAGAATTTAAGAACTTTGAAGTTAAAACTAATTAAGCTACATGGATAAAATTCAGCTTAAAATGCAGACAATTTATTTATTCAGTAAAAAAACCCATGTAAATAAATGGATTTTTATTAGAAAATATCACCGTTTTTGGTTGCTATTTCATAATTTATGGAAATTGGCCAAAAATTCGATTTTCAATTAGCTATCATTCGAAAGCGCAAACGCTTCGCACCAGCTGACCAACAGAATTTTACCTACTATAGAAGGAGAAGGGTACAGTAGTCAACAAAATTGTAGCCAATGTAGCCAGCTCAAGTTAACAAGTTCAGATAATTGGAGTAAAACCGATAGTTAAAATTATACATTATTTAGCTTTGTTACAAAGTGATTCTTGTTTTCGTGTAACGATATATCTGGTACATTATTAAGGACTTAATAATCTACATGTACTCTTACTTATGTGAGACATCTAAACGAAAATCTTCACAATGGAGAATTGCAGCATCTCTTAACATTCTAAATTTTCAATTTTAATTTATTAAGAATTCTTACCTGATTCCAAAAATATGCTTGTTTTTTTCCGAAATTTTTTTCAGTTAATTATGAGATATTTTATAACAGAGAGATCCTAACCGGGTGACGTCACATGTGTCTCTTGAAAATGTGGAACTAGTGTTTTCATCGAAACACTAGTCTGTAAAAAAACTAGAGCTCATTGTTTCAAAGGGGAATGATAGAAAACAAGGCACGCATGACGACACAACCTGTTTCAGCTCAGACTGAAAAGAAGCTATTTTTAATTGAAAATAACTTAAGTTTTAGGGCTTTGAAAGGTAAATCAAAATGTTTTTTGGAGGTTTTAGGCCATTTGGAATACATTAAGATTAAAAAATTTTTTGACTGCAATTATCCATTCTACCTCTTAACTCAATGCTTATAATTTGATCTGCACTGCTCAAAACAATTAAAGGATATTGGTAGATTTGGTACATATTTGACAAGCAAATAAAAAAATTGCAGTGGTTCAAGCATTTTTCATAAACTTAGGCTGAGCTGAAACAGTTTGTGACGTTAAATGTGCCTTGTTCCCGCTTGTTGTTATCATTCCGCTTTGAAAGACTGAAAAGACTGAGCTCAAGTTTTTTTTTACAGTCTAGTGTTTCGATGGAAACGGTGTTTCCTACCTTTACAAGAGCATATGTGACATCACATTGTTTGGAGCTTTCTGCATTAAAATATGTCATAATTACCTTAAAAAAGTCTGTGGGGGAAAAGACAAGCGTATTTTTGCAATCAGGAGAGAATTTTTAATAAATTAAAATTGCATATTTAGAATTTTTATAGATGCTGCAATTCTCCTTTTCACTTGTTGTTTGTCCCTCAAAAGTGACTTAATCGCATCAGCGTGTCCTAAAGTGTGAATATCGTAAAAACCACAAAAAATCATTTCAAATCCTCCAAACTTAGATTAAACAAGAGGCTTCAGAGGTTAGGTCCACTACAATACTTCCACTACAATACTAAAAAGAAATGCCAGTCTTTATATAATATCCGTAGTTTTGTAGAAGCAAACAAGCCAAACATCACATCATCCAAAAAAGAAGGAATAATACTCTGTTGGCGTTTACAACGTCGCGTCGTAACTGGACTTAAAACAACTAGAAAGCTGTTTTATGAAGCTTCGAGTGGGCAATCTTGAGATTGAAAAATGACCAAGGGAAGTCTTTTTCTCGAGTGCATAGCCCAAATCGTCAAATTCAGAGATGGTGTAATCTCGTTTGGGGGTATTTTTCATGGAACCCTTAGCTTTTGTTAATGGTAAATTAAATACTGATACTAGGATGAACATTTTGGACAGTTAGATTCTTCCCACCCACTTTCAATTTCATAAAAGGGACAGAAGTTACTTCCCGGAAGGTAATGCTTCCTGCCATGTTTGAGCCTCTGTCATGCAGGGGGATCAATACATAGTAGTGAAATTTTCTCTCTTACCCATTCAGAGACCCAAAACAAACCCTAGGAAACCATTTTGGGACAACATAACGCGACATTTAAGGAATGGGGGACCACGGTCAAAATAAACAACTCAGATAGCAATAATCTCAAGGCAGAAATTAACACAAATTTCCGAAATTGAGTTTCAAAATATTGTTTAGAGTTTATCAAAGTGCAGTATGGCAAGACACTCCGGGGAAACCAAACCCCCAATCCCAATAGATATGGATTTTCAACTAAGTATTGTGATATTTATTTTTTCACTTCCTTCCTTAGACACATAAATGTGTATTCTTCAATTTTTATCAGAAAAGTAAAAATACAAGTTTTTCTTTTTATATATGAAAGGATTTAGCTTTTAAATGACCCTAAGTTTCTGAAAATTGCTGTAACCAGCACAATTTTTTCATTTGCTCTTGTCAATATGTAGCAAATCCACCAATATCATTTAATCGTATTGAGCAGCGTAGTTCTCAACAGACAATTTTCCTTGCGTTATTCTTTTTCTGGAGTTGAGAGCTTCCACCTGGATAAATAAATGATGAATATGAATTAGAATATTTTGATTGAGCTCGTTGAGGAAGATATCTCTATTTGAAAGTGTAATGTTGTGGGTTTTGCAAGGGTTCCATGGTGTAATGGTTAGCACTCTGGACTTTGAATCCAGCGATCCGAGTTCAAATCTCGGTGGGACCTGATTTTTTTTAACACTATCTCTCCATATTAAAAAAAAGTAACAGTCGCCGCCGCTGTTTGAGAAAATTTTATTTTTGAACACTTTGAACTGACGCTATGCAAAAACTATCAAACAAAAATTTAGAAAATTTTAAGCGTTTGTAAGAAAATGTATGAGCATCATTTTCGTTCCAAAATTATCCATATTCAAATTTTTATGAAGAAAAGGAAAAATGAATATTTTTTTCTAAAACCTCATCAAACTTTATATGAGCATGAACAGCGCGAAATTATCTTTCAAATGAGGGGTGACACTTGAACTTTGTTCTTTAATTTCAATTTTTTCAAATTTTTATGAAGGAAATGAAAAATGAATATTTTTTCTAAAACCTCATCAAACATTATACAGGGTGTATCTGAAATGGTGCAACAAACTTTCAGGGATGATAGTTTCCTAGAGCTGTTTCCAGAACAGCCGTTTGCGCACGCAAAAAAACAAACTTTAACAGGATCTCAAGCGTTTAATATTGATTGTATTTACGTGAAACTTTGGACTTAAGGGTTTTCAACTATGATCTTTCAGATTATCAAATCAAAAGAAAGGATTTCGAAATATAAAATTAAGGTTTTAGCAGAGTTTTCACATTTTTTTGTGGTTTTTTAACTTTTTTCATAATAAAACAAATTTTAAAGTGAAGACTTTTGGGATAATTTTAAAGATCATATTAAATCACAATTTTTGAGACCATAATTAAATTTTTACCAAGAGTAGTTCTTCTACAAATTGATTTTTTCAAAGATTTTTTTGGGGTGTCGCTCCATTTTTAACTCCCTGGGATTCGGTCGGGGACCCCCAAATCCTAGGTGATTCTGACTCGTCTAGGTGTCAACTATCATTCCTGAAAGTTTGCTGCACCATTTCAGATACTGCAAATACAAATACAAATTAGGTCGACCAACTAGAGGCAAGCGCCCAACAAGGTTGGTCCGGTCCATTTAACTCAATCCACCCGATTCCCAGTGTCTGTTAATTTTATTCTTGAATTCGTTTACCCCACTTGAGTTCATAATAGTTTCAGGTAACCCATTCCATCTGTCCACTACCCTGGTAATAAAATTTAGCTGGGGCTTTGAAATTTATCGTGCCTATTTACTATTTTTAAAATTCGATATGATAAATCACATAGGAATAGTTCTGTGGGCTTAAGCAGCAGGTGTTTTATGAATATTTATACTATACCCACTGAAAACGTGTGTAGCTTTCATTCGCATCTTATAAATAAGCACATTTATTTTCTTGTTGTCGTTTTCATAGCGTGGTTCCATGGTGTAATGGTTAGCACTCTGGACTTTGAATCCAGCGATCCGAGTTCAAATCTCGGTGGGACCTGACATTTATTTTTTTTATTATTATATAGTTAAACGATATTTTAGTTGCTATACTATACTAGATAGCAACTTAAGTTGTACCTACTACGCAACTAACAAACAAAGTAGTTCCCATCGCGGTGTCTGAATTTCGAGTGAAACAAAGAACGTCAATTTTAAAATATGATTATTTCGTTAAACCCGTTTATAAATAGTGTCTTTTTATCACAATTCACGTATCGAATTTCCTCCTATCAACCAAACAGGCTTTATGTTTACTCACTTTCTCCTTCTGCGTAGTGACGTACCTACTGGGTTCAGGAAAAGTTGCTGTGAAGTATAGTGATATTTTTAAATGGGGGTACCTGCCTAAAACTTAGCGTGTGGAATATAATAGATAAATATCAGAAATTGTTGGCTATAATCCCCTATGAAAAATATTTCTGGTAAAGTTATCCCTTATAATAATAATTCAAATAATAATAAAAAAATACTGATTGATAATACTGTCAGATCATAAAAATAAAAAAAATGTCATTGCAGGTTTAAAAAAAGGTATTAACACCAATGGCATTATTCACAGCCAACTAACCAGTGGTTAACCATCAGTTAAAGAAGGATTCCACCAATCAGAGTCAGCAAAAAGCACCTTTTTCTCTCTTTAGCTGCTCGTTAACCACTGGTTAAGTGGCTGTGAATAATACCATAAAAGGTCTTTCTATGAGAACATATGAACTGACACTCAATCGTAAGCAATGATGTCTACTTATACTATACAAGTATGAATGAGTTCCAATTTTGAATAATAGGAGAGAGTGGGACACCTTGAGATATGACCCACCTTGGAACACTCATCTTTAGACGGCCATGTCCCAAGGTGCCCCACTCTCCCCTAATACTATTTTTCAGTGTTTGAATAAGAGTGCTTATAGTTTCAACGAGATGCGCGTGTTTTTCTCATGTTTATTCAGTTTTCTGTATTATATACTTGATATTCACCAAAGATGGATTGAATAAGTAGTTGTGCAGTTCATGCAGCTCGTTGCATGTGGTTCCATGGTGTAATGGTTAGCACTCTGGACTTTGAATCCAGCGATCCGAGTTCAAATCTCGGTGGGACCTTTTCCATTTTGATTTAAAAAAAAATAATCTCACTTTTTTTGATATTATGTGAATGGGCTTATATCTTTCTATGGTTGTTCTTGTTTATATTGTTAATTTTTTATATGGTATTCTGTTAAATTAAACTTATTCGGACAATAATAACACGTGCCGCATAGGCCTTGCAGTTTAAAAAAAACGATCGAAAGTTTAAGAACCGCTGTGTTTATACATAGCTTTAGAAATTGGTTAAAAAACCTACTGATCCTGTGGACCACTACTTTTTTAAACCTTACTACCTAAATGACTGGTCCGCCAAATTAAAAAGGACATGCTTCATTTTTTTAAAAAGAATATAAATAATTTTTTAAGTACTTTTCCTTAGTAAATGTTAATATTGTATTAATTGACAAAAAACTTCTTATTAGTTTCACAGGAAAAAAAACACGGCTAGCACTAGAGAGTGGGATTTTTTGCCAACTGGTCGGCGGACCAGTGATTTTCTGACCCCAGTGGTCCGAGCTGTTTTTCAGCAGTTTTGGACCAGCAGACCAGCTCAATTTCGAACGCTGGTTACACAAAATGACTCGTCCATCTCAAAACTCCCAACAAAACAAATGACCAGGCATCAACCACCACAACAAAGAGTGACCAGCATCCCTCCATCCTCTGAAGCGCCCACTTCCTCCACCCACGAATCCCGCCAGGGGGCGCTGGGGTCGCCCCGTGCTGCGCCGTGTGCACTGCGCCCCGGCCCCTGGAAAACGACATCGGGCGGCCGCCGATTTTTTGTTCCAAGGGTCGCCCTACAGAGAGAGTGCGGGGGAGCCCCTTAGGGCTCTAGTGTTGGAACTATGATGAGCCGAGCTACGAGCCGAGCCTGCTGTTGCTGCTGACCCTTTATATCTCTGAGGTAGGTTCTTTGATTTCTCTTTGGAAATCGTTTGGGATGGGGGATGGTGCGGAGGAATTTCCGTTCTTCTTTTAGCGCGGAAGGGGGAATGGCCTGGAGCGGAAGGGTCAGCTGAGTGGGATGGTGGATGAATTGTCTGCTGTGGAATTTTTTCTGGTAAAATCTGTGAAATATAAGTTTGAATTTTTTTTAAATAAGTGATTTTGTGCGGTGGAGATTGGTTGTGTTTTTGTGGTGCAGCGGGTTTGGTTCGTATTGAGAAGAAGATGAAGGGACGGTAATTTGAAATCTGTCATGGTTTTGTAGGATCAAAATAGTAACACTGAGTATCATTAGTTTTTGTATCGTATAAAGCAGTATTCTCTCAGACATCGCACAAAAATAATTTAATAGCGAAATGTTGTATTCCCTTTCGAAATTTCAGGTTGGAAATTTCAGGTGATATCTCCCTTTCTCACTAACTGTAAATCATGACATATTTTTGACTTTAAGATATGTAGTGTATGGGGTAATTTGTACTATTTGAGGTGCTTTATAAGAATATGCTTCAGTATTTTTATGAGAATAATGAATAGTGACATTTATATGAGAGGATGAAAGAAGTAGGTACGTGGTTAAGGTTGAGTAGAATTTATTTTACACTGACTTTTATTTATTTATCTTATGTTCAGTTCTTTAAAACTTTACCAATTTAAAAAAATTATTTCCCCTTTTCGAGATTTAACTAAGTAAGATCAATGTTTTGATCTTATCGCTCTCAAAAACTGGTTATCCTGAAATCGTTAAAAAATCGTTTTTGACTAATTTCGCTTTTACATCAGTTGTATTTGTGGTTCTGGGGACACATATGCTCATTTTTTGATGGTCTGATTAGATTCAGTATGAAGTATGAAAAGCAAGGTAACAAAATCTGTTTTAGTTAGTGTGGTTTATAAAGTAACTCTAGCTACTATTTTTTATGAAATAAGCAGTGTAGTCCCAAATAACTCGATCTTTAATGTCTCAAATATATTATTAAGTAATTATATAAGAAATATTCCCCATTTACACTAGGCTATGATTTTTATACTATCTCCCTCGAAAATATATACACTGTGAATTTTATTTTCCGTCTTTTTGACTTATATATTCAGAGTATACCTATTTGTAAGTTGTTGGAAAATAAGCTCATGCCTCCAATGAAAAGGATACTATATATTTGATATTTAAGGATAAAATAGAAAAGTAAAGTGAAGCTTAAACATTACGGTTTATAGTTATAGACAGATGAAATTTCTGTATCATAAAATTGTAATAGAAATTAAAAAAACATTTGCCTCTAAATAAGCCAATCATAATAAATTGTTATAAGATTAATTTTAAAGATAAGTCTAAAGAGTATGCCTGTATAATTTTAAATAGAAGATTTCAAAATAAAAATAAAGTAATGGACTTTTGTTAAGCAATGGGATAAAATCATAACTTACCTTTCTTTAATAACTGTTGTTTTAAGTGTTCAAAGAAGTTCATTCTTTTAAATGCTGAAAGTAAAAGATGATGCTTAATGCTAATTCTAGAATGATGAATATTCAACAATGATACTCGAACTATTTACCTTTATGCTTTACACACAAAACTAACATAACAAAAATGAAAATATCATTAAATATGAGTTATACTTGGGTTAAAAAAATAATTAACTTAAACTTTTTAAAAACTAAAATATTGAGGATAATGGTTATTGAAAATCAAACTCCAAAAAGAGCTTACAAATTAATTTTATATTTAAAAACAGCAGGAGAAAAACAATTAGTAAAAATTCAAATTGTTCAAGGTAGATAAATGACCAACCTCTTAGTAAAATACCAAAAAACATTTTCCCTTGAAAAATAAAACTGCTACACCAAAATGCTTAAAAACTTCCAGTTTGATAATAATCAAATCTTTAAAGATAATTGAGTTTTATACTTAACTACTAAGCTAATTAAAAGTAAGAGAACAAGTTAACCTACTTTAGCAGAATACGAGCTCTCTTACTAAAGTAACTAAAAAATGAAGAATTTTCTAATTTTAAGGATCACCTTAAGTAACAGACACATTAAAACTTTTTGCTCTGGAAACTATTACCTAAAGCATGAATTAACTTTATTTTGAAAGAAATGTTTCAAACAATCATTATCATTATTTAAATTTTTTACAAAAGGTCTCATAGGTTAACCTTTTCTATTGTTTTTATATGAGTTTCATTTTCAATTCTACAAAGGTGGCTTCAAGTACAAGTTAACTGAACTTGTCTAACTTATTAAGACATTATGACCTTCCGAATAAATAAAAAAAGGGTCGCAAAAGTTTTATGGGTTTAATTTTAGTTAATATCTACGCTAACTATAAAAGTAAGGTATTCTGTTTGTAAAAAAATGTTTTTTAAGTAAATTATCCGATATTTCTTTAAAACTGGAACTGAATATAAACTCTATTAATTATATCGAAAGAGGTTTTTAAAAAAATAACATATGTGTTCTTAAAATTTAAGCAAGTAATCCTAATGGCAGACATTATTTATTTTATTAAATAATAATAATATACCTATTCAAATGAAATGTAGTTTAGAAAAATATTTAATAGACAATAAATTCAATAAGTAAGCGTTAATTACAAAACTGTCACAAGTTTTAAAATGAAAAAATATACTATAGTAAAATACAAAAAATATATTTTCCTTTAAAATTGTCCGTTTACAGACCCTTTTTAGTGTTTTCGGCAGTCTAATTAAACTATCTGACATGTAAATGAAGTATATACGATTAAAAAAACATCTTTTAGTAAGAAAAAGCCCAGTTGAATTTTAACCCTTGACCGAAATTATTGATGTCCCATTGTTCAAAGAGAGTGATGAACTTGTCTCCAATATCTGTCACATATACTATCCCAAGGGTATTTGACAAAATCCTCGCCAGCACCCGAACAACTTGGGTGACAATTCCAATCCTAGAGAAGCATTGAAGCGATTGAGTTCTAACAAATCTCAGTTGATAGTTGTTATTAATTGACGAATTCGATAATATGTAATGGATGGATTATATTGTGCTCAACATTCAGAATTATAACAAGTTCTCTATTTGATGATACAAATGTACTACTGTTCAATATATCTAATGCAGTTACGTTATCTACTACCTACTACTATATTTAGTACTATTAGCTGATATGCCCGGATTGCACGGGTGGAGTTAAAGTTTTCGTCTTCAAAACTTTAAATACTGCATTCTTTACCTTATATTTTGTTGTGTAAAAGGTATTGAAATCCATTTTGTTGTCAAGCATTATTTGAGTTGAGTTGAGTTAAAGATTGATTTGAGACATTTGCTGGTTGCTCCGTCTTCTCTTTACGTCTTCGGTACAAATACTTCTTAATTACATATTAACTTGTATCAAGCATTATGATTTTTGAATAATTTCTACATATACGCCATGATTCCAATGAAAAAATATTCTCCCAAAAATTACTAAAAATCTTATCACAGAGCTCTTTTGATTAACCATATCTTCATGAGTGTAAATCACTTTATCGGTAAAACTATTAAATAATTAAAGCATATTCCATTTTACAATTAAAAAAATTAATATTTTCTATAAAGGACTATAGCATTTTCAATAGTTTCAGTTTGTTAACCAAAATTTCTGTATATCCTATTGTCCCATCTCCTTTGGTATTTTAATTAATTTTTTAACTTTCTTATTTCGTCGCTAGGGGTGCTGTAAGCTGTTCTTATGGATTTATATGGTAACTTACCAGGGTTTTTTATTTGGAACCTTACTTCCCTGAGAGAAGCTGGTTCCGAATAAACACAATGAAACGAACATTTGAAACACCCTGCATAGCCGAAGGGAGCACCGTACTAAATCGAATTATTAAATATGTTCCAGCCTGTATGTGTGTGTTGCACACAGGCGCGGATCCAGCACGGCTCCAAGGGAGGGGCACTTTTCCAGATAAGATCCCCTTGGGGTACAATTGGGGGTATGGGAGTCCTCCCCCAGAAAAAAATTGAAATTTGACGTGTAAAAGTAGGGTTTTAACTCATTTTTAGAAACGTTTTGAGTCTAAGGGGGGCACTTTCAACCCTATTAACATTACTTTTTGACCCAAAATGTCAAAATTTTGCTGATTTCTTAAAAATAAACACTGAAGATCCCATTTTGATACTAATGGGGGGTATGGGGGTCCTCCTCCAGAAAAAATTTTGAAATTAGACCTGTAAAAGTTGGGTTTTTACTCATTTTGAGAACCTTTTTGGGTCTCCAAGGGGGGGCACTTTCCAGAGTGCCACCCCCTGGATCCGCGTCTGGTTGCACAGGGTACTTCATTAAAATGATAACGTTTTGAAGTTTATCTCCAGGATTTTCAATTGATAAAAGGAAATACTAAACAAATACTAAGAGCCAATACACAATTTAGAATGCAACATATAAACCAATTTCAAACCCTTTAAACTAAAACTTTCCAAAACCATGATACCTTCCCAAACCACTCGGAACGGCTGTTACCGTTGTTAAAACTATACTACCTTCAACTATACTTTCCCTCCGACCACAAACGATCCAACCAATCCTAAGCTGCTTAAACACCGAATCACAGTCCCGAGTTAGCGAGTCATTAGCAACTCATTAAGCCTCTCTGCCCGAAGAATTTCTTTGCGGTAATTATGCAGAGTTTTCGAGAGAGAGAGAATGTCAATATGCCGCATTTCATTCTCAGCGTAGATTGTTTCCATAGAGTTAGTACAAATATAGAGACAGCTTACTCTTCTCGGTAAGGCAACCCTGCATGTCGAAAAGAGTCGGACCTGTGTGAGTGGCGGAAGTAAATTTTTAACATGGGAGGTCTCGTAGGCGGGTGGAATTTTAGGTATAAAAACTGTTCTTCTTCCCAGAAATATTATGAAAAAAAGATACCGACAATTTGAAACTCGAGAAGAAGCAATGACGAATCGTTCAGTGAAGAAAAAATTTCTCTATCTCAATTAGTTTTTTACCTGTAATTTTTTTTAAATTCCGCGGATTCGGTAAAACAATTTTAAACTGTATTTTTATAATGTTGTGGGGGGAATTTCTTTTTAAAAAGCTTCACACTATGTAATATAAACCCTCCTGATACGATACGAGTCATTTCTGATTCGTTTAAACAAGTATTTAAGGGAGAAAATTGCTGATTTAGTGGTCGAGGTAGGAACTGGAAGTTGGCAAAGCTTGGCGCTTGGTGGGCGTTTTTGCCGTAGTTTCTTTACGAGTGAAGCCACGCGAAAAACCGAAAACGCCAAAAGAGGGATTTAGCTGCCAAGTTGGTTCAAAAAGTCAAGTGTGAGTGGCAGAGCGAAACCGGGAGACCGGTCACGCTTTGAACAGCGGAGCAGATGTTTAAGCTGTCTCTATATTAGTACTAACTCTATGATTGTTTCCCATTCTCTGAAGATCTTTAAAGTCTTTTTTAGTCCCGGCCGCCCGGAATTTTCTGTGAGGATTTATGGGAGATTTCGGGCGGGTAAGGATTGAGAGGGTTACAAATTGTTTCGGTTGCCTTGGTAACGCATAAAGGCCGGCATTGGCCTAGAGCGGGGTGATCTTTTGAGAAGATTGGTTTCGGACTGCTTGCGGTTTTCTTAAGCTGTTTGTTTAGGTTTAGACTGAGCGGTGCTTTGCTTAAGCTGTTGTCGGAAAAAGATGGAGGATTCTACTGTTGAGGAATTAAGATTTATCCAGTTCATCTAGCTGATGTAACTGAAAGGGTAAAAACATCAATGCAGTCAGTTTTTTTAAAGTTATTATTCATGTAATCATTGAGTTATTTTAAACTGCTCTGCGGGAAGAAACCCAGAGAAAAAATATGCAAATTTGCTTCAAAAAATGTCTAAAAAAATAGTTATTTAATAAGGAAGTCAGAAGTTATTTCGTTCTAGTTTTCATTTGAGTTCAGTGCAGTTTTTTGTTTGAGTTCGTAACTTAGAAACTTAAACATGTAATTCTGAAGTTTTTGTAAAGCAATTTTTCAACCAACTTAATGGATTTTCAGCGCTTTTGAAAATATTCAGATTTTCAAAAGCATCTGCAGAAAAGTGTTTTAATTCCCTTCAGTTTTTTAAAAAATAATTCGGGGAAACTGATGAAATAAATTAAACTTAATAATTCCAAAAATAATTCAAATAAAATATACCGGAATGTCATTCTTTTGTAAAAAATAAGAGTAAAGGCCTTTAAACATCATGATTAGTTTTTTAATGGAAAAAATAAATAAATAAAATAAATAAATAAAAGTAAAATTACTTTGAAACTTATTTGAATACTAATACATCAAAATGGCTGTACTAAAAGAAATAAAATTCACCCCTTAATGGTTTTCACTGGACACAAATACCGATAAGAAAAAAGATAATTTTCAATTTTGATATTAAATATAAACCCTAAACTGACTATTACAGAAAAATTAACTTTTTGTGCGTAATGTTCCCCAAATGTTCCCCCACAATGTGTTGTAGGAAATGCTCCTCAAACATTTCTCTAAAAGCGTTTAAAATTTCGTTATTTTCTATAAAACAGTTTTTGTGTAACGGAAGTTCTCATCTCTCGAGAGAAAATTTTTTAACACTGAGATGGGGATCACTCGGTATATTTTTTCAATATTAAGAGAAATAATTCAACATTGTTAAAAACAACTCATAACATTAGCTGTGGAATATTAACATTTTACTGTAAATTGTTTTACCAGGGAAACTGGCCAAAAACTTCTCGACAAAATTGGAATAAATATTTCCTCCCTATCTCCTAAAAACGATATCATACTTTATGAATATCTTATCTCCATCAAAATTTATAAAACATTAATTACTGACGATTTAAAACGAGACTACCGAGTTTTACAAAATTAGGGTTCTATTCGCCCACAGACGAGCAATCTCATTTTGAAAACATGTTCACGCAGCACGAGAGATTTTTTATCTAAGTAAATGAATATTGATGCCAAATAAAAATCAAATTTAAATATTAATCGAATTTCTCAAGTTAAATATATTCTAACCAGAACTCATTTATTATTTCTAATTTTTTTATTAATCCAGTTTTCTACAAACTAGAACACAATTTATAAGCGATTTCACGTCCCTTAATCGTTATGTTAATTTTAATTTAACATTTTATATATTCGAAATTACTACCATAACTTTACTTATTAATTTAAGAAGATGCGGGGAAAATTACGTTTCTTTAGATTTCAGTTACTACGCCGAATTTTTCTTTAATATATTATTCACGAGCATCGATTTTTAGTAGAGAAGTTACAGATAGTTCCCGCATTGAAAAATTTAAATCACTATCTGAGGGTTAAATAATATATGAATTGGGGTTTCGAACGGAGCCGAAATAGTGGGATGTTTGGAAAGGGAGTTCTATAACTCTCTTTTGAATATGCTGGATTGTTAAAGGGACTAAGTATCAACCGTACAGGGATTTATGAAATTTCAGTGGGTATAGTAGATCTAAGGTCCTTTTGAGTTGAAAATTAAGATCTATATGCTTCTTTTATTACCTTGTTAAGGCAAAGTATTATGCATTATTGTGTGAAATAAAGATAATATCGTCTTAAGTTTTAAACTAAGTGAATTATAACCCACAGCTAATATGTACCCAACTTTGAAGTAATATAGGGCAACTCATCAACAACAATCGGTTTTGAAAAAAAATTAATTAAGAATATTTTTCATTACGATAAAAGTTTAATATGCTTGTTAGACAAATAAGAGCTTCTCAAAAACTCTAACGGCCGTATTCACCGGTAACTTGACCGGAAGTCAAACTTCTGACTGGCAGTTAAAAAAAGGAAACTACATAGTTCTCCAGAGGTTTGAATCCCGGTTAACCACTGGTCAAGTTACCAGAGACTACGGATATAAGTTGTGGAACTGAAATTTATAAATTCCTTCCTCATTCCTTAAAATATAACTTTAATTACGATAACATTTCAATACGATGAAAGTTTAATATGCTTGTTAGACTTCAAATAAGATCTTATAAACTTTGATTTGTAGAACTCTTAACACAGTAAATTTTAAACCAAACAAATTGAACACATATATTCAGACACATAATTAGCATCTTACACGAGACAACAGTTATTCCATAAGTGGTAAATAAACATCCAATATTGTTTTTTTAGGAAAGTAACAAAGTCGAACTAATTTACCCCTCAAAGAGGATTGCTTTCAAAATGAGACCATAGGTTCCATCCTCAAAAGATAATTTTTGAAAGAGAATTTTCCTAAGGCGGTTGAATATTTCTTAATTGAAAAGGGGAATTTCATTCCATTTCAAGCCCGTTAACATGCATCCATTCGCAAATCTTTCCATTAACGGTAATTCAAAGAAAAATCCCCCACACAGGCGCTTTTCTCTCCTCGGTGTAAAATGCGGTTGTAAATCCCTTTCCTAGACTCACCTTTTGGTAAAGAACAAAAATTCAACAGCAGAAAAGGGGAATCTGTTATTTCGAAAATAACTCAAAATGGCGGCTTCTTTCGAGAAGATTGTTTGATAGGAGAAAAAAGAAAGGTAACGTTTGTTGTAATGGTTGCGTCAACTCGTTTGGAAAGGGTCTTAGTTTTTTTTCTTCTCAATCAAACTTATCTGAAGCTTTGAAAACTTTCGAAACCAAATCTGCTTTCAGAGGATTCAATGCATCTAAAGTATTCACGAGTTTTGACGGATTTCTCATTCCGCCTTAGGGTATTTTTCAAAAATTGCTTAGACAGATGTCTAGGAAGAAAATCAGTCCCATTCGAAACTTTTTTTTAAAGAATGCTATAACTATTCCAAGTAAAACATAATTTCAGGAACGATTATCTATAGTTTTTGAGTTGCTTGATTCTTAAAAGAAGCATTAAATTTTTTGTCCTAATCACTAATCAGTATTCCTTATTAATGGAATCTTTTTAAAAAATTTAATGAGTGAGAGTATAATAAAAAGTATAGAGCATTTTCAATCACATGACTCGGACCTAGCAACGGCCTTAGCAACACATTGTTTGACCTACAGCAGCTAACAGTTAAAAGAAAATAACTGATTATGGAATGCTTCTATTGGAGCATTTGCAATCACATGACAGCAGCAGATACCGCCGCACCTAGCAACGGCCTTCGCAACAGATTGTTTGACCTACAGAAAGGAAGAAAATAACTGGTCGTGACGTCACCTGAAAACACTCTATAGGTATAGTCATACCGCCAGGAGAAAAACTTTGTCAAAAAACCAAAATTATGAAAAGTAGTAGAAAGCCAAATGATAAAGCCACGCATATTTTTCTCAAAACGTTTGTCCACCCTGAAATAGAGTGGAAAATCAGTTTCCATAATAATCGCAACCATATTGCAAGACGTAAAAAGTTTTTCTCCTCGCGGTATGTCTATAGAAATAAAAACGAAAGATAATCTCATTTCTTATTTGAGATCTTCCATCTTTAAAAAAAAACTTTATTTCCCAGTCACATAAAACATTAATAACTAAAGTTCCCCTGCACGTGAATCAAAACAATCTAACCACACTCTCCCACAAATCTCCTTCCTCAAACTTCCGCTCTCCTTCCTCAACCTCAATAAAAACGGAAGAATCACACCTCAAAGAGGGAACCTCAATTCAGCGCTCAGGAAGCTCAGAGCTGCAGAAATATTTTTAAGAGTAGACAAACAGAATCAAAGGAAGCGAGAAGCAAAGAAACCATCATAGTGAAAAGGATTCTCAGGAAGCTATACTGAGTCGTACAAAATGGGAAGTTTTGTGGGCAAAGTGTTGTCTTCTCTTTATGTGAGGAAACTGAGGATCTTTTATACGAAATATGAGCCTGGAGCGAGAGATTTCTGACTCTTTAGAGATGGAAATGTTACTACTGTAACGTAGGAAAATCTAGTGAGCGTCCTTAGTTTTGAATATGTAGTAGGAGGCCGCTGTCTTGTATAGTTTTGAACTAAAACATCTTATAGTGAAAAGTGATTTAAAACAATCTTGAGAGATTTATTTCTGTGTGGTGTTAGTTTTTTATGTTTTGAATAATCTTTAAAGAAAGGTACACGAAGTTAAGAAATGAGTTTTACTCTTATATAATATACAGGGTGTTTTAAAAGTCCGTTTCGCGGCTTTTATTTGAAACCAACGTGTCCTAGGGTCACGGAAGTTAGGTCTACCCCTAGGTAAGTGACCCTGTAAAAGCCATTGAGATGAATTACAGCGCCCCTAGTGGCGAAATAAAAAGTTAAATTAATTTTAAAACTATAGGAGATAGAGCAAAAACATCAGTGATAGTCTTGTTGCCAACGTTATGAAGAACTCACAGAAAAAGATTAGCAAGATTAGAAAAAGATATTAGCATGTGAAAATAGCACTCAAAAAGTTCGCAAATTTGCAATTTTTTCAGTTTTATTGTGTAGTTTTGTGTTTTTTAGTTGAACAAAGGCAAAATTTAATCAAAAATTGAAAAAAAACTTGCAAATTTGCGAACTTTTCTTTTTTGAGGTTTGAAAAAGTGCTATTTTCACATGCTAATATATCCGCGAATATTCAAGTTATTTTCATGAAACCTTTTTCTGTGAGTTCTTCATAACAACAATACTCTCACTGAGGTTTTTGCTCTATCTCCTATAGTTTTGAAATTAATTTTTAACTTTTTTGTTTTGCCGCTAGGGGAGCTGTAAGTCATCTCAATGGATTTTCCAGCGTTACTTACTTAGGGGTAAACCTAGAGGTAAACGTTGGTTCCAAATAAAAGCCGCGAAACGGACAGTTGAAACACCCTGTATAGTTGACTATATTGCATCTAATTATTTCACATAGTTCATAAAGATTTTTTTTTCAAAACAAGTCTAGAAAAAAATATAACATGAATAAAACATTTCTGAATGAAAAAAAAATCCAACGTTTCAATAGTATGCTCAACTACTGTACAATTTAATTATATTACCTTTAATCCTTTGATTTACTGAAGAAATACGAAGCTATAATATACTAAAATATGTTAAAATATTCCTAAATTGGGAGACCCAGTTCTTTGAAACAGTTATTTTCGTCCCTGGAACCTAATTAGTTATTTTGAAGTTGAGAAAATTTCTTAAAATCTGAGAGCTTATTTCTAAACATCAAAAGACTAAAAAATATTATGAAGATAAAAATAAACCTCTTGACTAGTAATTAGAAAGTTGTTTACCAGAAACGGTCGGCTGAAAATGAATTTTTTAGAATTTACAGAGATGAAAAATACACGACGAACTTTTCATATGACTATTTACGAGGGTTGTTTATGAAAAATTTCTCAGAATTCGTTTTATAAAAAGTTGTTTACAGAATAGTGAAATATATGTATTTTTTTCAGCATAACTTCCTATTTAAAACATTTTATTATGTGAAAGTAGTAGCAAATATTGATAAAACTCAATGAAAAGGGAGTTGAAGATGAAACATTGGTACACAAATTTGGTTAATAAGATTTTTTAGACCTTTGATAAAATTTTGAACTGTAGTGTTTTTTTAAAAAGTAATTTCAGAATTTTTTCTAATATAAGATTATAAGCAAGTAAATTGTTGTTGATCGATATTGTTGTTTCTAGTGTTAGTCTGAGAAATGGAGATGTAAAAATTACAGCATAAAGGGTTGTCCACTGAAAATATTCAAAAAATTATCCTTCAAGAGGATTTATTATGCATTTTGCAACACAAGGTAACTTGCAAATCACCTAATCGATCAATAACTCCAGAAAAATATCCGAAACAAAAAAAAGTTATCAAAATCTTACATGTATTGAATAAAATTGGTGCTGAATTAATTAAGAAACTACTGTCGAACCAACGATAGTAAAAGGGTCACGTGATTTTGACATACTCGGAGGCAGGGGGGTCATTTCAGTTTTTGGTTGGGGGGGGGCAAGGATTTTTTTAAAGAGGGTCTGGTCCCCGCCGTAACTATATTTTTTTGGGGGGGGGGGCTTGCATCAACTTCATTTTTAAGGTATCCCTAACGAGCACAGTTTTATATGAGCACTGAAAAGTTGTATTTAAATAATATTAATTATAATGTCAAAATTTGACGGCAGAAAAAAGAAAAAGAACTTAGGTGTGGGGTCCACCCCCAGGAAAATTTTGAAAATTTGCCTCTTAAAGTAGTATTTTAACTCATTTCGAGACCCTTTGGGCTACATCTCCAAAGATAACAGTTTCTTGTAAACCACAGAATTTTCTTGGGAAAAGAGTTGTTAAAAGACGTCAAAGTTTCAAGGAGGGGGTTCTACCCCAGAAAAAAATCTGCCTTTAAAATAGTGTTTTATCTTTTCTCAAACTGTTTGGGGTGCTGTTTAAGGGAAAAGCTTCTTGTAAGTGGCAGAGTTTTGAAGGCAAAAATACTGTAAAACCGACGTAAAATTTTTTTTGGGGGACTGGGGGTATAACCCCCGGAAATTTTTTTGAAATTACCCCTTTAACCTAGTGTTTATATCTCTTTTTCAAACTTTTTGGGGAGCACTAAAAAGGAAAAGCTTTTTGCAAGCGGCAGAATTTTCAAGGGGAAAATACTGAATAACAGACATTAAAATTTAACAAGGGGGCTGCGTGTCCTCCCCCAGAAACATTTTTGAAATTTGACCCTTAAAGGTAGTGTTTTAACTCCTTTTGAGACTTTTTGGGTTACACCCAAAGCTCCTTGACGGAAGTTTTAGAATTTTCAAGGGACTTGAAGCTATTTTTCACATAACAGTGGAAACCTTGGGGGGGGCGGTTGCCCCCCCTGCCCCCCCCTAAATGACGCCCCCCTAAATGACGGAGAAAGGAAGAAGCTGAGAGGCAGTTGATCGAAAGCGGAAGATACATTTACTCCCTCTAACCTTAGTTATACCCTCTATATACATAAAAAATCAGTATATTTTAAATAAAATTATAAATACTGAAGCAAAAAATCACGTGACCCTTTTTCTTTCGTTGGTTCAATAGTACAATATCCCTATTAGATATTTAAAAAAAAGTTCACTGAAATCTTAAAAATGGATTAGAACAGACTTAAGGGGATCGAGCTTAAAACCTCCTTTATGAGGCCAGATAAAATTATTTTTCCAAATTCTTCATTGTTGTCTGGCATATTTTTAACTCCACCTTTCCATGAGATGGTCAATCCCTAAAATAGGGGACACAACAGATATCTATAAAAAAGGCAGGGAAGATACTAAAGCATGTCAAACTACCACTCATGCTATTTCTTTTTCTATTATGCTACTAATAATTTCGCAATTTAAGCTACATATCCTAAAAACTCCATGTCCCTTAAACGACCCAAATCGGCCACGTCCCCAAAAAACCGTCCCGCCAGCGACCCACACGATCGATGAGGGACAAAAGATCGAAAAACGTCGATCCCCCAGAGAAGAAACCTCCTCCCCTTTGCAAAACAAGATTCGGAAGACGACGACTGTCGAAAGCAAAGTTCTCCACTTTTTTTACAGTCTTTTCCGGGAAGAATTTCTCGACTGCTTAGAAAGCATCTCACATGGAAAATAAGGTAAAGAGGGAAATGAAAAAATGACTTTTTTCGTCGTGTAGATAGATGAAAACGCTTTTTTACCAGTCTCGATTGCTATCCGCTATGGGTTGGAGTTGAGTTGATTTTTTTTAAATATTTCGTTTTGGTAAAAATGTGCTTATGTGCTAACCCAGAATATTGGTTTGAGTTTTTGTTAAAGGGAGGGTGATAATTTTTCGAATTGAATCGCTTTCACTGCACAAAAAGATACTTGGGTTTGTTTATGTTTCGTTTCTCTGCAAGTTTGAAAATTTTTTACTTGTTCAGATCGTTCAGATTCAGACGTCTGGTAGGTTGTGTTTTTAGATTTTGCTGGTATTGTCACATTTTTTTTGTTGAAATGCAAATTGTAAAAAAAATGGAAATATTATTTTGTACTGATAAAAAAAACGATTTTACATGCGAAGTAGTTAGAAGAGAGCCAGTTTTTTTTATAAATAAGGACGTTTCATGAGTACAGGATATTTTTGCCGTTTAGAATAACATATTTTTTTACATTGCCTATAAACACATGTTATTTTGTGACATGATAGTTTATTTTCATAATACAAATTACAGATGCATTTTAAAGTTTTTGTGAAATATAATAGATAGTAATTATCAAAAATTTAATATTTAAAATGCCATTTCAAATTAATATAATGAGTTTTAGGCTAAGCGCGCACTAGAGACTTTTGTCACGGTGACTATAAACGCTAGGTCATTCGAGAGCAATGCATTTCTATGGCGAGATTCTTTGCAATCGGTCAAGAGTCTCGTCGCCTAATGCGCGCGATCTAGCTTCTTGCAATAGCCAGGGCGATAATTTTGTCTCTGTCGCCGTGACAAAAGTCTCTAGTGCGCGCTTAGCTTTAGGATCTTAAGTTTTTTTAACTATTAAAATAGAAACTTTCATTGATTTGTTTTCTATATTAGTTATATAAAAATAATATCCTAAGTTAAATATGTTGTAAGTTGTTTCACTCTTTTATATCAGAAAACAACACTTTTTATTAAAAACATAAAATATAAATAATTAACAGTTTTTTTTCACTTAAATAAAATTAATGATTTCACATAGGCAATCATACATAAATGTCATTGATATTTTCATTCCATTAAGCATCATTTACTAAAGTTATACTATATATAACATAAGTGAAAGCGCCTAATTCTAATTGTAATTATCTTAGAATCAATATAAAATATACTTTCATTATTCATTTCAAACTGATATAATTTTTGTTATCATATTTTCTTATTACTTTAGTACATAAAAACATGCTTTAACTGTCCTATTTTAAAATTCCCAACCTTTTGAAAGAATCTTGTCTCTAACCAAACTAAGTTTGGAAGAGAAAAAATATAGATTTTTTATTATATTCACAAAATAAAAATATTCTAATGAGATTGGATAATATGGTTAAAAATTAATATTGGCTAAGTTAAAATATCATAAACCTTTTCGATTAAGAATATTAAATGTTTTTGCAGTTTTCAGAAAAATAAATCGAAGACGCGCATTATGAATTCAAAAAAATTGAATAATACTATATTTTCCTCTTTTTAAAAAACTTAAATATAACAAATCATGATGGTTCTAACCCTCCTACAATTTGTCTTTTGGCATTATGCGATATTTTTGGATGCCTATTCCTATGAAATGATAATGAAATTCTAAAATATTATTAGGGTCTATGAATGTGTATTAGGGCGTATCACGAAAAACTTTTTTTCGAAATTCAAAAAGGCATACTGAAAAAAAGTTGCCTTAGGGGTCACATATTCACCATGAAAAATTTCAGCCCGATCAAAAAATGTCTAGGTCCCCCGGAATTGGGCCAAAGTTTTGGAAATTGCCTCATTTTTCAATAAATTGACCGAAACCTCCAAGATAAAATTTTTATATAGCGTTCATAATTTTTCTAGGATAATATACTATCCTACCTTATAGTTGGCAGTTGGTTTCATATTTTTACTACTCTTCGTTTAGGAGTAATAATTTTTTTAACATTACAAGTTATTCGTGAAGTTGTTTTTCCTGCATTACTAAAGTTAATTTAAATCAAGTTCTATCTACCCTAGAAAGTTGTAGTTTGTGTCATTTTGATTAGAATTTTATTTTCTAACATATATTTTATGCCCGGTACAAATTATTTTGGTTTTGTTTTACCTGAAGCACCGTGTATAATTATAAAAATAGTACTAAATTTGTCGTTTACAGTAATATTTTTAAAACTCCTATGATATAAATTATCTAAAAGAAATTCATCTATAAAAATGCACGTGAACTCAGATAACAGTATATAATAATTTAACTTTCATATATTTACTAATAATTCTAGCTATTCCAATTAAATGGAAAGTATTTGATTTATCCTTTTTAAGACTATTTTTTTGGTAGAGAGTAAAAATTCTAACTACAAATAAAACCAACAAAAAAGCCAATATTACAAATTACAAGTAAAATAAGATTTAGTAGAAATAAGATAATCACTAAGTATTACAGTAGGTATAAAGGAATACATACACTTTTACACATAGTACATACAAACATTTTAATTACTTTGTTTCTGAAGAAGCATCTAAGAAATCCCGTTTAGTTTCGAACTTGGAAAGGAATTTCCTGTCCAATAATCGAGATTTAATTAACACAGCGCAATTTTTAAACCCACAAATAAGAGGGAAAGCTTCAGTGACTTCCTTCACAATTTTTTCAGCCGCTAAGGGTGTGCGAAGGAATTTTGAACACCTTTCTATCACTCAATCCTGTTTCAACGATTAGCTCGATTTTTTCTTTATTTAAATTATTTAGAAGTGGTGGTTCAGTTACAGTCACATAGACTGCCAGTTTATGATTTCTACGATATCATCCGCCTCGAAATTTACTTGAGAAAGTTTGAAAACCCTTTTTTCTAGAGAATCAGCATAAGGTACTTAGACAATGATCTAAAGGATGTGGTTAAGGACGAGGTGGATGATATCGATGACGTCATAAACTGGGAGTCAATGATTGTAGCTGAATTACCACTTCTAAATAACTTAAGTAAAAAGAAGAAATCGAGCGAATTATTGAAACTGGATTGAGTGATATAATTCCCCTTTCCACACCCAAGCAGTTGAAAATATTGTGAAGGAAGTCACTGAAGCTTTCCTTCTTATTTGTGGGTTCAAAAATTGTGATGTGTTAATTAAATCTAGATTATTGGACAGGAAATTCCTTTCCAAGTTCGAAACTAAACGGGATTTCTTAGATACTTTAGAAACAAAGGAATAAAAATATTTGTATGTACTATGTGTAAAAGTGTATGTATTCCTTTATACCTACTGTAATACTTAGTGATTATCTTATTTCTACTAAATCTTATTTTACTTGTAATTTGTAATATTGGCTTTTTTGTTGGTTTTATTTGTAGTTAGAATTTTTACTCTTTACCAAAAAATTAGTCTTAAAAAAGATAAATCAAATACTTTCCACTTAATTGGAATAGCTAGAATTATTAGTAAATATTTGAAAGTTAAATAATTATATACTGTTATCTGAGTTCACGTGCATTTTTATGGATAAATTTCTTTTAGCGAATTTATATCATAGGAATTTTAAAAATATTACTGTAAACGACAAAATTAGTACTATTTCTATAATTATACACGGTGTTTCAGGTAAAACAAAACCAAAATAATTTGTACCGGGCATAAAATATGTTAGAAAATAAAATTCTAATCAAAATGACACAAACTACAACTTTCTAGGGTAGATAGAACTTGATTTATGGTAACCTTAGTAATGAAGGAAAAACAACTTCACGAATAACTCGTAATGTTAAAAAAAATTATTACTCCTAAACGAAGAGTAGTAAAAATATGAAACCAACTGCCAACTATAAGGTAGGATAGTAGATTATCCTAGAAAAATTATGAACTTTATATAAAAATTTATCTAGGAGGTTTCGGTCAATTTATTGAAAAATGAGGCAATTTCCAAAACTTTGGCCCAATTCCGGGGGACCTAAACATTTTTTGATCGGGCTGAAATTTTTCATGGTGAATATGTGACCCCTAAAGCAACTTTTTTTCAGTATGCCTTTTTGAATTTCGAAAAAAAGTTTTTCGTGATACGCCCTAATGTGTATGTAGGGAAAGTGTTTTTTAAACCTTCTTCGTCAATAAAGCTTTGAAAATATGGTTTTAATAGTTTCTTTAGCTGGGTATTTCTGCTTCTTGTTACGCAGTGAAATTACGATATAACTGAAAATATGAAATAATATTTTTCTTCTACTCACATCAATATTAATCACTAGTCTTACTGAAATAGTAACTTTTACTTTAACTTCGGACTTGTGTTTTGAGTTCGTGTTCCATGGATTTTCTAGTGAATGTTGATGTAGAGGATTTCCCTAAGATGTAAATATTAAGTTATTAAATGCATTATTTTTACAATTACGTATGCTCCTGGTCCACTCCACTACATAACATTTTGAAGATACGACTTAGAAGATCTCATCTTCGTCGTCAGAAAATGTTTTGTAGTGGAGTGGACCAGGACAACACGTAAATAGAAAAAAAAATATATTTAATACCTTAATATTTACAACATAGTGAAATCGTGTGCATCAATATTCCCTGAAAAATCAATGGAACACGAATTCAAAACACTATTCCCAAGCTAAAGTCTAAGTTACTATTTGAGTAAGACTAGTGAATCGAGTAATAGTACTAGTGAATCTACAATAGTTTTAAACCTTCTTTTTTAGAATTTTGAAGTGTGAAGAGAGCCATAGTTTCAAATACCCTCCTAAAATGAAAAATGTATTCATGAGATGTAAATGAGATGATACACATTTCTTGAAGTGAAGCACCAATGAAATTATTTTGTTAACCTTTCCCGTCAAGAAAGCTTTAAGATAGGGTTACATTACTGCCTACTGCTGGATATTTCACATAATCATTATGCAGTGAAACACCTCATCGAAAAACATGATAGAAAAGCAAAATTTTGACCCTAGAACGGAAAATTCACTGAATATCCCCTATTTACCCTTCCACCTTTCAAATCTTGAGTCACAAAGCCTCAAAGAACAACACCTCCTCAAAGAAAAAACTCAGAGGAAACATCCTCAGCTTCTTGAGGCACAAATCGAAAATTCAGGGTGATTTATAAGAGATCAAAGCACCTAGCTATCCGAAATGAGATTTCAGCAGCGAAAGGGGGCTAGCTGGCACGGCGCCAAGAATGATCTTCAGGTGAAGAAAACATTCGAAGAGGCACATTCCACCCCTCTTTTCGCGGAACGCCAAAGAACATTATCTCGATCTATAGTGGGCGAATAATGATAAAAAAAGATCGATTAATACAATTTGGCTTAATTCGAGAGGGCTTTGATCGAGTTTTTCATTTCGAGTGATTATTGTCGGCGGGGGAGAGATCTTTTTGGAGATTCGATTTATGAAATTGTCTTGATAGTTAATTAGCCTCTGTCTGACTAGGTTTTCTTAATGCGCGTGCGTGTTTTTTGAGAGATGTATGTTTTTTTGTAACGTTTCTCTCTCTGAACCCGTCAATTTCAATTTTTTTTACCAGCATTGGTTAGATTAAGTTATTTTTTATTAGGTCGCTGTAGATGCACTTTAGTTTACTTTTACTGCGTCTATTTGTCTGTTCTGGTGGAATTTAGAAATCAATTTTAAACTAACTTTCCTATGAGCAAGATACTTTTTTTGTTGTCTTATGCCACTTAGAATATCCAAGCTCCACCGCAAAGCGTACAGGATTTATGGCAAAGGGGGTGCGGCCCCTGAGAAAGTGAGGCCCATGAATGGCAGGAGTCCGACTTCAGCCTCGGATGATAGACCTCCACAATGTTGCTATGTCTCTGAAGGGGAGGGAAATAGTCTCCAGAAGACCTGGACCCATGGTAAACTGCTGCGACCGACCACAGGACTTTCGGACGGACCCACAGATTTAACGGGCACGTACTCCGCATATACTCGGTAGCAAGATACTTAAAACACATAGTTCATATCTGGATGACAATGTTATTTCGGTTAAATATACTTTGCCTGACCCCCAAGGGAAATTAAAGTTTATAATTTTTACTTTAGAGTTTTTATGATCCCCACGTTTTACAAAGAGTTATAAAAATTTATTTTATAATTTTCAGTCCGTTTTAAATTTTTGTTTCTTTTAAATTCCATTAATTATTCCCCCCCCCAAAGAGACCTATTATTAGAGGTTTTTATTACGAATTACGAATAAAGTTGGTGGCACATAATTGAATCGTTTTTATAAGAAAAGAAAAAATTTCAGTAGAAAATTCTTTTTAATTGAGAATCATAAAAACATTTTTACTGGTTTTTACTGTGGCCTCAGGATCCAAACCTCAAAAGAATGAACATTTTCAATCGTAGATACTGTTTTTATGTAATTAAATAAAAACAGAAGTGGCTAAACTTCAGAAGAGCCGCAATGAACAAACTTCCCCGCAGTTTAGTGCAGAAATCAGTCAAGCAACGTCGATTTACCAGTTTCTGCACTGAATTAGATTTTTCACAATTTTCCAACTAATTTTAGAAACAGGTTATTTTAATTGTTTATGCTCTAACTAAAATGTGTATTTACCCATGAAGAATCAATCACATACCACAAATAACTACTATGTTTTAAAAAAATTTGGAGTTTGACATATTTATGAAATAAATGATTCAGTTAGTGCCTTTGATTGATTTATTAGTACCATATTTGAGCAACTTTAATTCCTTTTTAAAAAAGATGTTCATATTTTTAAGGAAGTCGAATGATATAAATTTTATTTCTTTTCTAATGAAAAAGAAGGAAATAAAGTTCTTGAAAATTTATTAGTCATGGTGAAAATGAAGATAATTATTTTAAAAGACTTGATAGTTTCTAAAACTGTTGATTTGCTTCATCAATACAATAACTCACTATTTAGTAACTATAGTAACATTCTAAACTTTTTACTTTATAATTTTTAAATAGTTATCTGTTAGAGATAACCTGTTAACATACTATACAGTCATGAATTTTTAAAAATTAAAACTCCTACAATCCATCAAAAATTACCAAGTTCTGTGAATTACAAAGAAAAATATTTTTAAATTAGATTTAATCATAGCTAATTGCATGCAAACGAATTGTAAACCAATAATTCCACGAACTTGTTCCTAAAGAAGAATATAAATAATCCTATGAGTTAATTCGGAAACATTCAATAAGGAAGTTGCATGTGTCAGATTTTCAAAAACAAACAAGTGTTCCGTACGGTTTTTTGTATGGTAAAATGAAATATCTAGTCAGTTTTTCAAAAAAATGTACAGGTAATTAAATATTTTAATTTAAAAGTCGAGAAAAAAACACGTGACTGAAAACGTTTATTGTTTAAACTATAAGATGACGTCAACAATAATACCATCAACTCCATTGCTTTACAACAATGTTTAGTATAAGATGACGTCACATCCAAACTCTTGGCGTTTTCGCGCGCTTTTAAAAAGGGGATTTTTGTTAATTTTTTTGACAATCAAAAAATTTCTCGATCGGCCTCAAATTTTGGGTAGTTGCTTATTTTTGCAAGAGGAATCGATTAAAAAAATAAAAAAAAATCATGCAACTTCCTCATTCCAAAAGCCTAAAATAAATGTATGAATTTTAAATGCTACTAAATAAAGCTGAGGAATTTAATTCCACCTTTGAAAAGTCGCTAAGGAGATATTAAACTAAATGAGAATGGTTTTAATAGAAGAGGATGATGACGTCAGTAGACTGACGTCATTATTTAAGAGTTTTCATTGGTGCTCGCTGAGTGACGTGAGACGAAGAACATTCCGGAGAAATATTCAGAATTTGTGATCTTATTTCCATATGCGCAGGTAATGACGTCAGAGTTCCGCGAATTGTAACACCATTTCAGGAACTATTTTAAGCTTTTTAAAAAAGTATTTAGATTTTCTAATGCAATTTTTATTTGTTTAAGAGAGAAAACGAAATTAATTTAGTTTGTCTATTTTTTGCGTGGAACCGCAGTTTTAGTTAGTGTTTTTTTCATAGGAGAGTAACAAAAGTGCTCTGAGTTAAATGATGGTTATTCGTGAGCCAATGGTTGCCACGATTTTGTAGCAATAAAAGATATTCCAGTTGTTGTCATGGTTACGCTCTTGCTTTTCTTTCTTCTTATCTTGTGTTTCTATCAACAATGGTTGTATTTATAAAAAAATACCAATATTATTGTTGTGGGCGTTTAACCGAATTCTTTCTTTAACTCAGGCAAATCTAAATATTGAACAACGAAAAAGTTGTTGAAAGTTGAACAAATTTTTGTTGAAAGTTGAATTTATTATTTTAAACAGAATCTTTCTTGTTTTGGATAGGTATTGTTAACGATGATTTTCACACTTATTTTTAATCAAAGTAACTTCCTTTCTTTTATACTTCCGTGGTTTTTGAGTATTAAATTAAAATACTCAAAACAAATTAAAAGCATATATTTAATGATGATAAAATGAATCTGTATTACTATTTGGTTACTATGGTTCAGGAGTGTAAAATGATGATCTTATATTCTACTAGCTGATTTGCCCGGCCTTGCACGGGTGGAGTGTATTAATTCATTTTTTAAAGTTCTCCCAAGTTATATGTCCGATTTTTCGAATCACCAATAACCCCGGTGTCCCCAGTACTTTTTCCATATCCTGGTGTTCCCGATAGTTTTCATAACCCTGTTTTCCCGGAAACTTTTCATATCCGGGTGTTCCCAGTACCTTTTCATATCCCGGTTTTCCCGGTACCTTTTCGTATCTCGGTGTTCCCGGTACCTTTTCATGTCCTGGTTTTCCCGGTACCTTTACATACCCCGGTCCGGTTCCCGATAATTTTCATATCCAGGTGTTTCCAATAATTTTAATCCCGGTATTCCCGGTTCCTTTTCCCCATCCCAGTTCCAACTGTGTTATCTCATTCCATCAAACATTTATCCTTTCCATGTGATAAAAACAATCTACTTGAAATCATCTCTGTCATTTGAAATCCAGTGTTTAAAATCTTAAACAGAATTTTCTTAAAGTATTCCCGCTATCCTTTTAAAATTCCGCAAAAAATAAATTTCAAAATAAAATAAATTTCAAAAATCCCTCGATAAAAAGTTATCAAGTAAGCTTGTCTTCTTCTTAATAAAACCAACTTCTTTAAAAGCTACTCTGAAAGAGTAAAAACAGATTGCTACTTATAATAAAAATCTAGTGATTATAGTCTAGTAAACCATGCCCTATGAAACAATCACAGAGTAGAGAGCTTAACAGAGATACCAAACCGCCGTTTTACTCCTAAGATTGTGGGCATCGAACTCTCTACCTTGCCTTTAATCGAACTCTTTACCTTGTGAAACGAACTTTTAACCTTTTTTACCATAGAACTTTTAAACCTTTATTACATGCAGATTTTAACTTGTATATTTTAATCTTAATCGATATAGAAATGTAATTATAAATAGCAGCAATATTGTATACCAGCACTACTGCACACACGCACCTTTATTTTGTATTTTACTAACTTTTAAAATGTTGTGTTGAGTTTTAATAAACGTTAAGTTTTTGTTAAACCAAGCATGGCTTTTTATTAGTCTTCTGTGCCCACAAACGACTCGACTGATAACTGATAGTGATGGCATTTCCGCCACATTGGTGACTGCCACAGTGGTTGACCATGGACTGTGAGTTTTTCGGAGCTCTGAGCTCACCCGTTCTTCGATTTCTGAAATGATGATGTATCTTCAGCCTACGGAGTTTGACGTTGACTTTGAAGATCTGATGTTCTGGAGTTCCCTCATCGACCTTCATATGCTGACGTCCTGCAGCTTTTTTAGGATCGGGTGAGTTTTAGACATATCTCTGTTTCCATCAGGTTCGCGGTTGGGTTTCTGAGCGTTGGCCATTTTGGTGATCTCTGTGTTTCAATATGGGTAACGAGGATCCAAACGAACAGGCATCAAAACAGCCTGATACTGAACCTGACTCAAAGGAGCCTGAATTGGCTAGGGTATCATTCAAGGCACCGCCCTTTTGGGATTACGATCCTGAGACTTGGTTCTTTCAGCTAGAAAGACAGTTTTACGTCTCTGGTATTTCACTCGATTTGACGAAATACAGCTATGTGGTTGCCGCCCTGGATTACAAAATCCTTGCGTCAGTCAGAGATATTTTACGTAATCCACCCAATTCTGATAAATACCAGACCCTTAAGTCACGATTAATTGAGGTCCACTCCCAATCTGAATCAGAAAAGCTTAAATTGCTGGTGCAGGATCTTGATCTTGGGGATAAGAAGCCTTCCCAATTGCTCAGAGAGATGAGGAATTTGGCTGATAATAAATTTGATGATGGTACTCTGGGTACTTTGTGGCGACAACGCCTCCCCATTAACACCCAGCAGATCCTCTCGGCAGCCCCGGGTGACCTAAATGCCTTGGCAAATTTTGCCGATAAAATACATGAGGTATCTGCCCCATCAAGGAATGTTGCTTCTTGTTCAGAGGTACCTGCCCCTTCAGGAAACCAAGCTTCTGGTTCAGCGGTATCCGAAATACAGGCTTTACGAGCTGAAATTTCAGCTTTGAAGGATCAGGTTGGCAAACTTTTTAGACAACGCAGTCCTAAAAGACAGCCTTCCCGTTCTCGTAGGCGATCTCGTTCACGTGATCAAGGTAATGGAGACCTTTGTTGGTACCATGCTAAGTATGCTGAAAAGGCTCTCAAGTGTAAATCTCCCTGTAACTTTCGGGAAAACAAGTAGGCTCCACTGTCATCGCGGCAGCAGATGGTAGCCCTCGAAACCGCCGCTTGTTTATCTGGGATAAAATTAACGGATTGAAATTTCTCATTGATAGTGGCGCAGAAGTTAGTTGTTTAGGTAAAATTCATGCCGGTTTAAAAAAACTCCTCAGGAGGTCTGACCTTGTACGCAGCAAACGGTTCACCAATTAGAACCTACGGTATTAAAGCCATCTCTTTAGACCTTGGTTTACGTCGTCACTTTGAGTGGACATTTATAGTTGCTGACGTATCCCATCCCATTTTAGGCGCAGACTTCTTAGAGAAGTACGGCTTACTGGTGGACATTAAGAACCGCCGTTTAGTGGATAGCGTTACTTCTCTCTCTAGGAAAGGTACTGTTCAGTCAGGTCCTTCCCTGGGTCTTACCTTGATCGGTAACGATTGTCCCTTCCAAAAAATCTTGCATAAGTTCCCTTTACTCTTGCAGCCCTTGTCTAACACTAACGCTAAACTGCATACAGTCACACACTGTATTGAGACTCGTGGCCCACCTGTCTTTTCGAGAGTTAGGCGGCTATCGCCAGAAAAGTTAGATTTTTTGAAAAAAGAGTTTGAAAACCTCTTAAAACAGGGAATAATAAGACCATCTAAAAGTGCATGGGCAAGCCCGATTCATATGGTTAAAAAATCAAACGATGAATGGAGAATTTGTGGAGATTTTCGGCGACTTAATGCCGTAACGGTCCCTGATAGATATCCCCTTCCCCACATTCATGATTTCGCCTTAGGCTTGGCAGGTAAAACTGTCTTTTCCAAAGTGGATCTGGTGAAAGCCTTCCATCAAATCCCAATTGAATCGCGGGATATTCCCAAAACAGCAGTTATAACCCCGATTGGTCTTTTCGAATACTGCCAAATGACCTTCGGCTTGTGCAATGCAGCCCAGAGCTTTCAAAGGTTCATCGATCAAGTCTTGCGAGGCATTGATTGCGTCTTTGCCTACATAGATGATCTTCTCATCGCTTCGAACGACGAGGCTACCCACAAAGAAGATCTTGCCAGAGTTTTCACTCGGTTACAGGAATATGGCATTGTAATAAATCTTAAAAAATGTGTATTTGGGCAAAAAGAGCTAGATTTCCTGGGTTTTAGAGTTTCAGAGAACGGACTTTCTCCTCTGCCTGATAAAATCAAAGCTTTAACCGAATTTCCTTTGCCTAAAACCGTTTCAGATTTGCGGCGATTCCTGGCCATGACGAACTTCTACCACAAGTTCCTGAAGAACGCCTCTGGTACGCAGTCTTCGCTACATGCTCTAACTGCGGGTAAGAAGAAGAACGACAAGACTCTCATCACCTGGACCGAGGAAGACGAGAAAGCTTTTTCCGACTGTAAGGAGATGTTGGCAAAAGCCACGTTGCTAGCTTTTCCTGTACCTAACGCAGAGCTTTTTCTTTTTACAGATGCTTCTGACATTGCTCTCGGCGCTGTATTGCAGCAGAAGGTAAACAATCGAGTTGAACCTTTAGGTTTTTTTTCACGTAAGTTGAACAAAGCTGAAATTAAATACAGTGTTTATGACCGGGAACTGCTGGGAATATATTCTGCTGTAAAACACTTTAGATATCTTTTGGAGGGTAGAAAATTTTCTATCTATACGGACCATCGTCCTCTCATTTATGCGTTTGGTCAGAGACCTGATAGGTGCTCTCCACGTCAAACTAGACATCTGGAATTTATAGGTCAATTCTCAACTGACCTGAGGTATGTTTCCGGGGAAGCAAATAGTGTCGCTGACGCGCTATCTAGGATTTCTGAGATTACTTTGCCCTCTAGTATAGATTACGATGAGATGGCCTCCGCTCAGGAATCCGACCCGGAGATGCGTTCCTTGGTGGATTCGGATACGTGTCTGAAACTTATTCCCACTAAATTTATGTCCTCTAAACCTTTATTCTGCGATGTTTCTACTGGTGTTGCTAGACCCTATGTCCCTGAATCTTTCAGAAAAACAGTTTTTGACAGCATTCATAGTCTTTCTCACCCAGCTTATAGGCCTTGTTTGAAGCTGATAAAGGAGAGGTTTGAGTGGAGCACCATGAATAAGGATGTCAAGTCGTGGTGCAGAGCCTGTCTTGCCTGTCAACGTTCAAAGGTCAAGCGTCACACTAAAGCTCCACTGACGAAGTTTGACTTGCCTTCCGCCAGGTTCTCACACGTGCATATTGATGTAGTTGGACCCCTGCCATCATCTAGGGACTTCCGCTACCTTCTAACATGCGTTGACCGCTACACCCGATGGCCCGAAGCTTTTCCCCTGCGAGACCAGACAGCGGAGACGACAGCGAGAGCGTTCTACGACGGTTGGATTTCAAGATATGGAGTGCCTGAAGTAGTAACAACGGATCGAGGATCAAATTTTGAGAGCTCCCTCTTCAACAGCCTCACTAAATTCCTAGGATCTCATCGAACCCGTACGACTGCATACCATCCCATTGCCAACGGAGCCGTGGAACGTCTCCACCGTCAATTAAAAGCCGCCATCATGTGTCACAACACGGAGAAGTGGATGGAGGTCCTGCCCACAGTCCTTCTCGGGATCAGATGTGCGCTGAAAGAGGATATCGGGGCATCCCCAGCTGAACTCGTCTACGGTTCAACGCTTCGTTTGCCAGGAGAAATCCTACGAGGTTGCGACTCAGCTCCTGTTCCGGTTTCCGACTTCATCGACCACCTGAGAGCGACCATGCGGAGCCTTCGTCCAGTGCCTGCTTCCCACCATACAACCAGAGATGTCTACGTGAATAGAGACCTTGAGACTACCTCGCATGTATTCATCAGAAACGACGCCGTGAGGAAACCTTTGACTCCACCATATACTGGCCCCTTTAAGGTGATAAAGCGACATCGGAAGTTCTTCGAGTGCGACGTGAATGGCTGTGCTAAGACAGTGTCCATAGACCGTCTCCAACCAGCATACTCCTTATCTGCAGACCTACAGCTTACTAACTCCGATGTACCACCCCAGAAAGTTTCTACAACCCGCTCAGGACGCCGCGTCCATTGGAAGATCTAGTGCAGTGTTTCGTCCGAAAGGAACTTGCGGGGGAGTCCTGTGGGCATCGAACTCTCTACCTTGCCTTTAATCGAACTCTTTACCTTGTGAAACGAACTTTTAACCTTTTTTACCATAGAACTTTTAAACCTTTATTACATGCAGATTTTAACTTGTATATTTTAATCTTAATCGATATAGAAATGTAATTATAAATAGCAGCAATATTGTATACCAGCACTACTGCACACACGCACCTTTATTTTGTATTTTACTAACTTTTAAAATGTTGTGTTGAGTTTTAATAAACGTTAAGTTTTTGTTAAACCAAGCATGGCTTTTTATTAGTCTTCTGTGCCCACAAACGACTCGACTGATAACTGATAGTGATGGCATTTCCGCCACATTGGTGACTGCCACAAGATCTTTAATTTATTCAGCACGCATATTATAATTCAGTTCACTAGTAGCCAATCAGTGAACGCGAAATGTATTTGATTTGAATTTAACACTGATTATAGGCGATTTGGATTTGAGTGACAGCTTCAATGGGCGAATGACAGAATTAGCAGGAATAGCGTGGAGGCGGGACTTGAGGCCAGAGATTTTTCAATGGGAAAAGCCCTGTTAAAAAAGTTGCCATTAGCGTCTACGGAGATGAACACTCTGTTAAGCTCTATACTCTGTGGAAACAATGAAATTTTAGCTCTGTTTCCTTGGAAACTTTTAAATTCTTGCTATTTAAATATATTTTTTTGAGAAATTAAAATCTTAAAGAAAGTAAATTAATTATTTTAATTTATTTCGGTTTTCTGATAACTGTTATAATATTTAAATACATATATTCACACTGTTTTTCTTCTTAAATTTTGTTGTAAATAATAAATATGTATAAATGTTAATCAGTTATATTCATTCAAGTGAGGCAAGACGTCGCCTTAAGATAGAGAAGTAAACACTGCAATTTATGCATTTCAACAATGTATAATGTTATTTCAATGGGTAAAACGGAGTCGAAAAAGCGCCGAAAAACAGGGAAGGAGTCGTTCGATTTTAAAATCGTTGCGCGTCTAATGGCTGAAAGGAAGGTCTCTGTCAAATTTCAAGCCTATCGGTCCGGTAGTTTTGGAGATTTCGTGATGAGTGTTATGAATGAATGAATGATGAATGAATGAATGAATGAATCAGTCAGTGGTATTTGGATTTTATATATATAGATTATAGATGATTAAATATCTTCTATTGTATTATTTGTCTCCTTTCCTTTTGCTTGAAAGCATAGTTTTTGTTTAAATTGAAATGTTCCTTAATAAAAAAGCAACTTATTGCTTTTTTTATTTTAAAATGTTGAAATTTTGTTTTAATTTTTATGATTAAGGAGGGTTAGAGGATAGCATTTACTATGCAGTTTGCCATATTTCTTTTTAATAGAAACAGCAGTTTTTAGTTTTCTTTCATGTTGTTTAGATAAAAACAAATATTTAATAGATGATAAAATATACAATTTGGTTTTTAAGTATATATCAACGTATGTATAACAAAATTTTGCAACGATTTAAGTTTTACAGTTAAGTTCTGAAAATATTGTTTCCCCCCTTTAATCAGCATTTTAAACAATGAAACAGCGGTTCTGAGTAAAAGGACTTTGATATTTCCATTAGCCGCAGAGATCTTAATACTTTCACACATAAAATTATCTAAAATTCAGATAATTTTCAATGGGAAGTTTAAAGTACTGTTAATTGTACATATTTCAAAGTAGAAATAAAAATATTTTTATGTTATAGATTTCGTTTATTAATATTAAGTTGAAAGTTAATAAAAATTAGCGGGCTTAACATTCCAGTAAAATAGAATTCCCACAAAAATACTTAACTTAATAACAAACCACTTAATAAAGCTTTTGGTTGTGTGGATAATTCTCACATCAACAGTCTTTCATGATTCATTAAAATAAATTATAAGACAACCCTTTCCTTTTAACTTAAACCAATCGCAATTCCTAATAAATATGAAGGTAATTAGATTATTATCTGGCAACAGCTTCAAAGTCACATATTGATTTACGGTTCATTAGTTTTGCACAGTTTTGCCCGGCTGCCCCATTTAATTAATGATATCCGATTTAAGAGATTTTGTTATTGTCTTTGGGTAAACGATTTGGAATTTATTAACTATGTGTATTATTAAGTCAGTTTATTTGATCGAATTACATTATTATACGTATTTCGAAGAAAACCAACTTCTCAATTTAAGCTTGTTTTAAATGCAACCTTTTAATTTGAAGTTAGTATAATGATTCACTCATTTTAAAAATTTGAAATAGGTTCTACTAAATGAGTTTTAAGGGGTCTCAGGACTCTCAACTATGCAGGACTCCTAACTAGGGTCGAACTAGCATTACACTTAAACTAATTTCTGTAGAAACTTTAAATTTTTACCGCATAATAACTATATATCAATACATAAGTACCAAAATTTCAAAAAGTTCTGATTGTTTTTATAGAAGTAATCAAAAAAGGAAAAAAAATTCACTGGGTGCAAGATTTTTCAAAAACTATTCAAGTTATAAACATGACAGTTAATTACACAGTTTTTTAAAAAAAATTCTAAAATGTGAATAAATTTTTTAAAAACTGTGATTAAAAATACTTTTAACAGTATATTTTTTTAAAAAAGTATGTATGCCTTATTAAGTACCCGAAGATACGCATTTGTACCCAATTTCATGTTTATAACTTGAATAGTTTTTGAAAAATCTTGCGCCCAGTGAATTTTTTTTCTTTTTTGATTACTCCTATAAAAACCATCAGAACTTTTTGAAATTTTGGGTACTTATGTATTTATATATAGTTATTATGAGGTAAAAATTTAAAGTTTCTACAGAAATTAGTTTTAGTAATACTAGTTCAACCCTAGTTAAGAGTCCTGAGACCCCTTAAAAAGATGAATAAACTTTTATTATAATATAAATGAAATGGCATTTCAATAGATTAAATTTAATTTTGAAGATTTATCATGTTTGGGAAGGAATATTATTGAAAACTATTATCGAATTATTTCAAAGTTTATTGTTTTTAGAGGTTTATTTTATTTAAATTCTAATACAAACGGTTCTAATAAACAGTTTCAATCACATTGTTATTTACAAGTATCAACTTTTGATAAAAATAACTTCTTATTCTTTGTTTGTACTATTTACTCATTGCCAAAAAATTGGCGATTACGTTTAAATCGAATGTAAAAGATGAAACAGGTTTTCCACTTTCCACACATATGAAAATTAAAGGAATCATTATAATTATTAGTTAATTTTAATTAAACACTTTAATTTCCGGTGAAATAAATCACTGAACTGATATTTCAGGTTTCTTAAGTTCAATTATTTTAATACTTAAGTCAATTTTGTTTTGCTTTACTCTATCAAAGAATCTCTAAAAGTGTGTAAACTTAAAAAGGTATTTAAAAAGGAAAATTAAGTAGATTTTAAAATTAAGTGCCTAATAATTCAATGATAAAACCATCCTTTAGATTATTTCTAGTCAAATAGATAATTAAACAAATCTTTCAATAAGTATTTCAAATGACAATTTACTTTAACATCCTTACTCTATTTAATTCCGCTTTATCTTCAAAGAATTTCTTCAAATAACACCTAATTTCGCACTTCTACCAATAAAAAAGAAATTTTGTTGCTTGAAAGCAACAAAAAGAATTATCCTTTTTTTGTAAAGGAAAATGTCTTTAAACTCTCCAAGATCCAATTAAATATGCTTCCATCACGCCATTGGCTACAAAACAAAAAGCGTGTGTTCCCTGAAATTCTCAAACTTCCGATGTTGCCATTTTTATTAAAAGAAATAAAAAACTGGAATTGAGATTCTGAATGAATAAGAAAAGAAGCAAACCCATTGGATTGACGTCATGGCTTCTGTGACGTCATCAGTTAAAGCGTTCATTAAGAAGTTGAGGTTAAGGAAGTCATTTGACTTTAGTAGTTTTTCTCTGAGAGAATATTTGCTTTAAAATGAAGAAAATCGAATATTTTGTTTCATTTTTTAAAAAGGTTATCGGTTTCGTGATTTTTGTTGAAGGTATAATATTTTAGTTTATATCTGGAGGAGGAATTTAAAATTTCAAAAGTATTTAAAATAAACATTGTGGTTTTCAAGTTGTTAAAAAAGTTTCTAAACTCTTTTACAACTCTAACACTATAGTTTCTACCTTGACAGTTATTATAAATATTGTATGCATCCAAAAGTCACTCAACCATTTAAAAATAAAATGTGTTAACTCAAAATCATTATGTATTCCAAAAACACTGCAATATAATGTACTAAACGTACATTCGATTACAGTGCACAATCGGATATAAAAACGTACATTCGATTAACAGTTACTGCTTAGCCAACGATAGTAAACGGGTCATGGGATTTTTTGCTTTAATATTTTTAATTTTATTTAAAATATACTGATTTTTTATGTATATAGAGGGTCTAACTCAGTGTTTCCCAACCTTTTTCGGTTCATGCCCCACCAAAGCCTTTCTAAATTTTCCATGCCCCCCCGGTCTCAGTGGCGTATATATAGAAATATATTTTGAGAGGGAGTCAAAATTATTTCTTAGCCCCTCCCTCTTATGAATATTTAATAAGTCTAATGAAGCTTTTCAGAACATTTTTATATAGAATTTGCATGCTAAAGAACTAAATCAAGTTTTGAGTAATTAAGTTCTAAGTACCAAGGGGGGTCTGGGGGTCCTCCCCCAGCAAATTTTTGGAAATTTGACTCTAGGAAACAGGTTTTTAACTAGTTTGGTACACCTAGTTGGGAAATTTTGGGTATAAATTTTGAGGTAAGATTTGCATTTTGATGAACCTAATGTAAAAAATTTTCAAGTATAAGCATTCTAAAAACAAAGATCTTGGGTCATCCCCCAGAAAAGGTTTGGAAATCAGACTCTAAAAACAGGGTTTCCACTTGGTTTTGATACATACTGGTCCAGATTTCAGACATACATTCTCAGATAGGATAATAGGATCAGATTTTGATAAACTTCTTTTTAAAAAGTTTTTAATTTTCCCCCTGGATTGGCCCCACCTGGGGGGCATTTTGGTTGAAAATTTTCAAATTGCCCCCCTAGAAAATGCCCCACGTTGGGAAACACTGGTCTAACTAAAGTTAAGAGGGAGTAAATGTCTCTTCCTCTTTCGATCAACTACTCCTCAGTTTCTTCCTTTCTCCCCTCCGAGTATGTCAAAATCACGTGACCCTTTTACTATCGTTGGTTAATCAGTAAACTAGTAAATTCAAAGGTATTGAACTAATTGCTGGAAGTAGACACAAATCCAATACCTAAAATACAATAAAAAACTTTTTTATGTATTTAGGTGGAGCAGTAGATTGTGATCCTAAAATTCTCAAATTATCTCTAAATTGCTCAAAGCAATTTTATAAATTAATGAAGAAACTTATACAAAAGGGGACATCCATAAATTACTTGAGGTCAAAAAGGGGGGGAGGAGTTTGGAAAAATATCACCAAATCTCACCAAGGGGGGAGGGAGTCGATTAAAATCTCACGTCAACTTTTTAAGTTAGAAATTAAACGATTGTTAAGTATGAGAAAGGAATAATACCCACAGATAAGATACTGTGGTATTTTTAGGCGGAATAATGTCCTTTTTCCCCACATCATTAATAATGGAAAAGTTTTAGGTGCTGTGAAGCACAAAATGCAAACGAATAGGATAGAAAATTATTTTTAAAGGTTGTAGGTAAATCTCACGTGGGGGGAGGGGGGTCCAGATTTTGGAAAAAACACCTCACGTAATTTATGGATGTCCCCAAATAAATTTAGCATCTTTCACTTATACACATGCATGGCACACATAAATTACGTGATACATATTTTTGTAACTCAATTGTAAATACTTCACCCACTAAGCGGTAGTACATTTTCAATTTTTACTAGCGGGTAACTCACAGAGAAAAATAACCCAAAACACTGTTCTTCAGATCGTCAAAGGCAGCTTTACATATAAAATATTCAACGCCTGCTTAACGTCACATCAGCGAATCGGCGGCATATAAAGAAGTCATTTTTAATGTGTCGCGACTGCATTAGGTAAGCATATAAAAATGACTGAAAAGCCTTGGGGTTATAAATGTAATCTGCAATTTAGATGATGGAATTTACGAGTGGAGTAATGAGGTCCCTTTGGGAAAAGACCTGGTTCGTAAATCAGAAAGTTATTTTCCCAAATGCGTTCCTGATTTTAAGAGCTTTATGGTTGTGTACCGCGTTAGAGGAGGCTTGACACTTCTTATCTAAGATTCAGAGGTTTGAATAGTTGGGATGTTTGGGGTTCTCAGCTGTTTGTATGAGTTGATAGTTTTAAAATTTCGGAAACAAATGATGGAAAGTACACTGCGAGCACACTTAAAAACATTTTTTTGTCCTTATGTAAACAGATGCTTGGATTTACTAGTTAGGATGGGTTTGTTGAATTGAATTGTTTTAATATTATGTGGTAGTGTTAATTGAACCGTCAATTTGAAAAAAAAGGGGTAGGTCACAAATCGATAAAAAACCCATCTGTGTAACTAATGGAATTGAAAATTCCATTGAACAAATGAAAAACATTTGTAAGGTAGAAAATAGAAAAACGAAGGACTTTAAAAACAACTTTATCGAAAGTAAAAACCTGGTATTGAAAAACCGATAAAAATAAAAATGACTAAATTTTTTTCATTTAAAATAAAACGGGATAACAAAAGACGTCTTAAAGAAGGGGAAAATTTGAATTCATGAAAAAAAAATCAGAGTTCGATACTTTTTTAAAGATATACAGGGTGTTCGAAAACCCCGTAGACAAACTTTGAGGGGTGGTAGAGGGGACCTAGACAAGCATATTTCGAATAGGAATGGGGGTCGCAGATGCACCGTTAAAGAGCTAGAACCCCTAATGTAGTGCGAGGGCGTTACAAAAGGCGGTTTTCCTAAGGCCCGTTTTACGAAAAAAAAAACATAATAGAATGAAAAAAATTATTGCATGAGGTACAGTCGTAGAAAAAAAAAGTGAGACAGTTCACATTGTGAGCGAACTACTAGGGTTAGGATGATACTTTTTGTGTCATTTTTCATGATTTAACTTCTCCTTAAAAATAAAATATAGTTTATGTCCTTAGGGGGCCGTCTACATATTAAACGAAGCACCAACTTTTGTTTTTCCAATGGGCGACATCAAAGATTATTCCAGATTCTGAAAGAGCACCCTCTAAAACCCCCAAAAACCAAGTTTCGTGTCGATTGGCCTACAAACAAAGCCAGGAGTGGGGGTTGAAGTTCGTTGAAATTACGTTGAAATCTCGTTTCTCATAGATTTTGATCCTTTCAACCATTAACCCCGCGCACACTGTAGGAAATTTCAATTAGAAAAATTTGCGCCAATCTCCTATCGCCAAAGACACACAACCTAGGAAAATTACAGTAACCTTACGGTAACCATAATCTACTAACTGAAATCAACACATTTATTGTTTAAACCTTGATGTTGAACGTAGCCGTGTGGTCTAACGGTTAGTGTGCCTGGTCGCAAATCTCTAGAGCCAAGTTCGAACCCCAAAGCTTCCGTGTTCTTGTTTTGCTTTTGGAAGTTTGTGGATGCGTCGAACTTAAACTACCGATAGAGTTAGAATTAATAAGTTCTTATTTTTTACACTATTAATTTCAGTAAAAGGGAAAATTAACCTACTTTTTTACGCAATATTTTTTATTTGTTTTTAAATTTTGATGATATTTTTAAATAAAAGTTTACAAATTAAAAATATTTAAAATTACAATTTTTTCAGATGAAAAAATTTCGAAACAATACTTTACATTATTCGACTAAAAATTTCGCATGCATTAAATTTGAAATGTTTTTGAATTACATGAATACAGTTTGAAAAAAGAGTATTCGGTATAAAGATTCGAATTAATTACAGATTTCATAAAGATATTTGTGGTTTTAAATATAAATCTAAGATCAAGAAAAGTCGTCACTTAATAAGAACGGTCTCATCTTCATGCATTGTTTATTAAAAGGAATTCAACGTTTTATCTTTGATATTACATGTTAGCAAGACATGAATTAAATTACCCATGACAGAAATATTATCGAGTAGCTGAATTTTGGATCACACATCTTTCCCACATGATGCACCCCAGGGTTTACACCATCTCTTCGCCTATACCCGGCTCATCCGAGGGTTGCACCAGCCGCCTACCCCTACAGTAGTTTTCAGGGGTAAGGCAAACAGCGTATGCGTATTAAAACTACCTTACGCAGCCAGAGGGCTCAATGCTTAGAATAAAAGTTGACTTACATAATTAACTAATAATAAATAAAATAGTGGTGACTATAAAATAAAAGATTAACACTATAATAACAATTTAGCTACCACTTTTTAATTTAATGTTATTCCTTATACGTATAGTTAATCATTTATTGCATTCAACCTGGAATTGAGAGCACAGCAGATCCAGCCGCTATTGTCACCAAACATATGGATGATATCGTTGGTTCTCACCAGTACTGGATTTAGAAACTAATTTTGACAATTTTAAACTAGTTTAAGTGGGATAGATGAGGTTAAATAGAAATAGGGACTTAAACAGGTTGAGTTTGTAAAATTTACCATTAATTAATATGCTGATCTTTATTGAGGCTCAAGAAAATTATCAATGAAATTAATCGAAATTATTCGAAGGTAATTTATTGAAAATTTATCAATGGCCACACGATGATGCATTTTTAATTTTTTCCTTAAACCCCCAATTGTTTAAAATGTCAAGAAGCTTCAAATCGTCGATATGATTAAAGTTAATCAAGTTTATTAACTTTGAAATTTAATGATTGACTAGTCAACATGTTTCATATTGATATTTTGGTATCTTATTCATCAAGCACATAGGTTCAGAAACTTCAATGTTTATCCTTAAAAATTAATAATAAACTCTGTATCCAACCAAATGAAACATAACTCGTAATTAATTATTATAAACACGACTGCAGAATCATTAAAATCAGTATTTGAAAATTTTTCTATTCCTATTTAAATTGCAAATTTTGCAAATTTTAAACTTTGTAATTGCTTTAATTTTTCAAGATAAGTTAGTTGTCGTAGGTGGAAATTGAAAATTATTAGAAACATCAATTAAATATATGCTAAAAATACCTCAAAAAATCAATCAAACTATCTGTATTAAAGTATTTTTATAGGAATTTTTGATCCGCAAAAATATGATTTATTGTTTCATTAATTAGTTAAATTTCTAGCTCTTATCAACGAAACCACTTTCATAATTTAGCGTGATTATTTATTACCTTTATTAAGATTTTTATTCCCTTTTTTCCGGAATTATAAAAACGTTATTTTTAAATAATAACTATCAATAAATTATTATTATTTGTAAACAAACGGCAATAAAAATTTTATAAATTTGTTTTAAAGGCTTTAGATTTGAAAAAAATATTCAACATCTATTCATCTTTGTGTTTGCCTGTATCCCTATATAGGTTAACCTTGAACAATGAGGCATGCGGAATTGCGGGGCAGAACCTGCAACCTATTGATCACGAGCTTCTTACTCCACCAAGTAGGCTACCACTATATGGTATTCTAATTGAAAGACGAAATCGCGCCAAAATGTAGATAAATAGCCGAATCTGCTTTAACTTTTGTATGAATTGTGCCAAAACAAAGATAAGTAGCCAAATCTGCTTTAACTTTCGTAAGAATTAAGCAAAATTGTTGCCAATCTTTCCTATTAGAAGTAAACTTCCCAAAATTTTCAAACCCCCTTCCTGGCTTTGTTTGTGGGCCAATCGACACAAAATTTGGTTTTTGGGGGTTTTAGAGGGTGCTCTTTCAGAATCTGGAATAATCTTTGATGTCGCCCATAGGAAAAACAAAAGTTGGTGCTTCGTTTAATATGTAGACGGCCCCCTAAGGATATAAACTATATATTATTTTCAAGAAGAAGTTAAATCATGAAAAATGACTCAAAAATTATCATCCTACCCCCAGTAGTTCGCTCACAAAGCGAACTGTCTCACTTTTTTTTTCTACGACTGTACAACAGTATCCATACTACTTCCACCATAAATTTGAACAAAATTGGATCACTTTTTAACACGTGGGGCGAGTTATAAAACGTGCAATATTTGTTCTCAGTGTATAATGTAATGGTATTTTTTAAACCAACTTCCTTAAAAAATACCATTACACTAAGGCAGGTATGGGCAACCTTTTCGAGTCCGCGGGCCGGACTCCAAGATTATAATGAAGTGGAGGGCCATAGAGTAGATAATAGGTAATATTTTTAAGTAAAAAATGAGTCGTTTAGTTGTATATACAGGGTGTTTCAAAATTGCGTTGCACGGCTTTTATTCGGAACCAACGCCTCCTAGGGTCATGGAAGTAAGGTCTACCCCTAGGTTAGTGACCCTGGAGAATTCATTGAGATGACTTACAGCGCCCCTAGCGGCAAAATTAAAAAGTTAAAAAAATTAATTTAAAAAATAAAGGAGATAGAGCAAAAACCTCAATGAGAGTATTGTTGCCAACGTCAAGAATAACTCACTGAAAAAAATTTGATCAAAGTATCTTGAATATTCGCGGAGATATTAGCATGTTAAAATAGCACTTTTTCAAGGGTCAAAAAGTAAAAAGTTCGCATATTTCCAAATTGTTAAGTGTTATTGTGTAGTTTTGTGTTTTGTTAGTTGAAAGAACACAAAATTTAATCAAAAAATAAAAAAAATTGCAAATATGAGAACTTTTTCTTTTTTGACCCCTGAAAAAGTGCTATTTTCACATGCTAATATCTCCGCGAATATTCAAGATATTTTGATCAAATTTTTTTCACTGAGTTCTTCTTGACGTTGGCAACAATACTCTCACTGAGGTTTTTGCTCTATCTCCTTTATTTTTTAAATTAATTTTTTTAACTTTTTAATTTTGCCGCTAGGGGCGCTGTAAGTCATCTCAATGGATTCTCCAGGGTCACTAACCTAGGGGTAGACCCTACTTCCATGACCCTAGGAGGCGTTGGCTCCGAATAAAAGCCGTGCAACGCAATTTTGAAACACCCTGTATATTTATGAAATTTAGTACTAAAGTTAAACATTAATCTGGACTAGAATAATATTATCTAGATTACATACAAAAATTTAATGTTAAAGTTACAAAAATCTATACTGGAAAATCTAGAAAAATCTGGGAGTACTTGATTTTGAACCTGAGTTACAAGATTGTCAACATTGGGATATCTATCTCACTTATACATTGGCGGAGAGTTTTGTCCAGATTTTCCTCCGTAAGCCTGGTTCGATACTTCGATTTATTAATTTTCATTCTGGAAAAGAACTGTTCACATTTACATGTACTTCTATATGCGCAGATCATTTTTCTTGCAAATGCTCTAAGGTGGGGGAATTTTTCTTCAGCTAGGTATGTGCTGTTGAAATCACTGTGCTTTACGTCTTCAAATTTTGATTTTAAATGCCAGTCTTCCTGAAGCTCGATCAACTCCATTTGCAGGTGTATCGGAGATTCCTCGACGTTACTTTTCAAGGGAGATGGAAAAAGGTTGAACAAGCTATCCACGTTTTTAAAATCGGAAAATCAACCGTCGGCGATCGTCCGTCGTTAAGTAACAACTCTCCCACGCTTATAGACACCTCCCAAGAACAAAATATAGTAGTACAGCACGTTTTAACTGCTAAAATTAAGTTCTTTTCGGGGGAAACTTCAGTCTCCCCTCTTTAGCTCTTGTTAACGAAAACAGAGTGATTTTTTAGTACAATTTTTAAAATGTTCCGCGGGCCGGACCAAATGACGAGGCGGGCCGGATCCGGCCCGCGGGCCGTAGGTTGCCCATCGTTGCACTAAGGGAACAAATATTGCACGTTTTATAACTCACCCCACGCGTTAATAAGCGGTCCAATTTTGTTCAAATTTATGGTGGAAGTAGTAAGGATGCTGCTGTACCTCACGCAACAATTTTTTTCATTCTATTATGTTTTGTTTCGTAAAACGGACCTTAGGAAAACCGCCTTTTGTTACGCCCCGCCCTCGCACTACTTTAGGGGTTCTAGCTCCTTAACGGTGCATCTGCAACCCCCCTTCCTATTCGAAATATGCTTGTCTAGGTCCCCTCTACCACCCCTCAAAGTTTGTCCAAGGTGTTTCCGAACACCCTTTATAGAAATTTATTGTACTTAAAGTTAATTATATTCGAGGAAATTTTAATATATACACTACAATGTAGAAAAAGTGAACGGAGAATAATGTTTAATGAAATGTATGTCATGGGCGAAGTGATAAGCTGGACATAATGCCAAGCCAAAAATGCAAAGGCCTTATTAATAATGAGCGAATTTATCACATTGCCCGTAAAATCTATAAGTCCATGCTACAAGTTGGAAAATGAGTTTAATTCTTTTTCTTGTCTCAGCATTTAAAGGATGTTTAACTAATATTTGTCGAAGTTTAGACTGAGTATTTAATATACTAGAGAAGACAAAGTCAATACACTTTCAAGTAAAAAGTGTCAAAACAAATTCTTATTATCTAGGTTTTACGACAGACTAGTAAACAAGGTTTGTTATAAAAATTTGTTGAGGATAAAATGTTCGAAAAGATAAAGATTCAGACTCTGTTTACATGAATTAAGGAAAGCAATACTTTTCAAAAAGGATGGATTTTCAGCAAGAGGAGTTGCTACACTGTAAAAAATAATCCTGCAAAAAAACAGAAAATTTCTGGCAGCAAAAGTTGCCAGAAAAAATGTGTAAGTCGAAAAATCCTGTAAACAGAAAAAAGCTGTAACCTACAGGTAAATGCTGTAAAAAGGAACTTTCTGTCAAGTGAGCTACAGATTTTTCTGTTGCCTCTCAGTAATTGTCTGCTTGTGCGCATACGTGTGGACTTATTTTAGTTGAGTTTTTTTTAATTTTAATCAATTAATATCCGGGGATAGAACCCAGGACCTACCGCATGCTAAGCGCGCACGCTACCACTGCTCCAAAGAAGATTCAGTATAACGTTGCCAATAGCTGTATTGGTTTTCGATGCAGTAAGTTTCTGTTTATTAAGTACAGATAAGCTAAAAAACTAGAAAAAAGCTGTTTTTTACATAAAATAAATAGAAGTGCGGTGGGAATGTTACATGACAGAATATCTCTGTAAACATAAAGTCATTGTTATTGAAAATTTCTGTTTTTCTACAGTTTTTTTACAGTGTACATAAACCATAGACTGTTTTCCTATTTATTTTGTTCGAACGCGAATAATTTGTTTTCAATTTATTTAAAAGCTCAGAATATAGAGATTTTAGTTTTTTGAATATTGTAGTATATCAAGATCCTTTTCCTCCCCTAAAAAACTCTACGAATTTATATCAGTATCCACAACATAGATGTTTGAAAAATATTTTAAATTTCCTTTCCCTTTATACATGAACTTCCTAAAAAGTTAACACGAATAACAGTTTATAAGAGCATATAAACCAGATAACCATATAAGAGAGCAGATAACCATATAAACCATATAAGAGCCAGAGCAGATAAAATATTTTCATCAACTTTAAAATGGTATCCATATTATTCCTCTCGTAAAAGTAATATTTTGTGACGGAAACTAGTAAGCTAAGAGTTCAAAAAACATTAGATGATACTTCATTTTTATCACTTAAGTTAGAGCTGGTGTCACAAAGTTCAAAAATGTCCCCCAACATATTATATTGAACTAAATGAATAACACAAGATTATTGATAAAAGGGTTCTTATTATTTACCCTTGAGTGCTGGAACCCAAAAGAGACCCCATTAAGTAATTAACCATAAAAAGTATTCGGAACTTAATTACGACGCGACGTCCTCCTTTTAAAATAAAATCGATGAGCTTTGCATTATAACTATCTTACATTTGATTCATCTTTTAATTTTTATTCGTGGTTTTCGATTAAGTACTACCTTTTAATGCCGAAAATCTAACTCATGGGTTACAAAAAAAAACCTATGGCAGCGTTCGACAAGATTTCGCTTTTCTCTCTTTGAGGGTTAATAGAAATTGGAAATAAAAAAGAAAATGGCGTAGAAAAGGGAGATGTTTGATTATTGAAGGTCTTAATTATTTTAACCAGAAGCTTTTCATTAAAGTAGTATAGAGTTTTTAAAAGTAGACATTTGGTTTCTTTTTATGCACGTGCTTGTTTTTTACTGCATAATCTCTTATAGTTGTGCTTAAAGAAAAATAATATTGTATCAGAAAAATTATCGATAAATTTTGAGTTATTTTTGTTATCTTTCTAGAGATGACTTCTTCTAAGAAGGTTTATCAGATTTTCAATTACTGTTTTACCTTATGTGTATTTAATTTTTATTAAAAAGATTCATACAGAACTTCTAGTGGTTGATAAAACTGGAACTACATTAACCTAATAGTAGCTACTTTAGAAGTAAAGAGTTATTATTTATGTTGGATTTAAAAATTTTGGTTTAGCAGTCCCTTTATTGATAACACTATACACATACAGTAACGATACAAACAGAATCTAACTCCTCATAATGTAAATAGAAATTAATTGTACCTAATGATGATTAAAGGTATACTGTTTTTTCCAATATACTAACTTCCCAATTCAAAAAATAAATATTAAGAATAATTTATTAATTTCCTTCAACCCTGGAGTTGTCTTATGCACACTTCAGCTTTACAGCGTAGCTCTTTTCCAATACCCACTTTCCTTCTTTAAAAATATCGCACCCTTGCTACAAAAGTGCCACAAGTAAAAAAACCTGTTTTCCAGGAATTGCAAAAAACTGTTCCCGGGCTGACTAGGCACATTTTAATATTTTTGAATTTGTCAATACGAAGAACGATACATCCCAAACTATGATCGTTAGCCATTGTTCTAGTTTTTCCTGGCTGGACGACAACTCAAGGTGTGGCATTTCAGTGGAAGGAATCATAGCCATCTTGATTACAACAAAACGCCATAACTGCGATCTGGCGGCTGATTTTTCAATGCAACTTCTGGCTCTTTTGAAGATTGGTAGAGATGTGAAAACTACGCCTAATGGCGGTCATAACTCAAAAATTAAATTTTTTGAGTTGTGGCACCTTTATAGCAAGGGTGCGATATATAGGCAGAATAAAAGAAGCATTGCATTTCTTAACTGTATGCTAAGGTAAAGGCGGTTAACGGCGATATACAACAGCTTTACAGTATACTGTTTTCCCTATAACCCTTTACCATTGAAATAATAAAGATAAACCCCCAAAAATGCAATAGTTGCTTTTAACACCGCGCTTTTAAAGAACTTTTTCCCGCTAATCTCTTTCCGTCATGAAAAATAAAGAAATAAAGCCCAAAAGAATGATTGCATTTAATTTCCTTTATTCTTTGCATCCATGCAATAAACCACAGCTTAACAGCATGCTACTAATGCCCTTTGCTAAAGAAGTAAAGAAAAATAGTACCTATCATTGCATTTAATTCCATTAACCTCTAACAATATAGCTACTGTTATAGTCACAGCTTTACAGTATGTTATCCAATGCCCTATCTAAAAAAAAGCAAAACAGTATCCATCATTGCATTTAATTTCCTCCACCTCTAACAATACGGTTACAGTTATACCCAGGCATAAATAATCGACGAGATTAATCAGCCGTTTGATGGATAAGACATGGGCTCGGCAAAGGAATGCATTAATCACATCAGAACCCATACGCCGGCCTCACCCACCTTTTCCCTTTGATCATCTGATCGATTCGATGGCTGATGAATCGCGATTTCTGAAGACACTTTTCCCGCTGATGCAATAGTTTGTTAGAATGAATGGATTGTTAGCTAACGGCCAATCAGGGCGAGAAGAATGGAATTTACGATGTGAATGAATGAATGAGCTGAACCGATTTGAAATGTTTGATTTGGTGAAGTGTTTCTTGAGATTATTATGGTAAGTGGTGATGGTTTCTATTGAGGTCACCAATTCCGATATTAAGATAGGATGGTAGGATTCAAATCTTGGAAATATTTGTTAATCTCCCTAGTTAACCAGATACTTATCTTGAAGTGAAACAGATATTTTTGTGGAAAATTAACTGATATATACCCGGGTTCGCATTAACCCTTTATTTACCGACGGTACTTACAAGTACCGCCAACTTTAAAATTACATAGAATAACCATCCTTGCGATAATTTATTGCACCATTATTGACGATAATTAGCAGGAACACTCTTTTAGTTATCCTCTTCCAGGATAAAAAGCAGCGAAGGTTCTATGATGTGATGAGTATTTTAGCGGGAGATGCCAATAGATTTAACTGAAGTTGTAAGTTTAGCTGCCATTTCGATCGGATTCACATGGTTGTCATTTTTGTTCCCGCAAAAAAGTAGTTAAAGTCAAAAGTTAAGTGTATTATTTTTTAAGACTTATTACTGCGTTAAAAAAGCTATGTTTTTCTTGTTTTTTTAGAATATTTTAGCACTCCGTGTACTGACAGTACCCAAAAGTATCAATTTAAGTTTTTGGCTCTAGCGGATTCAATTTTCCAAAGATGATTATTTTATTTATATCCCTTAATTTTCAATTTAGTGACTCAAAAAAAGTATTTGCACGAAAAAAATTGCAGCGAATCATAATGTGGTACATAAAGGGTTAATGCACTCGTGGATCTTCTGACTTTATTCTTTTTTAAGTTAGATCAAATCTCTTGTAAGTTAGATATCCCAATAAGTTAGATCAAATACTTCACATTTTTTTATCAGAGTAGTTCCACTAGAATTGCGCATCGTGTAATTTGAATGTTAACCATTTTATCTATAGTAACCCCCTCTCTAAAGACATATAAAGAAATGCTGAATTTCTAGAAATTCAAGAGGCGGGACAACTATAATTTTGTATGACATGAACGGGAGTATTTTAAAAGAGCGTAATTCCAAACCAACCATTCTGCTTTTATATGTACTTATTTGTACAGAATAGAGGAATTTTTTGTGGGAAAGTATGGAAAATTTCTAATGATAATAAAATTAGTTACCTTGAAGAGTACACCGTGGTGAATGAAATAGAAACTTTCATTCGAGTTCAGTCCGAAAATTATGACTCATTCCGTATATTGATGGCTGGCTTGTGACATTTCATGTGATGGCTGTAGCTTCTATAGTGCACGATACATACGAGTACCTCTGTAACATACGCATACGTATGACCGATTATATTAATTTATAGTCAAATGAAATTATTTAGAATGAAATTAATGTTCTCCCTCCTTATAAATAATTTTTTATCATTCAGAAGTTTATATCGAATCTATCGGTTTCAGTACTTACAGTTAATATTCAAAAATGAAATTAGTTTTTCTTAATAATAATTCTCATAACAAATCCTCGTAAAAATATCTCTCTCACGAGTTATAATGTTTCCCTCACTCAAAATAAGAATGCTAACTAGAAGGTAAAAAAGTAATTACAAATCTCAAAACATCCACAATACAATTATTTTATTTTATCTTCATGATATCATCTCAGGAAAAAAGTTTTGTCTCTCTCCCTCTCTCTTTCACACGCTACAAACAAACAAACAAAATAACTTGAAGAGAATCGTGGTTTTTATAATTGGAGCTCCTGTTTCGTAATTAAAGCCTAGAAAGCTGGAATTTTTACATTAGTTTATAGCCCATTGTCACTCTTTAAGAATGTAGTTATATGGCTTTTTAAGAACTGGAAGTTTCGCTGTGCTTAGTTTATTTGCATTTTGACAAACTCCGAGGAGAAATTTTGTCTTTAACTACTTCCATAAAAGAAAATTACTATTTAAATAGCGGTAGTTAGAAAATATGTTAAACTCTGTGAGAAACTTGTAAAGAATGTCATCAAATTTGCTACGTTCATAGCGGTACTGTTTTTTTAAACGACAAATATTCAAATTAATTTTTTAATGGATATAGTGAATATAAGGAGATTTTACACTGCATAATGAACAAAAAAACCCTTTTAAAAATAAAACTAAAATAAGTAATTGCTTATACTTTATCTATTTTTGATGGAAAAGCTTTTTGACAGTAAGGGGACATCCATAAATTACATGAGGTGTTTTTTTTTCCAAAATCTGGACCCCCTTGGTGAGATTTAGTGAGATTTTGCTGGACCCCCCTCCCCCCACGTGAGATTTATCTACAATCTTTAATAATAATTTTCTACCCTATTCGTTTGCATTTTGTGCTTCACAGCACCTAAAACTTTTCCATAATTAATGATGTTGGGGAAAAGGACATTATTCTGCCTAAAAATCACCACAGCATCTTATCTGTGGGTATTATTCCTTTTTTATACTTAAGGAATACGTATAATTTCTAACTTAAAAAGTTGACGTGAGATTTTAATCGACCCCCCTCCCCCTTGGTGAGATTTAATGAGATTTTTCCAAACCCCTCCCCCCCTTTTTGTCCCCTAGGTAGCAAGTTTATTGTATAAATGCTGCTCTCAAGAGCTTATCAACATTTAAAAAGGAGTTTCAAATTTCAATTCATCTGAAAATTTAAAATTGACATTGAAAAGCATTTGTTTTAAAATACAAAAGTTTTAAAAAGGGGAAACTGAGGGAAGATAATTATGTTTGAGATAATTTGCATCAAACCCATTAGCTTTGAAGTTTTACATGCAATGAAGGGTCATTATTTTAGGAATAGGAGATTTTAATGTCAAAATTAAGGAAAGCGTTACTTTTACAGGATTAAATGTTTACTGTAAGTGCACTTAACAACTGTTAAATGATTAAAATAATGCAATTTATAAGCTCCCTCTAGTAAACATTCAATGTTCGAATAAGAACATTTAAAATGCAAACGATTTAAATGTAAAACATCAGTTAATTTGAGAAAACTCCAGCTCTCAAGCGTCGCCTCCAACCGTGGACCGGTTTCGCCCTTGTTAGGGCTCATCAGCATGGTATAGGAAGGTAACGCAAGAGAGCGGAGGAAGAGCTTTTACGCCCGTAGTCTGTGCTTTTGAATTAAAATCACTTGAACAGCCGATCAATTGATTCACAAATACTAGCAAAGCCCTGATCTGTAAAATTTGATAGTCTGAGCACCTGGATCAATTGATAAAAGTGAATCAGAAACACCAGAGCTGGCGAACAAGCGAAACCGATGGCGATAAAAAAAGCTCAATCGTGATTGGTTGAGATCGTTTATATTGATGAATTTGATAGGAAAGAAATTTGCGAAAAAGTACGACATAAAAAGCACTCGGATTGTTTACTTTAAAAGTCAATGATTTTTAATAAAAATTAATGAAAGAATATGAAACTTGAAGTTTTGAATAATACAAATGAAACAAAATAAACATAACACATGTAATCAGAATATTCGCATTTCCGAAATTTGCTTCATGGAATCCAATTTAGATTTGAATATAAATAAAAAAATAAAGCACCGTAGTTAGCTGATGATATTTTATTTTTGCATTTGAAAGAAAATAATAAAAAAAATCTTTTATTTTTAATTAACACAATTCTGGAGTTCTATATACTAACCTTTAGATTAGGTAAAAAGATAAAATAAATTAAGCAATCATTGGGAACTTAAAATATTGAATCAGTTTTGTACTTAGATCGGTAAATAATTTAATTTTGTAATAATAATAGCTACCTTTAAAAAAAATGGCCATGATGAATAAAATTAAAATGAAATCTTAATAAGTTTAATCAAAAATTGTATCGGCCGCCGGGAATCGAACCTAAAGCCCTGGATCCTCTACCTTAAGTAGCGACATCACGCTCAATCGGCCGCCATTGTGGGGAGAACTCACTACTAGTCTGGATAGTTTTGCTTATCGTCACTAGTAGTGAGTTCTCCCTACAATGGCGGCCGATTGAGCGTGATGTCGCTACTTAAGGTAGAGGATCTAGGGCTTTAATCGAACCCGGGCCACTCGTATGATATCCGTGTATTTTAACACCAAGCTACCGGAGCGAAAGTCGCGGGAGAAAGTTTAAGTATAAAACAATAGAGAAAAAGATTTTAATTACTAGAAATAATCATTTAAATAAACATTGGACTCGACAACGCACACCTCAAAAATACTGTGAATCAAAAATATTTTATTTCTAAAATACTAATCTAATTTAGATTATATTGACACGAAGTGCATTTCCCAGGATAGCTTATGACGGGCGACGCCATGTTTTTGTTTTGTAATCATAGCTGAAGACAGACTCAATTCTGATTGGTGATCCAACCTAGATCAATGCTTTGAGCGGTGATTACTTGACACACAGTGGTCAACTGATTCATGGTGCTTCGGAATACCAAATCAAGCTGATTTGTGCTAAGAGATCCTGATCACAGGTTGCCAGAGGCTTCAGAATACGGCCGTTAGTCTAGTTGACTATAACGGAAAAAGTGGTGACTATTGATCAGTCCTCCACTATCTGCCGGAATGAACTGCGCATTCCCTAGAACAGATTTAATTCCTAATTAATGTTTAATTTTTCGATTTAATTAGGAATTAAATCTGTTCTAGGGAATGCGCAGTTCATTCCGGCAAATAGTGGAGGACTGATCAATAGTCACCACTTTTTCCGTTATAGTCGGCTAGACTAAAAGCTCTTCCTCCGCTCTCTAGCGTTACCTTCCTATACCGTGCTGATCAGCCCTAACAAGGGCGAAACCGGTCCACGGTTGGAGGCGACGCTTGAGAGCTGGAGTTTTCTCACACATTCCTCTAACCAGAGGTTACTGGTGAAGAACTCTTCTTTTCATCAGTTAATTTATCGGAATTAATTCGCAGATTTACCATTTCTCTGAATTTATGAAATAATAATACTATTGACAGTCTTAAACCTACCCTAAATTTTATATTGCTTATCTTCGGAATAAGGGAATAATTGAAAAACGAAAAATTATCAGATGTTATAACTTGTGATAACCACATTATAGAGAATTTAATGAGTATTTAGTGCTGGCTTTTTTAAACTAAAAAAAAAATTTACAATCATTCAAAGTTTCACATTTTTCTTTAAAAATATTGCAAGAATAAATTTACTGGGCTAGAATTATACTGTGAGTAAAGAAAGTATTCATACACCCAACAAATTAGCACTAGTAAACCTATTACGGCTAAATTCCACGTGCAAAATCCAAACTAAAATTATCCTAAGTATGTTATTCTTCTTTATAATGTACCAAAAAAAGAACAAAAAAGTATCAGAACAGTTAGAAAAAAGAAACGATTTTTAAGAGAGCCCAAACAAGTATTAGTACATCCATAGACTAACGACGTACATGGGAAATAATGGGAAACCATTGCCATGGACTTAACATTGCTAAAAAGCATATTTCGTTCCTAATCCTGATTTTACAGTACGTGAATGAATTTTTTTTCTCGGGGTCCATATAATGACATCAAAAAGGTGTAAATACCATAAGAAAACCGGCACTCAAGTGCATCCACACGATTCTTTCTTCAATCTTCTTCAAATCAAATCCCACCATTGGATTCAATGGTAGGATTACGAAGATTGAAGGATAGATTGCTTCTTTATGGAATAAGGGGATGATTTAAATATATTTATAATTCAATGAATGTAAAGCAATTGCAGGAACTATTAAACGAAATGAACAAAGAGAAAAAAAATCATTTAATCGTTCTCATTGTTAACGTAAGTGTTATTATCATAATCAAAACCACCATCCATAGTTTAATTGTTCTTCCAAGCATGACCAGTTAGTTCTATCCTCATCGGAGGAGCAGTAACCAAACCAGCCATTCCCCTCCCAATCTTCTCAAAGGAGAAAGCATCTTATTTATCCACGCTTCCCGATGAAGACTTTTAATAATAAGGATGGCTCGCAAGTCTTATCCACCTGAGATGATGGATACGGTGAGGTTAACGAGCATTTTTGTTTCGTTCGAGAGTTGAAAGAGCTAATGCTCTTCTTATCGATCCTGAAGAAGAGGCAGCAACTGGTAGGCAGTATTGTTTAATGTAGAGAGCTCGGAGCGTTGTGATTCTTGGTATCTTATTCATCTTTTTTGTTGAGGATTTTGGTACGTACGTGTTTAGTTAGATCTGTAAAAAACCCTGTTTGACTTTTTGCTCATTCGTTTCCGTGATTTTTCCACTGTTTAATTCCCGTAAGCTAGAAAACGAAATTTTACCGTGAAAATTTTCACGAACTCATCCATTGCATTCTTTTGCTGGATGATAACCATACTTACAACTGTTGCTATTGAGTCACGCATCAAAAACTTAAAATAAAGCTTATAGAACTGTATTAAAAATGGAGAATTGCAGCATCTCTTAAAATTCTAAATATTCAATTTTAATTTATTAAAATTTCTCTCCTGCTTCCAAAAATACACTTGTCTTTTCACACAAACTTTTTTTAAGGTAATTATCACATATTTTAATACAGAAAGATCCAAACAATGTGACGTCACATGTGTCTCTTGGAAATGTGGGAAACACCGTTTTCTTCTAAACACTAAGGATGTAAAAAACTAGAGCTCAGTCTTTACAGTCTTTCAGAGCGGGATTATATGATTATAACAACAAGCGGGAGCAAGGAACATTTAACGTCACAAGCTGTTTCAGCTCAGACCGAAAATAAGCTATTTTTAATTGAAAATAACTTAAAATTCAGGGATTTGAAAGGTAAATTAAAATGTTTTTTGGAGGTTTTAAGCAATTCTGAACACATTAAGATTAAAAAAATTTGACTGCAATTATCCATTCCCATAGGATTTGTTTTGGATATACAGAAAATATGAATGAATTTGTTTTTCGGGGGAATAAAAAGTAGTTAGAGAACTTTTCAAAATGGCTATAACTAACAGTACTGCAGTGTATTCTTTTCATAAGACTATCGCGTCTATGCATTTAACTATTAAAATTTTTGCTTACCAACTATAACCTTATTAAAAGTATGTCGTACTTCCTCTTACCCATTAGTTAACCTTAATTACCATACCTAAGCATCCCAAGTTAAGTTCTTAAGTGACATAACTAATTAACAACTCTGAACTTAATTATCCTAAATACTTCAAGTTTTCCATCGTGACGTAAAAAATCCTTTCATTTACGATTAGACATTCTCCTAGACAAAAGGCCCACCAAAAGCCCTCGCCAGAATCCTCCAATCCCCGGCCGAGGTCCAAATCACGTTCCACTCTGAAAAGTAGCCTACTTCAACTCAACTCGTTTTGCCTTTTTGAGTAATGGAACGCGAAATAATCTCTCGCCGTGGCAACAGCACGAATTCCTTTTACGGCGTTTTGCGTCGTGTTGCCACATCGACAGCAGAAATAATCAACCCAGAACGAATAAAACCTCTTCGAATTTCCGCCGGAAGAAACATTCGAAAAGCATTACGCCTTTTTTGTGTGTGAAAATGGCGAAGTGGGGCGGGTTTCTTTTATTTTGCGTCAGTCATATCCCTGAGTTTGTGTACTCTTATTCTGACTTCTTGAATAATTTTTGTAAATGCTGACATGGGCAGACCTCGGATCTCTAAAACGCGTCAGGGGATGTTTGTACTCTAAAAAATTGTATACCAAGACAATGCAAAGCGTATAATATATACGATCCAGAAGTCTGTATTTTTGCTGTAACTATAGCCTGTTGCATTTGACATGCATAAAAGTTGTCCATGAATGTTTACAATACAAGTTTTATTCTGTATTGTAAGAAATTTCTTTTGCTTTTTATTTTTTTATTAAATAAATAGTTTTAAAAGAAATGCCAATTTATACTTTTTGTTCTTAGGTTTGCTGAATTAAAAAAATAGGGAAATAGGGAATATTTTAATATTTCTGCGGCAGAAAAACCTAATAATCTTCCGATAATATATGTGTGTATAAAAACCACAAAAATTCATAAATTTTTCATGCAAAATATAATGTAAATAATTTGGAAACAGTAAATAGTCATATTTCGGTTGTGGATTTTTTGTTTAATAGCTGTTTGATCATTACAACATTAAACCACGGCTTACTAGATACTACTACAGGCTGACCGACATGTGGAAGTCTTTAAAAATGTAGATGGCAATAGTTAACATTTAGCAAAGTAAATCCACAGAATTGAAGGCGGGGCTTGATGGCTTAATGACCAACAGTCAGCAGTTACGACTTGAAAACACGCCTTTGTTTTTCCTTATTAGTCAGTGTGTTTATCCCATTGGTTAGGACGTTATAGACCCGATATGTGGCGATCCAAGCGGGGAAAGTTGTCAAAAGTTTTAAATAATTCAAAACTCGGTCAGCCTGTAGTAGTATCTAGTAAGCCGTGATTAAACCCATGAAATTAAATAAGAGAAAAATCCTTAATGCATGCAGAAGAGAATCTTCAACGTTACATAGACTATATCTTAAATGATTTCATAGATCAGAGACGGCTTACTAGATATCTTTCACGACTCTTACTAAGTTATGGTGCTAATTCTTAATATTACCCAGAAAAGGTATTGCCATATTTGCAAACTAAACAGAATGAAATAACTTGAGTAGATTCTTCTTTTTAAAATGTCATATTATAATTGTGAAGTTGTGTAACAATAATATAAAGAATAGAAGACTACATTGCCATTATGCAGACTTTCTAATCAAACTATAGTTCTGCAACAAAGAGAGAGTATTCGTTAAATCCTACTACTATTATAATTGTGAAATGTTTGTCTGGATGTTTGTTACTCTTTCACGCAAAAACTACTGAATGGATTTTAATGAAATTTTACTATAATGTAGCTTATACATCAGAATAACACATAGGCTATAATTTATAAAGAGAAAATCGGTCCTTCATTCTTTTTTTCCAATTTTTCTTCTTTTTTCACTTATTTTTCCGTGTTTGAAAACCTGTTTTACCAGTCATACAACGAGTTAAAAATAAAACATTGTTTCAAATGAGACAGATCACTAGACTTTTTCATTTACTAGATCTTTTATTTTAGTTTTAAACACTGGTTTTAAATTTGTTAATTTGTTCACTAGACTTACTAATTTACTAGACTTTTTATTATGGTTTCAAATTTGTTATTTTATAAAGGCACCAAGATATTAAACATTATCAGGAACATCGGGATTGTAAAAAGTGACAAGAACACCGGGATTGGAAAATTAGCGAGAACATCGGGATGGAAAAAATTACCGGGTTATAAAAATTACCGAGAACACTGGGATAGGAAATTTACCATAAAGACACCGGGAATACCGGAATATAAAAATTACCGTAAACACTGAGATAGGAAAATTACCGGGACCGCCGGGATTAGAAAAATTACCGTGACCACCGGGATAAGATTACCGGGAACACTAGGATAGGAAAGAGGTGCCTGGGATACCGGGATGATTTGTAATATTGCTAATTTACAAAATTATAAATGTATTTTAAGAAATATTTAAAAAAATAAATTCCCCCCCGTGCAAGGCCGGGTATAACAGCTAGTTTATTCAATAAATAAGTAGATAAAGATAAAATAAAATATCAACTAGCCTTTGCAGTCAAATATAGAAATCAAATATTACTCATTAATTAATAAGTTATGTAAACAAAGTTGTTAAATCATAAACAAAATAAAATTTTCAATCACAACGCTAATTAACGATAAGATTCCACTTACAATAGATTGTAAAAATAGCTAATGATATACTACTTGAGATCAGGTTCTAAAAATCTATAAGGAATTAGTAATTAATGCGAATAACTTATGGATCACCGAACCGGAAAACATTCTTGTAAAAGTTAATAAGACATAGCTTAGTTTTCCCTGAGCCATTATGATCTTTTGGCAAGAATTTAAAGCACTTACAAAACGGTAGCGGATTTGGCCATTTTCCAAAAACAGTCACTGAGGAATTGTTGTAAGAGGAGAATAGGTAATATTTTCAAAATTTACTCCGAAAGGAATTGTTCGACTAAACTTTCGTTAATATTAGTTTAAAAAATAAATTAAGATTAATTAGATATCAAGGAGGTAATGAACATTAATTTAATTAAGAGTATTGAGAATCGTTATAATAATTACGTACGTAAATTATATTGAAGGAAATCCACGCTGTTACGCTGTTTTAAACAGTTGATAATTTTGTTAAAGTTCCAAGAAAATTTTAAAAATATGCATTATATTTTAATACAACTAATCAACTTAATTAAAACTATTATAACAAAAAGAATTTTTAAATATCTGCTTATTTTTAAATAGTTTTTACTGATTGAATCTAATCATTTTGAAATTAAAAATACTTTAAATAAAATACATTACTGCATAATGGGTTATGGCAAGGGTTAAAACTGAACTAAAAAGTACCGGCCGTTATACTATTTTGCCATTATTTGGCTAGTAAATACTTTTTCAAATTTATATATAATTTTTTCTAACACTAGGGAGCTACCGCCCCCTGCTCGCTATCGCTCGCCAAACTGCTGACGCAGGACCTTTTAGATTGCTTCGCAATTATTACAATACCAAGATCACTGAACTTAATTCACTTTTTAAAACATAAATAAAAACAATAATTAGAAGAAGAAACATCAAACAACTTTTCAAATATACGTCATAGGTAATTTCCATGAATAACACTCTCTTAAAAGTTAGAATATTTATCAACTCTTGATTATTATTCATAATTTAATCAAAATGTTTTTCTAACACGTCTATTAATATAAATATTGTTATTTAATATTCTGAAAAAAAAACTTACACTAATTAATCTTTTAAATTCTATCTTATACCTAGTAACTCGTCAGTACACCTAGTGTTAAATAAGTATTATTTTGTTTCAACCCAGACTTTTTAAACAATACCTTTTAAACCATTGGAAATAAGTAGAGAAAAAACCTACATGACACTTAATGTTTACAAACAATTTCATTTATCAGAACAAAAATTGTTACAATTAAGACAAAATGTGTGATATTCTACTATGAAAAAGCATGTATGTAAGTTTTTATAATACTTTTATCTGTTTTTGAAATATATTTAATTTGGAAAGTACTTAAAAGTACATTTTTAAAACGTGAAAGGAATTCGTTTCATCATAAAATATGGCGTCAGTTGGTTGTTGTGATTGGATGGTAATAAGTTGTTTGATAGTTGTTTGCTTAGTAACTGCGACCTTATCCGTAATCTAAAAAAATGGAAATATTTTAAAATCGAGAATTTTTTTAGAAATTCTAAAGGCACTTTGCACATCCTCAAAAGAATCCGGACAGTTTGATACCAAATATGTGTTATACGGATCAGTAATTAAAAAGCCTTTCTCTGGAAACCGTTCACCAAAAACTTTTTTTTAGAATAGAGAGATATTTTCATAAAAGGAGATAATCTGTGATGAAATTTTTTCCCAGAATTTTTTCAAATCCTCGATCATTAGTTAATTTTTAAATAAATAAAAACTACATGAGCAGGCTCAGCGCATTACGTCAGGGTAGCGGAACGTCATCGCAGTCGATTGGAACAGTTGGTTTGAACAGTTCGAGCGATCGGCGGCTCCTTTGTACATCGCAACTGTGACTTCACTCCCGGTTTTCCTTTTGAACTTTTAAATAAGGATTGCAAATTAATTAGTGTTTTAAAAATATTTAGAGCTATTTAGAATGATATACAATAGTCAAAATCATTAATTTCAATAGGAGTTTACTTCCCAGTTAGAAAAAAAGTGTTTTAGGTTGTTAAAAAATGAAAAAATAAGTTTTTTATGTTAATGCATATTTTAATTAACACATTCTTTGTTTTTATGGGAAACCATTTGCTTTAAAACAAATTATTAATTAACTAAATGAAAGGAGTATTTCACCGTTATCGCTGGTTAGCGGACAATAAGTGTAAGCTGTGAGTTTACACTTATTAATTAACTCTTTTAAAAATACATTTTTAAACGAATGATATTTTTCAAAGGTTTAAATTTTACATATTGAAATATAAATAGAAAAAAAGAACTCGAGAAAATAAAAAGTTTTCAAAAGAGTGTTGAATCCACCTATTTTTTTAAAAAGAAGAATTATCACTGCCGTAAATTTTCAACGAAACAAAATGTAAAGTTAAAACAAACTTCTAAAAGTTCTGCATATTGATAACTTAAGATAAAACAAAAAGAAATATATACGAAACAGAGTTTTTAAAACACATATGGGGGGGGTTGAAATTCACTAGCTACTTTTCGACAGTCTGTTTCTGATGTAACATGCTGTCAGTTATGTCAGTTTCAAGTGAAGCACTCGAAAAACCTTTGTTATATACGAACCACTCGTTGCTCTTCTCTCTCTTTAGATAAAATGACAGTTAATTAAAACCACCCCTTCGTTTTATGTTCGTCGAGATAAATCTTGGTACTCGAAACTGCATTCAGAAAAGAAGGAGTTGATGTCGTTGCTCGTTTCATACCTTTGATTTTCTACGGATACAGGGGAGCAAATTTAATGAATTAAGTACTTGAACCTTGGGTGGAATGTCATTTTCCTATCGCTCTTTGTATCGATTTAATTCTTGGCACGACAGATTTAATATGAAGAAGATCTTCTTGCATCAAAAATTTCGTTTTGTGGGAAAATGGAAAAAAATTCTTTCAGTAAAAAGGTAGTAGGGCCTTATTTATTTGCATTTTTTTACAAGGTAACACTTATTAAACCGTGTTTTCATTATACTCTATTCATTTTGAACTGGCGCTTGAAGAATAGGGCTTTCCCCCTCGCTAGAAGCGTAACCATGGGTACGCTCTTCGCGCGGCCAATATAGTAAGCCTTCTTCGTCGCTGTGAAGTTGATAGTTGCCATGGTTACTGATTCGGTGGTGGGAAAGGAAATATTTTCGGGCGCCAGTTCAAAATTAACAGAGTATAGTAGGGTAATGAATTGACATTGAGGCATCACTTTTCTCTCTTGTTTTTGTTTTGTGTTACTACATTATATTCTTTATTAATGTTTCAGAATTAACTTTTGTAGAATTTTTTATTTTATTTTCATTATATTTGCTCATTATTAAAACAGAGAAGACAAACTGTAGGATTCCGTAATAATTTTATATGTATTGTATATGAATAACATGGAAACAATTTTCCAAATTATGGAAAATTGTTTCCATATTATTCATATTAATTAATATTATTCATATTAATTCCATATTATCATATTACTCATATTATTCATTCCATATTATTCATATTAATTAATATCATTCATATTAATTATTAATTAATTTGGGAATTTCAGCTGATTATATTTAAATGTGAACAATTATGTGTAAAATAAAAGAATCGCACAATATTTAGTCTAAGATACTTCCAAGATTGTGTTAAAAATTAGTGCTTTTTTCACTTTATAACAAGGGCTTTCATTATAATCCAGGTGATATGTACAAAATTTAATCCCAGTAATTTTATTTCATCGAAGAAAAAGACGCATGCAGTTTCCGAAGTCAAAATGTACACATATACAGGGTGTTTCAAACGTCCGTTTCACGGCTTTTATTTCGAACCAACGTGTCCTAGGGTCACAGAAGTAAGGTCTACCCCTAGGTAAGTGACCCTGGAGAATCCATTGAGATGACTTACAGCGCCCCTAGCGTCGAAATAAGAGAGTTCAAAAAGTTAATTTAAAAACTACAGAAGATAAAGCAAAAACCTCAATGAGAGTATTGTTAATAAAGTTATGAAGAACTCACAGAAAAAAGTTTCATGAAAATAACTTGAATCGCGAAGATATTAGCATGTGAAAATAGCACTTTTTCAGACCTCAAAAAAGAAAAAGTTCGCAAATTTGCACTTTTTTCAGTTGTATTGTGTAGTTTTGTGATTTTTTAGTTGAATAAACGGAAAATTTAATTAAAAAATAGAAAAAACTTGCAAATTTGCGAACTTTTTCTTTTTTGACCCCTGAAAAAGTGCTATTTTCACATGCTAATATCTCGGCGAATATTCAAGATATTTTCATGATTTTTTTTCAGTGAGTTCTTCATGACGTTGGCAACAATATTATCCATGAGGTTTTTGCTCTATCTCCTTTAGTTTTTAAATAATTTTTTTAAACTTTTTTATTTCACCGCTAGGGGCGCTATAAGTCATTTTAGTGCATTCTCCAGGATCACTAACCTAGGGGTAGACCTTACTTACATGGCCCTAGGAAGCGTTGGTTCCGAAGAAAATCCGTGCAACGCAATTTTGAAAAAAACCACCCTGTATATATACTTTTATACATCTCAAATCCAATATCCAACACACATTTTTGTATTCTAAAAATAGTATTATAAATATATTTTTTTAGAACTCCTCTCCTTTCCAACATTTATGAATATTTCTCCACCTCCAACTATAGTTAACTTATTTACGATTTCCCAAAGGAGACCAGATAATATTTTGACGCAGTTGACCCAAATCTTGCCCTGGTGTTTGGGATTCAAAATCACGCGCAGCTTTTTGAGGCACGTTTGGGGCTAAAAAAAGCCCGACGAGTATTTTCCGAAAGAATCCGTTATTTATTATGTGTTCTCCTGCTGGACTTTTTCTACGGACTCTAAAGTCATTCCTAGTTTCTTGTTGGAAAATGGTGTGAAATATGCTTTTGGGGGTTAAGCAAGTTTCTACTCGTTGTTTGAATTGCTTTAGTTTTTCCTCAGAAATGATGAAAAGGGATGTTTTGTGCTTTTGAGGTGGTATTGTTATTTGAAATGTTTATTAGTGAGTTGAAAATAAAAGGATGTGGAATAAAAAGTAATCAATGTTTTTTTCTTTTTTTAAAAAATGGGTTGAAACAAAAAATGGTACATCTAGAAAGAGTCAAGTTTAGAAAATAACTTAACACACCATACTGTAAATAACTGAAAATAAAAATATTAAGAACTACACATTTTATTACATAATTTTTGCTTCACTTGGAATAGCACACCCCCTTTGTGATCCACGTATTGTATATTTCTTTTTTTGTTAATTTTAATGAGTGTAGGATGAATAAATTATTATTGTTATTATTTATATTGTTATATTGTTTTGTTATTATTGTTATTATTATAGCTGACATGAAAATAAAATGTTTTCTAAAGATTAAATTTTATCAGTACATTGCTATTAAACTGTTAATTGATCATAAAAACGTCACTATCTTATAAATCCTTGAAATTATTCCAATGAAATATTCTTCTTGTTCACTCATTAAAATATATTGAAAATTTTTATTTATAAAAAAAAGATATACTTGAGTAGGTATAGCTACTCTAAAAAACGTTCTATGCATTAACAATACTTTTTTTGGACAGCAATAATAAGGAAGTTGCATGTGTCAGATTTTCAAAAACAAACAAGTGTTCCGTATGGTTTTTTGTATGGTAAAATCAAATATCTAGTCAGTTTTTCAAAAAAATGTACAGGTAATTAAATATTTTAATTTAAAAGTCGAGAAAAAAACACGTGACTGAAAACGTTTATTGTTTAAACTATAAGATGACGTCAACAATAATACCATCAACTCCATTGCTTTACAACAATGTTTAATATAAGATGACGTCACAGCCAAACTCTTGGCGTTTTCGCGGGCTTTTAAAAAGGTGATTTTGTTAATTTTTTTGGCAATCAAAAAATTTCTCGATCGGCCTCAAATTTTGGGTAGTTCCTTATTTTTGCAAGAAGAATCGATTGAAAAAATAAAAAAAATCATGCAACTTCCTCATTATATTAAGTCTATATGTGGTTGAAATTTAATGCGATTGAATATTATAATTAGTAATGGTTTTACTGAATTTATAATTATGTAGCATACATTTTTATAACTTAAATTATTTACTATTTCTTTTATGAAAATTTTAATAATTTAATTAATTTCTGCCTTCTTACAATTTATAAATAACGTTTTTATTATTTAATTTTTTATGTATTGAACAAATACTTTAAAAAGTGCATGGAATATTTAAAAATAATTTTATATTATCTGGTATTTTTTTTCTCTACATCTGAAAATTTATTTTTATAATTTAATGAACGCAATATCAGTTAAGATAAAATAAAACTTATTATCCTAAAAGAGAACCTTATTTTGTAATCAAAGAAAATTCAAGTATTTAAACAGGGCAGAAGTGTCAATTTATTTAAACAATGAGGCACTCTGTGACTCCAAACCTAAACAAAACCACAAAATTAAGTTAAAGAATAAGGCGTTCACCTTTATTAAAGAAAGGTTTCCTCAAAAACTCCTAATTCATTTACGAATACTTTCTTCCATGGAAAAAAGGGGGAAAACTTCCAGCTCATTTCCGTTCCTGCCGAGAGGAAATAGGGCCAATCAAATTTCAAAGGCTTCTTAAGGTTGCTTTCTTTGTTTTTTTCTGGGGAATTTCCAAACTTGAATGCAAGTCTTAACTTGGTCATTGTGTGGATGTTAATTCAAATAGATTTTATAAGATGTGTATTTTTAGTATTAAGATTGAGAAGGTACTTGAAGAAATTAGATAGGGACCGTCCATAAATGATGTCACACTTGTTTTGCCCATTTTGACTCCCCTTTGTCACAAGTCACACTCTTAAAACAACAATATGTCTAATACACGAATTTGAAAGTGCCCGGAACCAACTTTTTTTTATTTAAGCTTAATTTTACCCTTCCTGATAGTTTCATTTCTATCAACCTTTAAGACGCCTTTTGAGATCAATAAGTATACGCTCGTTTTAACAATTTAAGGTTTTTTCGTTGATTTTCAGCGGAAGGATGTGATGTCACAACTCTTAAACCCCTCCCTCCCCCTTGTCACAAATTGATTAACACCCTCCCCCCTCTGATCGTGACGCCATTTATGGTCGGCCCCATAGTTAATATATTTTCGTTTACTGACCTAGGTACCTTTTCAACGGAGTTATCTTTCATGATGACGTTTTTTTACCTATGGAAAACACAATTAACTGTAATTGGATATTGTGTTTACAAAATCCTCACATTTTAGCTTAGTTCTCAAACAAGAGATTTTGATCAAGTACTAAAACAAAGTACTTTTTAAGGCAGTTATTTACAGTTATAAACATAAATTCAAAGAGATTTGATAGGTAACAAAAGTAGTATTTGATAGGTAACAAAAGTAGGAAATGAAATTTTGAAATTTTTATTTAATTATTATTCTAGAAACATTTTGAAAAAGGTTTCTTTGAAATGTTCTAAACATATCCTCAAATAGATATAAAAAGAAAATATTTTATTTATTCACATAGTGTAAGTTTGAGTATATTTAGTAATTTATTCCATTAAAAATGGCCAAAATATTTTAAACGCCAAATATTTAAATAATACCATAATTTGATTGGTCATAATCTCACAATATGTAATTGTATAACTAATTCATTAATTGGTTAGTTTGGAATTTAGAGCAATATTTTTAAATTTTGTCATCTAAATCATCTTGGAAAATTTTAACGCGATAGCTAATCATTGGAAAAGTGCACTATTTAGAATCAATTAATCTTTAGATTACATTTAAAAGAAGACCCTTTTTACTATTTTACATTAGCACAATCCATTTACAATTTTAGTTCCAGTACAGAGACAAGAATGTATTTTTTATCAGCTATACTCTTTAACTCATACATAATTCAGGAGCCCACGTAGCTTTAAACAGAAATAAGGCTGTGTTATAGAAGGAGTTATCAATCACAATTTTTCTTGTTTGATACAGAAGAACCCCCTTTGGTAAATGAGAAGTTAATGTCCCAGGAATTATCGCTGTCTTCCATATAATGTTTTACCAAGAGTAAGTACACTAACGGAAGCACGTAGATCTTACTTTAAAGGGATAATCGACTTACTTTTGATATTTATGCGTCTACATATCCTGAGTTATATTTCAGGAAGGGGGAAGTAAGATTTTTTTTTGCCGGAATTTAAATACTGAATTTTACTAACCTGCTAGATTCTTAGGAATATGCATCTTGAGTTTATTATGTTTAGTAAGTTTTCCATTAAATATCTAAAAATTGAAATACCATGTATTAAAAATTTTTCATCTCTTAAGTACGTCGTAAAATAATTTAACTTCAGTTTGAAAAAAAGTATATTCTGCATACTATTTAATTCCAACATGTTCATTTACAAAACATGAGAAAATATTCAAATACTTTAAAAGCAGTTTACATCTCTTTGAATAAAGCAAAAATCTAACACCATAAATTTAATTCCACTTTGGATTGTGAATTTTTTCCAATACTTAACAGACGTTTTTTTCGATTTTTACTTATAATTCGACTGGGCTAAAAACCAAGAGGTCAGTTAAACCAAGAACGAGAGATAATTTAGCACGGGATACGACGTGGATTGGCAAGATTTTTTTATCTGTGCTTTCACAATATAATATAAACTTCATTTTTTCTTCGCAATTAAAGGTAATTTAGCCACAGTTATAAATTAAGAATACAAAATACTAAAACCTATAGAGGTTTATTAAATAAAATATTAAGTATTCTCAAATTTATCCTTCAGTGTCAACTGAAAGGTTTACTATGAAATTTATGCTTAACCAACTCATTTTTTAACAAAAAACTCTGTTGCAACAACAAAAACTTTTTCTTCTTCAAATCAGTGATTTGTAAGTTTTTTTTACCCTTTTTGGAATAAAAATTTTATCGGAGAGCCCAAAAATACTTAAAAATTATTTCGACTATTACTTTGAATAATATAAATAATTGTTTAAAAACTGAACCCTGAGGATCCCTCTCTACTCTATCCATTAAGGCTACAAAGAGACAATGTCTAGAAACTGGGATTTGGAGCAACGGCATCGATTCCATATGCACTGTCTGCAGAAAACCATTTGTTTCAAACTAGTTGAACAAGAGTACACACACACTACTTAGGCTGTCTGAAACCTTTAACACAGTCCAAAGTGGATTAGTAAGAGCCTAATTCCATGCAAATATTAAGTGCTTATGAAACTAGCTGTCACAATACAATATTTATTATATTACGTGGTGATAGTAACTTATTTATTTTAAATCCACTCATTTAAATATACTGTGTCATGTTTGATTATTTAGTGAGTTAAAAATATGATTGTTGATAATTCTAGTTTCATTAGTTCTATTTATTGTTAGACAATGTTGAAATTGAAACTATTTTAAAAGGAATTACTTTAAATATACCTACTATATACAAAAACAATCAATCTGTTTTTCAGATATCGATCAGTTAGTTAACTTATTTTGAATCGCCAAAAAAGATTCATGAAAGCTTTTACATTATTTGTTAATTTTGTTGAAAGTGTTTTTTGATTCTGTTGTTTTGTACTGATTACTGTTTTTATTTGAGCTTGTAACTTACTTCTGTAAGCCCCATGTTATACTTTGTGGAGCATGGGGAGATTTAAAATTTTTTTTAATAAAAAATACATGCGATTGATAAAAAAATAAAGACAACTTTGTTCCTTCCATTAAAATACTTTGACCATTGTCATTTCAAACGATCTTTATGAAAAAAAAATTGTTTTGTTAATTAAATGATTAAGAAATTATCTTTTAAGCAATCCATTGAATTAAAGGTTAATTGGTTAGGCATTGATTAATTCATTACCTCAGGGGGATATAATTTCTTTTAATGAAATAAACACTGAAATATATGAATGCAACATCAAAATTAAATAAAACGTAAACCAAAGAAATTACAGATTTTCGATGGAGGATTTACTTGTAATGCCATTCCAAAGCTAACAAACGCACTTTAATTCCATTTGATTAATTTCTTTCACAATCAATCTGATTCGAATGTTAACAGCATTTTTATTCCAGTTTAAGTTCTTAAATTTTTATTTATTCAACAGTCAAGAGTTAAAAGAGCATTAAGACATTTTTTTTTATTTTAATAGCCTCTCCTGGTTTCCAAAGCATTTAATTTAATTCAAAATCCACACGCAGATCAAATTTGTTTTCGTAAATTTTTTTTTGGCAACGGACTTTTTTGGAGAGCTAACACAAAACAAAAAGGCGATATTATAATGGCGCATATTTTGATTTCAATTTTTCAAATGCTTTGGTTTGCGTGTTTTTGTTTGTCGTTTCCGACTTTAATAAATTAAAACACAACACAATGCATTTGTTAATTTTTAGTTACGCAGTTTTACGTAGTAATTTTATATTTTTACTACATTTACCTCTATTAAAATGAAGTAATTTTTTTAACACATAAAGAACTGGGGCCTTTATAAGGTAAGTTTGTGCAATAATTTTATCAGATCTTACACTTTCTCATTTAAACTTTAATAAATTTTTTCCCACTAAACATGCCTTTCTTTAGTCCATTTCTATTTGTCAAACGAGAAAAAGAGTTCACAAAATAAAGTTAAAACCTACAAATTTTAAATGGGGAAAGTTTAAAAAAAATCCTTATCATTTTATCATTTATTACTCATTATTGTAATAAACATATTTTGTAAGTTTAATTTTTTAAATCACAATTCTTGTATACTATAAAATTTGTCCAATTTTATACAATTGGAACAAAGTAACGAAGTATGTTTTATAGTCATTATATTTATTTTTGTTTAATATTTAATAATGTCATACCAGGATTATAAAAAATATAAAATATTGTATTATACACAAACTTGAGTTTTAGTTCTTATTATTTTTTATTAAGAAGTTACATTTATAACAACTACAAATAATTTATTATTATATTGAATAGTGGGGGAGGGCTTTCGAAATTAAAGGAATAATAATTACGAAGAAAATTTAGAAATTTCAAATTGTTAAATTTGAATTGATTGAAAAATATTATCAATCGATTAAAAAGGTTAAACTTTTGAATTTTGTAAATTGTAATCTAATACAAAACCCCCAAACTGTAGAAAAAAAGCTACGAGATTTTGAATTGATAATTTTTTAATTTACAGTTTTCACTTTATTGGCTGTATTTATCCAAAGAATCTCATTTAAGTTTACAAAGATTCAACTCTCCTTTTTTCATAAAAAGTAAGCAGCCCCCAATAAATTCAGTAATCATTTCATTATGTAAACGACACAAGTTCTTACATCTTCATTTGCATTTTGTGTAAAACATGGGAGCAGTTTAATTTTTTGAAATTCAAAATAAAAATAAATCTGAAGGTATACTTTTAAAAGAAATATACTTTTTAAAAGAAACAAACACATATTTATATCGGTAAGTACTATAAAACTTTATTTAAAAAGCCATAAAAATGTCTAAAAGCCCAGGAATATCTATACATATTATAGAAAAACCCAGACAGAACCACAGACAATGTTATGGTTTGTCTGGGACAGATAGGACATTAGTCAAAAGTCTCACACCCATCCACTTTTGTGGCACAATGCTCCAACTCCTCTACACTGGACCAGAGGTTCTCCATCGCAGCAAAAACCCTGATTTTAATACCTCCAAAAGCGTCAGTGATTTTGTTGAACTTAAACTGCGCTTTTGAAAACATTTGACTTGTTCTTCTATTCATCAGCCTTTACTTCTTTTATTGTTCTTTTCAATTCCTTCTTCCATTTCTACCTAATTTTCATTAAAAATTTCATTTTTTATAACATGAAGTCTTTTTTTCATCTGTATCACATTATTTTCATCTCGTTTTTAAATCATATTCTTTATTCATTTGCCTCATCTTTTATCTCATTCTTTTAGTGCCTTAAACTCTCACTCAGCCCTCTTTTTCTCCTCTCATTTAAATTATTTATTCTTTTCTTTCTGCCTTTCTTATTTTTCTTTACCTTCATTTCTTTCTTTTCCAATACTACTTCATTCTTTTTTCATTCTCTTCTTTACTCCTCTTTCATTTCTTTTTTTCTCGATCTTATTTAATCATTTCTCTCCAACTCCCTTCTTTTCTCTCTTATTTCTTCTATTTCCAGTTCTCATTCTTTTTTTAATCTCGTTCTCTTCTCTCTTTTTTTATATTACTTTCTCATTTTCTCTTTTTACCCTCTTACTTTTTCTTCCAGTCACTCTCTTTTGCTTAATCTACTCTCTTTTCCTTCCTCTCCATTTTCATACTTAAGTTCTCCCCTATTATCATTCAACCCCACTCATAACTTCCTTCTTCTTTCCTTGATCATTCCCCCCTCTTTTTCCCTGTTCTTTCTTTCTCTGCATCTCACCAAAAAAAAAACTTGACCCTTCCACCTTACATTTGTCCTTCTTCGCATATTTATTCTCTCTTCTTTCCTTTCCTTTTTTCATTCATTTCTTCCTCTCTTTTATTTAATCTTTTTCTTTCCTTGTCTTATTTCTTCTTTCTCTTCAGTGTTTCCTTTAATTCTTCTTATTCTTTTACTCTTATTTAATATTAACCCTTATCTTATTTCTCATATTTAACAACTTAACCTGTTCCTCTCCTCTCTTATTTTGAGTTTCTCATTCCTGCTCATTTTCCCGTTATCATCCCTCCATATTCGATCCGCCTTTTCTCAAATTGATGTCATTTCTCCCAATCTCTTCATTTTCCTTCTTTTTTTTCCTATTTCATATCTAGAACAAAAAAAATTTACACCTATTGCCATTTGTACCTCTGAACAGACTTCTAACTGATTCATTTTGCATAAGAATCGGGAGAAAAGACTTTAAAAAACTCCCCAGCCAACGCAGACTTCAAATCCTCAAACAAATTTAAAAAAAAACATTTAGTTACACCCCCAGGGCTATACAGGCCTCAAATCCTCAAAAGAAGCTATGAACCGAACATAGTCGGAAAATATTCCTCCACCTAACTAAATCACCGCAAGGAGTCATCTCCGGATATAACCCCCAACTCCTTATACTATTCCGATTTCCGTCGGATCAAATTACATTCCTTATATACCTCCACAGATTAAAAGGGGACCATTTGGAATCGATCGTCTGCCACTCATTGACCCAATTCCTGCATTCCAATTCCTGCTGCAGAGTGTTGCCCCTGATTCTGCGCTTTTAAGCTGATCGATGTTTTCTTTCGAGTCATTTTGTTATTCTTTTTTTTCTTCGTTTTTTTCTCAGTGTTTTGTTTATCTTCTCTCTCTCGCTTGCTGACGAAGTCTGCGTTCGAGATTTTCAATCCCCTCCTCCCTCTGGCGGGAGGGTGCTTTTGAGGCGGAATGAAAATTTTTTGGTGTGGAGTTGAGGTGGTTTTTGGCGGTGTTGCGATTTTTTTTGGGTTTGTTGGTTGTTTTCGGAATGCTGAATGTTCGATTGTGAGTTGCTTTTTTGATTAGTAGAATTCCCAGGATGTTTTATGTTTGAATTTAAAGGTGACATGAATGATCAATACAAAAATAAAGGGTTCTATAGGTGTAAACTCTCAACTCTCAAGCGTCACCTCCAACCGTGGACCGGTTTCGTCCTTGTTAGGACTCATCAGCACGGTATAGTATGGTAACGCAAGAGAGAGGAGGGCAAGTACTAGTCTAGCCGACTATAACTGAAAAAGTGGTGACCATTGATTAGTCCTCCAAGATTGATTAGGACTCCATTGATGAGTCCTAACAAGGACGAAACCGGTCCACGGTTGGAGGTGACGCTTGAGAGTTGAGAGTTTACACCTATTGTCCGCTTAACCAGCAATAAATGGTGAAATTCTCCTTTCAAAGGGTTCTATGTTTTTGGAAAGGTTTTATTCAATAAACTATTAGTTATATGTCAGAGTTTTAGAATGCCAAAGTCAGTCTTCAATTTTCAATAACCTTTTAGAGGTCATTATGTGAGAGAAAAAATATATTTACTATTCACCGGTTTCACTAAAAATTATTTTTCTTACTATTTTGACTCAAATATACTTTTATGCATATTTAAATTTATGTTGCACTAAATAGTGTATTTGACTTAGGAGTTTTTATAGCAATTTTAGTTTTTATGTTGTTTTATCTATTGAAGAAGCTTTGTTAAATTGAGTTTTTAAATCGAATTTCAATCTTCATAACTGAGGCATGTTGACAACTTAAGACTGTTTGACTGTTTTTTAGGATATGTACAGAAAACTGTATATATGAGCAAACATTTTGAAGTAATAATATTTTTCTTAATCTATTTGAATTGGTGTCTTTTAGTTCTTTATGTGCATCTTTAAAATAAAAATCTACTAGCATTTTTCAAATAACTTCGTATGTGAGCACATTTTTATCAATTCGCAATTTACAAACCAGCTATACTAACAACAAGAAAAACTGTATTTTTTATCAACGTGTTTGACGGTTTGACACACGGAAATTGCAGCGTGAATGATTTTTAAACTATAAGATTAATGTTAAAGGTTTGTTTGAATCTAAACAGCATTATGGAACTTGAAATTACTCCAGAATACGTTCTCATATAATTTTTACAATAAAAAATAAGAATTTTTTATAAACTTCAGCTCCTCTGTAGGAATATTTACGTTCTAATTTAGTTACCTTTTTTATCATCTGTGTATTCTCCAACACCTTTCCCTCAAAACCTTATTCACATCCAAAACTCATAATCAATTACAGCCCACGTCATCACCAATTCCCCTCACCGAGACACAACAACTAAAAACTACCACAACTCTAACTAAAGCCAGCCACACAAAGTAGAGTGTAACTCTCCACAACACAAGCAGGCCTCACAACTAGTACGTGCTTCGAAAAGCCAAGTTCACAAGAGCTCTCAAAAGCATCCTGAGCACGAAGTTCTGGGCGTCGTGACTGTCTCAAGGATATGGTAATGTGCGAAGACAATCTTTGCAGGATCGCTGTTGCTCAGGATACTTTGAGGAATTCTAGAGTTGCTCAGGATGTCTCTTTAGATGGCTTGTTGAGGAGAGGTTTAGGAGGAGGGTGTCTGTATGGTTTTAGAGGGGGTGAGGTTCGTTTGGTTGAGTGGTTGCTTCTTGGTATGTGTTTATGGTGTTCAGAGGTTTGGATATATTGCGGTGTAAGTGTCAATTTGAGAATACTTCACCCTAATTTTTGTGCTTAGAAGATTTCCTTGATGTTGACTAAATCCTTGAAATTTTAACTATCGACTTCCTTGCTTACTAACTACTTTCTAACTATCAAAAAAAATTTTGAGTTCAATTTCTGTGAAGTGGGTGTTCTCTTTCCTCTGTTGGAAATATATTCATAGGTAATTGCTAAACATATTTAATTGATTTTAAACCCAACTTTCAATCATGCTACAGCTATATAGAATAAAAGCTTTATTCCCAACGTCCAAGCAGCACCAACGTCCAAGATTCATCCAATTATTGTAGTGATCTGCCAAATTTTATTTACTCCTAGTAGCAGTTACCTAATCTTGACATATTTGATCTAAACTGCTGCTACTAGGGACCCAGTATTTAAAAAATAAGTTTAAGCATGATAATAAATGTAAATTTTATTTTTGCCCCAGTCATTTTCCCTCAACATCTCATCTTTATTAGCTTCTAGCCACTTCCGATCTCATTCTAGAACCCTTGAAGATTGCTTCAGAGATCTTCCCTTTCCAGGGTAATTCTGAATTGTCTTAAGGTAATCTTAATTTTTGTTTCTGAATTTTAAATCCCCCTGGTATACTTTAATGTATCTCTCTCTTAATGAAACCATCTAAAACTAAGTACTAACACACATCTTAAAAGTAAATAGTATCAAGAGACTTAATAGTCTTGTAAGAAATTTTTATAGATGCTTTTATTAAAATTGGAAACACAAAATATGGTAAACAAAGTAAAAACATGTTTAAGTTACTAAATTATGAATTGTTTTCGGTTTATATAACGAGTTAAAACCAGTCCAGTAAAATCATGGAAATTCCCACAGCCTTCAATCTTTGAAAATGATTTAATAAACCAGCCTGGTATTTTCTTAATTAATATATATTTTATTTACCTGATTTTCTACAATATTCGAAACCTATTCTACTGCTTTTAAAGAAAGATAATACGGAATAAGACATTAAATAAATGAAGACAGAAGTCAATTGTCGAGGCTCCTGCTTAATGTCCCAGAAACTCATCAACATTCCACTTAGAGTATTCCAGGTGCAAAACTAGACATTACAACGCCTGTGAACACACACCGATGCCTCCTTCCCTTATCTAATTCCCTTCCAAGGTGGACGTTTAACGACCTTCTGACCTTTCACAGGGTGGACACCAAGCGACAATGCTTTATTTAATCGATCGTCGGAGAGTCTCCGAGAGAAAAGAAATTTTTTCTCTTACTTCCTTGAGGATTGAATAGAAGTACAATGGGTTATTTTGGAGGCAATAAAAGGCCGAGTTTCGGTGTTAATGTTTTGGGCCTACAGCGGAACGTTTTTTTCGATTTGGAACTAGTATTTGAGAAGGGTGATTGCAGGAAATGCTTTTTTTTAATTTTCTTCAAGAATTGGGATTGAAGTTTAAGCTTTAAAATTTCCGCCTTCCCTGTTGTAGGTATGTTTCCCAATTGTTTTTTTTTCAATTTGAATTGCTTTCAAGTTCATGAGTTACAGTTTTGGAAACTAGTAGGTTGATATTGCAAAAATTTTTCCTAATGGGGAAACTTACGGTATTTGTGACATTCCTTCCGTAACGTTTACGTTTTTGTCGATTAATGTTTTTTAAGTTAACGAAGTTTTATGGACAAAAACAAAAAGCTTGGAGATTTTTTTGGCACAAAAAGTCAACATTTCCCCATTTATTTTACCTATTCCTTTTTAAACTGAAGATTCAACTAACCTCTAATCATTCCGCATATTAAACATCTCTCTGAATGAAATAAACAAAGTGCTTTCGCATCATTAACAACTTCATCAAGCACTCTAATACCCCGTTCGCACTGGCAGAAAAAAGACCCTTTATTTTCGTTAGCACTTTGTTGTCATGAAAAAACACTTATCAATTCACTAGTCAATTAATAATCTTTTATGTATTTTACTTGTATTTTTGGTGATTTTATTCATTAGTTTTAAGTTGTATTGAGAAATTAAATTTTTAATTATTTTACAAATCATGCTGTTATTGTTTACACACAGTAAAGTGCTTATTTTCGCCCCTTGTCAGTGCAAAGTCGTTTTCAAAAGATGGGGCGATTTAGCCTGTTTCCATGACAACAAAGTACAAAAGAAAATAAATGCAAAAATAAAGGCCAGTGCGAACGGGGTATAACAGCACAAACGCAGTAAAAAAACCTTTACAACCCAACAATGATGATGCTCGATTGACTCGAAACTACAAATTCACTGTTTGCACTTAGACGCAGCTGTCGATAGCTTTCACCCCATCAAACACTAAAGTCCGGCTTTATATATTAGCGGGTCCTCCAAAATGCCAATTTAATTAACCCGAGAACGGTTGATCGGAAACAATGCATAGTTACCGCCGAGTTGTTACGCGTGGCACGTTGGATTCCGGGGAAAATCATCGGTATTTAATCGGGATGATTGCAATGGCATTAGAATCTTCCTCCCGTTACAGGAAGTAGTTAAATTAACTGTGAATTTGGCGAAGTGGGTGCTTTTGGGGAATCCTACCTGTGGATTGGGTCGGATGTCATTTGTTGAATCCCCTGATAGAAGAGAGCATAACAAAAAGGTACTACACTGTAAAAAATAATCCAGTAAAAAAAACAGAAAATTTCTGGCAACAAAAATTGCCAGAAAATTTTTGTAGGCAGAAAAATCCTGTAAACAGAAAAAGCTGTAACCTACAGGTAAATGCTGGAAAAAGAAGCTTTCTGTCAATATTTTTTCTGTTGCCTCACAGTAATTTTCTGCTTGTGCGCATGCGTGTCGACTTATTTTAGCTTTTTTTTTTAAATTTTAATAAATCAATAACCGGGGATAGAACCCACGACCTACCGCATGCTAAGCACGCACGCTACCACTGCTCCAACGAGGATTCAGTTTGAGTAGAAATTATCCGAAGATGTTCTTTCTTTCTCCACGGACTGAAACTTTCTGTTTAAGTACAGATAAGCTAAAAAACTAGAAAAAAGCTGTTTTTTACATAAAATAAATAGAAGTGCGGTGGGAATGTTACATGACAGGATATCCCTGTAAACAGGAAGGCATTTTTATTGACACTTTCTGTTTTTCTACAGTTTTTTTACAGTGTACTTTTAAGTTCTAAAGTTCTTTCAAAAGTTGAATTTCATCCCTGGATGATTCTACGTTAACATTGATTGTGACAAAATATCTCCAGTTTCTTTTTTAAGTTTCTTCTTCCAGTTTCTTTTTTAAATTCTTCTCCAGTTTTTCTATTTTTCACAACTGTATGCTGAAAATTAAGTGCTAATAAATGTAGTTTCTTACTTTTAATCATCACGATCATTAAAACGGAACAACAGACTAATAAAATACTCTAATCGTACTTTTATGCCATAGGACTGCAATAGTTAGAGGTCTTCTACCCACTTGGCATGGTCCTTCCCAGATTTTTTTGTAATATTCTTAAAAAGGTAAAGCTTATAGACTTACTCAATTATTTTTTATTTATTCCACTTAAAATGAAAATTCACTATACACAAACTATTTTACACAAAAAAACACTACTTTACTTTTAATGCTTTATACGACTGTATTCTATATTAAACAATTAAAGGCCTTCTACCTACCTGGTGTTTCCCGATCCGAAAATTCCACTAAGATTTCCTCAGACATAATTTAAGTTTAGAGAAGAGTAATAAAAAGGAGGGTTTGTAAGAGTAGTTTAAAAGAGTAGTAAAATGGGAATTGAATTGACCTTTATTTCTATTAAACTTAAATTTGGAATTAGTTTACAGTTCGTAAACCAACGGTGTTCGTAAAAAAGAGCGTTACTTGAATTTTAAATACAGATAGTTAGTAAATGGGAAATGAAATGACCTTTATGTCAATTGGGCTGAAGCTTAAGTTTGGAATTGGATAACAGTTCGTAAAAACCACTGGTGTTCGTAAAAAAAGAGCGTAACTTGTATTTAAAATACAAATAAATCTGATAATTTGTAAATGGGAATTGAAACGACCTTTGTTTCCGTTAAAGGGTGTTCGTGAAAAAGAGCGTACATTTGCATCTAAAAACTTACTTTTATCGAGTGTTCTTGAGGGAATAAATATTTCTGGAATTTATGAAGATTAAAATGCAACCCTATTAAGACGAATCTTAAGAATATTTGCCATGGCGTTTGTACCGTGATTTGTTTCACCTCGTTATCCTTGCATGTATTGAACAAAATGTAATCCCTTTATTCAGGCAAGAATTGCGCGAATTTCTCGAGTTTCTATAATAAAGTGCTTAAAAATCTTTTACTGAGAAAATTTGCCGGAAATTGTTACGATTAAGAACTTAAGCATGTAACAAACGTCACCTTAGATAAATCTATTCTTTATAATCAATCGAGTTATTCCCTACTAGCATAGTTAAGCGTGTTTAGTTATGCAGCAGAGTTTATGATGTTAAATGTAGTAAATTCAGGTTTGAAACAAAGGACACACAAAATCTATTCTAAAGGGGTGAAAAGTACTACCTACTCTAAATTTTACTCAGATAATACTCAGATACTATGACCCCCTTTATAGTTTGGGATATTTTGTCAATCCCCTCTGTTTTATGAAGTTAATTTTTTGTTAAAATACATACTACCTGCTTTTTATTGGCAGTGTTTATTTTTATATGCACTTTGCGATGTAAAAGTGTTTCAGGCTTTTCCGGAGTGTATATCTAGAGAACACTGCAAACGCTTTACACAAAAATTAAACTCATTATAAACTCATAATAGTAGTTTTTTCTTTCCCTAAATTAGCAACACTTTCATTGTGTTCTTAAGTAGAGCATTTAATCACCTTATTTCTTATTATGTTGTGATAATGTTCCGAATGTGTTCGAAAAGTTTTAGAAATGTATTCTACTCAGGAATGTGTTCTAATTATAATCTTGTGAAATATTTTTAATGTTTATATTCTGAAAGCGTTCCTAAAATTGGATTAAAACACTGGTATAAGAAATAATAACATATTTTCTGTCTCTAACACTTTTACAACACCATTTCTTTTCAACACCACAATGAGGAAGTTACCCGATTTTTTATATTTTACCCAAAATTTGAGGTCGATCGAGAAATTTCTTGATTGCCAAAAGAATTAACAAAAGTCCCCTTTTTAAAAGCTCGCGAAAACGCCAAGAGTTTGGGATCATCGTATGTTGACGTCATCATACGATAAGCATTGTTAGAAAGCAATGGAGTTGATGGTATGATTGTTGACATCTTTAAACAAAGCGTTTTCAGTCACTACAAAATATACAAAAAATATGGTAAATTCGGCGGGACCGATATAGTGAGAACAATTAAAGCGTCACGCATCAGATGGCTGGGCCATCTCTTTAGAAATCCCGATGCTGACCCTACCAAAAAAGTGATTTTTTAAAAAATTCAAGGGACAAGAAGAAAGGGACGACCACCTACAAGATGGATTGACGATGTAGAGAAAGATCTCAGGTTTTTAGGGGTCAACCGATGGCGGGCGGTCGCTCCAGACAGGGGCAGGTGGAGGAGAATCTGTGAGTCCCCCTTGGCCTCTAGGGGGCTGTTGTGCGTATGAAGAAGTTTTCAGTCACGTGTTTTTTCTCGACTTTTAAATTAAAATATTTAATTACCTGTACATTTTTTTGAAAAATTGACTAGATATTTCATTTTACCATACAAAAAACCATACGGAACACTTGTTTGTTTTTGAAAATCTGACACATGCAACTTCCTTATTGCCATAATATTGCAATACAATTGAACCGCTTCTGATTATACTCTATTCATTCATTTTGAATACACCCTGAAAATATTTCCTCCCCCACCACCAAATTATCAACTTCACAGCGACGAAGAAGGCTGCGTGAAAAGCGTAACTATGGATACGCTTTTAGCGTGGGGGGAAACGCCATTTTCCAGCCGCCTATTCTAAATGAACAGAGTACAGAAGTGTTCATTATTGTGTTCACAAATGGCCCCTTATTCACTGCTGCCTAAAAAGTGGTTAACCAGGATTCCACCTATCAGGGTCAGCGAAAAGATCATTGTCTTTCTTCAGCGGCTGGTTAACCACTCACTGGTCAAATGACAGAGAATAAGGTCGTTACTGCAGCAAAAGTGTATGGATTATTAGCACTTATTATGTTATGTTAATATTTAAGTTTAAGTGAATCCATCATTTTAATAATTGAACATGATTTTATTATCTAAGGAGATTAAAAATGATATCTATTTAAATTGAAACTATTTGAACTGAATGATTATTATGCCAGCCGAGATCTCGCTTTTTCATCTACGCGCGCTCATCTTCCCGATGGTCTTGTGATTGTTGTATCAGTAGTGCCGCTCGCCACAGGGCTCCCCCCCAGTCTTCGACGTTACCGTTGGGTCGGGAAGTGTGAACTGGACTCGTCTTCCGGATTTGGACCCTGAAACTTTGTTGTGGCTTCTCTTAAGGCAACTCTTTAGGCCGATGTCCATACCCGCTCCTCGTCTGTCATGCGCGTCGTTGTCTTGATTCGAAAGGGTGAAGGATGGTTTTAGGCGATCGATGGATACCCATGACGGTTTTCCATTGATTTGAAGCTCGAAAAATTTTTCCTTTCTCTTTAGCACTTTGTACGGACCTTTGTACGGCCTCTGCAGCGGAGACCGAACAGCATCTTCTCTCACGAACACGTGAGAGGTAGAGTGAAGATCCTTTGAGACGAAAACTGTTGGAGAGGCATGGTTCGATGTAGGTACCGGCCGAATGTCCTGGAAGTGCTGACGAAGTTGAGAAAGGAACTCATTGGCAGGTGGGGTAGGGGAACTGGAAGGTTGGAGAAACTCCCCAGGAAGCCGAAGATTGGTCCCGTAGACCAGTTCAGCAGCAGATGTTCCTAGGTCCTCCTTCAGGGCAGTGCGTAATCCCAGCAAGACTGTTGGTAATTTCTGGACCCAGTGTTCTGTTGTGGCGTGGCATCGTAAGGCGTCCTTTAACTGACGGTGAAAGCGCTCCAAGATGCCGTTGGCTTTCGGGTTGTACGCGGTCGTCCTGGTTTTGTAACTGCCGATGAACTTCGTTAAGGCTTGAAACAGGTTGCTCTCGAAGTTGCGGCCTTGATCAGTGGTTATCACAGCAGGAACACCAAAGCGGGAAATCCATCCGGAGTAGAAGGCGTCAGCTAAGGTCACCGCAGTTTGGTCCACTACAGGAAAAACCTCGGTCCACCTGGTGAAGCGATCCATGCACGTCAGACAATAGCGGCATCCTCTTGATGGGGGAAGTGGACCTACTACATCGAGATGAACATGACTGAATCTTTCGTCAGGCACGGAGAAGTGGCCGATGGCAGACTTGGTGTGTCGTCCAACCTTCGAGGTTTGGCAGGCTTCGCAGGTTTGGGACCAGCTGGTGCAGTCACGTTTGAGTCCAGGCCAAATGAACCGTCTCGAAACAGCGTCTGCTGTGGCTTTGGGTCCAGAGTGAGAGAGTTCGTGGATGGCCTTAAAGACAGCTCGTCTAAACGACTCAGGAACGAAAGGACGTATGACATTAGTAGAAATATCACAATGCAAAAGTAGATTATCTTGCAACTCGACTGGCTTAAAATTTAGACTAGAATTAGATTTGAGCAAGTCCAATTCAGCATTATCTACCTGTGCTCTCGCTAAAGCAGTGTAATCTATAGAATTGGGGAGTGAGATTGCATCTAACCTAGAAAAGGCATCGGCTACTTGATTTTTAGACCCCGGGACATAACGAAAGTCGGTTGTGTACTGAGATACGAATTCAAGTTGTCGTTGTACGCGGGGAGAAACTTTGTCAGCTGTTTGGTTAAAAGCAAAAGTAAGGGGTTTATGATCGGTGTAAACGCAGAAAGTCCTACCTTCCAACATGTGTCGGAAATGACGTACTGCTGAATATGCTGCGAGCAATTCCCTATCGTAGGTACTGTACTTTTGCTCGGTAGGAGAAAGTCGCCTGGAAAAGAATCCAAGTGGCGAGTGCTTGTCGATAATTTTTTGTTGTAATCACGTCCGGGTCACCAGATATGGATTATTAGCACTTATTATGTTATGTTAATATTTAAGTTTAAGTGAATCCATCATTTTAATAATTGAACATGATTTTATTATCTAAGGAGATTAAAAATGATATATATTTAAATTGAAACTATTTGAACTGAATGATTATTATGCCAGCCGAGATCTCGCTTTTTCATCTACGCGCGCTCATCTTCCCGATGGTCTTGTGATTGTTGTATCAGTAGTGCCGCTCGCCACAAGTGTTTCACGTATATGCAGCAAAGCACTCCGTACACAGTCGTAGAGTTTGACAAACGCAGGGCTAAATCGAGGTTAACACTACAAACCATTCCCCTTCCGATCCCCCGATCGAAGATCATCCCTCATCCTCCCGTTCCACTACTACTAGTAACAGCCGCCTCCCATAATCCGTCAGTTCTGTTTATTCCATTCGCACCGACATTGTCTGAAGCCATCGAACCCGTCTTCACGCTCTTTTAGGCTCTCCTGGACTGCTGCCAAAGGATGGATCTAACCCCTCCCTCTTATTCTTCTCTTCTATATCGGATGGATATTTCCCAAGCGGTCCTACCGGCTCTCATCTCTTGTTCTTTCGTAAAGTAAACAAGTTTTCGTTTTTGGAGTGGAAGCGCTTGCCTGTAACCGTAATTGAGAAAGCGAATGGTTAATATGGCTGGGGAATTGGCACTGACGTCTATCGCTTTTCAAGAGTTGAGGTGTTTGTGTTTTTCCTTTTTTTTTTCTCTTTTGTTTATGCTAATTTGGAGTATTAATTTTGTGCTTGGTTTTTGGATAGCTTTGAGGTTTGAGGTTACATCGTCTTTTGTTTTCGAGGAGAGGTTTTGGTGATTTTTGAGTCTCTTTAAGAATGCACGAGAAAGAAGTTTTAAATTTTTACTCAGGAGGCAAAGGAGGTAAAGGAGGCAAAGTGAATGCTTATTTAAAACAGTCAATACTTGCAAGTTATGAATATTGTAATTTTATTTTGTCACAAGAGGAAATTCCTGTTTCAATAGTGTTAAGTAAAATGCTCAAAAGATCTTTAATTAAAATCATTGTTCTATATTCACATAATTAACCGTTTTTATTTTTACAAACTATACTGATGATGTGACGTCTGAGACTACTTTTGTCAATTTCGCAAATGTATCATGCATCTGCATTTAAATAAATAAATCTTCATAAATTAATATAATTACAATGTCCGAATTCTTATATCGTACAGACTCACAACCCTATTTTATGACAGTCATTATCCTGAAGCATCTTCTTTCGGCTTAATGTCATTTTAATGACTAAAAACAATCAAAATTCCCCAAATGTAGCTTAAAATAACTTTTTAACATTCTGAATTTCAAAGATTTTTTCAGTGGGGGGACCTTCCTTTACCCTGGATTGAGATATGAATAATTTAATTAATTTTTAAGACACAGAAAATTTTCAGGGGGATACCTAATTTCCTTTGGACGTTTTACGCCCTGGGTATCACACAAAGGGTTTCAGTTTATTCAGAATTAGGTAAAGAACTATTTTTGAATTAATTGAATAAAAAGGTAGTGTCGAAAACATTTCAAATAAAATTTTATGGTGCATAGAAAACATATATATGTTTATTAATTTTAATTTGGTTAAATTTTACTTTGGTTGGTTAAAAATGTTGGGGTATAAAATTCTAGATATAAACTATTATATAATAAACTATACAATAGAGGCGAATGTTTGTAAGGGGACGGTGGAATTTTTTTTCTTGAAAAGAGGACTTGGGTTCCAAAAAGTTTAAGAAATTATGCTCAGTTTGGGAAACAAGTTTAAAGTCAATCAGACTTAGAAGAAAAGTTTGATTCCATGCTAACCTTAAGTCAAGTGTTGAATGCGGCCATTAAGATCTATAACTTCGAATCCACTCTAGACTTAGAATATCATGGCGTAGATTTTAATGGATCTTTGTCTAAAATTAATTTTGGCACTGAACAAACTTATAGTGTATCTGCATTTAAAAAAACATAAACCATTTTAGCAATAATCCCTCATTGTAACCTTCTTCAGACTCATAACCTTATTTTATGAGGAGTTAGTTCTTATCGGAAGAACCTACTTCAGCTTTATCGCTTCGAACGCCGAATAAAAGTCTATTTCCGAACTTCCATCATTACATTGAATTCACCCTTTACCCATCTGGGGTTCAAAATCAGCTAAATGTGTAATAGAATTGAGTGAAACCTTCTTTCACCTAGTGAAATACCAGAACGCAAAATCAAATCAGCCTAGGTGTAGCACAGCTGTTAGGCATGAAACAATATTAACACTAGTACCCCTCCGAAGAATCATAAATTAAATAAAGTGGAGACCCCATGAGAGCAAGAATAAAAGCGTTTTATTATACTTTTAGAACGCTGTTCCATTTTTAGGCTGTCTCGTCAAAAGAAAATGAGCTTTCAGGCAACGAGGTACGTTACGTGTTAGAGCCAAATATTTTACGCTATTCGGTTTTGACTTCTACAGCTGTTCTAATAGAATTTTTCGGTTCTAACTTAGGGGATTATATGTTTCGTAATGGAAAATATTCCGTTAAAAATGACGTGCATTAAATTGAACCGAGCTTTTGAAATCGTATCTAATTTATGTCGGGTGGTGTAGTTTTAACACTTCTTTGTTAATCATACTACTTACTACTTTATACTCATGTTACTTAATATACTTTATAATCATACTACTTAATATACTTTACTCATACTACTTTTGTATACTTTATACTTAACTGTATACTTTATACTCGTACTACTTAAAGTTTTAACATTTTTCTTAAAATTTAGTCATTTCTTTGTGATTGTTAGAATATTACGTTACATTAGACTTTTTTGGTAATTTTTATCACCCTTGCCTTTTTGCCTTTGTTAGCAAAAATAAGCAAATAACAATCCCCTCTCTTTTTTCCGAAAGCAAACAACCCCTTTGAAGTTTCACAAAAGGATAGCATTCCTTAGCTTGTAACAATGAACGAATTTAAAATTTTAAAATAGATGCAAAATACATATTTTCAGCAGTAAAGTGTTTTAATGTCTTTCATAAGCGTCACTCCCTTTTTCATCAAATATATACTAGTAGATAGTAGATTCTCCAGACGTGACGTCACAGGTCACAGGATGTTGCCACAGACTAAAATCACAAAAAATGTAATATTCCTTCTTTTTTTGTCAGCATTAGTCCCCCGTTAGATGCTTAAGTAATATTTTGACATTCCTTATATTGACATTATCTACACTTTACAAAATCAGTTTGTTTTCTATGCTTTCTGCAAAAAATATCATATAAATGAAACCTTCTTTAAAAAAATCTTCATGTATGTACAAATTCGTTTAATTTAAAGATTTAATTTAGTTTAAAGTTAATAAAAACATCGTGACAGAGAAAGATTTCATAAAGAAATATTACGTAATTCTCTTTGAGATGCGAAAATTAATTTTGGAATGTTCCTTTAATATTTACTCTTGAAAACAAGTGGAGATGTCATTTTGAATGCAAAGACACTTTTTCATTAATATTTAAATACATAATTATATAAGAGTGTTGATTTGGGTACAGAAAAGAAGCTCTTCAAAGTTACATTCCTCTTGAAAAACAACTATTTTTATAAGTATGAGTTTTATTTGTCTTTGTATGAGTATTCTCTTTATTAGTAATTTTAAGTTCTTTTATTAATGCAGTGGGAGTAGATTTAATCTGTTTTAATTTAATTAAGATTTAGATTGAAACGGGAAACTTTCAAGTACTAATTCGAAATAGTATATGGCTACATTCTTTCACGTTTTGTTGGAATTGGTGTTTATTTTCATTTCAAGTCGTTAAAAATGAGTCAATCTAACAAGATTGAAGGGATTCTCTAAATTAAAAGAAGGATATTGGTGTTTCAGATTTATATTGCTTATTTTATGCATTGTTTAAGGTTTTGATTAAAAGGTATCTAGTATTGGCAACCTGTTCAGAAATTCTCACTCAATTATAACTATTAAGTTTTTTTCACCATTTATTTTTTAAACCCGTGCTTTCGATTGTTAACTATAAAATTTAATGTACGATATCATCAATAGAAAAAAAAGTGCTAGAATAATGATTAATGAAATAAAAACTAGTAATTACTACAAAACCGACCTTCCTTTCCAAGAAAAATCGGTCTCTTAGAGGGGTAAGAAAGGGTAAACATAAAAATTCAGAAAGAAACTGCTTTACAACTTAAGCAAAACATTTTCCAGCTATTATAGGTAACAATATCTGAATCAATTGATTTCCGTGTCATTATACAAAACAAAATAAAGAGTAAAAAATTACTTTACTATACATAGAATACAAATAAACGGTTCAATAAACAGTACTTTCCGAAATCAGAAACCAATATTACCAGAGTTGTCAATTAAGGAAATTTCATAAATGTTAGTTTCAACTAAAGCCCTATTAAATTTTTAAAATAGAACAAAATTCAAATATGAATTTTTTTTTATTTTGCACTTTGCGACTTGGATGTTTGAAAGAAAACAGCTACTACCTTTAAATTGTAAAATAGTGTCAAAGGCATCACAAATCAGCGCCTACGTTTTGTCAAAGATTACTCCATTAAAGGTATAAGATTAGATTCGTAAATCTTTTAAAAACTATACATATTTTTAGATCCGACAGAAAATTTCTCGGAACGAAAAACAACAATACACGATGAATCTTTTCAAAAAAACCTGTCGCCCACGTTTCCTGCGACGATGTTAAATTGGCACGAGGATCTCCCCTGCGTATTTCTTTCAAAACCGAGTAGCCAAACAACAACAACGGTTGAAGCAAAAAGAAAAAAACATATCGAAATGAAAACATCTGTATTCTTCTCTTCTAAGCCCTGCTTCCATCTCTCATACTAGTAGACGGACGGAAATCCTTTGCAAATAAGATCACGCGATGCGAAACTTTCGGAAAGGTTGGTGCAGATCTGGAATTTTTCCCCCGAGCAAAGGAATCTATTTCAAAAATTTAAAGATACGTTTCTCGTGAATGCGATGGATGGTTCCAAGAAATTATTTACTTAGTAGAAAACTAGGCGAGATGTGTAATGTTTTTGAAAGGAATCCAGTTCTCATCTGTTCTGCATTGTTGTGTTCTGAAGGTTGTCTGATTGTGTTTGTGGGGGGTTAGTCTGGTATTCATTGAAAATTTTTAACTATAGTCTATTTGAAGAATAGCTACACGAAATCATTTATTGAAGTTTTAAAGTAGTATCTATAATTTACTATCTCTTCAAAGTTTTTATTAATAAATTTCGACGTACTTACTTACTCCATTTTGTGAACAACATAGTTATAGAACATCAACATTCATATTCTGTTTTTCAACTGCATATTTATTAAGTAATTGTAGATATATTGAATTTATCTTTGTTCCCTTTGCTATGTGACTTGTTGAAATTATTTCGAAAATGGTTTATTATATATACTTGTTTTCTTTTAAATCATACCTATCGTTTTCATTTTAAACAACTACAAAAATCATCACTTACGAATATGCTTTCAAAAAACATAGGTAATCTCTGACTAATATGTAAAAGTATACAAGTTAAGATTTTAATTTAATTAATTAAACTTTTCAGTTATTTAATTTAATTAATTAAAACGGTTTAGTTTTTTTAATTTGATTATGAAACTAAAAATTAAAACACTTACACAACAAATATTTTATCAATATCACATTTTCTATGTTTCTAAACTGCCGACGTACTGGCCTAGTGGTTAGGTTTTAGAGCATCTGACTGCGAAGCCGTACGTCTGGGGTTCAAATCCCCGTTTAGCAAGGATGTTAGTTTCTGTCCTTGTGTGATGAATGAATGTCCCCCTGTAAAAAGGGGTTGTGCGAGTGAATGTGTGGCGTGGGTAGTAGTACCTCTTAGAGTACCGCTGAGTAGGTACTTCTTAGGGCAGGTTAGTGGTCAAGGAGTACTAATGTCCAGTAGTACCATCCCAAAATGTTTCTAAATTATGCATACCTTCCATTTTTCTTCAATCCACTATGCATCGCAATTTTGCTTGTTATTCAAAAGAACTTTACTTCAATTAGAGTATATTGATTATCATCGTATTTTCCACTTTCAGTTTGATTTTCTTTGAAACATAAATTACTCAATAAATTTTCATAATAACATTAATACAATTACTCAATAAATTTTCATAATAACATAAATGCAATTACTCAATAAAATTTCATAATAACATAAATACAATTGCTCAATAAATTTTCATAATAACATAAATAAAATTACTAAATAAATTACGAATTACTTTTAATTTAGTAAATAAATTACTTCGCAATAAAATCTATCCAACACCATACACTGCTCTCTCTGTCTTCGTAATTCCTTGTACTCGATTTTCTGTTCCAAAAAATCTATTTTCTCGGGGACAGAGCGGAAAAGAACAAAATCAAGACCATAAAAAAGTATTCCCCACCAAAAAGATCTCATTTCCAAGGGAATCAATAGGAATAATCCCTCAGGCATCTAGGGGTAACTTAATGCCCTAAATTACTGTACCCCATTCCTTCAAAATAACGAAAGGATTGAGACTAGCACCAGATGTATATCACTGGTTCACAGAAACTACAAAAATTAGGAATGAAGCTTTTTGTCTAAGATGGGTTTATTAGTTTACGAGGAAGATAAACAGGCACGGTGCGTGCCTAGTAATGAAGGTAACAGTTTTTTTCTCGTGGGTGCTCCAATAAAGCGTGTTTTATGTGATGTAATTGGATTCGTTATGAAGGATATGAGATATTTTATTTATATTTAGGTCGTTCTTTTTTCTCATTGGTGGTTGTGATGTGAAGTGTTTATTTTTTTTGTGCTTTAATGGTGGCATCATTATGTTTAAGCGAGGTTGTTTCGGTTGTTTAAGCGTTTATTTCTTATTAGGAGAATCTTAAGGAAAAGCAGGAATATTTTAGTAACTCGTTATTAATTTTTTTTCGAGTAAACTTGGATGTGTAAGTGTTCTTATAGTTGTTTGAGGTTTTATGCAAGAGTTATATCAAAGCGCTTTTCCCCATAGTTTAAAAGAAAAGGGTCTTATATGAAGTTTTCAAGTAATTTGAATGAAACTTTACCTGAAATGTCTTTTGCTTCATTGAGTAGTTCTGAATATGAGTTTTTTAAGTTTGGTCTACAAACACCACGATTTTTTACACATTTTGATGAAATTTAAGGTTTAAAAAATAACCTTTACATTTAAGGTTAAAGTTATTTCAACAGAATGAAATTTGAGTTGGAATTTAAACACTAAAACCAAAGTTTATTTTGAATTTTTTTGCTAAATTTATAAAGGGTTAACTTTACATTATTTTTAATCAAATGAAGTATTTTTCCATGTTATTCACAGCTTCCTAAAAAAGTGTATAAATATGAAAATATTCTTAAGTTATAAAAAGAAAAATTAGAGTGTTTTTTATATCTAAAGTTTATTTTAATAAAAGAAATTACTACTTTATCAATACACTACATTAAAATCATACCTTCAATATAATAAGGAATAATTCTTTAAGGTTTCCATAATAGTTTGAAACAATTGACAACCTCTACGTTTTATGATAAAACTGTTTTCTGTACGATAACATTTGAATTTAGTTTGTGAACACGTTTTTGCAATCACTTTAAAACCAAAGTATCTCTTAAAATTTCTGCTGCTTTTTAAAGAGTTAATTTTCCATTACTTTTACTCAAAGAGGTTACTGAGCTAGAGACAGTTTGTTTTATATCGCAGTGTCAAGATAGTCACTGTTTCTTAAAAAGTGTATAAATATCACAAACACTACAATTCTTCTCTAAAGTTTCATAAAACACATAAAGACAAAGAAAAGACGTTCTGTTGCTAAAACTAAACATGGTTCCCCTTCAGTCCAAGTATTTCAATGAAAAAATTCTCTCTCACACCAATAAATCATACTCCGCGCGGATTTATTCTTCTATCTTTAAGCGAAATGGAGGATTTCGATCTCAAATCTATTTTCTCTTTCGAGTAAGATTCTCTTTTTCTGCCCTCTCAGATTTCTCTCCTTTAATCAGATTCCGGAAGAATTTCATCACATACAAGTGCTGACGGTGTCGTGGTACATAGGGTACGTTCCGCATGCATTTAAACGCGATCTATGTAATTTTAAGGAAAAGATGAGTGGCATACTTACATACTTAAAATAAAGCTTCTCGTAGGCTTGCTATTATTTAAAGTATCTTGAAAAGAACTACCAGTACCGTTCCTATTTAGAAATGATTGAAATCAGAGTATTATATATTATCTGTGGCAAAAAAATGGAATTTTTAATGTAACGATTTCTGAAGTTTTCAAACATTATTGTTTAAAAAGGACAAGAAAAAGTAACATTTTTCAGCATAATTCAGAGGTCCTGAAATATAGTTTGTTGTCTATCTTTTTAAAACTAAGCCACATTGTGGATTTCAATATTAATGTGCACAACTTTTGTTATTAAAATACTTAAACCTTTTTGATATTGAGTTGGCACAAAAAAGTTTTGGGATATAAAATCAAGAATTAAAAGCCAGATCCTCAAAAATTTACTGAACGTATATTTATTGACTTGAAAATAAATCTTCAAAACAAGAAAGTCTTGGGTTTAACAAAAATATCTTTTTGTAATTAAATTTTTTCTTTAAAATATCTTCGTTTAGGGAGATTTTTTCTCTCTTCTATCTTTTCTTTCTATTTTATTGTCTATGAAATTAAGGAACTATTTTAATGGTTATGTTTCTCTAGGAAACTCAGCTTTTTATTGAGTCTAACGATCTTCAACTAAATCAAACCCCCAATAAACAACATTTCTCCTTATTCCATCAGAAAATTATCTTCCATCTTATAAAATCAATACCTTAACACAACCACAAACATCACAATACACCTCCACGTCGGTTAAAGCCACAAAGGAACATAGGAGCAATCAATCCTAAAACGGTACCCTGACATCAATTACTCCCAATAAAACCCCCAGCTTTAAGAGGAGGCTTAAAACGCCTTGTAATCAGCAAAGAGATAAGAAATGAAAAAAAAAAAACTAAACAATAACGAGAAGATCTAGATTGCAGCATGACCCCGCCCCTTGTCTTCCGTTCCGCCAATTATGTGCCTCTGCTCTTCCTCGCTACAGGTACTGATTTATGGCGGATTCTGTTGGGGGAATTATGTATTGATATTTCTCGGTAGTTATTATTATTATTATTTTGTGGAGTTACTAGGAGGGGATTATTCCAGTTGGTGGGTCTTGATGCTTGCGGTCGGGTTGGGAATGTCAAGTTAAGTTTTAATTATGGATTTTGTTTCCAGAAATGGATTCGTTGTTCGTTTATTTTGAGGGATTATTTTTACTTGTATGAGTGACATTATTATCTCATTGTGGATAGGTGTAATGTCTGCACTAATTAGTTACGCTTTGAACTATTCTATTCTCTTTTTTTCTTCAAAGAAATCAATTAAAATGCATTTGAGCTTTGCTTTATTTTGTCAACATTTACATGATTAAATTAGGTATTATTTAAATGATTTAAAATAATTTTATGTAGTATTTATTTAAGAGACAGGATATGATTAAAAATTAAGTAAATTTTTTTTATGGAGAATAGGGTTGATTTCGAAATATCTTTATTCTAAAAAAAGTTTTGGTAAATGGTTTCCAGAGAAAGGCTTTTTAATTACTGATCCGTATAACATGTTTTTGGTATCAAACTGTTCGGATTCTTTTGAGGATGTGCAATAAGCCTTTAGAATTACTAAAAATATTCCCAATTCTAAAATATTTCCTTTTTTTTTTGGATTACGGATAAGGTTGCAGTTAACAGCAAGAAACTGTCGTACAATTTATTATCCCTCCAATCACAACGACCAATCGACGCAATATTTTATGATGAAAATAATTCCTTTCACGCTTTAAAAATGCTAATGCTAATTCTAAATAAAATAATTTTAAAAGACTGATAAGAGTTTTCCAGAAACTAACTATAATATTTAAATATAGAATTTCACACACCAAAATCAATTGTTTGTTAACATTGAGTGTAATGTAGGTTTTGTCTTTTACTATTTTCAATAGCTTAAAAGGTATTGAAATAGCTGAAAGGTATTTCAAGTTTCAGTAGAACTATGATATTTAAAACACACAATCAAATATTTAAAAAAAAGTTAGGTGTTCTTTTTTAAATTCGAATTAGTTTTAGAATTATGAAGATTCAAAGTATACATTTTTTCTTCTCTGTCTGGTCGTTCACTAGAAAAACAGCCGATTTGTATGAGTATGATTTCTTTTATTTCCGATGATTTACTAGATACACAATAATTGCATTTTATAAATTTAAAAGTTTTTTAACGTTGACTTGCTGGATATTTTTTGAAAACATCATTATTAAGTTTAAAAAGGGATATTTCAGTAGTAATTTTATTTTGATATTTTCAAATTAGTGGTCTGAATTAAATTATTGATAAGCTAGAGAGATAGATAGTTTCAGTTTTAAAGGAGCATTAACTAAACCGAAGAGCCCGGGATTGTGCTGGACATTTGAGATGAAATAAGCGAGCTCTGGTCGCGAAGCGATCTGAAAAGAACTGAGAAGCAGTTCCGGGGGTTGGTGAGTGATAGCGAGCAGGGGGCAGAGCCCCCTAGTGTTAAAAATATTCGTAAAATTACCACATGCAAGTTTTAAAAATGTAATTTTATTTATCTCCCCATTGACCTACAAGTAATTATGAAACCAAACTACTAATTACAGTGATAAAATTTTAGTGATGACATTAAAATTAAGTTTTTATTCATACTTAAATGTTGTTTAAGGAATATTTCGCACTTATTTACACAGTATTTATGCTTAATGGTTTAAAAGTTTATTAGAAAAAAAATTTTTTAATTAATAAAAGATGAATTTTAATTATAATTTCATTAATAAAAACTTTCTAGCCGCAAGTGCCTCAATTAGTTATATCTATTCATGCAAGTTTTTATAATGAAAAGTTAAAAAACTTAATTAAATTTACCTAATTTTAAAGCTTAATTTTAAAAAACATCTTTTCTACACTACCTATTGTTAAAGTTCGTTCACATAAAAACATGTTTTTACGTAATATATTTTATTTAAACTTACGATAAAAATCCCTATTGTGCAATAAAAGAAGTAAAAACAACACACAGATGAAAAGTAAAATAGTTCACATGTCTATGGTAAAATGTAAGGAACAGGGAGAAAAAAACCATTGTCTTCCCGTGGGTTGGAATGCCATTCTCAATGACTCATCTGACCCGAGAAGAGGACAAAATCACATTTCCCTTCGGAGCTATTGATTTACCATTGAGTCTTGTCTTTCCCTTACTTCTTTGGAAGAGAATGGATTTCTTCAATGGATATCTCCAATCTGGGCTTTCACAACTAAGGGGAGAGAGATAAAGGGATGATTAATTGATTTTTTTTGAGGAGAAAGAATGTGTTGAAAAAAGTTTAGTTGTGTTTAGCGTATTAATCTTTCGGTTAAGAGTATTCAATATCTGAAACTTCGCCAACATATATTGTTACGATACTTACCTGTATAGTAAAGATTTCGATTTTCCCAAATTGTGCTATAAAATATCATTAAGCGATGAATGTGTCGCGTCCTAAAAAGAATAAAAGAGAAATAAAACGATAATCTTTTATACTGCGTACAAACTTATGTTTTAAAAATAGAAAAGTATTCGATTTCTAAACTGAATATGCCTACTAAGTAAACATTAACTAAAAAACTTAATTACGTTAAAGTAAACATTCGAAAAAATAATTTTATTATGGGAAATAATAAATACCAATAGGCTCCACTCTAAAAACTGTTAAACTCCAGTTCTTAATTTTTCCACAGCAGTGTATACAATTAAGAAGCAGCATCGGTTTTCACACTTTTTGAAGTAACTATAACGTTTAAAGCTGGTTGTAATTACTCTTTTGCTCTCCCTCCTAAAACTCCTCCAGAGAATGTGCAAACTTTTTGAAATCAGCCATTATTCAATTCAACCTAAAACTAACAGTATTTAATTATTCTAAAACTAAGAAGGGCTTTAGTACACATCATATTACCCCCCACAAACACGCAAATCACTATGAACAGCAATAGTTCAGTAACTTGGTGTCAAAAAAGGGGTATTTCAGGAAAAAAATACAGTAGTTGTTTTTTCAACGGTTTTATATGTTTTTGAGGGTGCTGAATACGAATCTGAACTTTGCATACAAAATTTCTTAGTGCGTTTTAAGAAAATTCGAAAAAACCCTGAAATTTCACCTCATTTTTTGATTTTTTGTTTGTAGAACGGAAAGTATGGGTCTCTCATGAAAATGTTAAATACAAAAAATAATGAAGATAAAACAAGCTACAAAATTGTCAATTACAACTTTTTTGTCAGACTAATAGTTTGGCAACTAGAACGTGCTGAAAATAGGGCATATTTCGCTCTGGCGGCGAAAAATCCAGAAAATCAAACTTGCATCTAAAAAAAATATATTTTTTCCTGTTGTGAATACTAGTGAAACTTTGAACTGAACTAGTTTTTTAAATTAATTTTAATAGAATTAATAGAAACTGAATTTTCTATTGCCTAAAAAACCTGCGTTTTGGGGGAGGAAATTCCTAAAGAACATTCATTTTATTAATAATTATTGGGATAAAAAGTAGGATTATATCATGTAAGACATTATTAAAGTAGTTTATCTTAGTTATCTAAATCAAAATCTGACTTTTTAAGGAAGATATGGGTCATTTTTTAGATTGCAAAATATGCCCTACTTTCAGCAAGCTCTAGCTGCCAAACTATTAGTCTGACATAAAAGTTATAATTGACAATTTTGTAGCTTGTTTTATCTTCGTTATTTTTTGTATTTAACATTTTCATGAGAGACCCATACTTTCCGTTCTACAAACAAGAAATCAAAAAATTAGGTGAAATTTCAGGGTTTTTTCGAATTTTCTTAAAACGCACTAGGAAATTTTGTATGCAAAGCTCAGATTCGGATTCAGCACCCTTGAAAACATATAAAACCGTTGAAAAAACAACTACTGTATTTTTTTCCTGAAAAAACTACCAAGTTACTGGACTACAAAGAAATGATAAAAAGTATATCTACCCTTACCAAACAACCATGTCCTATCTAATATCCCACTTAGACAAACATAAAAATAACAGCGAACAATACAGACAAGAGAAAGAACCTATCCAGACACAAAACACACAAAACCCAAACACATCACACACTTCAATATATCCCATAAAAATACCAAATGAGCGAAATCAAGCTTATATCCGAGCCTTCCGTTTGTCCAGCTAAAAGCATCTCGACATGACCAGCTCCCCCCCTCATTCCCGTCACGTCCCTCCTCAGGCGGGGTCCATTTCGAACGTCTCAATTACTCCTGCTGACCTTTCTTTTCGCAAACGATATTCTCGAGGGTCCCACCTATCACAACTTCGTTTTTCGCTTTTAACGGACGCTTAAAAACTGATGGGAGGGGATTTGTCATGGAAATGATTCTTTTCGGTGGGGGATTTAAGTGTTTTTGGGCGGGAATTTCTTTTTTGGGATTTGGAAATGGTTGAACAGTCTGTGTTTGGGAGTTATTCTCATTTAGTTGAGCCATGACTTGAAAACATGCAGCCATTTTAATGTAGTTTTGAGAGGTATTTTTTATTTTTATCACATTGAATAGATTAATTGGATCTGAAGTGTCTGTTGAAATTATTGAAACTTACCCTCTTTAAATTGAAAAATTTTTGAGAAAACAAAGTTCAGTTTATTACATTAATAAATCCACACACAAGATAATAAATATATTTCATGATTCTAAATTTTGTTTGTTTAGCCAAAAAACTTGAGTAGTAAAACAATCAAAATAACAATGTTGAGTTCTCTTTAAAAATTACCCAACCTGAAACTTTGCAACCCTTTCAGCATAATAGTAGAATATTTAAGAATTTTATAAAAACCTATTTCTCAAATGCTTTGTAACAACCCCGGTAGCCACAATACACTGTCCAATTGCATTCTCTCAGTATTGGCCAAAATTCCCATTTAACCAATGTAAACGACATTGAACTGTATTGGTTGCCGTTGATCAATATAGTTTCAAAAGCTTAAATTATAATGATAAAAGACCATCAAAAAATCCAATGTCAATATGTAATGATTATTTCAATCAAGCAGAGGGCTTCAAAAAATAAAAACTCCACAATTCGAGATTTCTACCAACATTGGTATACAGAACTGACAGTTTATCCAGTTCTACCAAATGACTCTTATTATTCTGAAACAATGCTGATAAAACCAGCAGCATAAAAACGCGTGCAAAATTCCACTACTTAATGTGATTCGGGATGCGTCTCTGGACAGCGGGTTTGATCGATGACCTCCGAGTGACGTCATGAAGAAGGGCCCAATGCAGATCCGTCTCTCCCCACCTGCTGGAATTAGAGAAATGGTTTTGCCTCCTCACCTGTCCGATTATCCCGGACCTACGTCCCGGATTTATCCGGGAAGATAGCATGAGATAGGAAGGTGTAGGGTTTTTTTAAGTGTTAAAATGTGAATTCGGTTTGGCTTGTTGGTTGGTTGGTATTTTATGGAAAATAGGAGACAGAGTTTAGTTTGTAAGGAAGTCGTTGAGTTTTTTATTGGAGTTGTTCATTTGTATTTGTTGTTTCAAGCAATTATTAAATTTTCCTAAATGTATGAAAATTCCATTTATTAGTTGTTGCAAGGTTTTTTAAAATTTTGTAATTGTGAAATCAGTTTTGCATGGTAACTAAAGGAATTATTCACTGCTACCTGACCAGCAGTTAATCATCGGTTAAATAAAGGATTCCACTAATCAGATCTAGCGAAAAGCAATTTTTCTCTCTTTAGCTGCTCGTTTACCGCTGGCTAAGTGGAAGTGAATAAGGCCATAAGTAATTGAGTTTTGGGGTTATTCCATGCAGCCGCTATATTCTATTAAGGTATGAAATTTTTTGGGGATAAAATGTAGTTTTTTTATATGTATTATTTCTATAAAAACTCCGCAGTTTATGTATTTTCTACTAAAGCAATGTGCTACGATTGTTACGTGTGTGTGTGTGTGTGTGTGTGTGTGTGTGTGTGTGTGTGTGTGTGTGTGTGTGTGTGTGTGTGTGTGTGTGTGTGTGTGTGTGTGTGTGTGTGTGTGTGTGTGTGTGTGTGTGTGTGTGTGTGTGTGTGTGTGTGTGTGTGTGTGTGTGTGTGTGTGTGTGTGTGTGTGTGTGTGTGTGTGTGTGTGTGATTATTTGCTTTTCTCTTAATGAAAGATCGTATTATAAAACAACTGGGAAAGAGAAAATAGTTTCACAAACAAGTTTTAATAGTTTCTTTTATTTTCAGTTGCAGTGAGTGAGACCTTGTTCCCTGTCTGAAGCCGTTGAATGGTAAGTTGTGGATTTTGTAATCTTAACTATAGTGAAAAATAACAGTTATCAAATACTAAATGTTTTAAATTTTGTTTTCCAAATAATGTCACTCTTTCCAAAAAGGTTGCCTACCCCTGTTTCCAAAAGAATAGAAAATATATTTCTCCTAATGATTTTTACAGTAAAAAATGATGCTTTCCCTTAAAATATAAAGGTATGGACCTTACATTTACCCCAATTTTTTTTGCTGGTTTTAACTCTGGTGTGTGTGTTAAGCTATAGTTTTTAATACAATATCTACCACAAATTTATGAGAAATTATATGAGAAAAAAGCATTAGGGTACACTTTATAAATCAATAGAATATGTAAATGCACTTTTTTAAACAAAATTCCCTAAAATGAATTATTTATTCATGAAGTCAGGCACTAAAATTTCATAAAGTCAGTGATTTATATCATGTTTAAAACTTTCAACTGTAATACATACCGTATCCAAGTGTGGATTCAAGTTTAGAACACTTCTATTACTTTTAAAGTTTTAGCCTATTGGGGTAATTTTGGTCCTGATATCATAAAACCAAAGTTTGTCGAATATTAAATAAAATTGCACTAATGATCAAAATATTATTACTATAGGTAGACACTCTATTTATTACTGGTTAACTAAATGATTAATTAGTTTAAATTATTTGCACAGTATCAAGTATTAAGAATCATATAATGTGCTTACGTAAGCGTCTTCTGATGAAAATTATTATATCATTAGGTGGTCCGCATTATTACTGAATGACAGCACTCTGCAAAGCAGAATTAAAGGGTTAAATCATTATATCCACGTAATTATGAACGGCGGAGAAACTATAAAATGAGTGGGTAGAGCGTTATATCACGTTTAAAGCAGAGATATACAGGGTGTTTCAAAATTGCGTTGCACGGCTTTTATTCGGAACCAGTGCCTCCTAGGGTCATGGAAGTAAGGTCTACCCATAGGTAAGTGACTCTGGAGAACCCATTGAGAGGACTTACAGCGCCCCTAGCGGCGAAATTAAAAAGTTAAAAAAATTAATTTAAAAACTAAAGGAGATAAAGCAAAAACCTCAATGAGAGTATTGTTGCCAACGTCAAGAAGAACTCATTGAAAAAGATTTCATCAAAATATCTTGAATATTCGCGGAGATATTAGCATGTGAAAAGAGCACTTTTTCAGGGGTCAAAAAGTAAAAAGTTCGCATATTTGCAAATTTTTCAATGAAATTGTGTAGTTTTGTGTTTTTTTAGCTGAAAGAACACAAAATTTAATCAAAAAATCAAAAAAATTTGCAAATATGCGAACTTTTTACTTTTTGACCCCTGAAAAAGTGCTATTTTCACATGCTAATATCTCCGCGAATATTCAAGATATTTTGATGAAATTTTTTTCAATGAGTTCTTCTTGACGTTGGCAACAATACTCTCACTGAGGTTTTTGCTCTATCTCCTTTAGTTTTTAAATTAATTTTTTTAACTTTTTAATTTCGCCGCTAGGGGCGCTGTAAGTCCTCTCAATGGGTTTTCCAGGGTCACTTACCTAGGGGTAGACCTTACTTCCATGACCCTAGGAGGCACTGGTTCCGAATAAAAGCCGTGCAACGCAATTTTGAAACACCCTGTATAGGTGTACTTAAATTATTTTTGTCAGCATAATGACCTGCTGCACCTATTATAGATCAAGCATAATGAGCCAATTTTTAATATTGTGTGTATCGTAAGAATGCTGATCAAAGCTTTTATAATGATATTTTTGTACCATTATTTTTATCTGGTGTTTTGAAATGGTGCTAAAAAATGGGATTTACTGGATTGCCTACTGAAATAAATGACTGTAAGGAAATGGTTATTTTCTTGAATAATCTATTTTATAAAGTAAAAACACTTAAAAAGTAGGATAAGATAATTTTACTGGTATGAAAAAGGTAACGTATTTTTACTAGCGTGTATCAACTTTACGTAGAACACAATAATTACGGTCGTATTCACCGCTAACCTGACTGGCGCGGCGGTTAACCGTGAGTCAAACTCTGATAGGCGTAAAACTAGTTTTCTTTCTTAAACCCTTTTAGTGCTACGTCGCCTGAGATATCAATGTACTATATTCGGTCCTAATGTACCAATGTACTATATTCCCCCATGCCCTTTAATAAGACTAAAAACCTGCTTGCACCGGTTATACTCTATTCATTTAGAACTGGCGCTTGAGAAATAGTGCTTTCCCCCACGCTAGAAGCGTAACCATAGTTACGCTCTTCATGCAGCCAATAGTAAGCCTTCTTCGTCACTTTGACGTGGATAGTTGCTATGGTTACCGATCGGTGGTGGGGGAAGGAAATATTTTCAAGCGCCAGTTCAAAATGAACAGACTATAGTCGGGCATGCGGGGCTTAGTCTGTAGTCTGTACTATATTCGGCCACGCCCATATTAATCACGTGATCGAAAAAAACTCACTATCAAATCATATCTCACTACAAAGGTCTCATATATCTCACTCAGTAGGTCACATGATGGGGAAAATGTGACGTCAAGACGGATATAATCCATTAAAACCTATGGAGAACTTTAGGCCCCTAGGGTTAAACTACCAATAAGAAGTTTTACTTCCGGTCTTATTAGCAGTGAATACGGCCTATAGTTTTAGATCTTTGACTTTTTTTAACCAGCCCCACTATACAATCAAGTATTTAATTCATGCACGTAAAACATACTCTTGAAATCAGCTTAGCTTCTTAATTTGTTGTTCGGATCAAAGACAGTGTATTTCTGAGTAGACAAGCAAACATCTCTGCAGTACCAAAACTATAAAAACATAAACTCAATAATTTTTCTGGATTAATAATCGCAAAACCCAACAAAAGTGTTCAGATCAGAGTACTCGAGGTCCTCAATGGGTCACTCATTACTCCGATGGTTTAAAAGTAAATAATCTGGAATAGGGTGACAATTTCGATCAATGGAATGCACTATCACAGGTGGGAACAATTTTTAGGGTAGCCAAAACTTATGCCGTTAAAACACACTTCCATTCTATTTGATTAAACAATGAAAAGATGATCACGGCAACATTTGTTTCAGCGCTGGCGTGAGTTCATCTATAGAAAGTTTTCGCATGACAATGAATTGTTTTAGGGATGGAAGCTAAGGTTTCTCTAGATGCGATGTTTCTGTTCTTAAAAATATATTTAACCGATGGTTTTGAGAGTTTTCAACTGTATAGTTTGTATACCTATGGTTATAGAAAAAGAGAGAGAGTGAGAGAGAGAGAGAGAGCGTGCGTTTGTGTATTGAAACTTAAGTTATGAGAAGATTTTGCTGAACAAAGAGGAAATTTTTAAAATAAGAAGTAAGAAATACCATTTAAAATAACTTTTTAATGCATAGAAGATTTTTGAGAAGCCTGTATCATTTTAAATTGAAGTCTATAGTTAAGTGTTTCACACATCAATCCTTAATTTTAGAATTCTGTTGAACTTTTGAGTGTGAAATGTTCGAATTTAGTTTTCTAATTTGTTTGAATTTCTATTAAAACAAATATTAAAATATCTCTAAGTTGTTAACCCTTGTTGGTGACCATTTTTCCGTTATAGTCGGCTAGACTAAAAGCTCTCCCTCCGCTCTCTTGCGTTACCTTCATATACCGTGCTGATGAGCCCTAACAAGGGCGAAACCGGTCCACGGTTTTAGGCGATGCTTGAGAGCTGGAGTTTTCTCACCTATTCCTCTAACCAGAGGTAGTGGTAAAATACTCCCTTTTCAATTCTTAACTATGTTTTTGCGTGTTTTATGCCCTAAAATTTCTATAGCTCACTAACGTCTTTAGTTAGTTAAAGGATTTTGAAAAGTAGTATAACGTTTTCGACATTCAAACATATAAAAATGTTTAATCAGTGACATTACCGGAAATAAATACCAGTTAATTACATTATTAACTTAAAACATGCTTATTCTCGGAGTAAAATGTACATTTAAATTGAATGAATATTTTTTACAATTTAAAAAATACTACCCGCTTTCGGAATAGAAGCCCATATAAAGATAGATACTATGTTTAAATACATCTTTATGTAAAAACAAATTTACGTACAACAAAGGAAAACACACTATATATAAAAAAATCTAAACAAGCATGCAACTAAACACTATCGCTTTCCCATTGGTTTTTTTCCTCACCCCTTTTACTAACCTAAAGTTTTGTTCAAACTTAACCTTGCTAAACTATTGGTTCCAAGGCACAGTTTAATATAATAACCTGGTTTCATGTCAAATGTGCGTGACTTATCTGTGAATAACGTGACTAAAGAGTTAATATTGTAGGAGGAGTGAAGCATTCGGAAGTTCGATATAAACTTGGTTAGCACGCTTTTCTAAGGCTAAAAATATCCATTATTTTCATGCAAACTCTTAAGGTGTGAGTGAATAATTTGGAGAGGTACATTTAAAACAGTTAACATCTTACACATAGGTGATATTAACTAACTTTTTATTCATTGGTGATTTAGCATTTTAGTTGGGTTGTCAAAAATATGTTCTAAACTCTTTTGTTCCGCTCACAACATAGGTATCTAAGAATACTTTTTTGTCCTTACTTTAGTAGTGTGATCAGCTAGAACACTTATAGAGGAGAGGAGGGTATTATGGAATAGTCGGGTAATATGGAACACCTGAGTTTATGCTCCCCCTCGTGCTGCTAACACCCGGCAATGCCACGAAAGTCTTAAGAAATCCCCCATGATGAAGTGCGCAAAGAGTTTAGCTTCTTGTTGTTGTCTGATCAGTTGCAGCAAAGAAAAGTGTGTTTTAGGATTTTCGAAAGTTTTTGACGGTAAATGTTCAAACCTTTTAGCCTACCAGTAACTATGAGACTTTGATTTTGTTGTTAAGCATAATGTACACTAAAAGATCAGTAGTTTCTTATACAGCAGTCATTTTTTAGCTATCCATGTTTTATCGGTCAGTAAAAGGGTTCTTAGTACAAGATGGACTGTCAGGTATTATGGAACATTCCATAAGCAAAGGGTCAGAAAAAGACGCTTATGTTTGCGACTATTGTAAATAGACTCATGAACAAAACTATTTGAACGTTAATTGTTAAATATATTTTTATAGTTAAGATTAACTATGTTCTCTAAGGTCTAATTAGTTTTCAATAGCTGTAAATCCAACTGTTCCATATTACCCGACTGTTCCATATTACCCTCCATTTGTAACTTTTTCTTAAAGTAAATTTTTTGATTAAAAATAAATGCTGATTTATTTGACCATTGGACCTTCATTGTCATTAGTTATAGTATGTACTTAAAATGACTCAGCTGATTTTATTAAAAACTAATAGAGTTATTCTTAAATATATAAAGGGTGTTCCATAATACCATCCTCTCCTCTACGTATATGATTGTGTTGATAGATATAGGATGTAAGATACTTAGAATATGAATGTGTTCAGAAATTAAGATTAAAATAATCTAAGATCTAAGAACACATTTTCTATCTCTTTATTTAACGTTTAGCAACAATTGAAAGCACTATTTTTAGAACACATTATTGGATATCTACTTTTTCTTATATGTTTAGAACACTGTCACAATGACATGATAAAGTTCTAAAGTGTTCTAGAACAACGCAAACAAAATTGTTGTCAATTCGAGGACAAAAAATGTGTTTTTTTAATTTGTTGTGGGAACGATCACAGAGTGCATGTGTTCCGGTTTAACTGAGGTTTCTCGTTTTGACAGGTGAAAATGGTTGATAAATTGATAAGACGAGGATACCATCTAACAGTTAAATATTAAAAAGTTAAAAGTAAGTTAACTTTTTTAGTACTTTTCCTTTTTTCTATTTTTTAATTCGTAGTAGTACTGAAAATTAACATGCTTTTAAAACTAGATATTAAAACAAGCTAGTTTTTGAATCTTTTTATATATTCCTATCATTTAAAATTGCTTAGCTGTAGTAAAATCAATCCTCATTCATTTCTTTTCATTCCCTGTTTCTCTTGCCTTTCCCTTTATCATTGTGTGTCTTATCTTTCTCTCTTCCTCTTTATCTTTTTCAGTCAGCGAGGCATTATCAATATTTGAACGACACTGTTCAATATATATTAAACTATAATCAACTTAATAAGGATTTCCGAAGCATTTTAAAAATATTTTATGGTGAATGTATTTTTTAATTATCTTAGTTATAAAAAATAATTTTTCTATCTCGGCGGACATGCACATTAGAACGAAGCTGTTCTTGTGGATTTTAAATGCTGTGAACATTTTATTTACTTTTAAACGATTGAAATTTTTTTATCTTAAGTAATCATAATTACTTAAGATAACTCTGAAAAAAAACCTTCTGTGGTCTCAATATTAGAAGTTTGCATTTTGCGTCTGGCTTAAGTTAGTTGGCACTGGACGAGTTAGTGAAATATTTATAGTAAAATTCCGTTTTTTATACAGTCGAGTCCGCTTAATGTGATCGCAATTGTCCGAAGCTAAACTGATAACATTATCCGATCGATAACAATAAGCGATCTCATATCAAAAGCAGCAAACAGTGTGACTAGATTGTTTGCATTAAAATCAAAATAATGTAATCGTAATAAATGTATTCCAAACACTATTTTTAAACTTGGTAAAATTTTAAGGGGGGAAATATAAGAGTAGTTCAATTAATAAAAGTAAAATAATCGCTTACTTTGTATTTTTATTTGTATAGAAAGGTCTTTTTTCCACTCCATTATATCCTTCCACTCCAATAAACCACTTATTTATTAAACAAAGGGTAAAATTTAAATCTCTTATCACAGACATCTGTAAAGCGTCGATCTTGGTGGTTTCTTTAACCAATCACAAGCATGGATTCGGACCCCCCCCCCCCGATAACCGTTTTCTTTCAATATATGCGGAACGTTTTCTTTAAATCTCTTAAAATAAAAAAAGCTCCAGATGCTCTCATGGGGCAGATGTTTACTTGTAATAATTGACTTTCAAAATGAAACTCGAACTCAAAAGTGGTCGTTTTAAAGGGGATATGGACAAATTTTGATAACATTAAGCGGAGTGTTGATCCATAGTTGATCACAATAAACGATGTATCTTACATTAAATTAAATAGGAATGATCGGGACCTGTTGATTTCGATAACATTATCCGATTGATAACATTAACCGTGATCACATTAAGCGGATTCAACTGTAGCTTTAATTCATCAGTGAAAAAACCGACGAGCTTTTTTTGCAGAATGAAAACATGAAAACCAGAATGTATTCTACATAATCTATGTATTTTTATCAAGGTCAGAGAAATGCCAGTACCTTTCTCGCAATCGCAATAATACCCATAAAACCCCTCTTTCTACCATCCCGAAATCTTCTAAGCCGTTCCATTCTTCCACAGACACTTCCAGAGGGGGGATAACCGGTGAGTCCATGCATAGTTTATCGCTAGCTCCCGGGCGAGGCCTAACCACCTACTTATTCTCCTCTCCTTATCCCGAAGTCAGCAAAGTTCTTCTATCTCTCCTTACTTCTTGTGTGAAAAGTTTGTGCAACTCTAGAGGGGGGAGAATATCAATATGCTGTAGTGTGTCTGGGGGGTTCGATTTCTTTTCGGTTGTGCGGTGGGGGGAAAAGGGGTTTTGAAGATATTGAAGGGAGGATTGAAGGTTGTGATATGTTAGGTGATCTGTCAGGGAGAGTGAGGAATGGAGGTTGTTTTTTTGGGGGGAGAGAAGAATTTTATAGGCTGTTGTGTGGGATTGCGTAATGTGTTTGTTTCAAAGTTTTAAAATGGTCTAAATTGAGGGAGTTTTTGAACTTGAAAAACCCTCACTAAAAGGATAAAAAAAGAGGGTTGTCTACAGAAATCCCGTTACAACGAATACCGATACAACAAAATATCCCGTAATTACGAAAAGCCCTGAAAGTCCCCAACCGTTTTTATTTTAATTACCGTTACAACGAAGGAATTCCGTTAAGTTCGTTATAACGGTATTTTACTGTATATATGTTTTACTAGAAAAACACTCACATAAGACCCAGTTTAAACAACTAAGATCCTCTATGTATTTAATCTGAATTGAATCTAGCTTTTAAAAATATTTCTTAACTAGCGGATATGCCCGGCCTTGCACGGGTGGAGTGTATAATTTTTTTAAATTAAAATTTCTCAAAATATATTTATAATTTTTAAATCAGCAATTACCAATCATGGTATCCCAGACGTCTTTTTCCTATCCCGGTGTTCCCGGTAATTTTCCTATCTCGATGTTCCCGGTAATTTTCCTATCCCGATGTTCCCGGTACTTTTCCTATCCCGATGTTCCCGGTAATTTTTCTTTTCCCGGTGTTCTCGGCAATGTTTCCTAGTAAATTAATGAACAAAAATAACAAATTTGAAACAATAATAAAAGATCTAGTAAATTTTAAAGTCTAGTGAACCGCTTCATTTGAAACAATGTTTTATTTTCAACTCGTTTTCCATGAAAATAATTTACACTGTATATATTTTGTATAAATTTTTTAAATTAAATTTTCTCAAAATATATTTATAATTTTAAAATCAGCAATTACCAATCATCCCGGTATCCCAGACGCCTTTTTCCTATCCCGGTGTTCCCGGTAATTTTTCATATCCCGATGTTCCCGGTTATTTTCCTTATCCCGATGTTCCCGATCATTTTCCTTATCCCGATGTTCCCGATAATTTTCCTATCCCGATGTTCCCGATAATTTTCCTATCCCGATGTTCCCGATAATTTTCCTTATCCCGATGTTCCCGATCATTTTCCTTATCCCTATGTTCCCGATAATTTTCCTATCCCTATGATCGAGGTAATTTTTATGTCCAGGTAATCCCGGTACTTTTTTTCCCTATCCCGATGTTCTCGGTAATTTTTCTTTTCCCGGTATTCTCGGCAATGTTTCCTAGTAAATTAAAGAGTCTAGTGAACAAAAATAACAAATTTGAAACAATAATAAAAGATCTAGTAAATTTAAAAGTCTAGTGAACCGCTTCATTGGAAACAATGTTTTATTTTCAAGTCGTTTTCCATGAAAAAAAATTTTCACTTTTCCATAAATATTTAAATTTTAAAGGAAAAAATCTTGAAATAAAAGAAAGTAACGTTTCAAAATTAATTATTTGAATTTATTTTGGTGTTTTTAAAACAGATATAGTTTTTAAATGGACAATTATCGAGTTTTTCCTGTTAAAATATTAAATGTTTGAAGGTTTTCATCTAGTTAACAATAGTGAGTCGAGCAGATCTACTCTAGTAGAGAAATGGAGAAATAAGCGTTTTCGGCTATAAATTCGCTAATTACTCGTAATTATTCGATTTTAAAGCTTTGAAAACTATCTTAAGTTACTCCCCGACTCGGAATACGTCTATATGTCGAGTTTGGTTTCGGTCCGTGGCCCATTTCAAGAGATTACCCCGGACATACATACCCACACACATACATACACACATCGCCCGTTAGCCTTTTATTTATACAGAGACTAGCGGATATGCCCGGCCTTGCACGGGTGGAGTGTATATATTTTTTTTAAATTAAATTTTCTCAAAATATATTTATAATTTTTAAATCAGCAATTACCAATCATCCCGGTATCCAAGACGTCTTTTTCCTATCTCGGTGTTCCCGGTACTTTTCCTATCCCGATGTTCCCGATAATTTTCCTATCCCGCTGATCGAGGTAATTTTTATGTCCCGGTAATCCCGGTAATTTTCCCGATGTTCCCGGTAATTTTCCTTTTCCCGGTGTTCTCGGCAATGTTTTCTAGTAAATTAATGAGTCTAGTGAACAAAAATATCAAATTTGAAACAATAATAAAAGATCTAGTAAATTGAAAAGTCTAGTGAACCGCTTCATTTGAAACAATGTTTTATTTTTAAGTCGTTTTCAATGAAGAAAATTTACACTTTTCCATAAATATTTAAATTTTAAAGGAAAATATCTTAAAATAGGGGAAACTAACGTTTCAAAATTAATTATTTGAATTTATTTTGGTGATTTTACAACTCATATAGTTTTTAAATGGACAATTATCGAGTTTTTCCTCTGTTAAAATATTTGATATTTGAAGGTTTTCATCTCGTTAACAATAGTGAGTCGAGCAGATCTGCTCTAGTAGAGAAATGGAGAAATAAGCGTTTCGGGCTATAAATTCGCTAATTACTCGTAATTATTTGATTTTAAAGCTTTGAAAACTATCCCAAGTTACTCCCCGACTCGGAATACGTCTATACGTCGAGTTTGGTTTCGGTCCGTGGCCTATTTCAAGAGATTACCCCGGACATACATACATACATACACACACACATCGCCCGTTAGCCTTTTATTTATACAGAGACTAGCGGATATGCCCGGCCTTGCACGGGTGGAGAGTATAATTTTTTTAAATTAAATTTTCTCAAAATATATTTATAATTTTTAAGTCAGCAATTACCAATCATCCCGGTATCCCAGACGTCTTTTTCCTATCCGTGTTCCCGGTAATTTTCCTATCCCGATGTTCCCGGTACTTTTCCTATCCCGATGTTCCCGGTACTTTTCCTATCCCGATGTTCCCGGCACTTTTCCTATCCCGATGTTCCCGGTACTTTTCCTATCCCGCTGATCGAGGTAATTTTTTATGTCCCGGTAATCCCGGTAATTTTCCTTTTCCCGGTGTTCTCGGCGATGTTTCCTAGTAAATTAATGAGTCCAGTGAACAAAAATAACAAATTTGAAACAATAATAAAACATCTAATAAATTGAAAAGTCTAGTGAACCGCTTCATTGGAAACAATGTTTTATTTTCAAGTCGTTTTCCATGAAGAAAATTTACACTTTTCCATAAATATTTAAATTTTAAAGGAAAATATCTTAAAATAGGGGAAACTAACGTTTCAAAATTAATTATTTAATTTATTTTGGTGTTTTTACTACTTATATCCTTTTTAAATGGACAATTATCGAGTTTTTCCTGTTAAAATATTTAATTTTTGAGGTTTTCATCTCGTTTACAATAGTGAGTCGAGCAGATCTGCCTGGTAGAGAAATGGAGAAATAAGCGTTTCGGGCTATAAATTCGCTAATTACTCGTAATTATTCGATTTTAAAGCTTTGAAAACTATCCCAAGTTACTCCCCGACTCGGAATACCTCTATACGTCGAGTTTGGTTTCGGTCCGTGCCCTATTTCAAGAGATTACCCCGGACATACATACATACACACACACATATATACATACATCGCCCGTTAGCCTTTTATTTATACAGAGACTAGCTGATTTGCCCGGCCTTGCACGGGTGGAGAGTATAAGTATTTTTATTTTGTGTTTTCTTAAAATACATTTATTATTATGTAAATCAGCAATAACCAATCTTCCCGGTATCCCAGGTGCCTCTCTCCTATCCCAGTGTTCCCAGTAATTTTTCCTCTCCCGATGTTCCCGGTAATTTTTCCTCTACCGATGTTCCTGGTAATTTTTTCCTTTCCCGGTGTTCCCAGTAATTTTTCCTCTCCCGATGTTCCCGGTAATTTTTCCTCTCCTGATGTTCCCGGTAATTTTTCCTCTCCCGATGTTCCCGGTACGTTTTCCTATCCCAGTGTTACCAGTAATTTTTAAATCACAGTGTTCCCGCTCTAGTAAATTAATAAATCTAGTGAACAAAGTAAAAAAACTGAAACTATATAAAGCGGATATGCCCGGCCTTGCACGGGTGGAGAGTATATATATTTTTTTAAAATTAAAATTTTTAAAAATATATTTATAATTTTTAAATCAGCAATTACCAATCATCCCGGTATCCCAGACGTCTTTTTCCTATCCCGGTGTTCCCGGTAATTTTCCTATCCCGCTGTTCCCGGTAATTTTCCTATCCCGATGTTCCCGGTACTTTTCCTATCCCGATGTTCCCGATAATTTTTCTATCCCGATGTTCCCGGTAATTTTCCTTTTCCCGGTGTTCTCGGCAATGTTTCCTAGTAAATTAAAGAGTCTAATGAACAAAAATAACAAACTTGAAACAATAATAAAAGATCTAGTAAATTGAAAAGTCTAGTGAACCGCTTCATTTGAAACAATGTTTTATTTTCAAGTCGTTTTCCATGAAGAAAATTTACACTTTTCCATAAATATTTAAATTTTAAAGGAAAATATCTTAAAATAAAGGAAAATAACGTTTCAAAATTAATTATTTGAATTTATTTTGGTGTTTTTACAACTGACATAGTTTTTAAATGGACAATTATAGAGTTTTTCCTGTTAAAATATTTGATATTTGAAGGTTTTCATCTAGTTAACAATAGTGAGTCGAGCAGATATGCTCTAGTAGAGAAATGGAGAAATAAGCGTTTTCGGCTATAAATTCGCTAATTACTCGTAATTATTCGATTTTCGAGCTTTGAAAACTATCCCAAGTTTCTCCCCGACTCGGAATACGTCTATACGTCGAGTTTGGTTTCGGTCCGTGGCCTATTTCAAGAGATTACCCCGGACATACCCACACACATACATCGCCCGTTAGCCTTTTATTTATACAGAGATTGATTTTTATTAAAACTTAAGTCAAAAAGATAAGATCTAGAACATAATGTATCTGGATGATTCTCTAGAAATGTGAAAAATTGTGAGCAAAAATTTTGGAAAATTAAAATTCTTCCAAAACTTCTGATTTTTTTAAAAATATTAGTTGAGAAGCTTCTAGTTGATGTCCAATGAGCAACAGTGAAGCTTAATAACATTTAGATAGAAAAAAAATGTTTACAAAATCAAATTTTTCAAATTAGGGTAATGAGGTTAGGTGTCAGTACAATGAAACATAAAAAGCGTATCACAGTTGAAAAAAAGTTCATTGCAGAATGCTTTTTTATCAAGCTATCATCATCTAATGTCCTTGAAAACTGAATATGTATAATTAAAAAAAGGCTTATCCCACAAAACGTAGTCATGGAAATGTAAACATTGAGCCTCTCCGGTATTACCGTGGCTGATTCATTGGCTCACCGAGCGTGGTAACTTTTGAGCGGGAAATGAGCTCAGAAAAAGAGTTAAATTATTATTATTAAAGGGTCCGGAAAGAAGTTATTAGACTAGAAAGTTTTATCGGATAAAGAGTCCGTTAGTACCACATATTAAAGTTTAAAGAATATATTAAAGTTGTCGAACGAGTTAAAAATATAGATCATTATTTACCATCAAAGAATAAATGAATATTACCAAGAAAATTCTCAAGTTATGAGGGTCTATCAAACTTTAAGAATAATAATAATAATAATAAAGAAACATTTTAGAATACTATTAACAGGAAAATAAATTTTCTTACTTGAATTTTGACTTTTAAAACAAGAACTAATTAGTAAATAAACACATCATTGCGTTGCCAGTTTCGGACTTCTAATAAAGAAATTGTTTGAGCTTTTAAACCGAAAATTAGTAATTCTTTCGCCATTTCTTTTGTTTTTCATACTTCGACCTGAAAATTTCACAATAACCATAAAATCATGATACCTCTAACATATCCAAATCTCAATAATATACTCCTTTTCGTTTAGAAGATGTGGATGCCAGGATAATGACGGGACATGATAATAACGTTTTTATAGTAATTCCTTCGCCATTTTTTATTTTTTTATATTTAGGGCTACAAATTTCACATTCGCCATAAAATCATAATACCTCTAACATATCGAAATTTCAATTTTTTACTCTGTTTCGTTTAGGAGACATGGATGCTAGGATAATGACATTTTAGCATACGCTCTGTTATGAACAGTTCAAAGTAGAAATTTCCTAAGTTAAATAATTTATAATCGCACTAAAAGTGAATACCCACTTATTCTGACTATAAATAATTATTAAAAAGAAGAATTGCTTCATTCTGTCAATTTTATGTGCCTCATAATTAACTAAAATGTTCATGTCAGGTAAATAACGCTATTGCCTGGGACAACCATGTTTTAATTCGAAAATGTTATTTAAAAAATTCAAAAAATTTCTTCCACAAATACATAAACTATAAGATATGATTAATAATATTAGGTAAAAAAATTGGGAAAAAATATGCTTTTAGTACACTAAAATTCCTTTTGTTTGAGCATATGTCAGTAGTGGGACAAGCCAAAATGATGAAATTTTGAGCTTTTAAGTTTTTTAATTCCTTAATTTTTGCTCTCAAAAATTATTATACATATGTTCCATACTTATCATAAGACTATTTATCAGAATGTTGTAAAGAAAAATTAATTTTAGGACAATACTTGGTTTTTGACCCCTGGACCGCAATTTTTCACATTTATAGAGAATCACCCATCTGCTGTTTTTCTCCAAGCTAAGGTATAACGTAACACTTCGATAGAAATTCTAGATTTTTCCCATTTGATCATTTGTAAACCATGGGCTTTATAATTACGGTCTCGTTTGTATTTTCAAATATGATATGTTAATGAATATGTTAAATGAAACCATAACATATCTCCTGTTTAATAAAAGTATAATGTTTTAAGTACTTAATTTCCCCTTTTTGCCCAAAAATCTCGTTTGAAGTTGAGCTATGAGAATATCGGAAAAATATTTTTAATGAATGGTTTTTTACCGAAAAATTTCCCCTTTTTGCCTAAATATCTCATGGAAAATAATTTTAATGAGTGTATTTTAATGAAAAGATCCACAGAAAGATAAAAATAGTCTTGATTACATGTTTTAATAGAATATTTAAAAAACTAGTCCAGGTTTAAATGCTTATTAAACAAAATTTTGCAAAGGCCAAAAGTTCCACATGGTTTAAACTATACTTCACGAAGCTAGGAGGAGGAATCAATATTTTTCTTTCCCGGAGTTTCTATTTCCTGTACCTAGGGAGAAAGTTTTTAAGGGGGAAAAAGTAGTATTTCAAGATATTCAGTTTTTAAAATTGAATGTTTCGAGTTATTGAGGTAGGAAAAAAATGTTCCAGATTTTTTTATTTAAGGTATCGAACTTTTGGAATAAAAAGGCTTCAGTTTTGAAACTGAAAAGTACTGAGTATGTAATTCCTTACTGCACCATTAAAAAACAAAAATTTGAATTTGAAACTGTTATTTTTTAAATGAATGAATGTTTTTCTAAGTTTGATCTTCGTTAAGAAAAACTAAAAGTCTGTAAAGCATATACATTTTTTTTTACTTTCCCTTGTTTTTAAAATAAATGCATGGCATTTTTTTACTATCATCTGCTTTTGTCCTGATGCTTTTATACATTTCGGCTTAGTTCCTGTTATTGAAATGTTAATGTAGTTTGATACTTTTTAATTTATTTTTCTCTATTGTTTTTCATATACAGTTTGCAAATAATTGCAAGGTTTCGTTTGAGATAGTTCATTAAATCTTTGCGGTTTGTTATCTAAAAGAACAGAAACACAGGAACTTATATTTATTTATTTTTATATTACAATGAAATACATTTTTTGGGAAACACCATTATTTAAAAGCAAAGTTTCAAAAAACAACTTCCAGTTTACATCATCCCCCAAAGAGGACCATTCTTTGTAGTTAATTAAAATAGGATTCCCATAACATAATATAGTTTTTTTAATCCTCTAATTACGAACTAAATTATGAAAAATAAGACAAAAGTGTATTAGTTGTTTGATATGAGAGGTTTGTGGATATGGAATGGTTTCGGGTGTTTTTTTGGTTCAAAATAACGTAGTAAAATGATAATAAATATTTTAATGATACAAAAACATAAGATGTGCATTAGGGTGTCCCTTAAAATCGAAGGTCGGGGAAACTTTTGCTCCACCCCCCAATTTTGTTCCTTTTGGTACCCTAAGACTGTGGGCAAAATCTTAAATCGATCAGATAATATTAACACGTGCCCCAAACGGCCTAAAATTTGAAAATTTTGACTTTTTTCTAATTTTTTTGAAAATTTTTAAAAATATGTTTTAAAAATCCGTTTCCGAATAATAGGGCTCTAACACATTTAAACAATCATATTTGACCGTTTTTCATTACTAGTTAGGCCAAAATGCCCAGTTTGTAGCCTACTCATCAATCAGAAAATCATCAAATTTGTCCATTTTATACTAAGAATAGAAGAATCAAAAGGCAGTGGTAAACGACTTAAAACCGCAAAATTCCATGGCTAAACACCATTTGTAGACCATATTGATGTGGATATAAATTTTCTGGAGCACAAATTAATTATTGGTTGCTTAATTACAGACGCCATATTGGATTGCATTAAAACTTAAAAAAAATTCTGGAAAAAAGGTATGGGCATGTTTGATATCGGGTAATGGGTGTTTGAGGTTTCTAAACTCAATTAAGACTAATAAAATTATCTTAGACAACTTTTTAAAGCTCTTTACGCAATTATAAGGGCCAGCATATCTCCTAATACAAGTACAAACCATGTTTTCAGAACTATAGATATGGTAATAAATTCTAAACACATAAAACTGGCAAGAGAAATTCTGGAAACAAGTTAAAAAAACAGACTGAAAAGCTGAAGTTAATACAAGATTAACCCGCTCTTTATAATAATTGAGTTAACCTATCAGACGGTAAGCAATTAACCCAGGTTTATAGAGACTGTTCTTCTATTTTATCATAATTTTATTCGTCAAAGTAAAAAATACCTGCAATTGAACAAATTAGTCATTAAAATCTAAGACACTTATATTTTCTATTTAAGTATCATAAATATTATCAACAGTTTCTTAAAATCATTCTTTCTTTAAAGTCTTTTTGTGAGTCAGCTATTCTTCGCTCTGTAAGTTTTCTACCTCTACATTCTCACAAAGAAGACTCTGATACTTTAAAATAATTTAATTCCATAAACAATTTTTACGAAAAATTTACTCGAAACGTTTGTACTTCCTCGAGGACGTTTACTGATGAAAGGTTGACAGTGCGAAGAAAAACTAAGGGTAAAGTAGAAGAGTTATTAAAATTGTAGTTGATATTTAAACTTTCTTACAGCCACGGACAAAATAACAGTGTTTAATTGTTTTAATGACATTAATAAATTGAACGGCTGGTATTTTTTATGTTAATGTATAAAATTATGATAAAATAGAAGAACAGTCTCTATTAATATGGTTAATTGCTTACCTTCTGAGAGTATAACTAAATTATTATGAAAAGTGGGTTAATTTTGTATCAACTTCAGCTTTTCAATTAACTTATGGAATAAAATACTCGTGGACACACTGGAGTCTGTTTTTTTTAACTTGTTTCCAGAATTTCTCTTGCCAGTTTTATGTGTTTAGAATTTATTACCATATCTATAGTTCTGAAAACATGGTTTGCACTTGTATTAGATGGGCTGACCCTTAAATTGCGTAAAGAGCTTTAAAATGTTGTCCACGATAATTTTATTAGTCTAAATTGATTTAAGAAACCTCAAACATCCATAACACGATATCAAACATGCCCATAGCTTTTTTCTAGAATTTTTCAGTTTTAATGCAATCCAATATGGCGGCTGTAATTAAGCAACCCATAATTAATTTGAGCCCCAGAAAATTTATATCCACATCAATATGGTCTACAAATGGTGTTTAGCCATGGAATTTTGTGGTTTTAAGTCGTTTACCACTGCCTTTTGATTCTTCTATTCTTAGTATAAAATGACCAAATTTGATGATTTTCTGATTGATGACTAGGTTACAAACTGGGCATTTTGGCCTAACTAGTAATGAAAAACGGTCATTTATGATTGTTTAAATGTGTTATAGCCCTATTATTCGGAAACAGATTTTTTAAACATATTTTTAAAATTTTTCAAAAAAATTAGAAAAAAGTCAAAACTTTCTAACTTTAGGCCGTTTGGGGCACGTGTTAATATTATCTGATCGATTTAAGATTTTGCACACAGTCGTAGGGTACCAAATGGAAAAAAATTGGGGGGTGGAGCAAAAGTTTCCCTGAATTTTTGAAAAAACGCCCAAATAAGGGACACCCTAATGTGCATTGTGCAGGATGCGGTCTTTTGTCAAGCCCTAAAGACAAAAGTTGTTTTTCCACCAAAAGAGTGTTTTTGTAAAGAAAACAGTTTTACAGATATCTTTTTGCTTTACTGGGAAGACAAGTTACAAAACACCGCGTAAGTCTCGATTTTATAGTTAATTTTGGTTTGTCTACGTCCACTTTGTTTAAAAGCGGCTTCAGTGAAACAGTAACCGAAATAAATAATTATGATTTGAAATTACAAAATTGAAGATGTCCCTACCTATCTGACTGTGAGGTTGTCACCTAGATTGTCAAAAGGTGTTACTCAGGGTGTTAAAAAATGACCCCGACTAAATTAAAAGTGATGTATCATTTCAAACCCCTTGACAAGGAAAACTATCAACAAGTTGTTATTAATTCGATATTATTAGGGGTTCCGTGAAACTTGGACATTTTCGCGAGGTTGAAAATGTTGAGAAACGCTACCCTAAACTATCATCCCAACCACTAGTTTGATGTCAAGAACACGTTAAGACCCGTCATCCCACGTGAGCACGCACAAACAAATAGGGACACATCCAATTTACATCCACCCCGGAGATGCTTCGGTCACGGTTACAGTTACTCCTCCTCCGAGAGATTGCTTGTCTCGTGCTTAAAGGGAGCTACTCGGTCACGTGCCAAGTTGAGCGGTCTGCGTGCCCGTAAAAGAGGGTTAAGATATGGTCCGGTTACTCTGTGACGCCATCGTATCAACATCTTGGAAAATTTCCTACTCTGCAAAAAATACGATATACGAATTTGCTACGATAATGAAACACAATAGTGAACACTTTCAAACCAAAAGTATTTTGATTGCATTGCGATTGTGTTGTGCGAAGAAAAGGTAGTCTTGTAAAAGTGTTTCTAAAAAAGTTCAGTCCAGAAAATATGTTCTTTTAGTGTGTGTTTCCAAATTTATAGAAACTTTGAGATTATAAACGCATTTTACAAAGCTATTTTTGGAGCACATTTATGGATAGAACTTATTTCATCACTTTTCAAGAATATTAAGGACAAAAAAAGTGTCCTTAAATGCGTTTATAACGTTTTTATTTTTGTGTGTAGCGTTTGCACTGTAACAACAAATGCTAGTGTTGTTACACTGCAAACCGGATACACAAAAATAAACACATTTTAGAACACTTTTTTGTCTTCAAATTTACAACCCTTTGGATGTGTTGTTAGGTAAGAACACATTATACTATATTGTGTTATGATGTGTTCTGAATATGTTTGAGAAGCGCTAAAAATGTGATCTACACAGTGACGTGTTCATAAAATAGTGTTATTAAACGTGTTTAAAATCTTAAAGTGTTCTTTAATTTGCTTCGAAACCCTATATAAGAACTCATTTTCTGACACTGAAATTATTTTTAATAACACTTTTACAACACTATATTTTTCTCATACAACTGCGACATAATCGCTATACAATAAAAGCGCATTTGATTAGTAGCACTTAGCGTTACAAAAGTGTTTTTGGCATCCGCAGTGAAGGTTATATAGTGTTATACCTAACAAAAATATAAAGTGTTGTTAATTTGAGGACAAAAAAAAGTGTTCTAAAATGTGTTGTGAGACTTTGCAGGGCATATTTCCTCTCAAAAATGTGAGGGTTAGAAGAATTCGGCAGGTTCATGGTGCTACACTAGCATCGTCATCTTATAGAGGGAATTTTCTAAGGGTTGCAACGATCGCGTCGCGTTTTCTGATCCATAAAATGCACTCCGTGAAGTCGAGAGACGATCTGGGGGAGTGTTAGTCATTGGGAAGGGTTATCGCTGTGTTTATCGTTCGGAGTGTTTGGGTAGGTAAGGATGGTGTTTAAACTACTTTTGGGGCCGTTAGGTGGAAGGATTAGGTATACTCATGGGGTGATGGATCTGAGCCAAAGGTATTCCGTAAGTGCAGGCCGCTGTGCCTTCATTTACAAATATCCACTACATAATTCATAATTTTAAGAGTTTATTTTTTAGTATTTCTATTCCAGAATTATTTAGAAACTGTATGTTAATATATATTTGACTATTTAGTTGAGTTTTAGGATTTAATTAAATTTTATAGGTTTAAGCAATATTTATATGTTTAGAAATTTTAAAATTTTATGAGTGTGTTTATTGCAGATTTTTGAGATAATCTGGAAATCTTAACGTAAATTTACATCGAATACGAATATAGTTATTGTGTCACGTAAACAATTTTATATTTTTATTTAAAAATACAGTTTATTATGTTTTTCAAGTCCTAAACCTAAAATTTATATCCTTATCTTGGATTTTACTGTAGATTTTTAAAACAAAACTTATTTTTGATACAAATTTGGAGTTCCATTTTACCCAATAATAATTTTAAAAAATATTTTTATAAAAAAATGTATCGCTTATAAAGGTAGAAAAGTACTGTAACTGCATTTTAAATCAGGAGTTCATTAGAATGGTTTTTAAAAAAGGAATTATACACATTTTCCCCCTCCAACAACATAAAATATAAGACAACTATCGAACTTTTATGCACGTTCGTTGGAAGTATAGTAAGTTTGCTAACGTGAAGTTTTTTCGTTACCCTCTTCTTAATAAAAAATGTTTTAAATGTAAAAATATTTCACAAACAAGAAAAGTCTTTCCGGAAACCTCTTTAAAACCCGTTCCGTAAATTTCATTCACCGGTTCTCTTCCAAAATAATAAGTTTTAAGCGTTTTTAACAAAGATCCATTAAAAACGTAAATAAATTGCTTTCTTATGGGCCTAGAAAAAGGCAAGTCAGAAGATTATCTTAACGATAATAGACGATGATTTCTTATTATATCTCTTCTAACGGTCTTAGGTAAAAAATAAATTCAAGTAAAGGAGAAAAAATGAGATCTTAAATAGTCATTAAAATATCTCGTTGCTGTCATTATCTTTTCAATGTATTCTTTCTTTAAAATAGTTTCATTGTAAAGAAAGATATTTTTTATCTACAAAACGGAAAATAGGGATTGTTTTTCTCAGGGGGGGCCCATCAGCTCTCATTTTGCGTTCAGTTTTGTGACGTCACTGGTTTAAAAGTTCTCCGCCTACCGAACTGAGTGGCCAATCAGGATTGTTAAGGAAAATCACGGAGATTTTTCTGAAGTAGAAAGGGAGAAAAGTAAAACTCAGGGAAAATATAAACAAGTAGTTTTCTTCTTCTTATGGAAATAAATGCTGAAATTAAAGCAATATTTGTTGTTGCTAGCAGACTACGCGCTGTGTTGTCATCGGTTCGATTCCGGCCTTACCCTTTCCCTGGACTGGGTGTATTTTCCCTCTCTCTCTGTCAGTAAAACAATTATGTTTGTGCCTTGACGAAGGATTATAAGCGGATCCTTGGGAACAAGCACACAAACCGGAAAATACATGTAACACCAATCCATGTTATCGCTATGGATACATAGTTTTACTGTATTTTTTCTTATTAAATTCTAGTAAAACTTATAATCTGAATCATATGATGATTATTTTGTTTCCTTTTTGTTAGGATCAAAATATTTTAGATTACATATTGTTATGGAACTAGTGTTTGAGACTTGTAATGAGATTACAAAGATACTCTTGACGGTGATTTGAGATTATGTATAGAAAATTTAAGTATGAATTCATTGAACACTTCCTATTTATTACAGATTATTGTGTAATTTAGTTTTTTTTTTCAAATAAAAAAATAAGTAAATAAATTAATTTAATTTCTTAAATTTTTGTACTAGTTTTCGGACCGTAACTATAGAAGTCTAAAAGGTAAATGTTTTAATGTTTATTCAAACTATCCAATCAGACACTTAAGGGAAACAAAATGATTTATTCCTAAAAAATCACGCAATTTTGTTGAGCAAAGGGGATAGTTATAATTTCTTTTTCCTTAATTGTCTGATATGCTAGTTTTAATTAACATTTACCTTCTAGACTTCTGGCGACGGTCCAAAATCCAAGACAAAAACTTAATTAAATTAGTTAATTTACTAATTTTTTTTTGTTTAAAAAAAATTCCCATTCCTTCAACATACTCCTTTAAAAATTTCAGATTTTTCTACCAGTAGTTTCGTCTGTAGAGAATTTTAAAGTAGGTATGTTATTTTATAACCACCCTGTATATTTTCCGGATTTTTTGCTTGATCTCAAGGATCCGCTTATTCGTAAAGAAGACACAAGCATCATTTTTATTGACAGAGAGAAAGAGAAAATACACCCAGGGCAAGGCCGGAATCGAACCGACGACAGGTACAGAGCGCAGACTGCTAGCGTATGTATCGCATCATTAAAGAGAAAACTCCTAACATAGAAAAGTCTTACAACTAAACCTGTTGAACCGAAGAATATCCCTCTCTGAAACTTAAATTCCCTAAAACATAGTGCCTCTATTTCAGTCCCACCCAAGTGAATGGGATTGGTTAATAAGACGAAAACCACTGACGTCACTGGTTTAAATCTTACACGCCCCTTGAATTTTTCGTTTCTATGAGAAGAGCCAACCTAGTATTCTAATAACCTTGGTTTTTCTAAGCACAAAAAGAACACTTTGAAGTTTTGAGTAGAGTTTATACGAAACCATTATTAGAAAAAAATGTATAACATTAGGGGATGGAAATTTTAAAATAAGGTTAAGCTCTAAATAATTACCTAATAAGTATAAATAATTAGTTTTACCATAGTTATTTAACATAAAAAGTAACCAAAAAGTATTTTTTTGTCCCTGTAGAAATTGCGTGTAAATGAAAATATTATCGGACTATTACAATAGTTTCGAAAAATTATGTATAATTTTTAAAACTACTTAAAGATGTAAGTATTCATTTTTATGGTAACTCAAGGGATTTTTTTATTAAATTTGATATTGGGGGTTACTTAAGTTCGAATTTAAAATAATTAAATCTTAAAAATTATTTAGGATAATGTTTGTTAAATACAAATGTGATTGGTTTTAAATATGAGAAGCATATAAAGAAGGGGACTTTTATTTTTAGATACAAAGAAATTATTTCAAACAATATTAAATTTCTTTTCATGTTTTAAGAATTGAGTGGGAGACATAAAATGTGGGAACTAAGTGAAATTAATTGTTTTATCGAGACTCCAAATTCTAGAGAGTTCACAACATCGGCATTTTTGTTACAAAATATTTTGAATTACTACGTTTAAGATTAAATTCCACGTTTAAGATTGTCTGTACTCCAAATTGCAAAAGCAACATTTATTGAAATATTAAATTTTTATATTAAACAATTGTAATGACCTATTTGTAATTTTTTCAATGAACATCTTGTTAAAGACTAAAAAATGAAATTATCTCTCACCCATCCCCTTTTTTCATCATAGGATCGAATAACTTTAAAGAGAAAAAACCCATCTTACCATCTTATACTTTTTTAGGTGAAGAAGCAATTTAAGACAAAGTGTTAATCGCTAGAAAAAACTATCGTTATTTCAAGATGAATATTTTTGAAAGCTCATTAAGCGTTTGAAAAATAAATATGAAGTAATCTTCGTGAAAAGACAATTTCAGAGAAAACATTTTGTAACAATTTTCCCCTTTAGTTTTTGTAAATCCAATTTTCTGTTTTATTTTCAAAATTTTAACTGATAACTCATTGATTCAAATAATCAACGAAGTATTTTAAGCATGAAGTTGTGTAATTTATAACGTTGCATATGATCTATTCATCTAGTAATTGAGAGTAAAGCCACGAATTGAATAAAATTTCAGGGGAATGCATAACATCATAATTTAAAATGATTTTTAAGTTTAATTGTTTTTCTTTTAAGCTAGATGTTAAATGTTTAAAATATCATTGTTATGTTGTAATTCTAGAAATGAAATTATCATATATCATAATTCCAATACTGAAATCAATGTTTTATCATACTTTTAGCTAATATAGGAAGTGTGTTACGTCACGAATCCAAAGAACACTGTTCCCTACTTACAGTTTTGGCTGGACATGTTTGAGTAATGTTAAGGAAAATACAGGAAGTATTTCTTGGATTTCCGGTTAAAATAACATTCTACTCCGGTTGAACTCGTCTGTACTTTGAACTTTTCCATTCAGTCTTATTCACTGCTTTTGAACTTTGGTTAAATTGTAAAATAAAGAAAAAAAATCGATCTCGAATTATATTAACTAAAGGGTAGGATTTTCAAAAATATAACAGAAGATTTTCGCCATTTTTGATCCCTCCGAAAATAAATTATATTTGGTATAATAAACTAGTTATTCAGCCAACTTCCTCTTTATTGAATTTTTAAAGCAAAATTATCACAACTCTAATGATCAAATCCGCAAAAACAAAAATAAAACCACAATGAGGAAGTTGCATTAATTTATAATATTTTTAAACCGATTCTTCTTGCAAAAATAAGCAACTGCCCAAAATTTGAGGCCGATCGAGAAATTTTTTGATTGCCAAAGAAATTAAAAAAATCCCCTTTTTAAAAGCGCGCGAAAACGCAAAGAGTTTGGATGTGACGTCATCTTACAATAGGCATTGTTGAAAAGCAATGGAGTTGATGGTATTATTGTTGACGTCATCCTACAGTTTAAACAATAAGGCTAAGCGCGCACTAGAGACTTTTGTCACGGCGACAGAGACAAAATTATCACCCTGGCTATTGCAAGAAGCTAGAGCGAGCGCACAGGCGACGAGACTCTTGGCCGATTGCCAAGAATCTCTCCATAGAAATGCATTGCTCTCGGGTGACTAGTGTTTTAAGTCGCCGTGACGGAAGTCTCTAGTGCGCGCTTAGCCTAAACGTTTTCAGTCACGTGTTTTTTTTCTCGACTTTTAAATTAAAATATTTAATTACCTGTACATTTTTTTTGAAAAACTGACTAGATATTTCATTTTACCATACAAAAAAGTTTGTTTTTGAAAATCTGACACATGCAACTTCCTTATTGAAATCTACACTTTCAAACGCAACCCTAAATTGCTATCCATCCAGACTCATAGTTTTACCCTCAAAAGTCATGTCCTTTAGATTAATCGTCTTCAAAAAAGAAATATCATAGTTCGGAAGGGAATAAAGATAATTTAATTCCCCCTTCCCGAAGTGGGGATAATGCGAATAATTATGCTTTTAACTGCACTACTGAAGCTAAATCAAGTCCTCTTATAAATAAATTGACCTCGTTTTAAGTATACGTGGTTTCGGCTAAACAACCGGATGACTAGTTTTTCTATTGCACTTCCAGATCCAACGAGTGAAAGCTTTCAAGTATCGGGCATTATGGTTTTAATTAAGGAAAGTGTTAGTAAAGAGGGTTTTATGGGGGTGTTAGTTTGGTTTATTAGTATATATTTTCGTAACTGTAACTGGATGCGTTTTAATGATAGTAAAAAAGGAATGATCACAGTTATTACTTTTTAGATAAGTATTTGATAGATAAAATAATTTTTTGTTGGGTTTGTACATGTTTTTATATAATAGAAGGGTTCCTTTGTTTTATCTAAAAAATAGGGTGGGTTGGGGTAAAATGGGTCAGTTTTAATTAACTCGATATAAATCAAATTAAAATTGAATTATTTTCGCTCATTTTTTTGTATTATAATCTTTTATCTGTGTGTGTTGGCAACATTTTCCGACTGTCAAAAATTTAGATTTATAAATTTAAGAACTGAAAAAATATTTTATTTGAACGCAAGGTATATAAACTAACAAGGTATGCTCTTCCGGCGAAAAAGGCGTGGCTTTTGAAAATGACGTCACCCAGGATATATTTCCTATTCACAGCATGGGAAAATGCTTATTTTTGGTGATTTTTATTAAAATAAGGACCAAAGAAACTTTTATAACAGTTTACACTGGACACAATAACGAACTTATTTATAGGTTATCAAGTGTTTTGAAATAGAACAATAATTTTATCTTAATAATAGCCGATCAAAAATATGAACCTTGAGCTCTACAACGATGTGCTTCAATCTCTCTGCTTATTGATTTTAATTACTAACTTGTATAAATGAAATTAAAACAGCTGCTGATACAAAGAAAACAAAATAATTAACCAAATATTCAATCATGAAAACTTTTCAGAACATTCTTGTTATGATAAATTTAATATCGCTGTTCTGCTATGTCAAACTTGAATATCATTGTATCGAAGCAGTTAAGATTTTTAAAACAAAAAATATTCAGTATCTAAATAAATCAAGTACTTGAAAATATGGAAAACAACGGGCTAAAATCTAAGAACTAATTAATTTAATTTAATAATGGATTTATTCAAAATTTTAGTGATTTACCTTTAATGATCCTTTTACAGTGCAGTCAGCTTGTTTATTTTTATTTGAGATTCAGAAATAGTATTCTTAAAATCGTCTGTCACTTTAATTATCTTTTTTAATAAATAAAACTAATTTTTTTAAATAAGTGGGTGATTGTATTCATAAGTTTTAAAACAAACTAAATAATGAATTTCAATAATATCGACCCAATTAATCCTGATGTATCTACGATCTGTTGAATTGCAATGGCGTTGTATTGGCTGATATGCTCGTCATTGATTGGTCCGTTATTTTATATCCTGGGTGACGTCACTTATGAGCATACCTTGTTACTTTATATACCTTGATTTGAACGGTAAATGGTGTTATCGAAAAAACCAACTTCCAAATACCTATATATCTATATATTGTAATACATTACAGCAGACTTTTGTAATATTTTTCCATAAAAGAAAGTCTGAGAGATATTTCAAGCCAATCAGCTTAGAAAAATATGAAATATTTTATCTTTTATAACAATATTTTGTACTTGGGGTAAAATGGGTCATAGTTAGGAGGCCTTCTGTATAAAGTAAAAACAATGTTTTCAACTTATTTCCTTCAAATATATACATTGAACTGTCAAACAAGTTTATTTTTTTCTCCAAATGAAGTATTTTAATTGCTACATTTGAACAATGTTCATTAACTTCGGACTTATACAATTTCATTAAAGTACAACTTAAAACAAATTTTTACAGATAAAAACTGCTTAGCCGATCGCCTTTTTTCTTATTTTCATGTATATTTAGTAATAAATATATTTTTGACATCGTTTTGCAATGAGAACCATTTTACCCCACGTTGGGGTAAAATAGGTCATTATTTTGATGCTAAGTTTAACCAACTTCGGTGCGAAGAGGTTAAGTAAGTTTAACCAACTTATAACTAAAAAGTATTTGATGAAATTAGATGAAAATGTTCTGAAAGATATTAATGTCAAGATCCAATTGAAAGAAATCATTAAAAAGTAATAGTTTTGATTAAATAAAACTTGGAATGTGAAAGTACCTTAAAAATTACCCATTTTACCCCAACCCACCTTACTCAATGGAAAACAATTTTGATTTTAATATTATAAAATAAAAAATAACTATTCCAACACAGATCCAACACAGTTGCCTTTATTAAAAACGCCTTTTTACGAATTTTTATGAGTTAAAAGCAATTTATTTCGAGCAATCAAGGAAAGTTTTTCAACTTTATGAAGTGGGTTCTTTTTCTCAACATCAAGAACGAATTTCTTTTACTTCTTAAACTATCGGCCATGAAGTCCTTTTCGTATTATTAAATTTAGTTTCATTTTTAACTGCATATCGCCTACTTAAAGTTAACGTTAGCAGAAATTGTCGTTTGTATTTTTAAAATAGAAATATACTTACCTTTAGTATGTCCAAAGTGTGTTAGTGTTACTCTAAAATCGAGTAAACTACAAGATTGAAACACAATTTCTTAACAGAATAGATCAAATAAATGTAATTTTCATGACTATGTTAATGGTAATTTTAAAAAGGATTTTCTTCTTTTTTTTCCTTTTTAAAATAACACTTCCACAACATGGTTTCTGAAATAGTCAAGGGTATTTTCAGTTTAGATTATAATAAGCGTCCCACTTCTTAAAATGAGCGAACAAGATGTCACATAAGATATCGATTGCTATAGTATAAAACGAGGGGTCACAAATTTAAACAGAGGAAGGCTTATTTTAACCGAGAGGGGAGAGAAAGCATTTATTTTTATAAAAAAAATCGTAGATAGAATGAATTTCCGTAAATCATAATAAATTCTACAATATAGTAAGTGTATGCAAGCGAAAGATTGACATTAACTGGGAATCGGGAAGTAGGCTTTGACTTTGTTGATTTCCAAGCCTGTTGTTGGACGTTAATATTTGTATTTTTAAAAGAACCTTAGAATAACTAAGTTAAGAATAAGTTCTTATTAAACCCCTGGAATTTTCCATTTCTAAAGCCACACGACATAACATACAACCAACAAATATTGCAAAGCAAAAAAAGTTTAAACTCCCGTTACAACAAAGAACACAGATGTTTACTATTCTCAGCTTTGTGCACGCAGTAGTTGAGATGGAAGTAGTCTCTTTTGAAAAGACTTGGAACATCGGCGGCTGACAACATACTCACAGGGATTACACGGTACGAAGTCATCCACAAAGTGGATTACTGCCACTTCTTTTTAACCATGTAAGACCCTGCATGGCGTAATTGAAAGGTTTTCCTCGGGGTTATTGGTATTTTATTTAGGAGAATCTTCGAAAACGATTTTGATGTTGGCTATTTATTGATGTGGTAAGATGAGTTGAGCTAGGGGGGTGATGTGCTTAATCTGAAATCGATTGTAGATCGTCGTTCTTTTTTTAGATGTAGAGATCAGTTTAGGAATTTAACTTTAGATAAACTGTTTTTGTGATGAATTTTCTATGGAGTACGCATAAACCTTACCTGTCTTGAATATTTTGCTTAAACACTTCATTTTTATTAGTTTGTTTTCTTTAAGTTTAAATAAATAACAACAGTTGGTACAATCACCAAAAGAGAAAAACGTCCTAGTGGACCTCATAGGCCTACGGCTTGGGTTACAAGGTTATTTTAACCGCCAATATTCAGGATTTCAAGCGTATTTTCGAAAACTAGAACTAAGAATTTTTCCCTGATAGACATGGCTTTAGCGTAACGCAACGATACATGCTACTTTTTCTATGATGGTCTCCAATTCATATTCCCTTTTTTGAAAGCTCTCACAAAAACCGTAGATACCTATTGACAATTTCATAGAACATAAGATAAAAAACGTTTTGATCCGTTGAAGTTTTTAAATTTAACATAACTAGCGTTCCGCCTAAATTATTATTACTTATAATAAGTATTTTTTCACATTCTATGTTAAATTCGTAAAATTCTACGGCTTTATAACTTTTTGTATCTTAGGAATACGACACTTCTTGTCTCAAGGTTTTTCGGTGTGCTCTATCAAAAAATTAACACTTTATCAGTAGAAGGACTTAGATAATATGGCCACTTATAGCTTTCGAGAATATGTTTACCGCTTTGAATATGTTTAAATGTTTCAAGATTTAGGTGTTTAAAGTATCCTTTTAACCCGGATCCTGACCGCACAACCTAAAAATTTAGAAAACACAGTGCCCGCAAAGTGAGTCAGTCATTCAGAGCCTAAAAGGATCATCCCCACTATTTCACTTTCACTGTTCATCCTGAATGATTCACTCCTGTGAATAGCTTGTTTGAATAGAACAGTGAAGGCGTAAAGAGTGAAACGGCAATTCACACTTTTCACTTCAGGCTCATTCACGCTGTTACACTTTTAAAATTAATTTTTGATTATCAACCAAAGTGAAAAGTATGAATTAGCATTTCACTTTTTCTCCTTCATTTTTCTATGCAAACTAGTGATTCACTGAAGTGAATCAGTCAGGATGAACAGTGAAAGTGAAACAGTGTGAATGGGCCGAAAGTTCCCTTCAACGCTTTCATTATATTTGGAGTTGTGTAAGTTTTCTTCCCAGTGTGCAATATGCTTCCTGTAAAACTGTTTTCTTTACGCAAAGACCCTTCAAGCAGTAAAAACAACTTATTTCGTTTTTCAGTGATGAAGATGCCGTTCAGCATCAAGCGCTTCACGATCCACCGCAGCTCGAGCCTGCCCGCCCATGGCGGCTCCAAGAAGGGGGAGGACCCCAACAAGGGGGGAAAAGGGGGCGACGGCGGCGGGAAGAAGCCGTCGTCTCGGCCCCGCGGCCTGCCCGCCTCCCAGTCGGTGGACACGGCAGACCTGCGGCGATACGACCACGAGCAACAGCCCCCCGAGGAGCGGGTGCCCCCGCTGCCCCCGCACGACAGGTGGGTCATTCGCTTTTTCTGCATAGTTGGTTTCTTTTACCCCACAGGGAATTTGAAAATACCCTCTAAAACAGGGAAAATACAGAGAATTTTAAAATACCCCTGTAATGGACTCGAACACTGAAGTGAGTACTTACCTTTGTGCTTGGACTTGATACACCAACTGTCACTGTAACCTAAAGACTACGGGTATAAATATAATGTGTTTTTGTATGTATACATTCCTAAATGTAGACCTATCCCTTAAGCTGCTTATATGTAAATTAAGTCCTATACTTGATTGTATATCCTGTGTTATATTTATTTGAATCCACCGTCAGCCAAAGACACGACAACCCCCAAAACAGGAAAAATACCAGGAAATTGAGGATTTTTTAAGAAAACTCTGGTAAAAGGGGAATTGACCAACCCGTAATTCGCTTTTCCCTTCTTCTTTCATCACGAGCGTATTTCCGTAGATCCGAAATATATGGACTTCTTGAATGTGATCTTAAATAAGAAAAAAACACTTTACATAGATCAGTCATGCGCACTATCTAATTCACGACGATGTTCTCAGGCTTATATTCGGAGAGATTTTGTTTGCACTTGCTGATAAAAGCTTCAAAAAAAATTTTTTTTGTAATAGATAGAAAGCGGACAGGAGGAATACCGTTAACTTCATTTTATGATTTAAATAGCAACCCTGTATCAACCGTCAATAAATGATGTCAAACTTCGATTCCAAGGTTTTTGACCCCCTCCCTATCCTATGTCACATTTCACGCTCTCCTACTAACAATAAGTTTGGAACAAAGATGAAAAGAATATGGGCCCAATATTTCTATCCAAGCTGAAGTGCACCCCATCTTATAATTTCAAAGTGAACTCTTGCTTCGTTAGTATGAATTTTATAATAATGTCGTTTATAGTAGCAAAAACACTACTAATTAAAGTTGTGCTGGCCTGCCGTATTTTATTTCCTTCCTCGTATTAAAACATTTATTTCCTTAAACAAAATACTTATAATTTAGGAATAATTTACTGGCATAATTTCTTTTTGATGTCTTTCCCCCAAAGCTTTTACAAACTACTCAAACTCATAGGTTACTTTCAACTTTCATAACATCACCATTTCATATTATACATTTTGTTTCGTATTGTTTTCAAAAATGGTGTCATAAAATTGTCACATTAAACTGCAACATGAAAAATGTGACACTTGCTTTAATTTTGAAAAAAAAAACTAGTTTTAGACTAAAATACTGAGAAAATGTAGAATATTTTTACTGTTTTTGAAGAAACTACGAAAATTTCGAGACAATGATAAATAATATGGCGCCATCTATGTTGGAAGTTCGGAAATGTATAACTGTAAAGAAGTTTTCTTAGCAAGAATTCAATGATTTTTTTTATCGAAAAGAGGGAATTCAAATTTTGAAAATTCCTTGCATAAATGTAACGAATTTTCACAATAATAAAACAATAATTTTAGTATAAGGTATCTCTTTGAAGTTTATATTTTGTATAAATAGTTAGATTACTTTTCGACAAATAAATATATAAACTTGTTTAATTTTGTGTCATTTTAAAAGTTTAAGATCTTATTTTTTACAACGTACGTATTTCATATCAGAATATTTTAAATTTATTGAAATTTATGCATGCTTACTGAGGTTATAGCTTTTACTAATGTAGTTTAGTTATTAAAGTTTGAAAGTTCGCGTATCTGGAAACTTGAGTGTAAGAATAAATTAGTTTATTATTAATATTAGGGCTGTGATTTACATGTAATTAAGAACTCAAAAATGTACATATTATCTGTTTGTATTATGCAAATTTATGTAATTTTAAATTTTTTAATGAATTTTGAAAACACAAATTTTTAAAAACTCTGGATTTTCAAGTCCTAAGGAAGTTATTTGAGTGATATTTTGGATTTAAACTTATTCTACTCTAGGTTTCTACTATAGGTTCTACTATAGCTTTCTCTTTATGAAAGTGTTTTGAAATCCATGAAACAATACTTGTAAGGTGTAAGGGATGGGAACAACAATCGGAGATGAGTAAAACCTTAATGGATAACCATGAATTCAGGGGTCTTTGAACATATTTGCCCATGAAAAATTTGACAAGTAAAGGACACATTTGCCGAGAAAAGTTCAAAAATGGACGTATTCATGGGAACAAAATAAATTATTTAAAACAAGTGAGGGGAGCACAAGAGGGAGATAAAGTTTTCCACATTACTCTCTAAAAAAGATTTTAAGTAGAAAACAATTTTAAACGAAAAAAGACCAGTTCAAACTAACAAAATTTATTTACTTTATTTAATTTCAAAGAAATTAAATAATTTCAACTACAAAAGAACTTGTACCGTTTTTATAGAAAAAAGTTTTAAATAAATCGTCTCTTAACACAATATACTTTACACAGACCACTTGGTGATTATTTTTGATAATTTATCACAACACTGACTAGTTTAAAATCACTTCCCTAAGCATGATGTAAATAAAATATACGATAATTTGGTTCAAGCTTGAGAAATTTCGTTTGAAATAAAACTTCCCAGCCGAAATAAAATCGTCCCGATCTTATCAGAGAAAACGGTTACATCTATCCGAACCGTTGCCATGGAATAAAGGTTCATAAAAAGCCCAGATGTTATCCTAGTTTAAATTCAAGATGGACTGAAATATATAGAAAATACTTCTCTCTGGATGTTTTTCCTGCTATCAAATCGATTGAAGATAGCGACCGAACAAAATTGCCCCTTTTTTCTTACTACGCCAACTGGAAATATAGCAAGTTATGATAAAATAAAATATGTAGTGAGAAACTATCGTTTAATATCTTTTAGAGTAAGCTATTGCTTTACCTGGAATTGGATGATGATTTGGTGAAGGTATTTACTAAACTTTAGTTTTTTGTGTTAAATATTTATTCACTATGAAGTACTCGTTCTTATTTTCCAATTCTTATTTTTTATACACGAAGGTGATAATTTTGAAAGGAATTTATAATATTTTTCTTGCATATAACTTAACTCACTTGGATTTTATTTTATTAAACAAGAATGTGTAATGTTTTGAAAGCCTAAAGACATCTTTGATACTAAATGTTTAAATTAATGTTATTTTAGTGTCCTATCAAAAGTGTGTACTTAAGCTTTTTAATGACGTATATTTTAAAAATAACATAAAATGTCGCATGTATTTTGACAAGTTTAATGTTTGAAATAAAATATAAAAGTGGAATTACACATTAAGGAAAATATCACTACTTTTTAACAGAATTTTTTTGTTAAATCTATAACAAAACTGGGTTATATCCCGTTTGCACTGGCAGAAAAAAGACCCTTTATTTTCGTTAGCACTTTGTTGTCATGGAAACAGGCAAAATCGCCCCATCTTTTGAAAACGGCGTTTGCACTGACAAGGGGCGAAAATAAGCACTTCACTGTGTGTAAACAATAACAGCATGATTTGTAAAATAATTAAAAATTTAATTTCTCAATGCAACAACTCATGAATAAAATCACCAAAAATACAAGTAAAAATACATAAAAGATTAATAATTGACTAGTGAATTGATCAGTGTGTTTCCATGTCAACAAAGTGCTAACGAAAATAGAGGCAAAAATAAAGGCCAGTGCGAACGGGGTATTATACTGTCTTTTTTTAATTATTTCCAATTGATTTTTTCAGAGTTGGTTACACATACTTGAAGATTGTATTATTATTCCATTTTCGCTTGTATTCTTTTTCATGTACAAGCTTCTTTAAAATGAATGTTGATTAAAAAAATAAAGTTAGGCATCTACATTATTCAACGAACAAAGAAAATACAAGTGTTTAACACCGCGAGGTACTTGGTATTTCATGTGTACACTGTAAAAAATAATCCTGCAAAAAAACAGAAAATTTCTGGCAGCAAAAGTTGCCAGAAAATTTCTGTAGGCCGAAAAATCCTGTAAACAGAAAAAAGCTGTTACCTACAGGTAAATGCTGTAAAAAGAAACTTTCTGTCAAGTGAGCTACAGATTTTTCTGTTGCCTCTCAATAATTTTCTGCTTGTGCGCATGCACTTATTTTAGTAGAGTTTTTTCTAATTTTAATTAATTAACATCCGGGGATAGAACCCACGACCTACCGCATGCTAAGCACGCACGCTACCACTGAACCAACGAAGATTCAGTTTCATGTTGCCAATAGCTGTATTCGTTTTCGATGCAGTAAGTTTCTGTTTAAGTACAGATAAGCTAAAAAACTAGATAAAAGCTGTTATTTTACATAAAATAAGTAGAAGTGGGGTGGGAATGTTACATGACAGAATATCTCTGTAAACATAAAGTCATTGTTTTTGAAAATTTCTGTTTTTCTACAGTTTTTTTTTACAGTGTAGGGGGTTTCCAAGTAGAGCTTATTCCTTCAAAAGAGCCAACCCTAATCCCCCCAAAAAAACCACCACTGTCAAACGTTTTATCCTCAACCTCTTTTCTAAAACCACATCAATGTATTTTTTTAGATATCAGCTATAGTCTCTCTTTCCCAATCTTGCTTTTGATCTCGTTATTTCTTCCTTTTCCAAGAAGTCTCTTCCATATAATGGAGGACTCTCAAGTTTCGCCGTTCCAAGTACGATTTTGGTTCGAGGCTATTTGGATATATTGGATTGGCCCTGTATAAATCAATTTCAAACGAGATTAAGAACTTCGATATTTGTTTCTTTTTTTGTTGAGAATTTTGAACTTATAATATCAACCTGATATAGGTACTGGAAGCCCCAAGGGGGTATTAAAGAAATTTCTATCAGTGTTTTTTTCATTTCAGTTCTCACATTTCAAAATTCATCTGCGGATTTTGGTGATATCTCTTAAACACTAATGGAACAATTATTTCTATAAAAGCTGGATGATTCATAACCATTTTTAAATATTATTCTAATGAGTTGTGTGTAATTTGGAAATTAACTGGGTTCATGAATAAATTGGTTGATGGAATTACTTTATTTTTCAAAGTAAAAAAATTACAACTGGTTAACAATTCAAAAAACCTTTATAATATGAAATTTAAGTTCTCTTATAGTCTGTGTAATTAAAATAGGCGGTTGGACTTCATCAGTTTAAGTTCGTTGCCGAGGTAACAAAGGAGAAAACGTAAGCGATTCTGCTTTATTTTTGTACATCAGTTAAGGCAGGGTGTGAAATTAAATTGAAACTTTGAATCTTAATAGTTATAAAACTAATTCGAATTTTTAAAAAAAACAAAACGACAATCTTTTTGAAAAAAAATAATTGTCTATTTGTTTAAAATTTTGTACTTCTACCATGATTAGTTTTTCTTTTATAACGAAAAAAAGTGTTCCGATTATTTCATTGGCTGCTGCGACACGAGTTAGATTCAATGACAATCTCGGGCGGTTGTGTGCTTGGCGTGATGTGGAAAAAAAATAAGACTGGTGGAAACCATGGCAACGCACCGGGGAAGGGTGTTGAGACTGGGGAAATCACGTGACTTTTCAACCGCCGATTCTAATTACACAGACTATAGTTCAATGTATAAATATAGAAATTACAAAGTCTCCTAGAAATTAAATAGTAAAATAAACTAGTCATGAATTTTGTTTAGTGAATGCCAATAGGTGCCGAATTTCATTAATTGAAATTCATTTTAATGAACCTTAAGTAATCACACTTTAACCCTGAAAAACATTTCTATAGTCTCAATATGAAAAGTTTTCATTTTGTGTTAAGCGTAAGGGGCCATTCATTAATTACGTAAGGGTCCCGAGGGGGAGGGGGGGTCAAACCCATTCTTACGTAAGATTTTCCAAGTTAATGTAAACAAATTCCAATTATTCTAATCAAATTACTATTGAATAACCCCAGAAAAACTTAAAAATTCTGACGGTCACGGTATATTATCGAAGCTTTAATACTGATAAATTGTATTCCAAAGACTAGAGATAATAATGTAATGGTAATATGTAGTTGACAGCAAGAATATTACTTATCTGTTGAAAAATAAAAATCTTTGATTTACGTCAAACTGAGAGTTTTAGAGTAAATGATCCTTTTCTAACATTCTTTTTATTTTGAAAAACGAAATGGAGTCTTACGTAAGAATAGGGGGGGAGGGGTTTGAAAAATCTTATGTACCCTTACATAGGGGTAGGGGGGTCAAAAATTGCCAAAATCATCCTTACGTAATTAATGAATGTCCTCTAAGAATAAAACATTGCATGAGTTCGTAAAAAAATTTCACAGTAAAATTCCGTTTTCTAACTTACGGAATTAATCCGCGGAAAAAATCACGGAGATGAACGTGGAAAAAACAATTTTTTACAGTGCACTACGTGTAGAGCAAAATTAAATTCCTACTTTCTAACCACAAAAGTAGATTTCGGTCTTCCCTTCTTGAACTGACGGTTCATTTGAATTAATTAAATTATTTTGTTTGGATTTACTGTAGCTTGTCTTTCTTCGAAAGACGGCTGAGAAGTGCGGAAACGTGCGTTCCTACCAGATTACGCAAAATATCCGTCTGACGTCACATTTCCACCATCATGTGACCTACTGTGTTTGCATTTGGTAACACAGAGATAGTTTGTAGTGAGATGATGATAGTGAGATATGATTTAGTGAAAGTGTTTTCCCCGATCACGTGATTAATATGGGCTTGGCCGAATATAGCATGGAGGAAAGAATAAAGAGGAGGCGAAATATGCATGCGCAGTAGCGCACATTTGAAGCCGGCGGTTTTCCTTTGTGTGGGGATCAATCCCAGAACACTTTGCGCGACCAGTCCAATGAATAGTTCAAATTCAGCGGCCAAGTGGGAGGAGGGAAGTGACGAAATATACGTCACTTTGCCACTGAGCGAATGACGTTCCTCCTTTGCATCTCCTCGCGCAGTGCATCCTGGGATTGATCCGAACTAGCTAATGCGCGGAACGGTGTCGCCAGTACTTCATTCACTCAGTGATATATTTCTCCTCCTGATTACTCTTTATTCCATAGAATATAGTCCATTCTCAGCTACATTACAAAGAAAGACAAGATTTTAACATTTTGTTGCCTATTAAATTAAAAGGTAGATTCCATGAAACAAAAAAAGTTAAAATTTAATGAAATACATACTATAGCTATATTGTCTTTGTTGTTTGTAGGTCCCGGCAGTTCGACTACGACCCTCGCAAGTACGGCGGGGGCGGGGCGGGGGCAGGTGACCGGTGGCGCAGCGCAGGCAAAGACAGGGGCCCCCGGCTCCCCGGGGACATCTCCACCGAGGTGCGTCGGGTCATGGTTAGGAGAAACGGAGTGCGCTTTCAAGGTAACTACTTTTCATTACATTGATACTTTTTGAATAAAGGGGGATCCTAGTGGTTAAGGCATCGGGATCGGAGGGTCCCCGGTTCAAATCCCGACACCACCAAAGACCCACCGAGTATATGCGTTAAATCTGTGGTTCCGAAAGTCCTGTGGTCTGTCATAGCGCAGTTTTCCGCATGGCCAGGTCTGTGGGGAAAATGTCCTTCCCCTTCAGAGACATTGCAAAATTGTGGAGGTGGCTGTGAGATGAATGAATGTGCCCCCCCTGTAAAAAGGGGTTGTGCGAGTGAAGGCGTGAGCGTGTGATGTGGGCAACAGTACTTCACCTCCGTGGCTTCGAACCACAGGTGCCCACTGGGTAACGCGAAGTAAGTACTGATTTCGGCATGTATGGAGCAATGACCAAAATCAAATTTTATTCAAATCAAAATTTTCAAATTTTATCAAATTTTATTTGTCTTAATCTTTCTATTTCTCACTTTTGTGTTGTTAACTAAGCAGAAATATAATTTAAACTTCAATTAATTAAAGTGGATTTCAAAATTTTTCTTCAGTTGAAATTTCATAAGGTTGAAAAAAGGGAATAAGTCAAACAACTTTTTCATCTATAAAATACTTTTGAATGTACTTATAATATTTGTTTCGATGATTGCCCCTTTTTTCTAAATAGGGTTCTAAATTTACAGTAAAAATTTGGTGGTATACAAAGAAAATTCCATTATTTATGCAGTTTTTTTTTCGATTTTCTCAAAACTTGGTTTTTGGACTTATTCCCTTTTTCAAACTTACGATTAATTATAAACATCAATTACTCTACCTCAATATAAAAATAAATCCTAAGTACATTCCTAAAATCAGATTTTCCATCATAATTAACCCAAAAACTCATTAATAAAAGAACCCTATATTCCTCTCGTGTGGCCTATTACCACCTCCTATTACAACGGGTCCCCAATGTCTCATTTGCAGGAAGAATCATTTATGCTGAGTCTGCTACTAGTATACTATCAGCAGTGAAAGAATAGGTATTGTACAATAACAAGGAAACGTTTACTACCGGCGCTTCAGAACAAGCAATAATATCTCTCACGATATCTTAATAACTGAGCTTTTGTTTCCATGTTAGGTCGATTATTTGACGTTATGCTGAATTATGCCGTTTACGAAAGGCGATAAAACGTGTAGGATGATGATAATAGTGTAGTTTTTCTTGCAGGGGTTATACAGGGTGTCCCATAAATGTTGGGTCACACTTCTAGGGGGATAGTAGACACCTAGACGAGTCAGAATCACACAGGATTTGGGGGTCCCAGACCAAATCACAGGGAGCTAAAAATGGAGCGACACCCCAAAACAATTATTGAAAAATTCAATCTGTAGAAGAACTACTATTGGTAAAAACTTAATCATGGTCTTAAAAATTGTGGTTTAATATGATCTTTAAAATTATGCTAAAAGTTTTCACTTTAAAATTTTTTACTACGAAAAAAAGTTAAAAAACCACAAAAAAATGTGAAAAATCTGCCAAAACTTTATTTTGTATTTGGAAATCCTTTCTTTTAATTTGATAATCGGAAAGATCATAGTTGAAAACCCTTAAGTTCAAAGTTTCACGTAAATACCATCAATATTAAACGCTTGGGATCCTATTGAAGTTTGTTTTTTGAGTGCGAAAACAGATCCAGAAAACAAACGTTGAGGGAAAATCTACGAATTACGAATTGATGCTCGCTAAATTTCTCGCCATTATTTGCGATACGAGATTCCTCGCCAACATTCGCCAACAACAGATCACCCAAGCTTGCTTGGCTATCTGTAGGAGCTTGGCATGTTTCGCCAAATTCAGAGAGAAAAGAAAGTTAGCGATTATCTATCCGTAACTCGTAGATTCTCCCTGAACGTTCGTTTTCTGGAGCTGTTTTCGCACTCAAAAAACAAACTTTAACAGGATCTCAAGCTTTTAATATTAATAGTATTTACGTGAAACTTTGGACTTAGGGGTTTTCAACTATGATCTTTCAGATTATCAAATCAAAAGAAAGGATTTCCAAATACAAAATAAAGTTTTGGCAGATTTTTCAAATATTTTTGTGGTTTTTTGACTTTTTTTCGCAGTAAAAAATTTTAAAGTGAAAACTTTTAGCATAATTTTAAAGATCATATTAAACCACACAATTTGAGACCATGATTAAGTTTTTAGTAGTTCTTCTACAAATTGAATTTTTCAATAATAATTTTTTTGGAGTGTCGCTCCATTTTTAGCTCCCTGGGATTTGGTCTGGGACCCCCAAACCCTATGTGATTCTGACTCGTCTAGGTGCCTACTATCCCCCCTAGAAGTGGGACCCAACATTTATGGGACACCCTATATAGTTGTTATACTAGTTGAAGTTCGGTTTTAAAGCATATTAATAGTGCGCTGACCTGTTCAATTGTGATTACTTTTCAGAAAAAAAAGATGAAACGGAGATGAAATGGAGGTTACTATCTCTGGAAACGGAGATGAAACTATCTATTCCTGAAATAAAAATTTAAGTTTAGCCCTTTTAACCCTTTCAATACGGCAAGGGAATCAGAAAAGTGCAATTTTTGCACTTGTTTGAGCTCCTGGGGGGCAACTGCGATGAGATATCCATTAGATCATGATGTGTTTGGAGGCACAAAGGAGCATTTTATTCTGTTTCTTGAAGTTTTTCAGTAACTTGGACATAATGTTCCTTCAGTCGTAATTTCAAAATTTTTCCACCGTGGGACAGCATATGTCCCAGCCGGTGCGAAAGGGTTAAATCAAAACTATTGAAGAAAATGTTAGAAAAAACACTATTCTAAGGAAGTTTTTAACCTTCTTGTAGTGTGCAACACATCAAGGTATCAGAATATTTTCAAGATTATACCAATGCTATAAAAATGTAATAAAAATTACAGGGGGTGCAACCATTATGTTCTGCATATCACGGTTCGTGAACCAATATTATGGAGTTTCATGACAATTTAATTAAAAAAATACCTAAGAGATTAAATTTTAGGAAAACCATAATTAAAATTAATACATTTTTTGATTAGAACAACTCGATGAAATTATGTATTTTTCATAACGAATCCGATCCATACTAACAAGTTTTCTTTATTCAAGATGTTTTGTCTCCAGAACGGTTCCAATATCAAGATTGCCACCTACATAACTCTAAATAAAAAAAAAGATGGAAGTAAAATAAAAAAAGTAGCTCTTTAGTAATGGAAATCAATTGAATCTAAATTTGTTATGGAATGATAAATTTTTTGATTCACCAGTGGAACCAGCAATACACTCTATGAGATAATCAATACTAAGTGTTCATAAAAAAGTATCTTAGACAAAAGAGCAAGTAACCAACCAAATCTTTTAAAACACTGAAACATTTCTCCGATCACTTAAGCACAACACAATCTTCACATTCACGAACAGAAAGCATCATTAATCGATTAAAAACTCAAATTAGCTACACCGATGTATCGAAATAATGCATCTCCATACAATTTTTTCCTCCACATCAAAGACCGATATACACGGAACTAGTTTTTTTCTCAATGGCTAATCTCACAAAATCGATTCTCAAATTCCACTTGAGGGATCATCTTTCGGCTTTCAAACTTCAAACTTTTGAAGTTTGACAAGAATATTTTTTTATTATATCCCCTCTAACTTTTCCTTGGTGGAGGATCTCTCTCTACGATCATTAATCTTCGTTCGTTGGGAGGTCAACAGACTCATGGTTGGTAAAAAAAAGATCGATTTTCTTGGTGCATATTGAGGGTGTTAATCTTCGTTGAGGGAAATGGAGCCAGACCTGTGGAGATATGAATGGGGTACATGAGCCGTGGTAAATGCGTAAACTTAGTAGAGTGAATACGTCTTTAACACCTTAATAACTCCTGATAAGCCCTATGAAAAGAAAATTTGTCGATAAGAGATATGGCTTCGTAAGTATTTGAAGCTTGGGAGATGATAATTTCGTGATGTTTCCCCCCAAAATGATTATTTTTCTTGAATTTATTTTGTACAGTTTAAGTCTCTGGATTTTTGTATACCCATCGCCTTTATAATCTCAAGCAGTAACATATTTTGAAGTGAAGCTTGATAAGTTCAATGACTTGACAATAGTTTCTTCTAATAACTTTGTTGAGCAATTTAAAATCAAGTTTAGAATTCATTTAATCATTCTTGCTAAAAATATACTTAAATTTTGCAATTCACATTTGTTCCAATAGGGATTAATGTATATAAATGTAAAATTTGTTGATTTCCAGGGTAAGTAACGTTGACAGAAAAGTCTTTGGAAAACTTAACTTTTATGTTTGATACTGATATAAGTTTTGATACTTTATTAACATATAAAAACGTAAATTTAGGACAAAATTACTGATTTTTCAAAATCATAAGAATATTGACTGCAATGTTTCGGACATTTTAAACAATATTGAACTGACATAATTTAATACAATTCAAAAAAGTTTTATTAATTTCTTCTCTTCAGATAAAAAAGAAATATATTTCAGCATATAGCTATAAACCATATTCCATATGTTATTAGAATATGCAAGTAAAGTGTCGTCAGAATACGATAAATAGGTAATTTACAATTCAAAGAAAAAGTACACAAAGCACAATGGTTTTCCACCATCGTCAAAACTAGAAAGAAAAACTCAATTTTCTTTAAACCATTGATCAATTTACATTAGCAAACCCTAAAATTCCTCAATAGATAACTGAAATAATTAGGTTGTGTGTGTATCTTAGTTAACTTCTTCATAACAGCTTTCAAAGCCTTTTGCAACTATACTGTACTACTTTATTACAGTAACATGAATGTGACAGGTTACTTTCGAAAACTCAAGATTTGAATAATAAATCCCATTTAAAAACCCAATTGTTATAAAATTAATAACTGCAATCATAACCGAAGTCACTATTTTGGTAGTAAGTATGTAATAAAGCATTACAGTTAATGCAAAGCTTACGAATAAGCTATGGCTGCGAAGATCCCCATTTTATTCATGGAACTTAACTCTGAAACCGTCTGAATTATTCATTTAACACCCCATCAGTTAGGCCTAAGGCTTTTGCAAACAGACTCCAGATCCGAAAATAAAAGAACTTGTCTCTCTATCGGAGCAGTGGGTATCAATTAAAGAGGGAATATTCACTATGAATACCGAGCGAGTATTATTAGAACCTTTATTTGAGCTGGGCTTCTTTTGTCAGATTAGTGGAAATATTTTGACAGAGGGGGCTTCGTTTTGAACTGTAAGGCTTTAAATTATTCTGTCTCTTGGGTCGATTTTCGGGAGGTGGATCAAAGATCGGAATGGAGTATGAGTTTCTACCTGTACTTTCTTTGTTTCATTGGTGGTTTACTGTGGATTTTGGTGCATTTGGTTACCCAAGCTTAATCTGGGAGGACGAAACTGACATAGTCAAACGCGTTATTGTGTATCCTTTCATAGTAGATGGCATGTAACCTTACCTTCTCTTTTCATTGTCAATGGGTTTCCCAAAACAAGGTTTGGCAAAAGTTTTTCCCCGAATACTATATTAGGGTTTGCATGAAGAGGTTGCCAGAAAAAGTTATTGAAAAACCATCTTACCAGTAGTTTCGAACCTTGTTTTAAGGTTTTCCGCAAGGTTACAGCTAACCTTTTAGTCGTCAACTAAGGCAGGTTGTTTTTACCTTGTCACAAGGTTACAAGTTGTCAATGACAACTTAACAAAAATCCTAACCTTTATAAAACCTTGCATTTTCGTCTGGGATTTATCTATTTCTATTAAGAATCCTTTTTTATTTGTATGGGGAATAATTTTAGATTCTCATTTTTAAGGTTGTTACTCAGTTAAGTATTCTATTTTCAAGGGGATTGTTTTTTAAACCTAATTTTACAGTTATGTTTCTATAAGATATTAAGAAGTGAGGCAATGTGGGAAGTGTTTGGTGATTTTTGAGTCTACTTTTTGCTTTCTATGAATATGAAGTGTGAAGTGAAATAACGCGGTTAAATGGTTTTTAAACGAACCATAATTTTTTTGATACAACTTTTAATAGTTCATACTGAGACCGGAGTTTTTGGTTGTACCATATATCTCTGCTATTTAAATATTACAGTTCCATTATGTTTTACACGCTGTATTTGTAAATTTAAATGTTGTTGTGTTTTTCAGATAATGACTGGGCTACAGAGGAGAGCCAGTCAACCAGTAGCAGTAGCGGTGGAACATCACGGGGTATGTATAAATTTTAACAATTTGGTTTAAAAGCTGTTTTTTACCAGTTTGGTGTTTATGTTTGATTCGGAAAGAATCAGCGTAAAAATTTAATTAGGGTAATTAATGACTGGAAATACAGTTAATATGAATACAGTTAATATTGCATACTCTAAAACGCTATTGAAAAAGAAAACAAATTTTCATCGATAATATTCGTTGTTTACAAAATCGTTTTTTATTTATAAGTTATTGATAAAGATTTAATTATTAAATTAGTGATCAAATTAATGATCAAAATTAAAATTTCCACTCAAAACTTAAAATATTTATACATCAGTTTTATAACTAAACCATTGTCGTTATATTACATGATTATCTCACAAATTCATTTGTAAAGAACAAATTTCTCTTTCAAACATAAAATACGCATTTAAAATACCACGAAGAATGGGGAAACAAATATATCCAACTATTTTTCTTAGTTATGATACTCATCTCACAGTGCAATATTGCTAAGCATCGGTTGGATACTTCGTTTCACTGAAAGCCATCTTTACTGAAAAGTACTTGACCAGGTCACGCCATCATTTTCCACAAAGAAATAACATGTATTTCTTCTATAGTTATTGATGAGCATTCATCTAATTAATTTTATGCCCCTATCCCCCTCCCCTAAGACTGCCAGAGACAGGGAAGAACATGTTGTCATCGGATAACCTTAAGAAATACATGTCTAGACAATAATAAATAGGCCGCAAGGGCTTCAATCTTGTGTGGATATGAGAAGAGATATTATCTTCTTCTAAAGAAGAAAATGGAAAGTTTTATTATTATAAGTCAGGGGGGCTGAATGAAACCATGTCACAAACGTAAAGGCTGGAAGTGAAGTATTAGAAAGATTTATCCTCGGAGTATTTATCAATAAAAATAATAATAATTGTTGGGGTGAACGAATTCAGCATCATAGATCGTTATCAAATCTTTTAGATTTGAAATTAAAAAGTTTAAAGAGGGGCATTTTGCTTCCTTCTTTACTAGAGAATATAAAAGAAATTTGTTAATGTAATTGCACCTTTTTTGCATTTACAGTAGGTACAGATCAGTTGGGGATCAAATACTACACCAATTTATAAATTCTTTATGAACTAAAAATGCCAGTTTACTATTAGAGAAGTTAATACCATTTGTATAGACTTTCATATAACTCAAAGAATTTTTAAGTACATAATCTAAATAAACATAGCTTAGGCAACTATTGTCTTAAAAGGAGTATTTCACCATTATCGCTGGTTAAGCGGACAATAGGTGTAAACTCACAACTCTCAAGCGTCGCTTCAAACCGTGTAGCGGTTTCGTCCTTTTTAGGACTCATCAGCACGGTATAGGAAGGTAACGCAATAGAGCGCAGGGAAAGTACTAGTCTAGCTGACTATAACTGAAAAAGTGGTGACCATTGATAAGTTCTCCACTCATCTCCTGGAATGACAAAGGCATTCCTAGAACTTATTTATTTACTATTGTCTTATTTATTTTAAGAGCTTAAAATAGTTGTTATTTTGATCAAATTTTTCTTGTGGTAAATATTATTGGCATAATCAATTTATTTTTACCCCAATAAATTTCTTAACCGATCTTTTTGACCGCTCAAAAATTAAAAAAGTGATACTGAAAATGTAAATACTTATTAATGTTGTTGGTTTTAGAATTCGTTTATAAGGAGTCGGTCTCTTTTCCATTGAAATCTCAATAGTCTTTTACAAAATCTCAAACTTTAAAGTTTTCTGCTAATTGTTCTTCCTTAACTAAAATCAATTCGCAACGCGCTAACCAGCTGCTCCCAAAAATATCAGGGGAAGGAAAGCGAATCAAAAAGAAAAAAACGGGTCGTTTCTTTCCGCAAAACGGGCGACACAAACGGGCACGGCCTTTTCAGAATAAATAAAAAATACTTTCCTTCTCGTGAAAGAGATAGCGCTGACAATGACTTGATGACAATGAATTCTCCGTCGTTAAAAGAGAAGGATCTTTCTGGAGAGTTGGTTCATTATTACAATGTGGATGCCTTCATCACTAGAGAGGAACCGTTTGCTTTTAGAAAACAATGACCGTTTTCTGCATACCTCCGGGATAAGATGGGCTGCAAAACTAATGATAAGTGGGTTTGGAATTTTTTTGAAGGTTTGTTTCTGGATGGAGTTGGGTTTTAAACTTGAAAGAGTAGTTTTTAAGAGGTGGATGTATACTTAAATGTAAAGTTAAAATGATAGCTTTTGTTGGTTATTGATTCTTCGATAAGTTGTATTTGAGTATATTTGAAAGAATGAATAGTTATAAAAGAATTAAATAGAGGGAATAAATTTCACACATTGCTGCATTTGTTGAAGAACATACTTTGGTTTATAATAAGATTTGTCAATAATAACTATTGTTTTACTTGATAAGATTCTCAATCCTTCCTTATAAAAAATTATTTGTATTTTGAGGAATACAGTCAGATGAAACTTGAAGGTGATAGAAACTTTCAAGTATTTGACGTTAAAATAAGTTTAACGTTAGCTTTTATAGTATAATCACAGCAAAAATTCAGTAAAATTTAGTACTATCGGATGTAACCTTCAAAAACAGTTTTGTGAATTGAGATTCGGGGTATACGTCGATATTTAAAAGCAAGAGCATATCTTGAATTATTATTTTTCTTTTTGACAAATATTCTTCTTTTTACTGCCTTTTTTTATAGATGTTTTGTTTTTGAAAAATAGAATATAAATTAGAAAGATATGATGTGAGAAATATAATGTAAGAAATTTTTATTATGAGAAATACATAATAAGTAAGTCCTTAAAATTTCGGTAGTAAAACACACAAGATAAATTAAAATTTATCTCCTTTCAAAATATATGCTAAACCCTTGCATTGCACAGCTGACTCCCCAACGTAACAAATATGAGTGACAGTTAAAAAAAATATGCATTCTTTGTGGTAATTCTCTCAAAACCGAAATATTCTAACATTTATTTCTCTTTAAAGAAATGTCTGAAGTGAAAAACATTCTTCTAGGACTGTCAAAAATTCCGTTTATCTATTACAAGTCCAGGCATATTTATCTTATTCGAATCTTTGCTCAGGAATCGTGCCTCTTTGGTGGTTTTCAGAAAAGTTCCAAAACGTTTCGGTGATTTTTTAGAAGTAAACAGAGGTAAACAAGCTAAGTTGGTTAATTGGTTGAAAGTGATAATACTGGTTTTTGCTTAGATCTTAAGTTCAAGTTTTTGAGAGATTGAAAGGCAATGCACAAGAAAGTTTCAAAATTACTTATACCTTCAAATTAATAACAATGCGGGAAACAATACGTGGAATACTTCTCAGTAACCTTTCCTGAACCCAGTACGTCACTACGCGGAAGGAGAAAGTGAGTAAACACAAAGCCTGTTGGGTTGATAGGAGGAATTTCGACACGCGAATCGTGATAAAAAGACACTATTTGTACATGGGTTTGACGAAATAATCATATTTTAAAATTGACGTTCTTTGTTTCACTCGAAATTCAGACACCGCGAGGGGAACTACTTTGTTTGTTAGTGACGTAGTAGGTTCAACTTAAGTTGCTGTCTGGTATAGAAGTCTTCATTTTGTAGCCTTTAAGAAAATAAAAGCTGCTAATATTTTTTTTTGGATTAGTTAGAAATATGGTATGTTTATAAAAATTGTAAAAATGTGCAACTTATTCTTTTAAAATGATTATTCTTAGAAACCTGTATGAAAAGCTGATTGATTCATGTGAGGAATTAACTTGCAGAACTTTCAAATTTATTTATTGGTTACTAATAAAAAATGCATTGTTTCTAAACTGCCCTAACAAATAAATCAATTGTGTTCGTAAATCTGTTTTAATGGAATATTTAATGGTTTTATAGAAATAATTTATTTTCTTTTTGTAATTGTTAGTAATCCTCAAAGAAAGGAATTCAGATATTTGCTCCATTTGATTAACAGCAAATATAACATGAATGCTAAAAACCTAAAAAGGCAAAGAAGATCAATTAATGTATAATTTAGAGCTAAAAGATCTTCATCTTGGAATACTTTGAACAATTAATGAATTACTTGTAAAATATGTATTATAAAACTTTAATATATTAAAATCGTTTTACGTTCCTTTTCAGTTGCAACTAATAAAATTATAAATACTTTACTATTTCTACTGCAAAACATATCAATCATCTTCTTTCAAATAAGAAGGAAATAATTCCCAGAATTTCAATTCACTTGATTATTCTATTTCAATAATCCAATTCCAAATTTCCCGTAACTTAAAACCTGAAAGAAAATATAATGAATCCATTGCGCATATCTTACTTTTTTCTCCGAAGTTTTCAGGGGAAAAATTCGTTCAAGTTACAAACCAGTGTCAGTTGCAGTTAATCATATCTCTTTACACCCAAACTGGTCACAGTTAATTTAAAAGTTTCCAACTCCATTTTTCAAACGCGTGCAGAACTTTCCAAAGTTTCTGGAATTACTGAGAGAAAATTTTGAACTATCGATCTCTAATTTAATATTTCGTTGAAAACTGTCGGAAGAATTAATGGATCATAAATCTACATGGTCACAACTTAAGCAAACTGGACTAATTTGATCAATTTGACTAATTTGGTCAATGTCATCCTACATTAATGTCATCCGGAAATGGTTTTCTTCCCCTCATTAACCATTTTTTCACTAAGTTAATCTCAAATATTATTAGTTTAACACACGTTTTTAAGGACAATTAAAAATTTCAATTTCAAGATTATTTTATTTTTAAGTAGTTTTTGGTTGAGTATCTGTTTTATTTTTTAATGGAAATCATGAGGTGATTGTAGAAATTACTTAATAATTCGTTACATGGGGATTGTTTTTATTTACCACTGATTCAAAACATTAAAACATGGAATGTGTTTAACTTTTAAGTTAACATATCAGCTAGTAATAAGGAAGTTGCATGTGTCAGATTTTCAAAAACATTCATGTGTTCCGTATGGTTTTTTGTATGGTAAAATGAAATATCTAGTCAGTTTTTCAAAAAAATGTACAGGTAATTAAATATTTTAATTTAAAAGTCGAGAAAAAAACACGTGACTGAAAACGTTTATTGTTTAAACTATAAGATGACGTCAACAATAATATCATCAACTCCATTGCTTTACAACAATGTTTAGTATAAGATGACGTCACATCCAAACTCTTGGCGTTTTCGCGCGCTTTTAAAAAGGGGATTTTTGATAATTTTTTTGACAATCAAAAACTTTCTCGATCGGCCTCAAATTTTGGGTAGTTGCTTATTTTTGCAAGAGGAATCGATTAAAAAAATAAAAAAAAATCATGCAACTTCCTCATTAATAAAGAAATAACTTTTAAACCTTTTTTTCTACTTTGAGATTGAATTTTTTGGGTTTTGCATCCCGATCGGAAAATTTTTTTCTTTTGTTTCATAAACCAGTATCCAATTATACTGGATCCAGTATCAAATTATACTGGATCCAGTATAAATGATACTGGAACCAGTATAAATTATACTGGATCCAGAATGATTTGATACTGGTTTATGAAACACCAGAAAACTTTTTTCCAATAGGGATTGTATTTGTGCTGCTTTATAATTTCTTTCTTACTTTTTAGACTTTATGGACGAACCTAGAACTCCCGCAAGAGAGGGTGAGTAATTTATTTTAAATTCTTTTTTTTCAGTTGTTTGGGGTAACATTTCTTTTTAGTCTCAGAAATTCATGCAAAAATGTATTTTAAATATTGTAACAAAAAGAAGTTTCTGAAAATGAGTATGCATACTACAGTTGTTTGTGTTTTGATTTTAGGGTGCTGATGTAGGGTTGATGTTAGGGTATATTGTTATGGTAAAAAAAAGAAGGTTTTATCGGACTTCAAAGATGGCATTGCGTTATTTCATTGCTCAGCTTTCAAGAAATCTTACATGAAATAGAAATTGTTTTATCCTCTGGAAATAGATTTTAGAGTATCATAATTCCACTTTGTTTCAGAGGAAATCTTTTGATAACGTTTTAATAACGGAATTGATAACTTTTTGATAACGGAATGTAAAAGTTTATAACAGATTCAAATATTTATGAAAAATATGCGAAACGCTCTTTATTTTTTTTCACTTTTACGTTATTTTTGATGATAGCAACCCCGTTCAAGTATTGTTCAGCCTTGAGCGTAAACTTGTTTTTGTTGGTGTAATTCTGAATTTTTTTATGAAATATAACTTTGACTTATCCCGATTAATATATTTTAGAAGCATTTCTCTATACTTTTTAAATTTTTTTGAACTTCTTTCGTGTAGTGACCAAATTTATTTTATTATTCGTGACCAAACATAAATTTGGTTTGAGAAAATGGCAGGTATTCCGGGATTAATCCATTTTAATTATTGAATAAGCCTGAAATGACATAAATCAATTTTTAAAATCAGGTCCATTTTCTGGACACAAGGGTTATAAAATTGTGTTTAAACGTTTATTACGCAATGATTTAAATACACTGATTTAGAGTACGAACCTATGGTTCCGTAGCCTGATTTCTGGGAGGGCATTCGAGGCACTTGTCCAAGCCTCCTATTCCAAAATGACCCCCCAAAATGCTTAAAAGCTAAGAAAGTGTGAAAGGGTGTCAAATAAATTTCTCACTAATGAATTTAAAATAAATATACTATTTTAAAGCTTTTAATTAAATAAATTTATGCATTGTTTACACTTGTATTAAAGATGATTGATTTTGTTAAGTTAAATGAATATAGGTTTCACTTAGAGATGGGTAAAACCGTTATTTTTTAATAACGTTAATTAAAGATGGTTATTGCCTAACCATACATACCACCAAACTATACAGCCTTCACCCAACTAAAGAAGTTTTCTGATCAAACAAAAGAAAATATTTTCACAGGAAAGTGTCTTTTTCACTCTCTTCTCAATGATCAAATTTCCTTACTCGCATGTTGATAGCTGAAGCCAATAATCTGTGTTTTAGCAATCTAAATACATCACCTTAATTTCTGGGAAAAAATCCTCGTTATTGTTTTTAACAATAGTAGTATACATTAATAAATTTAAGAATGCGAATATTTACTGAAAAAAATAACATAATTAATACATCAATTTACATAATAAAAATACCAATCAAGTTAAAAATACCGACCACCTAAAAATACCGACCAAGTTAAAAATGCCAACAAAAATACCAAATACCGACAGGAACGAAATAACGAAGCTAGAAAATACTGATCAAGTTAAAAATACCGACCAAGTTAAAAATACCAAATACAGACAGGAACGAAATAACGAAGCTAGAAAATACCGTTACTGGCTGTTCTCGTTCTTCGTTCTCCAGCTGTATTTATTCTTATCTCGTTCTATGCGGAGTCACTCTCGGTGGGTATTTTCACAAGATCTCTCGTGTAGCCATTAACAATATGAATGATTTTATCTGACATTGGGGGATTGGCTTATAATAAATTCTTGGATTAGACTGATCTCTGCCCTTTTTGCTCTTTAATGTAAATATTTTGATTTATTTTCAATGGAAATTAGCTTGTAAAATTACGAGATACATTATTTTGTGGTAACGTTATTGCCATTATTTTTATAGATAACGTTATTTAATAACGTTGTTAATTATTCGACCCACCTCTAGTTTCACTTAAAACATGTAAGGGGGCCCCCAATGGGTCTTTTGCCCTGGGCCTCCAAAATAATAAGGCAGGCCCTGTGAACCATTACATACCAGATACCACAACTCTAAATTCATACGGTAAGAAAGTCATAAACCCGACGTTACATCCCATAAAACAGTTAGAAGCGATTATATCCGAACTGCTACCATTCGAAACTACATTTATAATCCAAAACCACCCCCTGAACGATTGGAAAACTATCATCCCAAGACTTTTTATTCCTAGATTCACCGCGTAAACGCTATATGCTAATATGCAAACATATTAACATCCTCCGACTTCTCTAAAGGGTGGGGGGAGGTGGAAATTTCAAATCGCTCGAGGGACGCCCACTTCTAAAATAATAAATCTTGGTGTACGCTTTTTAAGGTTTCCTCAAAGCTTAGGATTCCAGAAGAGCCTCAGCGACTGAAAAAAACTTATATAATCCGGTTTCTAGGGCAACCTGAAGCAATCGATCGAGTTTATGTTCTAGACTTTATTTCCGTCCCTTAAAGGAAATAAACGGGCGTGACAGTTTTCAATATTAGTTTTGCCCGGGTTCAAAAAATAAAAATTGATTTTTCGCGGTGTGAATTATTTAAATAATTTCCAGTGGTGGTATATTCCGTGGAACGTATTTCGTGTATTTATGTGAAACTGGTTGGGGTTGATAAGTATTAGTGGTAATCACAATCACGCTACTTAAGTGAGGATATTTAGAGCTATCCCTTTTTTTGTTAAGTTAACAATTTTTCAATACATTACAATGTTGTTTTTAACCTCACTTTAAACCAAGGGTCGACAACTGGTGGACAGTGGTCCACATCCGTACCTTGTGAGGGTATTTTCTGGACCGCAAAAATATTTTTTGAAAATCAATATGTATTATATTATTTGACCCCTGGGTAACTCATATATTAATTTCAATTTTGTGTTTTTTTTCTCTTTTTGATTTAAAATGTTAACTTACAGTGTGTAAATAAATTATTATTATTATTAAGATTCTAACACAAAAACTATTTTGACCTTTTTTAAGGGTGAAATTTTCGTCCATTCGTTCAGTGAAAATACATTTTGTCATCACTAAGAAAGGACGAAGGAAAAGTAAAATAGAAGAAAAAATATAACCTTAATATTATATCTCCCTTGCAATTAGAATTAAATTTGTTAGCTGTTAGTTACCTATTTAGTCACTTTAGAACAGGGGTGGCCAACCTTTTTTGGAAGAGTGCCACTAATTTGAGGGGGAAATTTTAGGCGTGCCACTTACTATTTTTCTACCCCACAAAAAAATATAAAAAATTTAAAACAAAAATTCATAGGATGATAATAGGATTTTTATACACAAATTTTTCATGTGAATTAGAATAGTTTAGGCAGTTTTAAAATCATGAATTGCGGTATCCTCTTTATATTTTCTCTTTGATGTCGAAGGTTTACTCAAGGACATATTTAAATTGTTAAAACAACACTCGAAGACAAAATTTTAAAAGCTGAACATTTACTTGGAAGATAAAAGCGAACTGAGCCAGGCAGGAAAGTTTTTTTTTCTGGTGGACGCTTTTTCTCCAAAGAGTAAAGCCAAAACAAAGACATGATGGTGCCAAAGCAAGGCAACTCAAACGGATATACGAAAAATCCAGTCACTGCAAAAATCGGTCAGCAAAAACCGTTCAATAAAAACAAATTTATTACATGTGTATAGCTATGAGTTTTTTGTTTTTTTGAACGGTTTTTGTATGACCGGTTTTTGCATTGACTGGATTTTTCGCGACACCACATAAACTGCGCTCAATCCATCTGTCATTGATAACGCCTGAAAACATTATTTTTCCCAAATTTTTTCAATACCTACGCGTGCCACTGGTGGAGGCTCTGCCGTGCCACATTGTGGCACGCGTGCCGCGGGTTGGCCATTCCTGCTTTAGAATCAGATAATACTGTCTTCTGGGTCTACTTCGGGAATATTCGAAATAGGGAGCTGGGAAGCTCATTTGATTGGTTCGTAAGCGCTCACATTATCGAGCTGGAAAGATCAAAACCAATCAAATGAGCTAATACAACTATCTGAATTCCCGAGGTTTGCCAATCAGAGGTAGTAGTGATCTAATATAATAAAATTAAGTGTGGTGGCGTGTGTTTGTTTGTCTTTTATACAAATCCACAGTTTTCTTCCGATCTGCACCAAACTTGGTATATATGTCGTAGACAGATCGTGAAATTAGACATTTCGTGAACTGTCTAGACATTTCATGAACTGCAGCCAGATCGTGTATTGGTCGATCAGTTACACGAAGTGGCTAAAATTTTTGGACAGTTCATGAAATGCAATTGAGCCTTAGACAGATCGTGAAATTTTCCAGAATTACATGAAATGTCTAAATTTTTTAGACAGTTCATGAAATGTCTAATAGGTGTTTTGCCGATCGTGTAATACACAAAGCAAAATCCTAACAGAGTTTTATCTCGCTAAATCAGGCATTTTTTCTTCGCCTCTCGTGACGTAGATGCGATCCCAGCGCTTCCTAAGTATAAAATTGGTGACTGCGTACTTCTTTCAGTACCAAAAGTCGATCTTGGCCCAAATGACCCCCAGGACATTGTTTGTGTCATCACAGACCAAAAAGAAGTGAATCAGGTGGGGGCTCGAAACGGGATCATAAAAGGTTGGTTCCGGCCCGAAAACCTTTTTCCAGCTGGATCTCAGTTCTTTACACGTGATGACATAGACTTGGAAAAACTTTTTCTCTGAGAGAGACAGTGAAAAACTGCAGTGGAGGGCAAGGATTTTTTCAATCCAATCAATGTGCGTGCAAGATAGCTAACGTTATGTGTAACAGTCGATGTCACTCAAGTTTACCATGTGTAAATCTAATATAATAAAATCAAGTGTGGGTATGTATGTATGTATGTTTGTCTTTTATACAAATCCACAGTTTACTTCCGATCTGCACCAAACTTGGTATACCTACGTAAAAAAACTCCAGAAAAAACATAGGCTATGTTTCGAAAACTTTTAATGACCCCTTGACCCTGTTTCGACCCTTTTTATGGTCATTTTGCTGAAATAGCTTTATTTCTCCTCCAAAAGAGATCTGTTCACCCCATTGTTACAAAGAAAATTTAATGCTAAACAACAATTTTTAATAGAAACACTAGGTACAGCTCCCGTCAAAAAAAACGTTACATTGCTCCATCGATGGAACGGGTGGGGTTGCTGGATTTGGCAATCAATTCACAGTTTGGCGCATCTCGCATTTTTTCCGTTTTTACAAATGAAACTTTTAAATTACATTCACCAGTTATTTGGAACAAGAGTTGGGCGCAATCAAACTACATTTGTAATCTGATTGAAAGTATAATCTGATTACTTTTGTTGTTTGGTAACATTTGAAATTTTCAATCTAACTACATATGTAATTGGATTGAAAGTAATCTGATGACTTTTTTGGGGAAGTTTTACGGATTAATTTTATCTTAGTTGGCAAAGGGGAAGGGAGGGGGTCAGAAATGACCATAAACAAGGTTACGTAATATAGTCTTATAGTGATCACGGTTAATATTATCAATCGGATTATGTTTAGAAAAACACTGATCCCGATCACTAATATTTAACTTAACGTATAATGTATCGTTTTATGTGATCAATATATCTCTTAATGTTTTTAAAATCTGGTGAAATAACTAAAACACAGATTAGATTTATTTAAAAAGTTTAAGTAGAATAATCTATTGATTTTAAAATTACAACAATAACAACTATGTGATAGACATGTCCTCATTTTGTGACAATCACATTGGAGCGGATGTGATCGCATTGTCACTGGAATAAATGTGATTGCATTGTCACTGGAATAAATGTGATCACATTGTCACTGGGACTATGATAGATGTGTCCGATATTTTTGATCAACAAATGTGATAAGTTGTTAAATGTGATAACGAGACCAAGTGATGCATATGACATCGCATGATGATCACGATTTACCAAATCACTTTTTAACTCACAAGTTTTTTTTTCTCATAATTTTCAGAATTGAAATAAAAACGTTTTTTTTTTCAACAAAACCCCAAAGTTTAGGGCCAAGTTGGTGGCAATCCGAAATTTGGAAAATTGTAAAAGAAAAATATGTATTTGTCGATCAATGTTTACAAGATCCTGATTAAAAATTGGAAATATTAAATATGAGAGACGATATTTTTTAACCAAATAACGCGACTGAATATTACCAAACGAGGATAAATGAAATTTTTTACAAAAAGTTTATTTTCAATCCTTTAATATCTAATCTACGTTACATAAAATCCCCTATGATTTAAAAGGGGAAATCGGATTCTTAACTTATTTATAAAGCACTTTGTGTTTGGTAAAATACCTTACGAAAATTATCCTTTGAATATTTAGTTATCACGCAAGGTATATAAACTAACAAGGTAGGCTCATAAGTGACGTCACCCAGGATATAAAATAACGGACCAATCAATGACGAGCATATCAGCCAATACAACGCCATTGCAATGCAACAGATCGTAGATACATCAGGATTAATTGGGTCAATATTATTGAAATTCATTATTTAGTTTGTTTTAAAACTTATGAATAAAATCACCAACTTATTTAAAAAAATTAGTATAAAAATATTAAAAAAGATAATTAAAGTGACAGACGATTTTAAGAATACTATTTCTGAATCTCAAATAAAAATAAACAAGCTGACTGGACTGTAAAAGGATCATTAAAGGTAAATGCACTAAAATTTTTAATAAATCCATTATTAAATTAAATTAATTAGTTCTTAGATTTTAGCTCATTGTTTTCCATATTTTCAAGTACTTGATTTATTTAGATACTGAATATTTTTTGTTTTAAAAATCTAAACTGCTTCGATACAATGGATATTCAAGTTTGACATAGCAGAACAGCGATATTAATTTTATCATAACAAGAATGTTCTGAAAAGTTTTCATGATTGAATATTTGCTTAATATTTTGTTTTCTTTGTATCAGCAGCTGTTTTAATTACATTTATTCAAGTTAGTAATTAAAATCAATAAGCAGAGAGATTGAAGCACATCGTTGTAGAGCTCAAGGTTCATATTTTTGATCGGCTATTATTGAGTTAAAATTATTGTTCTAATTCAAAACACTTGATAACCTATAAACATGTTCGTAATTGTGTCCAGTGTAAACTGTTATAAAAGTTTCTTTGGTCCTTATTTTAAGAAAAATCGCCAAAAATAAGCATTTTCCCATGCTGTGAATAGGGAATATATCCTGGGTGACGTCATTTTCAAAAGCCACGCCTTTTTCGCCGGAAGAGCATACCTTGTTAGTTTATATACCTTGGTTATCACGCAAATAATTTTTCAAAGGAAACTTCACCGATCGTTTATTTAATTGAAATTCAAAAATAAATAGAAAATGTCTGATATAAATTAAAAAACTAAATATTATCAAAATTTTAGTATTCAAACATAAATGTGTTCTGCTTTTTAAAATCAGCAAAATTTGGAAAGCGGAGAGGCCTCATATCTTTTTAATTCAACTCGAAAACATTCAAATCCTTTCTGCTGTTGTGTTCGAAAAAGACAGAATGAGGAGCGAGGGTTGCTACTAGTTTCGCCTTGGCGGTCGGATGATGGCGACCGTTTTCAGGCTTTTACCTCTAAATTTTCAAACTGAAACTTTGAGCCATGGCTTTATTTAATGACCAAATTAAATGAAACTTGGTATTTAGGGTTTAAAGGGTATGGTCTTTCATATGCGGTTATAAAAATTGGGGGTCACCATGAAAAAAGTTGCACTTTATTTTGCGTTTCGTATGAAGACGGCCTCTGAGAGAAAAATAGTCAATTAGTGATTTCAAGCTTACAATAAATCCTGAAAAATGACACCAAAAGCATCTTTCTAAAGGGGCCCACAGACGAGCAACTTGGTCGTCAACCTGGTCATCAATTTGCGAAATTTACAACCAAGTTGGCCGTCTGTGGGGAAGTTGATGATTTAATTACAGATTGATGATCTGATCGTCAACTTGGTGGGCGGAGCTTAATCGGAACATATTATTAGGAAAATAACAAAAACTAAGCATTAAAAATAATAAAATATAATTTTAGCACGAGAAAATAATTAAATAAAATATAATTTTACATTTAAAACACCAAAATATATTAATTTGTTACAATCTGATTAATTTTTCTCATTGTTTACATTTTGGTTGTCAACCAGATTGGCGATCCGTGTAAAATCATCAACCCAGTCATCAACCCAGATTGATGACCAAGTTGCTCGTCTGTAGGCCCCTTAACCCCACCCGTTCACCCGCACATTCTACTGTAACGTTTTTTTTGACGGGAGCTGTACAAATCTATTAAAAAATTATATTAATATTTTAAAAATATATTTCAATGAAATTTAAAAGTTAAGTATAGTTAAACATATTTTTATTTGACAGATTATCTAATTTTTATATTTTAAAAGCTTTATGGAATATCATTGTTGTTAAAATAGTGTCCATGGAAACGAGGATGTAAAATCAAAAAGTGATAATATTTTAACTTTTAAGAAAGTTGGTTAACAAACCAAAAACCATTAAAACTCCCTTTCAACTAGAAAATATTGATTTTTTTCTTAAATTTCAAAATGGAATAAGCTTTAGTTATTGAATTATTTTACCGAAAACTTTAATTCCTGAAGATATGATTAATCAAGGGATCTAAGCAATTTTAAATACTTTTTAGATTAATTTTTCCAATGTAAATGTGGAAATCATTCAAAAATTATATTGTTTGAGAACTGAAGGAATTTTAATCCATCTGGGAACACTGGGATAAGAAAAATTACTAAGAACACCGGGATAGGAAAAGTTACCGGGAAGACTGGAGTATGAAAAAGACGCCTAGGATACCGGGATGATTGGTAAATGCTGATTATCTAAAATTAGTGTATTTGGGAAAACTAAAAAATGAGGCGTTTGCTATCAAAACCAGCTTATTCCATTTTTGGAAATTTTACAGGAGAGACAAAAAAACTTCTTACGTCCACAGTTCTAAAGCTAAATATGTTTTTTAAATTTTTAACTGTAGGTAGAATTCGATTAGTTTTTCATTTTCCTTTCAGTTGCATTACCTTGGGCGTAATTACGCTAATTAGGTTAGAATGAGCTGACTTTGATGCAAAAACACGATTTTTCATACTTTTTTCAGTTTTTTTTGTTCAATTAAGTGAAGTAGTTTTTTCCAGTTTATTGGGTTGGAATGAGCTGGGTTTGAGCTATATACCTTCGCCAGGTTATGAAAGATCCTCTAAACTTTCAAAATATGCAAAAAAGTGGATTTCAGAAAAATATGGAATGAGCTGGTTTTGATAGCAAAGGCCTCAAGTAATAAATTTATACTCTTCACCCGTGCAAGGCCGGGCATATCAGCTAGTAAATAATAAAGATGAAAGATTTTATATTTGAAATTTTGTAAAAAAGTGAATAATGAAATTTTATTCATAATAAATAGTAAATAAATAAAACTGGCTGCCTAAACTAATATCTTACTTTTGTCTTAGTTTATTCCTTTTCAATAATCAATTACTCCTAGATATTACACGATCGGCAAACAGCTATTAGACATTTCATGAACTGTCTAAAAATTTTAGCCACTTCGTGTAATTGATCGACCAATACACGATCTGGCTGCAGTTCATGAAATGTCTAGGGGGTCATCCATAAATTACGTGAGGTCAAAAAAGGGGGGGGAGGGGTTTGGAAAAATCTCACCAAATCTCACCAAGGGGGGAGGGGAGGTCGATTAAAATCTCACATCAACTTTTTTTTAACTTAATTAGGTGCTATGAAGCACACAATGCAAATAATTTTTAGAAAATAATTTTTAAAAGTTGTAGGTAAATCTCATGTGGGGGGAGGGGGGTCAAGAAAAATCTCACTAAATCTCACCAAGGGGGGAGGGGGGTTCCAGATTTTGGAAAAAACACCTCACGTAATTTATGGATGACCCCTAGACAGTTCACGAAATGTCTAATTTCACGATCTGTCTACGACATATATACGTAAAACAATCCCAGAAAAAACATAGGCTATGTTTCGAAAACTTTAATGGACCCATATGTTCACCCCATAGAGTTAGTACTAATATAGAGACAGCTTAAACATCTTCTACGCTGTTCAAAGTGTGACCGGTTTTTCGGTTTCGTTCTGCCACTCACACTTGACCCGCTTACGAGAGCTCCCATGTTAAAATTGACTTCCGCCACTCACACAGGTCCGACTTTTTCGACATGCAAGGTTGCCTGACCGAGAAGAGTAAGCTGTCTCTATATTTGTACTAACTCTATGGTTCACCCCATTGTTACAAAAAAAACATAATGCAAAATAACAAGTTTTCAAAAGAAAAGCTATATCTAAAGCTGTTTAAAAATTATATTAATCTCTCTATTCTAAAAAAAAGTTTTTGGTGAACGGTTTCCAGAGAAAGGCTTTTTAATTACTGATCCGTATAACACATATTTGGTATCAAACTGTCCGGATTCTTTTGAGGATGTGCAAAGTGCCTTTAGAATTTCTAAAAAAAATCTCAATTTTAAAATATTTCCATTTTTTTAGATTTCGGATAAGGTCGCAGTTACAAAGCAAGAAACTATGAATTTTAAAACAATTGAAAACATATTTCACTGGTTTTTTAATATTCAAATAGATTAAATAATCATCTTTCTATTTATAACACGAATTTAAAAAATATATTTTGTGTTATTTTTAACAATATTTATATTTTTGTTGTTCAAAGGGCTTAATTGTTGTTCAAACGGTTTTCATTATATTTTAAACTTATATATAATTAATTTATTTTTTATTTTTTAAATAACAAATTAATATTTTTATATTTATCTTTGTAGTTGTGGCAACCTAATCATTACTATATTTACAATAAAATATACACTCGCTTTCGGAAATTTTGAATTTTGCATTTATTTTTTATATCCTTTTGCAAGTATGTTTTTTTAAGGTAGTAAAATGTAACTCTTTATTTCATAATGACAAAACGCAAACAACTAAATAACACGGGTGAATGTTTTAGATATAAGGATGAAAATGTTGGAAGTCTTGACATTCGGTGTCGTTGCTATGAAAATGACACAACTTCGAAGTTTGTTTCTCATGAAGATAAAATTCTAAATTTTCGCGATGTTTAAGATAATTACTACATTTTTAACAGTCAATCATTACAAATTTTAAGAAAGTTAAATTTATTCCTGAGATATTTCAATGCTTCCCTTAATGTATCTGTGAAAAAACATTACCTTAGGGAAATGGGTAAAAGAATGTTTACATTGCTTTGTTGTTAATTTTCTTGGGGTTCAATTCCGTTATAGTTCCCGCTAAATATCGCCAATCTCTTTCGAACGCTCAATATTCAAATGTAAACCAATTTTTCTAATTTTTAATGATAAACTAAATAGTTATAGATCTAATTAAACACTTTAACCTATGAATTTGAAACAATTTAGCAATATTTATACTTTATAGTGTCCAAAAGAGATTAGTGATATTTTGCGGGAACTATAACGGAATTCAACCCCAAGAAAATTAACAACAGAGCAATGTAAACATTTTTTTACCCATTTCCCTAAGGTAATGTGTTTTTCACAGATACATTAAGGGAAGCACTGAAACATTAAGGGAAGGTTCATATTTAGCAAGAACTATATATGAACCTTTCTTGGAATTATAAAGCGATCCGCCAATTCATGTTACCATAAAGGAAATGATAAAATTCCACCACTGAATAAATATTCTCCACTTTTGAAAGAATACCACGGAGAAGTACTACCCCTGTGTTAGGAATGTTTTATAAAGTGAGTAAGTGCAGTGAGCTGGGTTTTGTGGGGAATTGTGAAGCGGTCCAAAAGTTACTGCGTCAGCAGTTAACGGGGGTTGGCGAGCGATAGCTAGTAATCTAAAAATATATTTCAACAAAATTTTAAATTTTAAAACTGGTAAGTATAGTGCAGAATATTTTTATTTGATAGTTTAATTTTTAAATAAAAAATTTCATGGAATAGCATTGTTGTTAAAATAGTCTCCATGGAAACGAGGATGAAAAATCAAATGAAGATCATATTGTTGCTTTTAATAAAGTTGGTTAACAGACCAAAAAACTTTCTTAAATTGCAGGAATGTTTTATTAAATTTTATACCAAAGATATAATAAAATCATGAAAATACGATTAATTAAGGGCTCTAATTGAGCATTTAAAGTGATTTTTGGAAGAATACTTTTCTATTATTTTGTTGTGTTTTTATGGGAATCATGTGGTAAATGCAGAAATCGTTCAAAATTTAAAATGCTTGATTCGATACCTTTCACTCATTAAAATATAGGCGCGGATCTAGCACGGCTCCAAGAGGGGGGGGCACTTTTTCACACAAAATCCCCGTTGGTACCGTTGGGTATGGGGGTCCTCTTCGAGAAATTTTTTTAATTTGACGTGTAAAAGTAGGGTTTAAACTCATTTTTAGAAACTTTTTGAGTTTAAGGGGGGCACTTTTCAACACTATTACCTTTACTTTTTCACCAAAATGTCAAAATATTGGGGATTTCCTAAAAATCATATCTGAAGATCCCCTGGTGGTACTAATGGGAGGTATGGGGGTCCTCCCCCAGAAAAAAAATTGGAAAGTAGACCGGTAAAAGTAGGGTTTTACTCATTTTGACAACCTTTTTGGGTTCCGAAGAGGGGGGCGGTGTCCAGAGTGCTACCCCTTGGATCTAATGAAATGAAATCCAGAAAATGAATTTTAAATTTTAAGGAAAAAATCTCCATCTCCACCCGTGCAAGGCCGGGCATACCAGCTAGTATATTATAAGGGGATAAGATATAAGGTGACGATTTAATGTTGCCAATTACATTATAGAAACTTGAAATTAATTACAATCTAGAAACTAAACTAATTTGTTTTCTTGTTTATATCTCGTTAAACGTCGTAATAATATATTTTATTAAATGCCTCAAAATATTTTTTACAATATACCTAAAAATAACTAACATTATTAGAAAAACAATAATTAAAAATAGTTTTACTATATAAAATCCGAGCTTGTTAAAAGTTAACATACGTCTTTTCAAAAACATATTTAATCAACACAAACTACAAATTCAAATAATTAGCAAAAGTAATTTATCACTTTCAAAGTTCCTCACGCAAGCAAATCTCCATTGAAAATATATCGCAATGAATACATTTAATTTAAGTCTTTGAGAACCCGTGAATTAAAAAATCCATTTTGACCATGTATGTATGAATAGCAAAAGAATTCGTTCCAATCTCATTAATATTCATAAGATAAATAAGTAGATAAGCAGGCGCGAATAAAATTTGAATAAAGGAAAAAGGGAATTGCAGAAATCATTAAGATATGCTGCCTTATTTGAATGCAACTGAATAAAACTTCTTTCATAGGAGTTAAAGTTACGGTGGAAGCTTTCAAAACGTTTCTTAGTGTGTCTAACTTGAGCATTCTGCTAGTTAGTGTACTAGGTCCTATTTATTCCGGCTTAAATAGAGATTTTGGCACCTTCTAGGTGATGATAATGATGTCATCCTGCTAAAGGTCATGTTCCAAAGGTTAAAATCCTCCCTTACTGTTTTTTCTTATATATTAATGAATAGTTATAATTGTTTTGAGAGGCTTAATGACTTCATTATGGTTTGATAAAGTACTTCATTTATTTCATAACAAAGGAAACTCATAAAGGGAATCGCAAGATGAAAAGTTGCCCTATACAATTACTTTTTAATGAACTATCAAATTTGTGAAAAGCTTAGTTTGCCTTGAGCAGGTTTGTGAACAATAAGAACTCAAACTTTATTTTTTTTCTTTTTAGAAAAAAGAAGTTGTAATTATTTTTATGAGAATAGTTTCACATCCTTTGGAAGTTATGAATAGTTCTAAGTATTTAAGTTAATATATTGTTATATATCATTAGCATCATTAACTAAGTATTCAAAAGCAAAAAAGTCATGATTTAGTATTTGTTCTTAATCAATATGCATTAGAATTTATTGTTATTATATGAGCAAAAATACACTTATTATAAGCAAAAGCTCCGAAATAAACTACCAGGCAATACACGTTTTTTTCTTCGTCATTTCAAATATTTTTTCATTGCTCCCAAATTATGCTCTATATATTTCCGTTCATACTATAAGAGAGAATCATCATTTGAAATTTTTAAAACAAGGTCACAAATTCCCTGTTACACCACTGATTTGATGTAAAATAATTTCACTTAACCCTGTTTGTATAATCACTCTGTTCTTTATTGACAATTAACTGTTAATAAAGAGTAGCAATCATAATATCTTTTCTTTTTTTCTTAATTGAATCAAAGAATTAGTTGTGTGAAGTTGAGACTTTTTCTTGCAGAAATATTATTAATGAACAGATTTGAAACTTTATTTAAGTAAACTAATTTAATCTTGCCTTTATATTTATTTCAGACGTATGTAAAATTTTTGTGAAGTTCTTTTGAAGACTTTATTTTGTTGTTATTCATAAGGGGAAAGTTCACCGTGTCATTTAGATATCTTTAGAAAAAGTTTGAAAATACAGAAATATAAATTGATACAAAGTGGGAAAAATATCCTTATCCTTGAACTAAACAAAATGCAACAATTCATAAAATCAAGACTACCTCAAACATTGCCTTTATAAAGCATTTGCTTTTTGCATCTTCCCAAATTACTAGACTTCAGGAACTAAATCAAATCTGCGATACTAAAAAACAAAACAACTCATCGCTCCCGAACCAATTCGCAACGAACTACGTCAAAAGTTCTGTCCTCTAATCACACAACCGCGAATCTTTTGAATCCCGAGAACCCTAGTCAGAGAAAGAAACCATAGCTTTTCGGAAAAGAAAAAGATATAAAGTAACTCGGTTACCCGAATTAAGGTAATTAGTAGAGATTGGATTGCCGGTTTTTTGGCGTAAGTCCCAATTCAAGGTGATTACTCATCCATGGGTAGCTAGCTCTGCCGCTCTTGTCTTCACCTATTTTTTTACTTACTCCTATTGAACATTCTAGTTTGACATGATAAGAAGTTGCTTAAGGCCTAATGATCAGAAAAGAAATCTGTCTTTTGAGGGAGAGTTTATGATAATACATAAATTAACACTCTTGTTATTCAAATTTTCGTATTTTCAGTTCTTTAATAAAGCTTTCGGCTGATTTACGAATAGAAATAGTACTTTTTTTACTTAAAAAAAAATCTTTTTTGGTGTAATTGTATTTATTCCCCACTAATTTTATAAATGGATTGAATTATATGACTGCGCTTTCTCTAAATTGTGCAATAAACAAAGTATTTGTGATTTTAGGGGTAGCCCTTCATCGTCTTCAACTTTTGCTACTCTCGATGTTTTTTTAATATTTTAGTTCAACATGGTTAGCTTAAGGCTTATAATCAGAAAAAAATTGGCTTTCAAAGAATGTCTTTATAAATGCATAAAAAAACTTGAGACTCTATCCTAAAAAATTCGTTCTTCTAATTTTTAACTCCCCTTCGTATTTTTCAATGCTTTACTTAACATTTTGGCGTCATTGATTTAGTAATTACCTCAATAACTTCTAAGCAATCCGCATTTTTTAATGCTGGATCCACTTCCTTCATAATGGATTGAGTTAAATGACAAAGTCTTGAATGCTTTAGTAAAAAGGTTATTTTAAAAGGAAGGTATTCAGAGTACATTATACTTTTCGTGTGATATAATTTAGTAGTATTGTTGAAATTTTTTTGATTTTATGAAATAGATTCGTGAAAATCAATAAAGCGTAGAGGTTTTTATAAACTTGCTAAGTTAATAAAAATTTGTTGACTGTAAGTTTAGAAATAGAAATTATATTTTTAATGCCATAAGTTATGGTAGAATTTGCAAAAAAAATTCTTTAGCTAAAAATATGAGATTTATAAAGTTGTTATTCAAATATTTAAAGGTAATCAAGGTAGATTCAATATAAAGCTAAGAAAAAGATATTTTAGAATAGATTATTATTAACTTTTACAAAAATAAGGATAATTTTAATTTTGTGCTTTTATACTTCGAGGTTATGAAATTTATTGTTGGAAATTAAGGCTTTTTACAAAAATTATAGCCTTTCTATATTGAATATTTTAGGCTGTTCTATATAATAAGTAGTAGTACTTTTATACATACAAAGCTATTATTCATTTTAATTTGAAAATATTTTATATTATAAATGGTAATTAGGATGTTATATTGTTTAAAGTAAAAAAACGCGTTTCGACCTTTTAGGATGTGTGTATTATCATAGACCCACGCCATAGTATCATGAACCTTCCTCCTACCTTATTGGTTCTTTTTCTTTTTCCTGACGTTATGTATTTTTAGACATTCGATTTGATACATGTGGGTGATTTACGGTTGTAAAAATGGAGACAGAACCGCTACTTACTTTTCTATCAAAGTTCATTATTGCTCTGTTGGATAGGTTTATGGGTTTGTTTATGTAATCTTATATTTTAGAAATTTCTTTTCATTGGAAATTGAAATATAATTAATTGAAGTGATTGAAGCCATTTAGAGAAGTAAGAAAGGGCAGTTAATTAGTTTATGTGACCTTTACTTAATAACAGTCCCGATAATTATTTTACTCTGTAGATAAAATTAACACCCTCTATATATGAAGCCTCACAACTACGTCACGATGACGTCAAACATATGGGAAAATCTTGTATGGGAATATGCTTGTGACGTGAAAGATGAGTGAAAGTGATGTCGTATCACGCCTTGTTGTGAGGCCATTTACATAGAGGCTCTTGATAAAATTATCTTATTTCGAGAAATTCTTTAACATGAAAATTATTTGGCGAAATAGATTGTTATCAGGCATATAAAAATAAATAAAGCACACATATAAAGACAATACAGTTTATTAGTTACCTATTTGTAATATTTTTCCCCAGAGGATTTTTTTTCAATGCATTGCTTATAAAAGAATATAATACTATATAATGAAGAAAAAAAAATTTCTTCATTTTATAGTATACCAAACTTACACAAAAAAATACCAAAAATTTACTTCCATTAAAAATCATATTGATAATGACAACAACAACTCTTCAGACCTAAATAAAGAGGGATCATAAAATGAGTTACCCTGTTTAAACGTGAACACTTATAGTAGTGGTTCTAGTGGACTTATAATGGTATCGAGAAATAGCATTGGAGAGTGAGAAATAGTTTCAAAGAGCGAAGGGAGACTATAAGAGTTTGAAAGATAGATAGTATTAAAGAATGCTAAAGGATAATCAAAGAGCGAGGGAGTGTATTAGAGAATAAAAGATAGTATTAAAGTGAAAAAGAATGGGGAGAGGGAGAGGGTAATAGAGAGTGGGGGAGTCAGAGTAAGAGAAAAAGTATTAGAGAATTATAGAAAGTAATAGAGAAAGAGAGAAAAGTAGAAGATAAGAGATTATGAGACGGTTTGAGAAAATGATTGAGATAGTATGAGAGAGTGAAAATGAGAAAGAGGTATGAGAGAGAATGAGATATTATAAGCGAGATAATTCTCTGAATGAGCGTAACGGATACGTTAGTTTGAGGACAACAAAGAAAGATAGAAACAGAAAAAGTGAGAAGGAAAATGAGATAATTCTACATTCACCAGCACCAATACCCCTCAAAAATCCCAAGAAACTTCCTCGAACTACCCACACCAGATGTCATACCCACGCTTCCCCACTCCTTCCACTCAAACCTCCCGCCAACACAACACTTGCCCTCTCCCCCACCCACGACTCGATTCGCACTGCCCGGTCCTCCCCTCCTCCGACTTCATCCCTTCCGATCCGCATCGATCCCGCCAGAGGGCGCCCCCTGCTGCCTCCCCGCAGTGGAGTCAGTGGGAGAAGTGAGGAGGATCAGGCGAGAGGTGTGCTGCTACGGGAAGGGGTGAAGAGCCACCATGGCCCGGCTGCGCGATGAGGAATGATCTACCGCTACATGTACTACATGAAATTCGGACAAGAAAACGCACCAAAGGGGAAAAGTAAGTCTAGGGCCGTGACAGACTTGTCTAGATGTAGATTATATGGGGACTTAACTGTATGGGATCAGGGGAACTTGGGAAGATCGGGGCAATTGCGGGTATTTTCCGTACATTTATAATAGAACATTGATTATGAAACATTCGATCATATCCTGGATTATCCAACTAACCAGCAAAAAAACATGTCCAAAATTCCTTCAAAAAAGCGTCAAAAGTGCAGTTTTCTCAAAAAAATATGTAGTTATTTTGTAGCAATAGGACTTCAGCACGTAAGTCTGCAGTTTTTTTTATAACAGTTTTGAATACATTCTACAGGCATTTCAGGGGTCTTTAAAAAACTGCAGAGTTTCTAAAGAAAACCTTCAGTTTTCCTACAGAAAACTGCAGAAAAAGTGTCCAAATTCCCTTCACTTTTATGAAGAAATTTTGCTGGGTATCTATCTATACATACATAACATCTTGCACTTTAAAAAAATTGATTTTCAGAATTGATAAATTTTGAACAGATATACTATATCAGTCTAAAAAGTTTTGTTTTCCTTCATGTATATGAGAAGGTAATTTTTTAGTTAATTTTGATTTTTTACATTGATTTTATCTTCATAAGTTAATTGTTTCGTTGTGATCTGATTATCCGGTCTTTTTAGTGTCCGAACAAGCCTCTGATTAAACGAAACCTGTTTTTTTGTGGAAGCGTAGGCCATCTGAATCCTTTCTATAGTCGCAGATTGACTAAAAACATAGTGTAAAACAAGCTACTACAATCATATTGTCTAAGACAGAGGTTCTTCATCTTCAACTTGTTTAAAATCATGGTACATGTTTGAGCAGATATTTTTAACAGAATACTTCTAAAGAGCGAAAAGCAAATTATAGAGGCAAATGTATAGAATTGAACATCTTTTATGAACACTTGGAGGTGCTAAGGGAATCATATTTCGGGAATCTATAGGTAGATTTAGTCTTTATTACAAAATTAATGGAACAAAACAACATCAAAAACAAAGAGTTAGGTAAATTGTGCATTTTTTTTAAAATAAGAAGCTTACCCTGTATTTCCTTCCCTGTAATTAGCATTGCCTGTTAGTTTTGTTATATTGTAGATAGGCTATAAGATACATTTTTAATAGTCGTACATTCGGTCTTTCTAGAGAATGTATCATAAACAAATTTACAACATATTTTTTTATAAATATTAAACTATAGGGGAAGGAAGTGATGGAGATCGAAGTACCTATATTTTTAGGTAGAAGGTATCTGTTTTGTTTACAAGTTGAGATGTTATTGTTTTAAATTCTTAAATTTTTATTTAGAAATTTTTTCCTCGCATAAAACCTATTTTTATCCTCAGTTTTGGATCGCTTCTATCTAATCATAAACAATTCTGAAAGAGAGAGAGCAATGGGGAAATCGGGTTAAAATTATGAGCTTTTTGTTATTTTTTAGATGTAAAACGAGAGATGTTTTCATAGAAGTTTTATGTTCCATGTGAATAATGTTCCTCTTATATTTGAAATTCATAAATGCGCAGCTGTCAGTTTGGCGTAAATGTATATAGTTGATTCGTATACATAAGCTGATATTTTGTCTACAGAGAAAAAATCTTGTTTTTAAAAAAAATCGTATTAGTTATTCTTGTTTCAAAATTTTTTATGTTTTTAGTTGTATACTTGTTCTTACTTCAAAAACTACAATAATATTATAAATAATTATTGTAAAAGAAAAGTTAATAAAGTTGGGAAATATCGAAAAGCGATGTTTTATTACTGTATAATAAGTAGTGTGGGAATAAGTAGTAAAATTTTTCAGAATAAATACAAAGTAATGAATTACTCATGCAGTTTTAAAGGGGTTAAACTGTTGTCTTTAACTAAAAATAGTATGATAGTATGATATTTTTCATAATGAGGAAGTTGCATGATTTTTTTATTTTTTTTAATCGATTCTTCTTGCAAAAATAAGCAACTACCCAAAATTTGTTTCAAAATTTTTTATGTTTTTAGTTGTATACTTGTTCTTACTTCAAAAACTACAATAATATTATAAATAACTAGCTGTTATACCCGGCCTTGCACGGGTGGGGTGTATAAATTTATTTTTTAAAATATTTCTTAAAATACATTAATAATTTTGTAAATTAGCAATATTACAAATCATCCCGGTATCCCAGGAACCTCTTTCCTATCCCAGTGTTCCCGGTATCCCAGGCGCCTCTTTCCTATCCCAGTGTTCCCGGTAATCTTATCCCGGTGGTCACGGTAATTTTTCTAATCCCGGCGTTCCCGGTAATTTTCCTACCTCAGTGTTTACGGTAATTTTTATATTCCGGTATTCTGGGTGTCTTTATGGTAAATTTCCTGTCCGAGTGTTCTCGGTAATTTTCATAACTCGGTAATTTTTCCATCCCGATGTTCCTGATAATTTTTAATATCTTGGTGCCTTTATAAAATAAAAAATTTGAAACCATAGTAAAAAGTCTAGTAAATTAGTATGTCTAGTGAACAAATTAAGAAATTTAAAACCCACTGAGCTATATAACAACAGTGTTAAAACCAGTGTTTTAAAATAAAAGATCTAGTAAATGAAAAAGTCTAGTGATCTGTGTCTCATTTGAAACAATGTTTTATTTTTAACTCGTTGTATGACTGGTAAAACAGGTTTTCAAACACGGAAAAATAAGTGAAAAAAAGCAGGAAAAACGGGGAAAAAAGAATGAAGGACTGATTTTCTCTTTATAAATTATAGCCCATGTCCTATTCTGATGAGCTACATTATGGTAAAATTTCATTAAAATCCATTCAGTAGTTTTTGCGTGAAAGAGTAACAAACATCCAGACAAACATTCACAATTATAATAGTAGTAGGATTATTGTAAAAGAAAAGTTAATAAAGTTGGGAAATATCGAAAAGCGATGTTTTATTACTGTATAATAAGTAGTGTGGGAATAAGTAGTAAAATTTTTCAGAATAAATACAAAGTAATGAATTACTCATGCAGTTTTAAAGGGGTTAAACTGTTGTCTTTAACTAAAAATAGTATGATAGTATGATATTTTTCATAATGAGGAAGTTGCATGATTTTTTTATTTTTTTTAATCGATTCTTCTTGCAAAAATAAGCAACTACCCAAAATTTGAGGCCGATTGAGAAATTTTTTGATTGCCAAAAAAATTAACAAAAATCCCCTTTTTAAAAACGCGCGAAAACACCAAGAGTTTGGATGTGACGTCATCTTACAATAGGCATTGTTGAAAAGCAATGGAGTTGATTGTATTATTGTTGACGTCATCCTACAGTTTAAACAATAAAAGTTTTCAGTCACGTGTTTTTTCTCGACTTTTAAATTAAAATATTTAATTACCTGTACATTTTTTTGAAAAACTGACTTGATATTTCATATTACCATACAAAAAACCATACGGAACACTTGTTTATTTTTGAAAATCTTACACATGCAACTTCCTTATTGTAGTTAAATATTTTAACTTCATAATTATTAGGTTTAAATCTAAATATTAAGGTATGTAGTACAGTTAGTACGGTATATTATAGGATATTTATATATAATTTCAAATTATTTAAAATAGCCTCATTTCGGAAAAAATATTATAGAACTAAATGAGTTTCCATCACCGTTATGAAATTTTTTAACTAAGTATATAAGAACTTTATAGGTTCAGCAAATCAAAGTCTTAAAAAAATATTTGTGTGTTTGACAAGACACTTACAATATTAAACTACATATTAACTTAATGAAATCATTACAGTTTAATTTAATGAATGTTTATTTTAAAAACTTACCACCAGTAAAATGCTAGAAAAAATTAAGTAATGGTAAGATGTTTTTATAACTCCATGCAGTTTTTAATGAAAATAATTTCACTCAAAAGAAGTCTTCATATTAAAGAATAACAATTGAGTAAATTAATTTTAGAAGATGAAATTTATTGGTTGTATAAGGCATAATAATACTTTTTGAAGGGGAGTTTTTTGTATCCCGAATACTTTATTTTTTGGAGTCATGTCTTATCAATTTAATATTTGAATGTTCATTTAACTAATCAGATTTATAAAAAAACGTGCTGTACAAACAAACCGAAAACTGTATTTCTGTGTGTCTGACCTTACCACCAAGTATTATACGGGGCTTACAGAGGTAAGTAAAAATACATAGTAAAACTACAAGGTAACAGCAGATTTAAAAGTTGACAAATGTTTAAAATGTTAAAAAGTTTTATACGTATCATTAATAAATTTAGTAAAAAAGACAAATGCACATTTAGAAGACGAACACCTTAATAACGATATCAATAGCTTCATTGCAGTAAATAAAATTTTTGCCAAAAAATTCAAATGACAGTTTTTCCCCTTACCATAGTAAATCGTCACCTCAGATGCTATGACGTCTTTTAAAACTTTTTACTACTTTCTACTTTATAAGGACGTAAGGATGAGCACTTACATAAGTTTGTTCCATAACAATATATTTGGAATAAAATATAAGCAGATTTTGTTATGCAACGAAACATTTTGCTTAGTATTCACGGATTACGCCTTGAAGCCTTCTGAAATAGAAACTAAAACATTGAAAAGTTTTAGATGTGGTTAGTGGCATCTTAAGCGATAAAATACAAATAAAGAAGTTGTTTACACTGTCATAATAGTCCTCTCCAGGAAAAGCAACATTTACAGAGTACCTTTTGTTTTCACTGAGATATATCTAGCATGAAGGGAAAGCAACTTATACAGGTGTATTGTAAACCAATCTTCCTGAGACGACAAGTTTAGTAGTTTTATCTTTCTAGATTACATCCTAGATAACTCATTGTGCTTTCGGAATTCTTATTTCTTTAAGAAGAAGCGTCAGTTTATTTCCGAATAGACTTGAACTGCTTTTGTAAATCTTAAATGAAACTTGAAGTGATCTATTAGCTGTCTTGAATGCGCTTCAATTACACAAAGATTGTGTAGCTGTTATCTTTTCCTTAAAAGTTATTTAGCTGTTACTTTAGAAATAACGTGTAAGGGTTAGAATTTTAATGAATCATATAATTATTTTTCTAACTAGAATTACTTTTCTAATTAAATTTCACGGCTTTTAAGGTGGTTGCCTACCTATAAATGCCGTTTCGGACCAAAAATTCCAAAAAAAATTTATTCTTATTTCAAAAAGCACATCTTTAGCTTTCCAAATCAGTTTAAATTTTGTGTTTATCTTTCCTAAAACCAAAGTTACTGAAATTTTACTTAAAACTAAAAAGGCATTTTATTAAAGAAAAGATAAAGAAATTCGCGTTTTTCTCAGAATCACATTTTTGATATTTTCCTTCTCCGCAAAACTACAGAACTCAAAATATTATAAGTGAATTTCTATCAAACTTGGGCACAATACTTGACATAATATGATTTAGTAGTCCTACTATTTTTTGGCTGTGGGTGTAATATTTTTTATTTTATGAATAGTATAACTTCAAACTTTACTGAACTTTGGTGCGTTTTTTTTTTATTTTTCAAGTTTAGTGCTATAACTTTTGATATTAAAATAACTTAGACATAAAAATAGTAGGCCTTCAAAAGTATGTGTTTACGAGGATAATAATGTTTACAAAACAAAAATATCTTCATATAAATTAGAGTTATGATGTTTTGCGAAAAGGCTGTTTGTTGTGATTTTTATGCATAAATTCTTCAATAATATGAAAATTTAAATTAATATTTAATTATTTTTTATATTATTCATATTTTTTAGATGCGTTTAATTGTATAAATCACAAATTAGGTCAACATTAAAGCCTTCATAGGTAGGCAACCACCTTAATTATGGGTGTATTTTATATTCAAAGTAATTACTGTTTTATATTCAAAGTAATACATTAATGTATAAGTTCAAACAAATGTGCAACTTACTTGTAGTTAATTTCTTAGAGTGGTTTCTTAAACGATTTTAAATTAAATAATTCTTAAGTAAATTTACTTATCTCTTAGAAAAATGTCTTTTTCTACTTAATATACAAGTATAGTCATTGTTGATATTTTTCATTTGTTTTTATCCTCGTTAACTAATGCAATTAATTAACGTTAATAAAATTTATTAATTATTCTTATAATTTATTTTCTACTCACATATGTAGTCACTTAAATAGTTTTTGTTTGTTTATTATCACCAAATGTGAAAACATAAAACATGAAAAACATAAAATGTAAAGCATAATATTGTATTACTAATTGTAATGCTTATTAATTAATCTTTAGAAATAAATCTTTTCTACTCATTATGATATACTTACTGAGAGGTATTCTATTAGTTTTAATTCTGAACCAACCAAGAAAATTAGTTAAAATTAACTATAAACTAATTCTAAAATACTGTAGAATAATACTTAAAACTTGATAATGTGGTGTAAAAGAATATTTAAAATATCAATTCAAATGTTTTGTAAGTATACTTAAAATTAGGAATATTTACTTAAACATTAAATATATTTATTGTATGTGATAAAATTATAAAATATTTTGCATACACGGTATGTTTAAATCTTTGTTAACCTTATAAAAATCAATGAAGCAATGAATCAATTAGCAATGAACCCAATATCAAAGATGCAATCAATGATTCGTTTAGTTTAGTGCATAGCATTAACTTCCAATAATCTTTAGAGTTCTGATATCATAACATCAAGCATACGTGTTTACTTCATAATTACATAGCTACTAGTATATTTGCTAAGCTTTGATTATCTCATAATATTAATAGTGTATCATAACCATTAGATATTAATATCACGTAATGGAAATGGTGAAGATAATGTAGTTACAAATGAAAGAACACTTATTAAGCCTCAAATGTGTATAAAATTATCTAGAGGTGTAAGGGAACGAATAGTAATAAATGATGGGCTTAGTTATTTTTGCCTTATTAAAGAAGGAATGCTTATGCTGTATCATATCATATTTTGAGAATCCATATGAAATTTTTGGAGAACCACTTCTTGCTAAATTTAGTAAACTGATACTAAGAAAAACTAAATTTTATTGAGATTAGAAAGAAAACTATCGACGAAGATCGTTTTAAATTTTTGAGTTCAGTTAAAATGAGTGCAAAAGTTTGGGATTCTATAAAATGTATTTTTCAAGGGTGATGGAAATTTTACCTATTTTTCCATCGTGTATAAAAACCAAAACTAACATCGTATACTATTACATATATTTGTTTTAACATTTCAATTTTATATCTAGTTAACTTGAGGTTTTAAAAACTTTTAAAGTATGTAGTATGTGAATAGAATTTTAGGAATATTTTATTAATTAAAAAAATTATAAGTTCTAATTTGAAATTATTTTCGCTTAGAGTACATTTCTCAATAGTTTTAATATGATATAGATTGTTCCTTACTTCCTCTGTTTTACGTAATACTGAACAATTATTTAATTTATTAAAACTATTGACGTACTTCCTGATGCTTCGTGTCGTAATAAGCATTACTGTCATTTTTATAAAACTGGAGTTTTTCAAATTTAAGGATTATACACAGCTATACGCTAATACATCCAAAATAAACATTAAAAACCCAAAAAAATTCAAATCGGAATATTTTTCTTAAGGTGACGACCATAAATTATGTAAGGTGTTATCCTAAATTTTCGTCCCACCCCTCCGGTGAGATTCAGGGAGATTTGGTTGAAAACTCCCCTTCAAATTATCTACATATCTTTTAAATAAATTTATTTCCTTGATGTGTTCTAGCAACGTTTTTTTTTGTTTCGACTCATCGCACGACACTTAAAACATACACATCGTTAAAGTTTTGACACAAATGAATATGTTGAAATAAAACAAATTGGTGCTAACTTGTAATGAGGAAGTTGCATGATTTTTTTAATCGATTCTTCATGCAAAAATAAGCAACTACCCAAAATTCGAGGCCGATCGAGAAATTTTGTGATTGCAAAAGAAAATAACAAAAATCCCCTTTTTATATGCCCGCGAAAACACTAAGAGGTGGGATGTGTACGATGACCATTGTTGGAAAGCAATGGAGTTGATGGTATTATTGTTGACGTCATCGTTACTTTTTAAACAATAAACGTTTTCAGTCACCTGTTTTTTTCTCGGGTGACACAGTACCCTAATATAATTTTTTAGTTTTTAATATTATAATTTTGATTTTAATTGCATATTTAGTGGGCTAATAAGGTATACCCATTCCCCTAAAAAAAGTTGGATTTTAAAAATCAGGTTTTTAAAAATTTATATTTTTCAAAATTTTTGACCATTTTTTAAATCCCTAAGGCTTTTTTAAGTATGCATATTTTAAATTTTTTTTTCATTTATTGGTTCATTATATTATACTTCATAAAACCGTGCATAGGTTTCTTTCTATCAATATTACTTTATTTTCTAGAACTTTTTGTAGTAAAACCCCCCAAAAAACCGGAAAAATTCATCGTTTTTGACTTTAATATTTTTTTAAAAAATATAACCTTGTTAGAGCTAAACCCTTGCACAGTTCTATAAAACATATATTTCAGAATATATATACAAATTTTCAGACTTATATTTAATGTACATAAAAAGCCTTAGGGTTTCAAAATATTGTAAATACTCAAAAATACATGGAGAAAATTCAACTTAAAATTTCGTTTCTTCATAGAAAACCATCATCATCGCATCAGAAAAATGTAAATAACTTCATAAATTATTAAGATAAAGCTCTAAAATTTTGAAGACACATTCAAAAAGATTCCTGGTATGGATTAAGCTAATAAAATGTTTTTTTTTTATATTTTGACGATTTTTTGGGTACTGTGTCGCCTTAGACACATGCAACTTCCTGATTATTACGAATGACTGGATAATGATTCGTTGTTTTGACTAATCTTCTTATTTTCTAAACTTATACCGAAAAAGATGATGGACCACCAGTAACCTATTCTCACGCCAATCAGTCTTTGCGACAATTTGCTACAATTTTACATCGCTGTTGATGTCCGGTGTAGCTCCGGACGAAACGTCCATAGATTTTAATTCTAAACAACTCTGGTATTTTTTTTCTGGTATTTTTACCAGAAAATCCTCATGATTAGTTAGCTAAACCCGTAGCGTCATTTTATCACGATTTGCGTACCGAAACCCCTTCTAACAACCCAACAGGATTTCTGTTTACTCAGTTTTTCCTTCCACATAGTGACGACAGGATCAAGAAGCATTGCAATCCAGTAAAGTTGCAATTACGTAAACTTGACATGTAAGCTCTGTGCAATTAGAGGAGCTATCAGAACAACTTAAAAGAAAAATCCCAACCTGACAGGGTTAAACTAGATTACATAAAAGGAGAATCCAGTGATTTATTGACAACATTTTGATCAATTCTGGAGCCAGCCCAAAAATTCCTTTAATCAAGAAAACTTCGCGCAATCTGTGATCCTTTTCAGTTCAGTTCTCTCTCATCCATCCCCTTCCATGTGCCACCGCCCCTCTACCATTAATTCAGCAGGGGACCATATACGCCCCTTTCGTAGCAGTTCTCTCCCTTGTTAATCATCTTTCTGAAGTCTCTCTCGATAAGTAGATACAACAGCCTGTGTTTGGAGATGAAAAAGATCGTATGTATTAAGTTTTCAGTGTTGAATTTCTTTATGAAGGTGTTATGATTGAATTTTTTTGTTCGGTTCTTAAATGACGTGCTGCTAAATGTTATAGGTTGTGTAGGAGGGGATGTGTTTTACGATAAACGCCTTTTTTTAAAGTTATATGATGCATCTGAAGAAAAGGCTGTAGGTTAGTTTTAGTTTTTAAAGTGAATGCCTTAAATATGACGTGTTACCATAGTTTTTTCATGTATAGAGAGCTTTATACTCTGTTCATTTAGAATTCGAGCCTGAGACGTAATGTATTCGAAGCACTTACTGTTGTAATTATCGTCGAACAAATTTTCTTCTGCAATTAAGGCAGCCTAAACAGAAGTAGTTAAAATACTGTAAAAAATCGGTCACTGAAATTGAGGGATGAGCGTTATAAGCATTATTGAGCGTTTTTTATCCTGTTTCAGGCGCCTATTCTAAATGAACAGACTATAAACGATTGCATGGTGATGATAGCTTTAATACAATGCATTAAACGTTTTTTAAAGATACAGTATACCCTATTGATCTCGGAAACCTTTATATCTCGGAAAAAGTATTCCTCCCATTGGAGTTCACTATTCACTATTTTTTCCCATGTTATCGATTTCGAGATATGGAGGATATAAGGTAAAACGGGGCGATTTGATACAAGGTGCACATTGATACACTTCCAATATCTCAAAAATTATCAAGGTTATTTAGGTCATGTTTTTACGAAAAGTTGCCTTTATGTGCCTAAGCATAACACATTAAACAGTTCAGCTCTGTAGTATAAGTCAATAAATTTAAGTGAAAAATACTAAAATTTTTTTCGTCAAAAATTTCCGAAAATAAATTTCTTAAGTATTTAAATATAAAATCTTCCTGGAGCTATTCTACTTGGAATACAGATATCTGTAAACTATGAAAAAGTTTAACCTTGTTACCAATAGGGGGAATATTTAAATTTTAAATAACCTTTTCCAATTTTTTAAATAAAGGGTTTTGTTCAAAAACAACATATGGGGCACATTGATACACATTAAAGTTCTTATATTTTGCGTTGCGAGATAAATATATCTCAGCTATTTAAAACAAATCAGTTAAGAGTACTACAGTAATGGATATTTATGCTAATTTTGAATCTTTGGTTTTTATTAAGTGTTTGAGATTGGAAACAGCTTGCATTGGTAGCTATGTGCATTTATAAATTTTCTAAAATAAGAGGAAGTTAATAAAATACCTGATCAAACGATGGAATCAGGGACACTGAAACATCTGAGAAGTTCTTACCCTTTTTACAGGATTCAAAGAATTGTATTAAAAAACAGTGATAAAGTAGTACTATGACAGGCTAAAAACTAACCAGTTAATTAGTGTTGTGTTTTTAATTTCTGGATGTTTTTCTTTTGAGGTCTTACAATACTTTGGGTTGATTGCTGAGATAACGGATTTTTCCGCTCAATTTTCAGAGTGATGGTAACCCTGAAAGAACTTTTTGTGCCAAATCTGCGTGGCCTTTGTATACATCTTTTAAAAGTTTCGTTTCACTGTCAAAGTTTTTCTCGTGGTCCAAATCACACGAGAAAAACTTTCGACGTAGTACAATATTGTGAAAATGGTTGTTATGGAAACTGGTTATTCCACTCGATGTTGGGGATGATGGGGATTCAAAAACCATGAAAAAACGTTTTGTGCTGAATCTATTGATTATAATAAACTAAATTTAAACTTCTTTTCAAAGTTTTGTTTTTCTGTCAAAGTTTTTCTCGTGGGAGCTTGGAATATATAAATCAAATTTCCCATCTTTAATCTTAACCCTTCATCGCTTCAGTGGGTTGATAAACTGAGGACCAAGCGTGCTTGGGACTCTGTTCATTTAGAATAGGCGGCTGATGAGGCGTAATATATTAGAAGCAGTTACTATTGTAATTATCATCGAAAAATTTTTCTTGTGCAATGACAAGGCAACCTAAGCAGAAGTAGTTAAAATTAGTGATGGGCAGGTATCGATACCAAATACTTAAGTACTCGATACCTATAGGTATCGAGTGTATTCAATACCCACAAAAGTATCGATACTTTATTCACATATTTCGTTTTAAATTTTTCAATGAAGTAATCTTTATAATACCTACTGTAGATCAAACGCAGCCTGTTTCCGTTTTCATTTTGCAACGCTCAAACCCAAGTCGTTATCATCCGCGAGAGAAATTTGACGCGGCTAGGTTTTTCCCCCGCCAAATCCTTCGCCTCTATCCACCTCCAGGCCCGTAGCTACGGGGCTTTTTGATGGATCGCTTTCAGTTTTTTGAATATTAGTCTGATTATGGATAGGCCCTAAAAAAATTGTCCCTTCAGGTTCATTTCCCGACATTGAAAAAAAAGTACTCGATACCTAAAAGTACTCGATACCTATAAGTATTCGATACCAAAGTATTCGATACCTATAAGTATTCGATACCAAATATTCGATACCTAAAATTATCGATTTTGCCCATCACTAGTTAAAATACTGTACAAGAATTGGTCACTGAAGTTGCGTGATGAGCGTTATTTGGCGTATTTTATCCTGTTTCAGGTGCCTATTCTAAATGAACAGACTAAACATGGGGATCCCGCGTTAGGCGGGCCACCTTACTGGGGCATATGCCTTGCACCCCATGCCCCACGGTCATTTAAACGAAGATGAGCATTATAGGCCTTGGCCCACTAGGGATGTTGCGCCGATGATTTTTTCAGAGTTTTCTAATACTTCATATAAAAAACTCTCGAGAAGTAATCTCCTCCAATATCATGCGACCACTTCCTCCCCTCTAATCCGCACTCGACAATCCAACCCGCCTCTACTGACCCTCCTCGAAGAGTTACCCCCACCTCCGTGAGAGGGCGCGCTGACCCCTTTGGCCTGTTGCCAAAAAGCAAGGTAGAAAAATCCGGATCGATGTGCTTATCGGGTCGCAGAGCCGAGAGTCGTACGAAAGGGAATCATATATATGACTCCTCCGGAGTTTTTGGGAATCGATAGCCTTAATGTGATGTTGACGACTGCCCCATTTCGCATGCTATAATAACGCACATTGGGCAGAAAGGGTTTTGTTTTCGGGCTTGTGGGTCACGATTTTTGCAATGGGATGGAAATAAATTTTTTTTTTCGTTTTATTCTTTTCGTGATGACTTTTTTTCTGTGTGGGATAGAGGAATTGTGTGATTTGTTTTGGTGTGGTATAGTGCCATATGGCGTTTTTTGTTTTGGGTCGGGGAGGGGAGTCAGGTGTTATGGTTGTTTGTTAGGTTTTTTGTTTTTCGAATTTTGTGTCTTGAGTTGTTTGTTTCCCGGCTGTATTGGTAGATATGTGTTTATTTGTGAGTATGCTGAAAAAGTTTGAGTGTTTGTTGTTTTTTAACACGTTTTCATTAGGTCGCTTTCAATATTGTGTGTCTGTCTGTTTGGGGTGATTTTAGAAATCAATTTTATACCAACCATAAATGTTGTCACGCTTGGAGGGGAGGGATGGGGTTCTTTAATCTTTGACACATTGTGACAAGGAGTAGAGGTGTTCAGGAATTGAAAATCAATAAAACTATAAACAGTATTCTTTTTCTGGAAAATAAAGTTCAAGTAACATATTTATAAAGTCATAAATTCATACCGACAAAATAAGAGTTCACTTAAAATTTATGCATTTAAACTCGAATAAAAACTCCGGACCCACATGCAACCTTTTTCTAAAATAATACTGACCTCTGTTAACTTATCCTATGAAATGTAAGAGATTGAGAAAACGCTTACCTTAATTGTTTTCTCGTACGCCTCTTCTCCAAAGCACGTCGCAGTTCCTTATGTTTTTCGCGATGCGATGTAAGTCACAAAGTGCTATCACAGTCTTTCTCTTCTTTTTCTAACTCTTTGTTAAAAACAAGAGACTAGTATAATCTGTCTTGACACTGATTAGATGGGCTGCTGGAAATAGTTTTCAGGATCTTTAGACCTCTCAGAAGCAAAATAAACCGGGACATACTCATAAGACCAGACAACTCCTTTTTGTGACTTCAAAATTCCATAACATTATGATTTTCACTTTTATAACTATTGCTACTCAATATTAGTTATAATATTAGAGTTTAAAATTCTTATTATAAATACAATATTTATATAAAATATTTATAATCCAAATATTTATTAGAATATTTTTGTTTTCATTTATCCTTATTAATCAAAATAATGACTTTTTAAAAACTTTTAAGTGTTCATAAATGTGTTTATAATGTGTTTTATCTTTGAATGGGACGTTTGCAGCTTAAATTTCTGAAAGTATGCTCTTGCAGCTTCCATAAGAGCGTAATACTTGTTATAACAGAGAGTATAATCTGTCTTGACACTGATGGGGCAACTGGAAACAGTTTTCCGCGAAATCTCTCAGGAAAGTTGAAGATTCTGGGGAAGGAGATGGATTTATGGATCGGAGGGGTGGAGGGGGGATCTTTTCCGGATGCTTGGGAGAAGGAGCTCCCCCCGATAACCGGAACTTTCTATTTCCGTCTTCATCTGATATAGGTTTGGAGAGGATGAAATTTTTCTTTGGAATAATGTTTTTTTACGGTAGCCGCTTAGAAAAAAAGTTTTAAAATGGCCGTTTAAAGGTTATTTTTGTTTTGGGCGGGGTGAGGGGGAAGAGTTTCTGGTTTTATTCAAAAATGCTAATGCAATTCTTCTTTTGAGTAGTTATGTCTGGATCACAGTTTTTTTTTCAAAACACAACCCCGAAGTTGTGGTATTGAAAATCCTTCTAACAGCACACTGGTTTTATATTTAGGATTTAATTTATAATTATTTGAAATGTAAGAAAATGCCAGAGATTTCCACAAGAGAAAGACAAAACGATGTAACATTTATTAACATTTTGAACTCTAATATCATTCCAAGTCAAAGAAAAATACTGTTAAATACTTAGCCGTTTATTACAAAAAAAAGTAACTGTCGAGTGTCGATCTTTCATGATAAAATAAAAAAAAATTCAAGTAAATTAGTAATTTAAATTTTGTTTGAAATTATTTTAAATTCCTTCAGTTTATCTAAGGTAATTTGAAAAACTCATCGTTTTATTATTCCCTCTGGAAAAAACTTACGGAATGATAGTTTCCAAAAGTTTTTCTCTGATTTAAAAGAAAACGTAATTTTAGAGTATCAAAGTAACTATATTAATTATATTTCATTTGTTTACAGGTAGGTGGGGAAATGGGAGGAGAGGTGGCCGTTCATCCGGTAAGTAAAAACTCTTTTCAAAGATGATAACGATAAGTTTTTTTTAAATACTCATGTTTAAGGATAATTTGATTTTGGGGGAATAGTGGCGGGAATCGTTCTTCCTGTAATGTAACTTTCAGGGTCCTCGCACATATGTCGACAATCGTACATGAGAGCTTCAAAAAACATTGTTACTATCTGCCAATAAAATATTCTAGAGCTAAATTCCACCCAAACTGAATATTTAGGAGGTGTCTCTTAAAATCTTTTAAAAATCATATTTAAAGGGATTCCCTGCCCTTAAAATCATTCCTGGAGTTCAGAAATATCATATCCTTTACACATAATAAGGATTGTTTTGCTAAATGCTACTGTCTGCTACTGTTCCGATTGTTTATGGAACTCCTTTATCAATATAGAGAGCCTCTGTACCCCATAAAAATATTGTTATGTTACTTTGATCCCAGACCCAATATTCCCATTCCTAGAAGATTCTATGAAATGAATTTCATCTATAAGAAACTAATATTTTTCATTCCCCCCAAAAAAATTATCCTTACAGGGGTCGATCTAGGCGAAAGTTGGGACCGTTTTGCGGACCCTTCACAAAAATTAGCTTTGATAAAACGGCCCCTTCACAAAAATAAACTTCGTAAAATCGGCCCTTTCACAAAATTACTAGTGACAAAAAATTACCACTTCCAAATTTCAAACGAAACCCTTCAAATTCTCCGAAACGAACCCGATTCTCGGTTGAGAAAGAACTATGGAAAGAACCATACAATACATAGATCGACGAAAACAGCAGTTTGCGTTTTCAATCCGGCAACACTATGCTCTCGGATTGTCCGTAAAATTTGCGGATTTCAGCTAAGTTTTACGGATCAATTCTAAATTTTTACGGAATGCACGTTTTTTTCCTATTTATCCATCTCAGAAACGTTTACAAATCTAAAAAATCGTCATTTTTTGCGAAAGTTTCCATTTTTTTTGCGGAATGTTCTGTTTTTTCCGCAACCCATTCCTTGTAAAACCACGGGCGTCAAGAGATGTCGGCTTTTCTCGTGTCCGTATTGTAACGAAAGAAAAACCCCAACGTTAACATAGTCAAAAGCCAACATGTCCGATGTTCAGAATCTCTATCTTGAAAGCTAAAAAGTTGCGATTCTTCGTGGAAGTCCCGTTTTTTCCACGACTGCTTCCATCGGGCCTCGGCGCCTAATTCGCGATGTAATTGGAACTAATCACATGCGTTATCGCGATATTAGTCCGTATTTCAACTTATGAGGATTTTCTAGAGTAAAGTACTATAGAGTACTAGAGTAGGGAGTACTAAAAATTTTTCTGGTATTATAATTCAAAAATTCTAGGTTTTACGTAAGAAATATATTTTTCACAAAAATAATTTCATTTTCACAAAAAATAATTTCATTTTCACAAAAAATAATTTCATTTTCACAAAAATTAAAAAAACAGGCCCCAAAAATTAAAACCTGGATCGACCCCTGCCTTAATTACTTAACCCGAGTGTAATATACTCCAATATCAATTCTGTTTACACATTTGTTTACCATCAGCAGTGTTTTATGTTACTTTATTAGATTCTATACATATTAAGTAACAATTCCATACACTACATGACATCTTTAACACAAATAACATATTATTACATTATATCTTCACTGCTATCTATCATCTTCCATCCATGTCTGTGTGCATTATTTCCTACCTGTTTGTCTGCGTATTTATTCCCCCTCCCTCACCAATCTAGAGAGATACAGGATCGCGCCCAATAGCATCAGTGACCCAGACTGTGAGTAACACCGAATCGGATATAACCTGACGTGAGCTCCATATTTATCCGCATATCGATTGCAACAGAGACTAGTAGCAAGTCTCGTCTGGAAGTAAAAAGATACAGAGAGACACACAGAAAGCCGTAAATCAATCCCTGAGGAATAGTCCTCGAAAGTGCCTTTCAGCATGTGGGATTTATCCTGGAATGTTTCTTTTTTGGGGGGACGTGCGTTGTTGGGAGTTGACTTAATAAAGTTTATTTATTTGGATTTTGGTGTGTTGCAGAAGTGCAACCGGAATGCATAGAATGTTACAGAAAAACTAGGTGTCCTAATAAGGGTGGTCCTTTTTAATTTTTGAAGTTTTGAAATTTATTTATTTGTTTCATTATATCTAAAAATAATTATGGTGACATTTTATCACTTTCAAATGATATTTATAGGTAGCTCAAGGAAGTTAAAGTTTCATACTTTGGAGGTTTTTTTGTCACTTTTTACTTGAAAAAAATGTTTCTAATATCACAGACTTAATAAAATTATTACAATGCATTTAAAACTTTGATATACTATGTTAACTTATCAAATCATTTGTAAATTCAAATTATTGACTTAATCATCTAAAATGGAAGTGCAGCATCAGAGCCGGACCCACTCAAAGTTAAAAGAGGCTGTGAGGATTTTATAACTCTAGAATTAGCTAGTTCTAGACGTAGCAAAAGTTTGGGGATTAATTAATTGATTAATTTCGTTAATTTAGCGAATCGAATTGAACAAAATGATTATTTTCATATCAAGATTTTAATCATTTATCCGAGTAATTGAAATAATAAATTAATAGCTGTGGAATAGCTCCTTAGCAAGTGGAATTTCAACGTTGGTACCCAACGGTTACACGTTCATGTACAATTTTTAAAACTCTAGATTCATTTTTAAGTTTATACAAAGAATTTACTAAATAAAAGTGAAATTCTATGGAATATCAAAAGTACAAAATTTGTAAACTTTCATTCTTATTAATTTAATACTTAATTTACTATTTTAATCAATAAAGCAATAGTTGTTTAATTTAAAAGTTTTAATCTTAATATGTCACTGAAAATCAATATCCTTATTTTGGCCAAGTTAAATGTTTTTTTACTACGTGTATGTATGTTTCAATATTTAAAAACTATTTCAAACGCGCCTATACTTAGTTCCTTTTTTCTCACAAACAATCACAGAATCACACACAGAAAAGACTTCCATTTGTATTTCAATACTATCAACCAATAAAACTTGTCAATGGTTTACTTCCATTCATTGATTGCATTTCCCGAACACTACAAAACACATCAAAGCAAGTTAAAGCTCAGATAGAAACACTAGAGCTGAATCGAAGTGATGTGATGCCGACTGTACTATACTCTCCAACAATGCTTGATCCTTGACTGCTGTGTCCTATTGAGCTTCGGGTCAATACCGTTGATGTCGAGGCTTTATCATTCCGCCCTCAAAGGACGCGTCTACTAGACTCTGGGTCTGGAGGTCTGGATACACTCCAGTTTAGTTCACAGTCAGTCACAATCGTCGAATGTCAGTGCGACCGTTGTCCATCTATACAAAATAGAACGGTTACAACTAAGGAAATACTCAACCTGGGATAGCTTTGTGATGGTGGTGTTTCGTTTAGATTTTTTCTTTTTTGTGCCATCGGTGCAATTCCGTTATCCGTCCGACTAAATAATGCCAAGCTGTTCAAGACGCCAAATACATTTTTAGTAATGCCAACAATTTGGAGATCCAACAGTTTGAATATTTGTCGTGTAAAATATTTCGTCGGTTTTTATCATGGCAGATAACAGAATTGTACCGTGTCATATAATTATTATTCATTGTCATTTAATTAACAAATGCTAGCTCATCCTCCGTTAGTTTTGAATTTTGGAATCCTCAGACATTTCGAAATAAATAGAGAAACAATTCTGAAATGCATTTTTTATTTGAATTAATCACAGAGAAACTTCAAGACGCAGATTTCCCATTTTTCCATACTGGAAATGAAATTAAAAATAAAATAAAAAATTTGCTGGGTCTAAAACCTGGTTTATAAAGTGACTACTTAAAGACTAAAAGATAATTTAAGGAAACCTACTTAACAGTTTTGTTATTGAAAATATAAGAGAGCGTAACACATTGAATTAATATCCTCATAAATATACTTTAATTTATTTGAAAGTACTGATAAAGTCATTAAGATGTGAAAAACTGCTCTATGAAAAAAGAGTAAAAAACTTACCATTTAGTATGAAAATTAAAATCCGTAACATAAATCCGATGTTCGAAAGATGAAATAAATCTGTCGAATCTTGGATTTATATTTTTCAATTTTGTTAAATTAAAATCGTTTGCATAACACATGTAAATAGATCCTAAATCAAATTATATGTAACAAACTTATTTGATAACTTTTTAAATTTTTAAATTCAGCATATTGAATCGACTAACGCAAAATTAGATCCTGAATTAAATTATGTTACTAAACTATTTGATAGCATTTAGTTTAACAGATTTTGCAGAAAATAAATTCCTTCGTTTTAATTAATTGCCGAACAAGATAAGCGCAGTCATGAAACTCGATCTTTACTCCGTCCAGGATCTTGATCTCTTTCACTCTCTGTTGCTTCTTCGGTTTATCTTCTTCACGACGAAAAAATAATAAATAAATTATTATTTATTATAACTTTATTATAATGAAAGATAATCTTATAATTTAATAGTTATTAATAGTTATTGATAGCACATTGAGTTTAAAATGTTGTGTGGAAAATAAATTCCATACCTTTAATTAATTGCCCAACGATATACTAAACGCAGTCGTTAAAATCATCGATCTTTACTCCGTCCATGGATCAATATATATCATTTATACTTGGTTGCTGCTTCGGTTTATCTACTTCACGATGAGGAAATAATAAATACTAATTATTTTTATAAATTAATATTTTCAATAATACATATTAATGTAAAAAATAATGTAACAAAATTATTTGAAAAGCATTAAGTTAAACATATTTTGTAGAAAATAAATTTCATAGTTTTAATTAAATGCCGAACGATGTACTAAACACAGTCGTGAAACTCGATCTTTACTCCGTCCATGGATCAATAGATCTCTTTCAGTCTCTGTTGCTGCTTAGGTTTATCTTCTTCTCGACGAGGAAATAATAAATATTTATTTACTACAAATTATTATTATAAATAGGGGAGAGTGTTGTACCTATGGACAAAAATCACGTTTGGATTTTTCTGTAAAATCACATTTTGACCATTTAAAGTGCCCAACCTATAGTCCTAACCTTTGTGAGTAGAGATATATTTTTTATTAGTCAAAATCTTGAAAATTGGATTTTTAATCATTTATAATAACTTGGAAAAATTTGTGTCCAAAGGTACAACAACCTGTTGTACCTATGGACAGACCCAGTTGTACCTGTGGACACCCTTAAAAAGGGAAGTTTTAGTTGAAAAAGCTAAGAATGAACATTTTTATTGATGAATTACCTTTAATAACCTATTTCAAGCCTTTTTAAAATTAAAAATATATTTTTTAAAGTAACGTAGTTTTAGATCGTAAATGATCATTAAAACGAAGTTGAATGATAAAAGTCTTGATTTTTTACCAAAAACACAAAAATCACATATTATTTTCAGATCAGAATTTAAGGTAATAGTTTCATCAATCATGCTGATTGATCTGACAACTTCACTGATCCAAAAAAAACAATTCGATCGACACTTAGTTGTGCAACCATTTGGTGGTAATAACAATAATAATTTGGTGGTAAATCTTCTTCAATGGAAATTTTAATTTTTTTCAATCATCATACTTAAATGCGATAGGGTGCTTAGGGTTTTACACCATATTTTGCATTAAATTCCAAGTAGAATCATAAATTTAAAAAAGTAGTTTATATCATAAAATATTTGATTTTTCATCTAAAATTCACTTGAAAATAATCGCTGACGAATGGATTACCATTTAGAATTAATTTAACATTTATTAAAATGTATTCAGTTAAATGAAACCTGATTCTAAAACGCCGATTAGCTACAGACACCCACCACAAGAACGTGTCCGTAGGTACAACACTTATGGTGTGCGAAGGTACAGCATCAGATGTTTTTGTATTCAAAGTTCTATAAAAGATAAAAGAATTGAGATCTGACGATTTCTAATATCAAAACTAAAAAGTCAAAATCTCGGGAATTCCCCCCATATATACCATTTTATCATATCATAATCATAGAGGAAGAAAATAATTAATGTAGTGATGCACTAAAAAAAACTTCGAGCACCTAAAAACAGTATTTTTATTATAGAAAATTTAAATAATATTTTAAACAGCTGATTTCACGTTAGCAACTAGATAGCATTTGTTTACATTCAAAATCGACCACAAATTCAAATTTACATTTTTTCCCGAATTTTAAAATGAGGTGGCTGAAGGTACAACCGTCCGTAGGTACAACCGTCCGTAGGTACAACACTCTCCCCTATAATTAGTAATAATTATTAGTGTAAAAAATAATGCAACACAATTATTTGATAGTATAAAGTTAAACGTATCGTGTAGAAAACAGATTTCATATAGTTTTAATTAAGTGTCGAACGATCTACAAACGTAGTCCTGAAACTCGATCTTTACTCCGTCCATGAATCGATAGATCTCTTTCAGTCTCTGTTGCTGCTTAGGTTTATCTTCTTCACGACGAGGAAATAATAAACAATTATTTATTATAAATTATTATTATATATATATTTATTATAATTAATATTAATGTAACAAAATTATTTGATAGCATTAAGTAAAACATGAATTGTGTAGTAAATTAACTCCATCGTTTTAATTAATTGCCGAACAATGTACTAAACGCAGTCGTGAAACTCGATCTTTACTCCGTACATGGATCAATAGATCTCTTTTAGTCTCTTTTGCTGCTTCGGTTAATCTTCTTCACGACGAGAAAATAATACGAAGGGAATCCTTCATCTAATTATGCTAAACGCGTTATTCAAATTACCTCAGTTTCCAAATTGCTGTTTAAGTATGATTGAGGGGAATCACTTTGGCTATGAAGGGGAATGAAGCGGCATTGTGTTTTGAGGATTGCTTTTTGTGTTTCGAAAGTCCGTTTCGCGGCTTTTGATTCGAAACAACGTTTTGTTGAGACATATAAGTGATATACAGAGTGTTTCAAAAGTATGTTATAAGGCTTTTATTTGGAACAAACGTCACTTAAGGCTCATTCACACTGTTTCGCTTTCAATGTGAATCGCTAGTTTGCACAGAAAAGTGGAGGAGTAAAGAGTAAAACGCCAATTCGCACTTTTCAATGTGAACGATTCCTCAAAAATGAACACAAAATATGATAAGTCTTAGGGTCATGGAAGTAAGGTGTATTCCTAGGTACGTGAATCCCTTGAAAGGAGTTACAGCCCACTTTAGCGGAGAATTAAGAGAATTAAAAAATTAGAGGAGCCAAAACAAAAGTTTCTATTATTAGAAAACTGCTGACAGCATCATAAAAACACGCTGAAAAAATTCCAGGGGACATTAGAGCAAGTTAATATAGCACTTTCTCGGGCATCAAAAAGGAAAAATTTCGCAAATTTGATTTGCTATACTTCAACAGCAACATTTCCTGAACCCAGTACGTCACTACGTGGAAGGAGAAAGTAAGTAAACACAAAGCCTGTTGGGTTGATAGGAGGAATTTCGATACGCGAATCGTGATAAAAAGACACTATTTATACATAGGTTTAACGAAATGATCGTATTTTAAAATTGACGTACTTTGTTTCATTCGAAATTCTGACACCGCGATGGGAACTACTTTTAGTGAAGTAGTAGGTTCAACTTAAGCTGCTGTCTAGTATAATTTTTTTGATTTGTCTTTATTTAGCTAAAAAATCTAAAAGCCTTACGGATTTCAAGAGTATCCCAGATGGTAATGCCAAATAGTGTGCTGATTTGACGTGGAACGTAATTTTTTTGTGTATTGACGATTAGTGTTGTCTGTTGCAGGGTCCTCCAGGGGTCCGGGCGAGTGGTCGGAAGAGGGGAGCGCGGGCCCTCGACACTCTGGCAAGCGACAAGGGGGGCGGAGGCACCACCAGCCTCAGGAGCCCTCTCTGCTGCACGACGCGAGACCCCCTCCCGACATGGACATGGTGAGTGCAACCATCCTTCTTTTGTCACCATACAGGGTGATTCTAAATTACGTGGACAAACTTCGCATGGGGGTAGAGGGGACCTAGACAAGCATATTTCGCATAGGAATGGGGGGGCGCATCTTTACCGTTTAAGAGCTAGGACCTAATGTAGTGCGAGCGCGTTTCAAGAGGCCGTTTTTAGAAGGCCCGTGTGACTAAACAAAACATAATAAAATGAAAAACATTATTGCATAAGGTAAGGAAGTATTCCTACTACTTACACCATGAATTCGATACAATTTGATCCACTTTCTAAACCGTGGAGTGAGTTTCAAAAGTGAAATATTATTATTTTTGTCAAAGAATGGACATCACTTGATGGTATTTAGAAAAATGACGTTTGGGGAAGGAATTTTCAATGATCGTAACATTGATCATTGAAACTGTTTGATAATTGAAAATTCCTTCCCCGATCATCATTTTTCTAAGTACCATTAAGGGAACTCCATTGTTTGACTGAGAGATTAATATTGCACGTTTTAATACTAACCCCACGGTTTAGCAAGTGGTCCAATTTCTATCACATTGAGGATTTAAGTTGTAAGGATACTCCTGTACCTCACGCAATAATGTTTTTCATTTTATTATGTTTTGTTTCGTCACACGGGCCTTCTAAAAACGGTCTCTTGAAACGCGCTCGCACTACATTAGGTCCTAGCTCTTAAACGGTAAGGATGCGCCCCCCCATTCCTATGCGAAATATGCTTGTCTAGGTCCCCTCTTCCCCCATGCGAAGTTTGTCCACGTAATTTAGAATCACCCTGTATATGCTTTAAAAAAGTGCTGTACATAAATGAAATATCACACTTTTTTTACACTCTCAATCAAAGTGACTAACCCTATCGTTTTTCCACCCATGCACCTACCCAAGTGTCGCCCATCACTTTTACTCATCTATCGTGTATCAAACTGTCACACCTTACTATACTTCCTATGTCGCAAAGTATCACACTTCACCACAACCCTCATTCTTTGTAATAAAATGTGATTAATGCAATTTTAACCATTGATTGGCTATAAGCATCGTCCATATAAAGACCCATCGGCCGCTGATATAAATCTTGATACTGATATTGATTGCTGATATAAATCTTCAAACAATCCGTGTTAGCCGATAGGGCAAAACAAATGCCATTGGTCAGTACAAACCCTAAATATTGCCTACCAAATTTTGTTGTGATAAAGGAGAGATTTGTCGCACTACCTTTTATCTGTATGATTTACTTGAAGAGGGCAGCACCAATTTTATTTGAGAGGGAAAGAATACTTTACTTTACCCGGAGAAAACGGATGCCAAATAAATTTGTATTCAGAAAATTATAAATTAATTAGGGGAATTTTCAAAAAAAAATTCTGAAGGAGGACCTTTGGCTCCCTTAAAACTTTGACGTTTTTTTAAAAACTTTTCTCCCTTGAAAACTCCGTGGTTTAAATTTAAATGACCTGTTCTCGTTGCCCAAATGGTCTCAAAATGAGCTAAAACAGATATTTAAGAGGCCAATTTTCAAAATTTTTACATTATGAGCAACAAGTCATCAAAATACTCCATTTAAAGTAATCTAATACTTAATGTAATAAAAGCACTCATTAGGGGATACTTTAAAAAGAAGGTTCAGTCAATCCTACCCCCCCAAAAAAAAACTACAACCAAAAATCTTCTTTGCAAAGTAACAATTCAAGACACCCCTTGGAAAAGCTATAGCTACGTCCGTGTTTTGGAGAGATACTTATTTCATGTTTTAACGTCACGTCTTTTTATAATTTATCGTACAAAGTTAAAGTATAAAAATGTATCAAACTCATAAAAAAAGAATGTGAAGACAAAAATATTTATAAAAGGATTTTTTTGTAAAAATTAGATCTTCTTGCAGCGGTAGATGATATTATTTCATCGTAATTAAGTGTTAAAAGGACCTAAATAGCTCATTGATGAATATATTGGGCCATATGAAAAATTGTTTCCCAAATATTAAGTAATCATTATTATTTTTTTTGTAACGCATGTTTTACTATTAGCCCTTTTAAAACAGTAAAGTTTGTCTTTTCTCGCTTGGCGTTTATGTAAGGTAGTGCATGGTATAGGTTATGTTATTTCTGAGGAGGATATTGGGATTTAGGAGGATAGGGTGTAAATTTATTTATTTTCTATGGCTAAAAAAGAAAATATCTGACTTTCGGGGATATATACCGAAAATTCCCCCTTCTCCAAGTGGAAGCCTTTCCTTGAAAAATTACGTGTTGTTTATCTATTCCTTTGCTCTTCATCCTGCTATACATCATACTACTATGGCTGTGAGCAAATTTTGTAAATTAAGCACCACAAAATCAAGTGCAGTACTAGATAATTTCCAGGAAAATTTTTGACTGTTGATGGATTTAATGTAGTAAAAGCAATAGCACCGCTTAAGTAGTAAACCATGTTGATGGATTTCAAACAGCGCGTAAATCCGGCCACCCCATTATTACAGCAGCAACGCAGGTGTACTCTCTTCACAACAAGCCCCTGCGAGCGAAAACGAACCCATCTACCGAAACCATTTCACTGCCCTTCCCTTGCCCATTCACTATTCTCAGCAGTCGTAGAGGTAATTCAAGAAGAGTGTGCTTTGATGTTGCTACTCCGTGGCAAAAATAAATGCGTGTCATGAAAGAAGTGTGTAACATGGGAAATCCTGTAGACTGGTGGATTTGGTAGTATCCCTCATTCTAACAAAAATATCTTTAAAAAAAGAGTCAAACACTTTAAGGCTAAGCGCGCACTAGAGTCTTCTGTCACGGCGACTATAAACACTAGGTCACTCGAAAGCAATGCATTTCTATGGAGATGACTCTTGGTAACCGGCCAATTGTCTCGTCGCCTGCGCGTGCTCTCTAGCTTCTTGCAATAGCCAGGGGGATAATTTTGTCTCTGTCGCCGTGACAAAAATCTCTAGTGCGCTCTTAGCCTAATACGTGAGAGAAAAAATGGGGAGTTATTGCTGTACACTTGTACAGGTAAAACTTCCACTTGCAAGTTGGTGATTTTGGTGCAAAGCTTGACAGGTTAAAATCAATCAGCTATAGAAAACAATTTTGTCGTCCAACATGCACCCTGAACTCCGCCAGAGTTGCACGAATGTGATTTATTTATTATATTGGATATTAACATTATTTTGGCTCAAAATTTTTTTCCAAGCTCCCATCATGCGTACATTTGTCTTTTTAGAATACTTATACAGACAGGATTTTAATTTTGGTGCACTCAATGTTAAAATACTGAGGGAATGGTTTTTTGAGTTGATGATTAATTGAAACATTTCTGATATTCTTGTCACTTCGTCTTCTCTTTACATCTTCGGGACTTCAGTGGGTAATGATAAATCCCAAGCAAAGATAGGGATCTGGGATCCTCTTCAAAAATTTTTTGAAAATCGGTCTAAAAATGTATCGTCTTTACTCAATTTTCGACATTTAGGATAATAAATTCTGATTCACGCAATTCAGAATTTTCAAGGAAAAATAGCACAAACCCTTCTTGGGAGCCCTTCTGTGCTGAACGAAATGGTCATTGTTATCGTCGATAACCCTTAAGTTGTTTTGAATTGTTTTCAAGATTATGATCCGAATCTTAAGTTGAACATCCGTTTTTATTCAAAAGATCCATTGGCGATACAGACCATCAGCTTAAGGCTCATTCAGAGTTATCACTTTTTATCCCCATTCTGGAAGAATCATCCAAACTGAAAAGTGTGAATTGGCGTTTCACTCTTTACTCCTTCACTTTTCTAGGCAAACTAGCGACTCACAGGAGTGATTCACCCAGAATGAGCAGTGAAAGTGAAACAGTGTGAATTAGCTTTTGGGTGGCCCAAAATACATTTTTTAGATCTGGGTACCCTCTACTTATTTTCGAATAGTTAATAGAAAAGCCAAAATTTAAGCTCTGTATTCGGATTAGAGGTCAATGACCAAAAGGTATAAAAAAAGTTCAAATTCAATGTAATGATAAAAAATATGGCTGTTGCTAGCCGACCGTCGTACGACGGACGGCAAGTCCCACGGCCATGGCGACCGACGTATTGTTTCGTACTGTATTTCACAATCCCTGCAAGATTTTTATACTTTATTAGCAATGCGCATCCATGTGGACCTGATTCTTGCTGTTTCTATAAAATATTTTAGCGAAATAATTTTATTTTCAATAAATTAATAATTTAAATTATTTTTTTAAAAAATTAGACTAAGTAAAACATTTAAAAAACCACAATGAATTTAATTAAATAAGGAATGACTGTTAAACAAGAGCAATTAATTCTTGCAATTTTTAATGGAATTTATAAAAATTTAAATTAAATTTACTGAAAAATAATAACCGGGCTCGAACCCACGACCTTCCGCACGCCAGGCAGATGCGCTACCTTTCCCCCATCGGGGCCACGCTTACCACAATCCTAAATACTTTAAAACCACGCCTTTAACCCGAGCATGCGCACAACGGTTACCCGACGGTCGGGAAGTCACTCCCAAAAAATATAATCATTTTTTAAAAATAATGGAGAGAAAAACAGAAAAAAATGTCCCCTTAATATACGGAAAAATATAGCTTTCGGATTCAATTTCATAATAATTTGTATATCCTTTTTTCATGGTGGTTCAGGGTAAATAAACATGTGTTATTATAATTTAATGGTATCTAACTGTGATTTCAAATCAAATAATGATTATTTTTTTCTAATGTGGAAAAAGCTTCCGACTCACATTCCAAGTTAAAACTTTTAGTATCTTACTATATAATTTCGCTTCTTTACAAAACTTTTGGATTTTGGTCATCGCTTTCTAATTAAGGTGCAGAGCCCAAACTTTGCAAGAAGAGTTTTCTCAGCAAATCTAAAAAATTGAGTGGGTGCCCTAGCGAATTCATGACACTTTTTTCCCATGGAAAAGTGGGTTACCTTTTACCACTTATTACTTCTTCTAACGAAATAGCCGGGGAAAAGCCATCGCGCATACCTAAACAGCCATGCTTGTTACCATAAGATAGATGTTCAAAGGTCTCCCTTTTCGTATACTACATCTACGACAGCAGCCGCTCCGATGTATGTTTTCACGGGCCTCGGGGACATCTGCTCCGGCCGAAAAACACGTTCTCTGCCCGTTCGTTTTTGAAGCGGCCCTTTCTGTTTTTTCTCTCTCTGTTCGTCGTCCAGGTATGAGGCTCGTGGAGACGTCCTTTCTGTCGTCTCCGGTCGACGATGGCGGGGGAGGAAAAGTAAGTGAAATTGTTCGAAAAGTTCACTTTGGGGTGGTTGGTGAGGTCAAAGCCTTTGGTGTTGTCCGTTGGTTTGGTCAGCGAGGCTGTGAGTAGTGGAGTTTTTTAAAGCAAAAACTACGAGCATCATAATCACAAATTTTGATTTTTCTTCTTAAAAGTTTTTGAACGAAATTCTTATGCTCGATATTTGTGTGCGTTTGTTTCAATACTGTAACCAAACCCACTGATTAAGTTTCATGGTGAAATTGCTTTAAAATTTAAAATTTATTTTAAAAATATTGTTAAACAAGATTTTAAAATGTTTCCTGCACCAGGGATGGTGGTTATAGGGTTCCCTCCATTCCAAATTACTGCTTAGCCAACGATAGTAAAAAGGTCACGTGATTTTTACAGACGTTACACGGCCGATAGTACTCGACTTGTATGAAATAAAATCTCAATATTGATATTAAACGGTTCCGCTCCTTGGTTAATATCAATATGGAGATTTTATTTCATACAAGTCGAGTACTATCGGCCGTGCAACGTCTGCAAAAATCCCGAGACCTTTTTCTATCGTTGGTTAAGCAGTATGTGTATCGGTTTTCCTGGTGATGAGTTGAAAAAAATTTTGGGTTACTCGCTCATTAATTTTGTTGGGTTACAAACAAAATATATTCGGTAATTCATTCCCCCAATCTCATCTCTAAATTTTCCCTTGAACTCCTTTGTAGTCTATAAACCTTATATTTCCAACTGTCATACTTCCAAAAATTCTTTAGGAAAAGGGCTTTCAGGTTTCTTTTCCTGTGTTAAGTTTAGTATTACCCTCAAAATTTAAATAAAATATATACCTCCCAAAATTCAAATCTTGCTTTTATAAATATTCTAAAAAGCTTCCTTCAGTATTTTATGTACGCCTGGGGAATACTTAAGAAATAATATGGGCTAACCCCCCCCCCCCTAAACAAGAGTCTAGTTAAGCTATTCATCCAATTTTTAACCCCATTAAAATACATACTTTTCTTAAATAGATCTAACCAATATGTATAAAAAATGTTACTGGTTTTAATGGTAAAAACTGTGTAAAATGAGAAATTAAAAAATAAGATGAAATAAAAAGTGAAGGAATAAATGCTTCCTTTATGATTGTAAAATCCCAAAAAGGTTTTCGGGAAAATATCCGTAACAATATCTTAGAAAGATAGTCTAATATAATAAAAGTAAGTGTGGTGGCGAGGTTGCGTATATTTGTCTTCTATACAAATCCACAGTTTTCTTCCGACCTGCACCAAACTTGGTATACCTAAGTAAAAGAATCCCCAAAAAAACATAGGCTATGTTTCAAAGTTCTAGAACGACCCCTTGACCCTCTTTTGACCCTTTTTATGGTCATTTTGCTGAAATAGCTTTATTTCTGCTGAAAAAGAGATCTGCTTTCCCCATTGTTACAAAAAAAAATATTATGCAAAATAACACGTTTTTAAAAGAAAACTAGATATAAATCAAATTAAAAATTATAACTATAATCTAAAAATATATTTCAACAAAATTTAAAAATTTAAAACTGGTAAGTATAGTACAAAATATTTTTATTTGAAAGTAATTTTTAAATAAAAAGTTTCATCGAATAACATTGTTTTTAAAATAATCTCCATGGAAACAAGGATGAAAAATCAAATGATGATATTATAGCTTTTAAGAAAGTTGGTTAACAGACCAAAAACTAGAGTTAATATTCAAAACCATTTTAAGTGGAAATATTGTATTTTTCCTTAAAATGCAGGAATATGTTTTAATTTTTAAATTTTATACCAAAGATATAATAAAAACATGAAAATATGATTAATTAAGGTCGCTAATTGAGCATTTTAAGTGATTTTGGGAAGAATATTTTTCTAATATTTTGTTGTTTTTTATGGGAATCTCATATGGTAAATGCAGAAATCGTTCAGAATTCAAAATGCTTGATTCGACACCTTTCACTCATTAAAATATCGGCACGGATCCAGCACGCCTCCAAGTGGGGGGCACTTTTCCAGAAAGATCCCCATTGGTACCATTGGGGGTATAGGGGTCCTCCCCCAGAAAAAAAATTTAAATTTGACGTGTAAGAGTAGGGTCTAAACTCGCGTTTTTAGAAACGTTTTGAGTCTAACGGCACTTTTCAACGCTATCCCCTTTACTTTTTCACCCAAAATGTCAAAATATTGGGAATTTCCTAAAAATTATCACTGAAGATTCCCTGGTGGTATTAATGGGAGGTATGAGGGGTCCTCCCCCAGAAAAAAATTGGGAATTAGACCGGTAAAAGTAGGGTTTTACTCATTTTGACAACCTTTTTGGTTTCCCAAGGGGGGGCGCTGTCCAGAGTGCTACCTCCTGGATCCGGTCCTGGAAGGTAGAAAATGAATTAAAAATTTTTAAGAAAAAATCTCCATCTCCACCCGTGCAAGGCCGGGCATATCAGCTAGTCAAAGATAAATTGAAGTTATTTTCTGCCTTAGAACTTGAGCTGTCTCAAGTTTCTTTGTGGAACTGAAAGTAAAATCTTTTCACACTTTCCATTAGATTTATTCAACAATACAATTAAAACATTCTTTGAAACTACGTGGAACTACCAATTACTCTAAATGATTGGTATTGTGTGAAATTACAACTCTAATGTTGAAACCGCATTCCAAAATATCACCTTTAATGGGACATAATTAAATTAGACCAATTAATTTCCAAAGTGGAAGTACTAAACTTATTTATCACCTATCTATTTGATCTTGCTAAACCTTTTGAATATCTTATTAAAGGTCAACGGAGACCCGAGACAATGTTATAACGCTATTAAATTATATCCAATATTAATTACTCAATTCATACTTACTTAGTTGATACACTTAAAAGCTTATCTCCACATTAATAATTCACTCGTCATCGCTCAGCAAATAATGTTGATGGTGAAGACAAGCTAATTCCCTTCTAACACTCGGGACTTTGAGAGTGAGAGCGATGTAAGTCCACGAAATCACAAAATTTGAGGTGCTATGGGGATGTTCAAAGCCAACAGCTCAACACACGCAAAAAAAACCTTGTGGAATTTACTGTTTTACCACAGCTGACTAGATAATTATACAAGCTAGCCGAGATTACGGAAATCATTGAGGTGATAAATGGCAGTAACTAACTTCTGGCAAACCAATTTCACAGAAGCAATGTTTTTGCCTTCTTAACTTTCTTCATTTCATGCTAAAAGTACCAAATTTTCAACAAAATTAAAGGGAATCCGGGATAAATTTTTCCGTAGATTTCATATCTGTTTTAAAAATAATCATGTCATACTCCAATTTAAAAATTAGGTAGATAAATACAAATTATCATGCTTTTTCTTAGAATTAAAATGTAGTCTTCTAACCACACGATTAAACCAAAGAGAAAATTTTTGAATATGTGTTATTATTATGTGTTTGAATGTGTTATTATTATATAAACTACTTCAATTCCTTAAATATTCTTCGAATTCGCCATCTTTTTTATTTTAAAATTTGCCTCCATCTTTATCTAAACCCCAACATTTGTCAAAGACGCAATGTCGTAAACCTACGAAGACCTAACATAATATACTTTGTTACTAAACCTAAAAAGTCCTTATTCTGTAAAAATTTTTGTTACATAGCCCCTAAGTGTTTTAAAAAGTTACCTATACATATTCAAAATAGCCCTTCAAAACATTTATTAAAAAAACAATTAAAGGAATATCTGTTTACTATTGAGGATATTGATGATTTCTTTGTTGTGTTTAATGTATGATTTAAATTTTTTTTAAGCATTTTAACTCATCATTATGGCAAAAATATAATTTATTGGCGCCCTGTTTACCACTATATCCCCCTCATGTATGTATTTCCTGTATTTTTTTCTTCTCCTAGTTTATTTTAAATTTTTGTTATACATAATTACGGTCACCTACATGGACCAAGAGATCCCAGGTGACTATGTTAACTTGTAATTTTTTTCTTTAGTTGTAGTTCATTAAATGTTGTTTTTTTAAATTCCGAATTATTAATTCCCAAAGGGAGGCCGGCAATGTGATAAATTCTAAGACATTTATCAAGAGTATTTATCACTTTTCCCGAAATACGTGGGCATCATTAATAATGCCCGGAATATAACATACATCCTAATGTAAAACGAACCACGTATTATTGCAAACGTGTATAGGAGATTTCCTCGACTTGCTGTAAATTTCTCATAAATACTGCCGCCCCATTGACTTACGTTACTTTCGTTCTGAGCACCCCATTGACAAGCTTAATCTCCATCAAATATTATTTCAAGGGCTTGTCACCACAAGAGTAATATACCCTCATCTAGTTTGTCACAGAACCTCTAGAACAGAAGGTGCGAGGTAGAGAACATTGTGTGTTCGATTGATTCCACCTGAATGCCTGCGACTGACAATTCGATAGAAGGTTTCGATTATATCACTATGCCAGATGCACGTTTCTGATTTTCTCCGGTAGTCATTAACTCTGATCGCGCCGCGCGTGTCGGACATCGATTAATCGTCGGAATCGATTTTGGATTCGGGATTATTTAATCTTCTTAGTTTTTTGAAGTGGCAACGGTAGGAAAAAATATTCGCGCCACTACGCTTATGTGAAGGAATTTTTATGTGAAGAATATTTCTGGGAATATTCTTTTGAAATTATTTTTAATTATGAGGTTCTTTTACGTTACTTTTGCTTCATTGCTCTTAAAGAAAATGGTATAATTAATTCATACTTTGAGTAAGAATAAAAAGTTCTGAAGAAAATCTAAGTTTAAAAAGGTTAACAAAATGGTAAAATTTGTTTTTGTTCAAAAATGCACGGCACGTGCAGTTATAAACAATTCAATAAATCAAAAAGCAGAAAGAAAGATTTTTAAAACCAATTTTTTTATGGAAATGTTTTTTTTTAATTTAAAACGATAAAAAGAGTTATCTAAGAGAAATAATATAAAATTAATAATTTGCTGTTATTTCAGTATCGCGAAAACAACATAGCATTCAATGAATTCAGAAAACTTATTCAGATAGTCTTAGTTTGAAAATGGGAGGTCTTTTAAATTAAATAAAAAACAATCATATTAGTTACATAGCAATAAATCCCTTTTTGTACGAAACCAAATATAAGTTGTATGTATACTTAAAATTCAATTATTAGTTTCATTTTTCGTAAAAATAGTAAAGAATTATAAGTGGATATTGCTTTCTGGATGAAATCTTATTTTTGAAGCACTAATATTTTTATAAAAAATAAACTATTCGAATGTATTTGAAAAAAAATACTTTTGAAAAAAAATCACATGAAGAACTTCATGCACATGGAATTTTTCTCTTTTTTATGACTTCGAAATAAACAACATTTAATATTTTATATGTTTTGCATTTCCCCAGATCTTTTAAATTAATAACCGTTCGATAACATTTTAAATGTGAGGAAAATGCAAAAAAATTTTTTGTTGTTATTTCATCATCTTGCATTAAATTTTTAATAAAGAAAATTGTAAGCTTAATTTTTAAAGCAGTTTTTTAATAAACTTTTCTTACTTTCATACATCTGATCCCTGAATTTCAATAATAAGTGTGTCACTTTGAAGTGTCGATAACATATCAAATAAACTGAATCCTCACGTTCTAACGTTTTATCCATTTAAACTAATCATATTACGACCTACAACAAATTTTTTCAATGCAACTGACAACATATTTGATGGGATAATAAGGATTAATTAATTATTAATGCTATACTTTCTGTAGGAATAATAAATGCATAGCAATTAATCTTTTTTTTTAAAAGTGATACAAGCGGAGGGAACATTTTTACGCTAGATAAATACTTTCTCCCTTTATGTGACACCAAGCATTCCATAAATGAAAAATTAAAACTGCTCTCTAAGTTAATTGTTTATCACTTTAGCTTGGCATCTTTCCAAGAAAAAGAATTTTAGAGAAATTAAACGAAGGATGTAAAAAGTTCTTTACTTTAATGAAAGGTTTTCTTTTTTAACACGTCAGATATTCGCCATGAAAGTTTAATCACTGTCTTATGAAAAGCGTATAGAATTTTATGTGTATTCATTTCGTTGTATACTTGATTTTTCGTATGGTACTAATAGAAGGATTTAAAAAAAATTGTTTTAGAAGTATGTACATATGAAATCAGTTTTACTGGACTTCTCTCTGTGTTATTAATTTCTCTTATATTTGCTGTACTGTTGTAATTTCACAGAATCTATACAGGTTTCAGCTTAAACTACATATTGGTGTGTAAAAATTACGGTAACACGTTAGGGGATGGTAGGTTTGCATTATTTTTGCGGTGGATATATAAATGATTATAACGAAATGAAAAAAATAATAAAATTTTAAGAGTGTAGTCTGTATGAATCTAGTACACCGTGATACACCGTGGTACACCGTGATACAAGATAAAAAAAAGTAATCACCTAAAGGGGATCTTTAAAAAAAGTTTTCAAAGTAAAACTTTAGAGTACCTGGCTATAGTCTGTGTAAATAAAATTGACAGATCACAACTAGTCGTTTCCTACTCACTACTCACAATGCATTTCTATTGCACTGCCACGTCGTTGCTATGGCGACGAGCCGCCAATTTTATTTACACGGACTATAGTAAGAGCAGTCCCAACAATATGGTAATTTTTATTTACTTACCAGCACGTAAAATAAGTCATTGAAATGCTTCAAAATAACCTTTCCGTAGGAATAACGCTAACCAAAAAATTAATACAGCCGCATCATTTCAAGAAGCACGTACGTTGCAGCCTATATGCATTCACCAAGAGCCTAATTATCAGTATTAATTGCTTTTCCTATAGGCTCTTGATGACGAGCTTCCGTGCTCCCAATGCTCCTAATGAAATTCCAATCTTTATTGAATAGCCATCAACGAATTTGCTTTTGATTGGGCACTTTAATTTAAGGTATAGGAACAATGCGAAGTTTTAAAGATGGGGAGTTCTTGCGTGTTTAAATTTTTATCCAGTTCTTGTTCTTATCGTTAACGATTTATTACTCATTCATATATATAGCTAATTATTATACGTGCTGTTATGATTCGTTTGTGAAGTTATAGTACGAAAAAATACTAACTACTGTAAAAAATGATTTCTTAAACTAATGTTTTCAACCAAAACGAGAAAAAAATTATAGAAAGTAAAATAGCTTTAATGAAAATGATGAGTGGATGAAAATTTTTATATTGTTTTGGCAATGAAATAATTACTATATAAGTAGAAATATAAAAGATTAATAAAAGTTAGAATGGTAATACCATCCTCAAATTATAATTAGTATTAATACGAAAAAAAAATAAGCCGTTATTTTTTAACACATTTCTTCTACTATACTACCTATTATATTTTCGCAATAAATGTCTGAACTAAATGAGTCCACCGTTTACAAGAATGTATGACGAAAGGATCAAATGGCAAGACAAAAAACCCCTTTTGATTTGTCTATGGTAAACTGGCAAGAGCAATACCACAAGATATATGATCTCCATATCAACATCACAATTTTCCATAAATTTGATTAAAAAGAACATTTTAAGCAGAACTGTGCAAACTCAGCTTCCATTCAAAAGACTAGGACATATATTCCAACCAGAGGGATTCCTGGGAGCAAACCATTTCGATTTCAAGCCCTAAACACTCCCCCTTCGGAACAAAAACGATCCCAATAACCCCCCGAAAACTTAGAATCGGATGCATTTCGATTTGCCCCCTCAGAACGAAATCGATGGAGCCATTTTGTTCCCTGTGGAGACTTTTTATTTCTCACGGTGGCAACAGCATGTTTCCCCGCCTCGGTGACTTCTCGTAACGGAAAAATCTGTTCTCTCTTTGGCTGCAGAGATTGCCTCGCTGATGTCTTCATAGAGTTATTAGTCAGATGGAGAGGGCTTAGAGCTATTCCTATTGTAGAGCGTACCGTGGCCAAGACCATCTATTTATATATAGTCTCACAACTTAGACGCGTGTCGTCTAACGTAGGGAGAAATCGGTGAATTTGCAATGTTAAGTCTTGTGGAGCATAAAAGCTTTCTTTAACTCCTTGAGTTATGTTAGGCCGATATAAACGTCCAACATCCGAGTTTCTTGCCGTGACCATCTTAATATCTTTTCAAGAACATTCCATTTCAAGAACATTTTTCCATCATGCTTCAGGTATACAGGGTGATTCAGAAATAATCATCAATAATTGAGGGGGAGGTAGAGGGGCCCTAGACAAGCATATTTCGAATAGGGATGGTGGGGCGCAGCCTTATCGTTAAAGATCTAGGACCTAATGTAGTGCGAGCGCGTTTCAAAAGGCCGTTTTAAGAAGGCCCGTGTGACGAAACAAAACACAATAAAATGAAAAAATCTATTGCATGAGGTAAGGAAGTATCCCTACTAATTACACCATGAACTCTATAGAATTTGAACCATTTTCTAAACCGTGGAATGAGTTCCAAAAGTGCAATATTAATCTTTTAGTCAAAGAATGGAATTCCCTTAATGGTATTTAGAAAAATGATGATGGGGGAAGGAAATTTCAATGATCGTAACATTGATCATTGAAACTGTTTGATCATTGAAAAATTTTTCCCAGATCATTATTTTTCTAAATACCATTAAGGGAATTCCATTGTTTGACTAAGAGATTAATATTGCACTTTTTAAAACTCACACCACCGTTTTAAAACTCACACCACGGTCCAATTTCTATCACATTGAGGATTTAAGTAGTACCTATACTCCTGTACCTCCTGCAATAACGTTTTTAATTTTATTATGTTTGTTTCGTCACACGGGCCTTCTAAAAACGGCCTTTTGAAACTCGCTCGCACTACATTAGGTCCTAGCTCTTTCATGGTAAGGCTGCTCCCCACCATCCCTATTCGAAATATGCTTGTCTAGGGTCCCTCTACCTCCCCCCCAATTATTGATGATTATTTCTGAATCACCCTGTATATTAGCAAGAGCTCTGATTGTTTTTTCTGAAAGGATGGCATTACCTCCTTTTATGACCAATAACTCTGTTTGGTTCTTAATAACGTTACCTAGTTGGATCTGTAAATATGTTAGGGTGGAGTATGGAAGATTTCAGTTTGAGTTGTTTTAAAATACAGTCCTATAGTGATGTCAGAATGTCTATCTTACATCACAATTTCCAACTTTCTTGACATATTGCCCGACTCTACCTGTTAAGATTTCTAACTCCACTTGAGGACCAATTAGAACGTTCGCAGATTTCCCCTGGTAATCTCATACAGCTTGTCTTTTTTCGGAAGTTGGCTGAGAACTACGGAATCTTGCTTTGTGGCATTTCTAGGTCATCTTCCGAAGAATGTCTAGCTTTACTAGAAGAATGACAAGCTTTACTGGGACTGACAACCATCTTACAAACCACAATCAGAGATTTGGTCAAATCGTACAAGGTTTGATTCACTTCCCTGGTTTATTTCCTCCAGTTGGCCATGAAGTAAGCGGAACTCTAAAAATCTTCCCTTCTATGAGACTTCCTATGCTACAGATTTCTTATGCAACTAAACACGTTGGCCATGCAGGGTGACCACACCAATACTATCTCTATTGCTACAATCCCACTACGGTTCCCTCGACTGCAGAAATTGTCTCCGGTGTCATCGATACGTTATTGATGGAGTGGGAGAAGATGACAACACGGATAGTTTTGTCTTTCGGTGTCGCGGACAGGTTTTTGGTGAAAAAGTAATGGTGGAGCAAACTTATAGAAAATAGCTTCTCGAGGTGATTTTTGTTGTTGTTTTTTTCTTCTTTTTTGTGGAGCTTGAAGGATGGCTTTTGAAAGTTATGCGATGATTGTTAATTTTAGAGGTGCCTGTCTGATGTCTTTTTCTTACGGTGAGACGAAAAGATAAAAGCGTATTCGGATGTAGTTTGAGAATAATACAAGTAAATATGAATTTCTTCACTTGCACAAAGTATTTTCATAAAGACGTGAAGAAACGCAGAAAAACTAAAAAAGATACTTTGATTTCGAAACTAAAATTTCTCAAAATGTGGTTGAAGGAATTCCGCAACGGAATATCAAACTTATTCCAGGCTATTGTTTCACAGATTTATGACTTCGAGGTTTTTATCAATATATTTCGAAAGTTGTATAAAAATAGAACATGTTTTATAGGAAGTTTCATCTCTCAGTGAAATCAAAACGATTTTCTCAGAGGAAAAGTGTTTCTTCACATATTCCCATTCACTTCTCTTCACATATTCCCATTCACTTCTCATCTTGTTGAAGCATGATTGGAATCATTCCCTTTTATACTTTTTAAGTATCATTGCAAATCCACATATAAATTTATGCTATACAAAATAACTAAAAAGTTAAAAACCATCATTAATTTAAATCAGGGGTCGGCAACTGGTCGTTAAACTGGGGTCGGCCACATCCGGACCGCGTGAGGTTATATCATGAACCGCCAAAGGATTTTGAAAATCATTAATATGTATTTTTAAACTATTAAAATTAGTTTAACAGGCTTTTTATGGGTAAAATTTTAACAGTTTCGTGGGGGAAACCCCCAGACCCCCTTTTTAAATGTAAAAACGTATTACAATATTAAATTTAACAATTCAATTAAACAGGTAGCGTACTCAAATTATATCTTTGTAAAAAATATGTCTATCTAAAGATAAGAGAATTTAAAGTAGTAATAATAACCTATTATTTTCTCCGGACCTAGATGAAAATTTTCAAAATTATTCGGACCCCAAGAAAAATTACTTGCCGATCCCTGATTTAAATGATTATCTACTTTATTTAAAAATATGAGGATCAAGTTAATTTGGGGAAACCAGAGGATTTCCTTCAGCTGACTACACTTTCTGTGACAACTCTGCTCATGGCCAGTGAGACTAGTTATTTTGGAGTTTAAAGGTCAAGCAACAAACGATATGACTATATATTGTCATACCGCCGAGAGAAAAACCCTTGACGCGTCTTATTATGTTTTTGCGATTGTTATGGGAACGTATATTTCCGATCAATTTCAGGGGTGATTCATGTAACGTTGAACAAACTTTTTTTGGATAAATCTGCGTAGCTATCAGTTGGCTATGTAGACTTCTTTTCAGAGGTTTGGTTTTTCTGTCAAAGTTTTTCTCCTCGCGGCATGACTATGCTCACCCAAATATATTTACAGTCTTTATTATACTCTATTTATTTTGAATAAGCTGCTAAAAATATTTCTTTCCCAGGGAATCAGGCCACTTTTGGTACCGTTTATCGGCACCTTCACAAAATATTTACAAACAAAAACGCATGAAAAGAAGAGTTCTTCACCAGTAACCTCTGGTTAGAGGAATGTGTGAGAAAAAAACAAAAACGCACCTTCACAAAAATTATTTTTAAATTATATGTGAATAGTTTATAGTTAATTGTGTATTTAAATTGCCATAAAACTGAAAAAGCGAGTAACTTAATGCTGCTTTCATTAATTATTAGTTTCCATTGCAAAATAGTTATCAAATTCACATAAATTAAAAAGAGATCCTACACTTTTTCACAAAATTAAAAATACTGTGTAATTTTTTTTACAAAAAATGGGGGTTAAAATCCTGGATTGGTCCCTGTTTCCCCACAACCGAATTAGTAACCATGGAAACTATCAACGTCACAGCGACAAAGAAGGCTGCGCGAAAAGCGTAACTATGGTTACGCTTTCAGCGAGGGGGAAAGTACTTATTTTCAGCGACCTATTCTTAATGAACACACTATAGTTGCAGTTGTCTGTAGTAAATATATGTAGTTGCATAATTTGTGGTTTGTTGTTGCAGCAGATGGGTGGGGGTCGTCTGTACGCGGCGCCGCCGTTCGACGAGGACCCGGGCATCATGTCGGAGGTGGAGACGTCGGCCACCGGCTTTCGCACCACTCCGCGAGCGCCCAAGGCCCCTCGAATCGCCTCCTTCCCGCCCCCGACTAAACCACCCCCTCTTCCACACAACAACATGGGTAAGACACGCAGTTTTATAAGAGTTTTTTAATCGTTGAAATAGTGGTGAAACCGTCAACTTTTACAAGAGACTACAGCAGCCCTAATCATAGCCATCAGTGTCGGTGTTAACCGGCGGCTAAAGAAAGAAAAATTATCCTTTCCCTGACTCTGATTGGTGGAATCCTTCGTTAACGTAGGACTTGGCACTGACGCTGATGACATTGTATATGGATGTTAATTGTTTATGATAACTTCTGAAGACCACATTGCAATATTAAAGATCACGCTGATTTACCATTAGGTCCAGTAAGCTTGTGAGTTGGAGGCCCTCTATTTAACAAAATTAGCTAAAATTTTAAAAGAAATTGCTAACTTGAAGTATTGAGTAATTACGAAAAGGTCAATCGACACTTGTTTAATTATCAAGCTTTTAATTTTTTCCACTTGTATTTTTTATATTTGATAATACAGTGAAATCCCTTTACAACGAATACCGATACAACGAAAAATCCCGTTATTACGAAAGTCCACCTTCCCGTTCCAGAAAGTCCCCAACCGTTTTGATTTGAATTATCGAAATTATCGCTACAACGAAGTTTCCGTTACAACAAAGAAATTTTACGGTCCCCTGAAGTTCATTATAACGGTATTTTATTGTACTAATTTTTGACGCAGAATTAGTTTTTATCATGAACATACTAGCACATATGTAGGCTCCTTTCTGCATTTGTGCCTACTGCACCATTTTTAAAAAAGTTGAATCCTGCTTAAATTAACATCTAAGAAGTTTCTAATCATGATGGACAGAAACTTTTATCAATGGGCAATGCCAGCATTTTTGAAAATAAGAAAAAAATGCATTTTCCCGGTAAAAGAATTAGATCTAAATTAAAATATCGGCATGAAAAGTTTAAAAAAAATTTAGTTAATTTAATATTTCAAAATAAAAATCGACAATCCCTTTGCCTTTTTTTAGCATTGAATGACGTCAGAATAAATAATTATCATAATTAAAAAAATTTTGCGCACCTCTTGGGTACCTCTATCGAATAAAAAAATACTGGAATTACCCATTCCAATGACGTAGTACTGCTACTCTTGGTTGTTATGAATCAAGCAGTTTTCTGTTACCGCGCTACGAGAGGTATCTGGGTCATAATAAATTAATTTTGCTCAAACCTATTTGTGACGTTTTAAAAAGATTAGATTGCTGTACACTTTTTGTCAATTCTGGTGTTAAGTGCAGACGCCAATTTTTCTTGAAATTAAGTATTTAGACAGAAAAGTATGCCTAATTTGCAAAGAATCTTTAGTATTAAATGTGCTTCAACACATTTTCCCTTTTACCTTGTAATAATAAGGAATAGTTTTTAGAATTTTCCCAAATGCATTTAAATCAGTGTTTCCAAACCTTTTTCGGTCCATGCCCCACTAAAGCCTTTCTAAATTTTCCATGCCCCCCCATGTCTCTTTTTTAGAAAATCCTTCTTAGAAAATAAATACTACCTGCTGGTCCATGCCTCACCTGGAGGGCAATTTGATTAAAAATTTTCAAATTGCCCCCCTGTGGGGTGTGCGCTCCACGTTGGTAAATACTGATTTAAATTGAGTATTTAAAAAATATTTTGTACTAAATTTTTTTAACCTTTTACACTTTGACCATTTCTACTTTTTATACTACCTAAATGCATTGAAACTTACATTTCTCCTTCATACCAAAAATAAAAGACCAAATCATATAAAATAAGTGCAAAAATACTTATTTTTCCAAACTTGCCTCTTATTTTATTATTCATTTCAGGTCCCGTATCACCGCAACTTAGGCACGAAAATCTAACACTAGGTAAGAATCCTTCACCTCTTGAAACTCTTCTTAAGACATTTGATTCTCAAAGCATAACAGAGTTCCAAGCGTGTATTATGAGAGCTATTTTCATCGAGTAGAGGGAATAGCGTTTATTGATCTAAAGAGGGAGAAGAGACTCTCAAACTATGTTCCTCTTCTCCAACGTCAGTGTGAAGGAATTAATTATTTCTCTTGCGTTCCTGGGATCGGCTGAGGAGAAGTTTTATTAATTGTCTCTGTCTTTTGATCGGAATTTTCTGTGGAAGTTGTGTGGGGAAGTCTTGAAGAGTTTTCTTGTGAGAGGAATAACAAGTGAATGCGGTTTGTGGAGTTGTTTCTGAACTTATAAGTTGATTTTATGGAGATTAGTGTGACAAAGTACATCATCAAAATATATTTGTTATTCAAGATTTTTTTTATTCACTTCTGCTAAACGAAAAGGAAAAAAACTTTATTTATTTATTTTTCAAATGGTGCCCGCTAATGTTCGACAATTGTTTTTTGATACGAAAATACTCTATTTTTTTATATTTTTGATTGTATTTATGCTAATTAGGCACTTAAAACCACTGAAAAAATAAAATTAAACTAAAAAATCTATAAAATTTAAACAAACTTTAAATTGACGACAAACTTTATGATTTTAACTATTAAGTTAAACTTGAAATGGAATTCAAGTATAGTTATCTACCCAGCAAAAAAATCAGCGAAATTTCTTCAAAAAAGTGAAGGAAATTTGGACACTTTGCCTGCAGTTTTCTTTATGAAAACTGCAGTTTTCTTCAAGAATTCTGCAGTTTTTTATAAGACCGTTGAAATGCCTTTAGAATGTATTCAAAATTGCTGTAAAAAGTGCAGACTTACGGGTTGAAATCCTATTGCTACAAAATAACTACAGACTTCTTTAAGAAAACTGCACTTATGACGTTTTTTGAAGGAATTTTGGACATGTTTTTTTGCTGGGTAGAGAAACAACTAATATGTTATAGGTAAATGAGTTAGTTTACTAAGATGTTCTTTTTTACGAAGGATTCATAAATGTCCAACATTTCCCCCTTTTTTTACACAAAAACAAGCCACTTAACTAACCTAGACTAGAATCATCTATAAAAGTAGCTTAAAATTACTTTAGGTGATTGTGTAGTTATAATTAAGTTAAATCGACTTAAAAGCAAAACTTACTAATGAAATGAAAAAATGTAAGAAAGTAACTTTTTAAAATTTACTAATTTGGTACTTAAATTTGTCACAAATCTTTTTGAATAGCATTGAACTATTTTCGAACTCTAATAAAAATATATCTTGAAATATATTTAAAGACATTTCCCTCTCATTTTTATGTTTATACATTTATACTTTATCGATTTATTTGAATCAGTACATTCTGCATTTTTATTATCCTGCACTTTTTTCATCTCTTTTAAAACTTCAAAATATTCCATACAACTCAATAGTCTACGCAATGTGATATTTCTAGAACACATTCTGGAGGTTTTAAGAAGTACTTTTAGTACTTGTTATTTTTTAAAATAAAAAACCCAACCCAAAGTACACACAATATGTCACAAACAATATAACTTCTTTACAAATGTATTCAGAGAAAAAGAACCTGCATTTGAAATATTTCTATTTTGCAAATGTCCCTAGACTTGGTAAGAAGTTTACAACCAACCTTACCAGGAAAACGAAAAAAAAAACACCTCCATTTTCTATTGTTGTGCAATTCGTTCCTTTATCTCATACTGAATAGTATTGAAAGGCCTCTCACATTTCTATTGATCCTGAATGTAGGAAATAGGACCCCGTTGTTTTTCACTTCAATTTCGATTTCAGCCAACAGTCAAGTAGAAAAGAAGAACAATTCGAATCTTGGCATTTTCCAAAAAGGGGAAAATAAATATGCGAGCTATTTTATCTTTTCTTTTCTGATTTTGCAAGATGTATTCTGATGTTTATGAGTGCGTAGGGAATCAGTGAAAATATGTTTGGGATACAGGACTTCATCCATATATTTCGATTTACTTTTAAGCAACATAGTGCGTTGGAAGAAATATTGTTTTAGGCAGGAAAAGCTGCAAATATTGTCCAGGCAATCGCTATAACTAATTTTGTATAAGATATTAAGTTGTTAGAGAAGTGCAGGGGGAAATATATATATTTTTTGTATCAGTATTTGGTTAATCAGCACTTTTAGGTATTGTGTACCATTATTATCAGTTACTTTTGTGCAAAAAATTCGGGGTATTATAAAATAAGTTAAGGGGCCAGGGGAAATTGAAATCTTCGATAAAAAATTAGTTTGATTTTTGACCAATACATCAATGTTTGCTTGAAATATGTCTTTTTTTGTTAGAAGAGTTACTTAGGATTAGTTTTAGCTCATAGGGGAAGTTCAAAAACATTTGATTTAAAAAAACAAGGAGAGGTTGTAAATATGTACGGGATCAGTTCTATGCTTTGTAGGTTCTTTTTCAGTGAAATGTTAATTTCTTCAATAATATATCATACCTGAGTGCAGTTTAACTACCATTCAGAAGTTGGAGGTGTGAAACGGCCGTACAAATTTCATGCAGTAAATAAACAATCAAAATTCATCCTATGCCAGATTACAAGTTAGGATTGCGGACATATCCTTACTGTATGGTTAACTCTCTCTTCTTAGTTCTTTAACATTCGAGTATTGTGTTTTCCTAATCATCTTAAAAAATCAAAAAAGTTTCTCCTACGCAAAATTCTATGTAAAAATGGAAAAACATTAAGCTAAATTTCTTTTCTCTCCCCTGCCTCCTTCAATTTGAAAAATACTTTACCTTTAGAGTAGGTTGTGGAAGATCATTTGTCAAGAAAGGGGAAGTATACTTACTGTAAGGTCGGTTTCTTTCTATCTTTCTTCGATACCTTCTTCAGTCCTTTTTGTAAGGAATGGAAATAAATGCCTGAAATGGAAATAACTTTCCCTCTCTTTAGTCCTGTATTTCGAGTAACTCTATATCTTAGGGCTGGTTGTAGTTGAGGTAAATTCCAAGGGAAATACACCTATCCAAACAAAATTTTTTTCCTTAGTTTTTAAATTCAGTAACCTTCTATCTTTAAGGCTGGTTAAGGCAGATTCCATGTAAGAAATTTAAGTATGCCACCAAGTAGATGCTCTGTAAAATAACCCAGAAAAATGTACGGTTTTAAACTGGAAGCTGTTTTTTTGTGTAGAACCATACAAATTATAAAGTCTACCGTTAAAAAGAAAGGGTTTCTTAATAGATAAAAAATATGGATGAATAAACACTGATGTTTTAATTTTTACTGTTTGGTTCAACCAATCAAGTTGATAGTTTAAAACCGTAAATTTTAGGGGATTTTTAAAGTGTAATGCAACTATCTTTCTTTTGTACTTTAATTCGAGTAGCTCTCTATCAATATGGGTCTGTTTATGGCAGTTTTCATGTAAGAAATGCAATTATGCCTACTGTAAAGTAATATTTTCCATCCTTCGTTCTTTAATTCCAGTAACCATAAAGCTAAGTAACCCTTCTAGTCCTAGCTGCCCCAAATATTCCCGAGTATTAAGTGGTTATCTCGGACGCCTTATGATTGAAAAGGTTAATAGCTGGTGATGCCAGACCCCATGTAAAAAATGTAAATATCCTCCCCTCTACTTATTCACAGGGGAAGATCCTAACATAGGGTCCAAAACGCAATTTTCAAACATCATCGTATGATAGTCTGCATAGCAACACCATAGCAAATAAAATAAAATTGAAAACGACGTTTCATTTGCACATAATTTATTTAAAGATATTAAAATCAGACATGTTTCGAGGGTATAATGAACCCTCTTCGTCAGTGTGATGACGATCCTGCGGGGCCGAGCAACGCGCAGTGGAAGAAAAAAAATCTCCAGTGGCGAAAAGCATAAGACAGGGACTACACAGAGCTTAACACTAAGACGTTTATTATGGACAAGACATCGTGAGAGTATGAGAGAGAGCGCTACATAGGAACATGAAACACAAGTATATATAGTGGGGGTTGCTATACTATACATTAGATACATTTGGCATGGTATTGCCCATTTGGTGAATATGAGAATTGTGCGAAATATCTCACATATGCCCCCCATTCGCAAAATTCTCAAAAATACATTTCACAAATTTCAGCAAATTTACTTTAACCAGGGCTTTTGTAAGAAGATCTGCAATATTCAATTTTGTGGGCACATACTTGATAATCACTAAATTTCTCTTTAACAAATCTCTAATATAAAAATATCTAACATCAATATGTTTAGTACGATTATTTACAATGGTATTCTTAGAAAATGCAATGGCAGCTTGATTATCACATAAAATAGTTGGAATCCTATCTGAAAAATTAAACCCTTTACATTCATTCATAATGTTTGATAAATAATAAACTTCTGTTACTGCCAAATCAAGAGCTATAAACTCTGCTTCCATCGTACTCTTTGCAATACACTTTTGTGTAGTTGACCTCCAACCTAAATAAACATCACCAATGCCCCAAATATATCCAGAAATTGATCTTCTACAATCTACTGATGAAGCCCATGATGCGTCTGAATAAATTTTCAACTCACAAGAATTAGCTTTAGATAAATTGATTGAATAACTCTTTGTTGAACCAACATATTTCAAAATTCTTAAAAGTAAACCATAATGAAAAATATTTGGATTTGAAGAAAATTGTGCAACAAATATAACAGGAAATAAAATATCTGGTCTTGTACGATTAGCCAGAAATAATAAAGATCCTAGTAATTCTCTGAATGGATTATTATTTTCACATTCATCTACTTCACAATCATAATTAATATTAGAGTCCATAGGTGTATAAACTTTCACATTAGTATCTACATTAAATTTCTTCAGTAACTTTTCAATATACCTAGTTTGATGTATATGCACATTACCATCAATAATATCAAATTGTACACCTAATAGATTACTCACATTTCCTAAATCAGTAATATCATAATTCATAGATAATGATGAAAGAACACTTTTTAAAATTTGATTATCCTTTGCAAAAATAACAAAATCATCAACATATAACAAAATAACACACTTATCATCTAGAAAGAATATGCAAGGATTATACTGTGATTGATAAAAATTTAAATCCTTTAAAGTGTTTGCTAAATGCTCATACCAACTACGACCGCTTTGTTTAAAACCATACAAAGCTTTCTTTAATTTCAAAACACAATCACTTTTATTAACATCATATCCATCAGGAATTTCTAAAAATATAGCCTCCTTTAATTCTCCATACAAATATGCACACTGTACATCTACATGACTGTTTAGCCAACCATTTAAAATTACCAGTAATACATAAAATAATTTAATTAGTTCAAATTCAATTACCGGTGAAAAAGTTAACTCATAATCTTCTCCATATCTCTGTTTAAAACCGTGTGCAACCAATCTAGCTTTAAACTTTTTAATTGTTCCATCCTGATTATGTTTTATAGTAAATACCCATCTAGAAGTTATAATTTTATTAGCGTCATTACGAGGTATTATTTCCCATACATCCCGTTTATTTATTGTATCCAACTCTTCCTTAATTGCCTTTTCCCAGTATTCACTATATGAAGATTCCATAGCTTCGCGATAAGAATGTGGAATAGGAATTTCAGCACTCATGGCCATTAACTCTGATTCATCACTTTCCCCATCGTCTGTTTCACTATTTATTACCTTCCCAAGTGGCCTAAAGTTGAAAAGATCATAATCCAGATCCAGGTTTTGCCTTTCTGCTAACCTCTTAATGTCATTCAAAGATCTGCACTTCGTTTCATCCGGGCTATAATAATATACATCTGTTCTGTTCCCGGTCTTTCTCTTTACTTCAACTCTCCTCCATCCCTGAATCCTATCACTCACAAGTGGGTCGTTAATCCCCGTACTGCCTACGCTTTGACTGGTCCCAGATTCCTCAAGTGGGGTTCGCGCCTTTGATTCTTCCCGCCGAGTTTCGGTTTCGATTGACTCTGACTCATCTTCCGAAGTTTCGCCAAGATCGCCAAAATCCGAATTGGATAAAGATCTCTCTAAAAAATTATCTTTCATTCCTTCAATTCCAATAATTGATTCATCAAACTTAACATGTTTTAATTCCGTTATAGTTTTCTTTTCAGGATCATAAATTCGATATCCCTTAGTTCTCAATGCGTAACCTACAAAAATACCTTTTCTCGCTACGGGCTCTAGTTTATTACGATAAATTTTCGGCAAATGAAAGAAACATAAACTTCCAAATATTCTAAAATATGAGATATTCGGTTTCCTCCCGTACCATTTCTCATAAGGGGTCGCGTCTTTATCAGTAGAATGGGGTAACCTGTTTCTTGTATGAACATAACTTAACAAAGCCTCCACCCAAAATTTAGGACTTAATTTTGATGAATAAAGTAAAGTTCTTACGGCATCCATAGAATCTCCGTTAATTTTCTCTGCTATCCCGTTCATTTCAGGAGATGCAACATTAGTTCTCTGATGATTTATTCCTAATTCAGCAAAATATGAACTGAGTTCTGAATTACAAAATTCGAGACCATTATCGGATCTTACAGCTTTTACTTTACAATTTAGTTGACGTTCGGAATTTACAATAAATTCTTTTAGGCTTTTAACGGCGTCATTTTTATGCTTTAATGGATAAATCGCTAACCATCTCGAATAATCATCAACAATTCCTAAATAATATCTATTACCTCCCATACTAGCTGTGGGAGCTGGTCCCCAAAGATCTACATGCAATAATTCAAGAGGTTTCCTAGTAGTTATTCCTTTTAATCTCTTAAACGGACCTCTGCGAAGTTTGCCGATCGCGCAATCATGACAATTAATCTCCTCATTTTTAAATTCATCTACTCCTAAAACAGTTTTCCTTTTAGCCATCCTATATATCACCCCAACATTTATATGAGCACATCTCTTATGCCATAATCTCAGGGATTTCTCATTAACTGAACTCACATTAACATTAGCCTCTAAATTCGCTTTCGCTACTTGAATAGGATAAATGGAATTCCTTTTCTTTATTCTCAAAAATAACTCTCCATTCGGATAATAAATATTCAAATATCCCTTTTTGCCTACGAAAGTTCCTCCCGCATTCTCTACTAATCCCAAACTTATCAAATTCGTACTTATCTCCGGAATATAATATACATTATTCAACCTTATTTGAACAGTTCCATTATCACCCTTTAACAAAATATCCATATCTCCAATCCCTTTAGCAGTTAAATATCCATTACCCTGCTTAACTTTCTTGTCCACTCTTTTTATATTTAAAAATAAACTCTTATCGTGACAAAAATGATGAGTTGCACCAGAATCAAATATAAACTTTTTACTATCTCTGAATTCATCCTCAAATATTTCCATGCAACTACTTTGAAATCTATTAAAGTTTGACTTACCTCCTCTCGTCGACATCCCTCTCCCCCGCGTCGGATAACCCTTTCCTCGATTAAATTGCTTTTTCAGTGCACAAAATCTCGCGATGTGTCCCGGTTGATCACAAATATAGCACTTCACAAATTTAGGATTAGAATTACCACGTTGATTATCCAGTGAGCACATTTGACGGGAATTAGCGGATGATGAAAAAGCACCTGATACACATTCACTCGCACTTTTCACATTTTGTAGCCTTCCATCCTCTGCTAAAAGAGCCTGGCTAACTTTTTCTGATGTGAACTCCTCATCGGGAAGCTGGTAAAGTTGTTGAACGATGAAGTCGAAATTTGTTGGCAAGTTCGATATCATCTTATATGCCAGATGTTTGTCGTCGATCTTGCAATCCACGTTACTCAGTCTTCTCACAAGGTCTTGGAGTCGCGCTAAGTAGATGGTGATGGTCTCTTCTTTTTCCATCCGTGATGAAAAGAATTCGGTGAAGAGTCGACCGATTAACGCCTTCGATGAGGGCTCGAAGTTATCCTTCAGAATTTTCCACGCCTGGCCGGGGTCTCGCTCCGTGGCAATTAATCTCTTAATTGAGGGATCCAAAGCTCTGTATATGGTGGATATCGCTTTATCCTTCCGTCGATTGAAATCATTCTTTTCCTTCGATGTGGCCGTTGGTTCGGGTTCGGTTTCCGTCCCCGATATGAAACCATAAAGTCCGCGGTCTCGCAGCAACATCTCCACATCTGTTTTCCATTCGTGAAAGTTCTGGGAACCACACAATTTTGGGAAGTCCAGCACCGATGATTCTTCCATAGTGGCAATTTAAAAAAAAAAAACTTAGCCGACTATCTATCGCTCATTTCGAATCTACCGCGCGCGTCCCTGTGCTTCGCCGAGAGCGGTACGTCGGAGTCCCGTCTGCTTAGCGTGATGCATGCCTGGGCCCATAACCATGCGGGGCCGAGCAACGCGCAGTGGAAGAAAAAAATCTCCAGTGGCGAAAAGCATAAGACAGGGACTACACAGAGCTTAACACTAAGACGTTTATTATGGACAAGACATCGTGAGAGTATGAGAGAGAGCGCTACATAGGAACATGAAACACAAGTATATATAGTGGGGGTTGCTATACTATACATTAGATACATTTGGCATGGTATTGCCCATTTGGTGAATATGAGAATTGTGCGAAATATCTCACAGATCCCATATCAATATATTGGGTATCCATTTCAATTTCTCTTACATCGTCATCACACTGACGAAGAGGGTTCATTATACCCTCGAAACATGTATGATTTTAATATCTTTAAATAAATTATGTGCAAATGAAACGTCGTTTTCAATTTTATCCTATTTTGCACAGTTTGCCATCTATATTTGACCATAGCAAATGTCTATTATTGACAGAAGGGTAGGCAGTACAATTTGAAGATCATAACTGTGATTTACTGTGACGTGTTTATTCAATCTGTCATTTTTGGAGGGGTATTACAGGTTTCGAGGATTGAGATTCTATTGCTCCGCCTCTTAAGACGTGACATGGGAGGCGTGAGTTTAGTGAGATCCCAGCGCCAACAGAGCCCCTATTACATGGTATAATGAATGCCCCATGCTTTTTCGATTTTCGTTATCGCCCATGGTCATGGACACTCTGTTCTGGTACTCTGTGAACTTACTACTCTTTCCTTCCTAGGGCTGGTGTTTCTGTAGTATGAAAATCTACTATATTATGAAAATAGTATCGGTGTTTTTGTGAGTTATTTGCCGTTAAAAACAAGGTAGTTCCCTAAAAAACAACTAATAGTTATCCAACTCTTTTGTTTTTTCATCGTTTTTCAAAAGAAATTTTGTAAATAATATATTTCTGTAGTTTTTGCACCCATTTGATCAAATTAACAGACGCGGTAAGTTTGATTCTTATATTAACATACAAGCAATAGGGGGAGCTTGATCTTTGCCCCTTTGGCGTACCGACAGAATGTTAATTTTGCACTCCGGGTTATTTTATTATATAGCTCAATGATCATGCCAAATGTTAATATTTTCCCCTCGACTTTACTTACTGATTACTCTTGGTTGCAGGGCTGGTGTTCCTGCAGTACCGTAGCGAGACGAAGCGCGCCCTGCTGCCCAACGAGATCACCACCCTTGACACCGTGAAAGCGCTCTTCGTGCGCTCCTTCCCGAAGCAGCTCTCCATGGAGTACCTGGACTCGCCGCACATACGCATCTACATTCACGACCCCGCCAAGGATATGTTCTACGAGCTGGAGGACCTCAGGTAAAGGGCTGTGATGTGAATTGGACAGTATATTAGTACATACAGCAAAACTCCAATGACACATTTTATAAGATCATCATACTTGAGGCATTTTTAAAAACATTTTCCTTTGGAATAAGGTGATGCCTTTTCTATAGTCCGTGTAAAAATGAAGTTGGCGGATCGTCACCATGGCAACGATGTGACTGTGCAATAGAAATGCATTGTGACTAGTGAGAAACGACTATAGTCTGTGTAGTTAGAATCGGCGGTTGAAAAGTCACGTGATTTCCCCTGTCTCCACACCTTTCCCCTGTGCGTTGCCATGGTTTCCACCAGTCTTTTCTTTTTCACACATCACGCCAAGCCCACAATCTAACGACATTGTACTCGTGTCGCAGCAGCCAATGAAATAATCAGAACACTTTTTTCGTTATAAAAGAAAAACTAATCATGGTAGAAGTACAAACTTTTAAACAAATATACAATTATGTTTTTCAAAAAGATTCTCGTTTCGTTTTTTAAAAAATTCGAATTAGTTTTATAATTATTAAGATTCAAAGTTTCAATTTAATTTCACGCCCTGCCTTAACTGATGTGCAAAAATAAAGCAGAACCGCTTACGTTTTCTCCTTCGTTACCAAGGCGACGAACTTCAACTGATGACGTCCAACCGCCTATTTTAATTACACAGACTATAGTACTGCCGTCCTAAGCTAGAACGTCCTAAGTCCATTTTTTCACTTTTTTAGATAAGGACGTGGTCTTGTAGATCTCGGTCATGCGCCTCTTTTAAGCTAGTCTAGAAAGTCCTATGTGCATGAGGAAGCCATAAAAATTTACTTTGTAATATGTCCATTTCATTAAATTTGCTGGCTGCATTGTTATAAAAACTCGATTATCTCAAAACTTGAAAAATGGACTTAGGACGTTCTAGCTTAGGACGGCAGAGTAGTGAGCCTCTGATTTTATTTACACAGACTTATAGACGTTACTTGACTCTGGCTGAGAGCAAACAAAGAACGCCCAGCGCAGTGTCTGAATTTTGAGTGAAATTATGCACTTCAATTTAGAATTATGATTTGTTTGTTAAACCCATGTATAGTATATAGCAGTGGTCGGCAACTGGCGGACCGCGGTCCGCATCCGGACCGCGTGATGTTATTTCCTGGACCGCCATAACATTTTGAAAATAATTAATATGCATTTTTACGCCTCAAAAAGAGTCAAATTTCGAAAAATTTCCTGGGGGGAAACCCCCAGACCCCCATTTTGAATGTAAAAACTTCTAATAATAATTTTAACAATTTAAATAAGGTACTCAAATTACATCTTTGTAAAAATATGTGTGTATCTAAAGATAAAATTTAAAGTAAAAGTTTTAATCTATTTTTTCTCCGGACCTCGATGAAAATTTTCAAAAGTATTTGGACCCCAAGTAAAATTACTTGCCGACCCCTGGTATATAGTGTCTTTTTATCAGGATTTGCGTACCAAAACTCCTCCTAGCAACCCGACAGGATTTCTGTTTACTCAGTTTTTCCTTCCGCGTAGTTACGCCATAGGGTCAAGAAAGATTGCTGTCTAGTATAGTTGCACTTTAGCCTCTAGACGTCATTGATAACTTTTGAGTATTCAGTCAAGACGAAAAGACCACATGCGCTGGAAATCGTGACATATGAGGATAGACCGAGATAGACATTCGTATTGAATATATCCCCTCTTTCCCAAGAACTCAACCTCACAACTGGACTCAGTAAGATGTTATCAAGAATCTGATTGCTTTGCTCTATGGCTGTTAATGCTCCTATGACCAATCGCTCTTTGAATGCTCTGATTAGTCCTGAAGAATCTTACAGGAGTATGATCTGTAAACATGCGTTTAAGATGGAAGATTTAAATCTAAATAGAGATAAAAAAAAAGTTGAATTTATGATACCATGACGAACATCTATCATCCGTTACAATTTGAGCTTCTCTAGACTGATTCGTCTAGTTAACTATGACTATTATCAGGCAGGTTACGATTTGGGGATGTAACCAATTCATAATCGCATTATATTCAGCGATTGAGGTAACACACTACAATCCCTGTGGTCGTTCTGTTTTATTTTTACGAGGGTTGTTTTTTAATTAACTTCCATTTTTCTCCTGAAAAAAAAGTAGTAAGAATTTCGAAAAAATTTTGGTGCTTGTAGTTAGATACATCCTTCAGGTTCAATTTGCCACCTTACTCAATAAAATCGGACATTTTTTCTATTTTTTATCGATTTTACAAGCGCGCTCCTCGAACAATTTTCCCGCCAACCCATAGAGAATTCGGCTTCTTTTTCTCCCTTCGCTCCGTCCGCGATCACCTGCCCACCCATTGTTTAATGTTAATTCCTGATCGCGGACGGAGCGAAGGGAAAAAAAAAAGCTGAATTCTCTATGGGTTGGCGGGAAAATTGTTCGAGGAGCGCGCTTGTAAAATCGATAAAAAATAGAAAAAATGTCCGATTTTATTGAGTAAGGTGGCAAATTGAACCTGAAGGATGTATCTAACTACCAGCACCAAAATTTTTTCGAAATTCTTACTACTTTTTTTTCAAGAGAAAAACGGAAGTTAATTAAAAAACAACCCTCGTAATTTTTGTAGTGTGAAAAATATTAATTAATTAATTAACCCAATCCGCCCCCCCCAACCTCTCGGTTTGTGGGGTAATAGGGAGATCGGGATTAGGGTCAGAGCTTTATTAAAACATAAAAAGATTCACAGGCGATTGTACAGTAAAATTTGGTAAAAATACAGTTAAAATAGGGTACAGTAAATTTCTGTGTTTAATATTTTAAGCTACATAAAATTTTTAACATAAGTTATAATAAAAGGTAAAAATATCAAAATTTCAAAAAAAATTTTAAAAATTAAAAGTTAAAGCCATTTAAAAATTAAAAGTCAATATTTGTGAAAAATATTGACATATTTACAGATCCCGCGAGGTAAGATGTGGGCGAGTGTTTTGATTGGTTTGTCAGAAGAATGTCTTTCTCAATATGAGATTGCCAATCGCTCTTATTGGTTCCTTAACAGGGCACCGAAGTCCTACCATGTGGGGTTAGTAAGTATGCAAACCTTTTGTGCTGTGTGCTGACGAGTGTGTTTTGCAGGGATATTCGGGATCGATCGGTGCTGCGCATCTACGAGCAGGAGCCGAACGGAGAGGTGTACAGCACGTGGGAGGGGGAGCTGAGCTACTTCTCCGAGCCCGAGTTCGACTCCGAGTATCAGAATCAGCACATACACAGAGCGAAGGTGAGACAGTGCATTTCTATATAATCGATGTTCAGACACCTCTCTTTATGTCCAGTTAATTTGAGATTCCTTATATTCACGGAGTTCTGGTAAAAGAGATAACTAGAGTCATTCACCGATCAACAACTATATGGCCGTATTAACCATCACTAACCTTAGGTTAACATGGAATCAAAACGTCAGCCGTATTCGCCGCTAACCTAACTAGAGTTTAACAAGTGAGTCGTCTAGTTTCAAAACCAGGTAGATCCATTTTGACACAGCTTTGATAAAAGGGTTGACCATTTGGCGACCGCGAATCGGTCGCCAAATGGAAGACTAGTTGCGCTATATCACGGCCGGTCGCCGTTCCGGCCGCCATGTTTTACCACGACTCAAATGAAGATTAACCCAAGAAAAAGGCTTTTATAATAAGTTATTACGATTTCAGTATATTCCGCTGGCTCTGAGGTATGGTGTACGCTCTGCATGCGGGAGATACAAATTTCGATCCCCGGTAATTATCTAATTTGAAAATAGGAACACAATTATATTTTGTAACTCACTTAAGTGTTATCATTTGAGTCGTGGTAAAACATGGCGGCCAGAACGGGTTACCGGCCGTGATATAGCGCCAACTTGTCTTCCATTTGGCGACCGCGTTGACTCTTACTGAAGCTGTGTCAAAATGGATCTACCTGGTTTTGAAACTAGACGATTCAAGTAGTCTAACTTCTGATAAGCAGATAAAGAAGGAAAGCTACAAGTTTAGTATATCATTCTTTGCTCCATGTATACCATGCTCCTCGGGTATATAATTTAGTATCCTAACAAAAACGAAACTTTTTTAAGTACCATCAGGCAGCTTAACTGAATGAAACCTGATACATGAACACGATAAATAATACAAGATGTTAATTATTTTATTAAAATATCTCCAACCCAGAAATTTAAAGGGAATTCTTATTCCTGACAATATTAGTGAATTCCTAACAAGCACAAAATGAGAGACATTTTTCGCGTACATCCCCAACAAAACCAGAAGAAAGAATTTATTGGACATTAATAAGTTATTAAATCTAACACACTTTTAAGTCTTTATTAAAACTCTCAAAAAATATCATCATTCTCGTGAACTAATTCCCCAAACACCACATTGGGGTTCCGAAGAACTGAAACATTCCAGCATATGTTCGAACTGAATTTCAACCTCCACAGCTGTTCCCTATATATAGCTTCTATAGACGGAATCTTATTCCCTCTGATTCCGCGACTTATATTGCGCCGCGGCTGCTGATTTCTCATTAGATTCAGAGAGAGACTCGGGGAACTTCCTGTTGCTGTTCTATACGGCAAGTGGTCGCCGTGATTAGTTGGACTGTTTCTGGGTTATGTTCGGAATTAAGTGGAGTAGAGGGGGGTTTAGTGCTCTGGGAATGGTTTCTAGGTTGTAAAACTATGTGTTCGAAATAGCTTCAGTTAATGTGGTAGTTGGATGGTATGGTCATTATTTTTTGTTTGAGGTCTTTTTATGATTAACTCTTATAGAAAGGGTTTTCCAAATTTTATTTTAATTAGAATTTTTCTTCTTACGGTAAAAATATCTGTTATTTTTCTCTTTTCATTGAAAAGGTATTCTTACAGGGTGTTTCAAAAAGCCCACCCAAACTCAGCTATGATTTATTGCGGGGATTAAATAAACTATACCTATATGGCTCGATTTTTTTCCGAAAAATATGACCATCCTAATCCAACAAAAACTCTTTAAGTTCATTTTACGAAGCGCGAATGCATAGCTTGGTGAGCAAACATTTTATAATATCTATTCTGAAAACATTTATTCCAAATAACTGTGTGCACTTTTCGTACACATTTTTTGTGTAATCTGAATATGTCGTAATACTCTAGAGCAGGGGTTCTCAACCTTTTTGACTCAGCAACCCCCTTTTCAGGGAAAATATTTTGGCGACCCCCTCAGACCTAAAATTTTAAGACTTTTAATAATTATTTACCATTTATTTGTCATTTCACTCGCAATGCCAATGCTTCCTATATTTACTCTTATTCAAAATAGTTCATGCATGAAACGAACTATTCTCTCTAATAATCTACAATTTGTCTCTCTAATAATCTACAATTTGAACAAGTTTTGAAAATTTTTGTCTGTATAAAAATAACTCTGTAAATATGTTTTTAAATTTTGTTTCGCGACCCCCCTAGGCATGCCCCGTCACCCCCCGGTTGAGAACCCCTGCTCTAGAGGGGCCATCCATAAATGATGTATAATTTTTTTTTTCATTATATTTGACCCCCTCCTTCCTCTCCCTTCCCCCTTTTGTAACATGTCATACTCTTCCACCAATAATAAATTTAGAACAAAGTAGGTACACTGCTGTGCAAAAATTAGGGACGGAACGGTTTTTTAAACGTAACACCTAGTAGAATTATTGTTCATCCATGAAAATCATACCAAAAGATGTTCAATGGGTTAGAATACCGGGCCCGAGAACAAATTTTCCCTATCAATATTTTAAGGGGGTAAATGGGCCCTCCATTGATAATGGAGTTCCATTACACATTTGGAGCAGTGGCAGAAACGTCTGTGTAAGAGGTATTTAACCTAGAAATTTTAGATTTTTTGCAATGAATATGATTATTCCTGAACTCAATGCATATTTTCAATCGTTTGTGCTGCCTTTAAATTGTATTTTTTGGGTTTTATTGAGAGATATCGGTCTTATCGTCATTTTTGGCAATTTTTAGCTTCAGGGTCAATTTTGGTAAGTGGTATATTACCGTCAACCATGTTTTTAGTAGGTCTCATGTGTATCTGATTGTGTTTAGGTCTGGAGACCCAAAAAGTAACTTTATTCTTTCAATATTGTTTCTTATGAAAACTTTGAGAAAGCCAAATTGTGATTATCTGCGGATTTTTCACTAATAAAGAGAAATTATTGACTCGAAAGGTCTTCTAAAAGAATCAAATGGGTCATGAGAATACAGATATGCAATTTCAGACATCAGGGAAAATCTTTTTTGAGTATAGGGGGTGTTGAAATATCATAAGTATAGTACATAGATTCAAAGGAGAAATTCGATCTCTTTAAAATTCATTTTAAAAATAATGGAGATATTTTTATAGATATATCTTTCATTTTAGACATGTATAAGTCCATAAACAGTAAAAATACTTCTTTTTTTAACGCTAATAACAAATGTTCTTTCTGTGAAACTAATGCATTTCTTTAGGCCGTTTCAGCACCTATTAGACAGCACAGAAATTTTCACTGTTATCTGCAATAGCATACATGTGTTCTCATGTATCTTTAAGTTCTTTTGGAAGACCTCTCGGGTCAATGATTTCTCTTTATGAGTGACAAAGCTGCACAAAATCACAAATTGACTATCTCAAAGTTGTTCATAAGTAACGATATTGAAAGAATAAAGTTACTTTATGGGTTCCCAGACCTAAACGCAATCAGACAGATGGGAGACCTACTAAAAACATGGTTGACGGTTTGTTTCCACTTACCAAAAATGACCCAGAAGCGAAAACTTGCCGAAAATGACGATTAGACCGATATCTCTCAATAAAATCTAAAAAATACCATTTAAAAGCAGCACAAACGTTTAAAAATATACATTGAGTTCAGGAATAATCATATTAATTGCAAAAAACTTAAATTTCTCGGTTCAATACTCTTACACAGACGTTTCTGTCACTGCTCCAAATGTGTAATGGAACTCCATTATCAATGGAGGGCCCATTTACCCCCTTAATATATTGATAGGGAAAGTTTGTTCTCGGGCCCTGTATTCTCACTCATTGAACATCTTTTGGCAGGATTTTCATGGATGAACAATGATTCTTCTAGGTGTTGTGTTGAAAAAACAGTTCCGTCCTTAATTTTTGCACAGCAGTGTACTTAAAATATGGACCGATGTTTTTATTGTTTTTATTCAAGTTCAAGAGCACCCCACCTTATAATTTCAAAGTATTAAACTTTTATTTCGTTAAAAACAAGTATTTTATAATAATGTCATTTATATCCCTGTCACAAAGTGTCACAGATAATGAACCCCCTTCCCTCCTTTCCGTATTGCTTTAGCCTTCCTCTTATATCCTCTTCGGCCAAAATAAGCAAATAGCATACCCTCCCTCTATCCGCTTACTTAATATTTGAACGCCCCTCACTAAAAAAATCAGAGAATGTATCTAAAATTCTTAGCATTTTTTCTTCGTATTGGGGTAACTTACGTTATTGGGCAACTTACGTTTTGTAATTCAAAATGTTTCCACATTTCCCCCTTTATTTCACAACCATAGAAAACATAGTGGATATCTCCCTACCTCAAGGTAAAAAAAATCACCCACGAGTTTTTATTATCACATTCGCTGGGCCTAATTTACTACAAATCGTCTCAATAATCATCTCAGACGACATACAACCCAGAGCAAGTCGAGACTCTCAGAATATAAAAAAAAGAACATTCGAACATTTCGACCACCATTATCACGTAATCGTGCGTGCGGTAGCAGTGGTGAAATCACCCACGCAGCTCCTTTTCATTGTCAGCGAGCCTCAGGAAGAAAAAAAAATTTTCTTGTATAGGTTTAGGTACGTAGAGGTAAAATAGGATGAGAGAGCACTGATCATCTCCTATTTTTAGTCGGTCTGTTACTAAGAATACAGGTTGTTGTTGTCGTGTGCCACTTGGAATACCCAAGCTCCACAAGGATTCAAGGCAAAGGGGGTGCGACTCTTGAGAAAGTGAGGCCCATAAATGGCAGGAGTCCGACTTCTGCCTCATGATGATAGATGCTGCCACTATCCATCGTCACCTCCACAATTTTGCCATATTTCTGAAGGGGAGGGAAATAGTATCCAGACACCTGGACCCGTGGTAAACTGCGTCATGATGGACCACAGGACTTTCGGACCCACAGATTTAACGAGCACGTACTCCGCATATACTCGGTGGGTCTTTAGCGGTGTCGGGAATCGAACCCGGGATCCTCTGATCCCGAAGCCGATGCCTTAACCACTAGGCTCACCACGGCCCAAGAATACGGGTGCCAAGAGTAATGAAAAAAAGTTGGTTTGTTGGTGTTTTGAGATTTTCTCATATGCCCCGCGTATTCAAAGCCATCAATTGCCATTCTTCGTCAAATTCATTTCCTACATCGATCTCTAAAACAGATACTTTTCTTTCGTAAATACTAAATAGGTTAAACTATGATTGGCTGTATAACTCAAATCTTTTAAAGTTCAAATAATACATTTGTATTTAAGGGGGGAGGTGGTTTGCTCTTTGCTTATTTTTCCTGACAAGGGGGAGGGGGGATATGAGTGATGCTTACGTAAGATTTACAAACACTGCGTATTTGAAAGTCTCTTGTTTTTTGAATAAATAATTTCAAAATTCAACCAAAAATAAACCTTCTTTCCCAAATTGTGGTGCTAAAAAATCATCACAAAATTTAAAAAAAAAATCGGATGGGGAAAATTTTCCCATGCCTGTATGATTATCCAGCGTTTCTACTCGTAAAGAAAATTGTGAGTAAGAGATATAAAGGAGAATAAGAGAGAAAAAGAAAGGGAGAGAAACAGTGTGGAAAGAGAGAGAGAGAGATAGGGAGATATTAGAAGGAAATTAGAGGCAGAGGGTGAAAGAAAGAGATAAAAAGGAAGGAGAAGAGAGTAAAAAAAAGAAAAGAGAAAGAGGAGGAGGACTGTGACTCCAAAATCTAGCTGCCCTAAAGGATCATTCACACTGTTTCACTTTCATTGTTCATCCTGAGTGGTTCACTCCTTTGAATCCCTAATTTGCATAGCAGACGAAGGAGTAAATACTAAATAGTAAAAAGCCAAGTTACACTTTTCACTTTTGATGATTCCTCCAAAATAAATATCAAAAGTGATATGTCTGAATGAGTTTTAAGGGATTTCCCATATTACACATTCCTCTTGGCCACCCACTATTTTCAGCCACTGGGGGTAGCCAAACCAAACTCTTCCTTCTTCTACTACCTCTATCGTTCAGATGTCCTTTCATCTCTCTCTCCCTTATTCTTATTCTTCGAAGGTCAGTTATTTTTTAATGCTCCGGAGAAAAAGGGAAATCGAGAGATAGTAGGTACAGGTAAGGCCGGCAGAGCTAGGAGGCATCAAACTTGTTGTTGTCGTTCTGTCTTCTCCGTCTTGTTTCGGAGGAGGGTATTGTTTCATGCTCGAGTTGAGTGGAGTTGTTTTTTCGCCTCCTGATGGTGGAATACGGCAAGGTCAGGCACGTGAGGCGGTTTCGAATTGGGATGTCATTCGAAACCTTCCTCGTGGTTTTTTTAGGATTCTGGAGCTGTGTTTTATGGGGGCATTCTAGATATAATCTGACCTTCTTTTCGGCAGCCTTGAAAAATAAGGGGATCGTGCATTATGATTTATACCAAAGAAAACTCTTGAATATTTTATTTGGTATTGGGTATCTCATCAATCTTTTTCAAAAAGCAAGACTTATTATGAATAAAAATCTGAATTCAAAAAATCTGAAATAGTTCCTAATCATAATACATTTCAGGTTTAAAATTAGTTAAACTCAGTTTACAGTTAAGTTAACTACTCACTAATGTTTGACCTAATCTTACCTGAGCCCAATTTACGCATCCTGATGTACCTGTATTTTGAAGTTCATGAAAAGTTTTTCCATCAATATATAAACCTCTCTTACTCCCTAAACCTCTCTTACCTCTCTCAATATATAAATCTCTTTACCTTGATACAACTGCAAAACTCATATTATTTAAAAGCTTCCTGTATCTTGTAATGTTTGTAATTTATATAATGTGTGTGGTTTTATGTCTTATTACTTCTTGCTAGTTTCACTTTAAAAAAAATCCTATGTTATTCTTTTTTTCTCAATCTCTTATGCTTTTAAAACTTTTTCTTAAGGTTATATAAAATATTTTGCATAGTACTGATTCAAGTGTACCTTTCAGGGTGGCGTGGGTTACTATGGAGCCGCCGGACTCAGTGCCTACTGTCCCTTGGCGACGCAAACCTTACCCCCTGGTCCGTATTCGCCTCCGGACAGATCAAAACCTCCTATTGGTAAGTATAGTGACCCCCACCACTATCTTCAACAATAAAATCATTATTTTATTAACATTGTAGAGCTGGTTTTGTGCAACAATCTTACATCTGCAGAAAAGGGGAACCTCCAGTAATTTAGATCAATGGTTTCAGTTTGAGGTATCTTCTCTCACTCTCTTTCCTATCCGCTTTTCTCTATCAATATCTTTCTTTTTCTTTCTCCCTCTTTCTTTCATTAATCATTCATTTCCTCTATTTTACCTTCGTTAGTTTTTTTACTCTCTTCCTTTTTTCATTATAAATCTTTCTATCGTGCGATTCTCATTATTTTGTTCTCCTATGTCCATTCTGTTTCTCTTTCATTTCCTTCACCTCTCTTATTTTTTCCTCTCTATTCCAATTCATATATTATATCGTCTTTCTTTTAATTATTTCACTTTTCCTCTCTTTTTAAATAATACTAAATCTAACAAAGCAGATCACCTCAATCAAAACCATAGCTCTACATTACACTCGATGCACCCTTATAGTACTGAAAAGATACAACTGTTTTTTTAGTTGTTATGCTATTGCATGAAATCAGTTACGTAATTAAACTGTGAAAACCCAAAATGTTATTCTTCTTGAAACATAAAATTTATACTCAATCGGAAAGAAAAATTTTGATTTTGTAATAGGTTGAACATTTTTACGTCTCGGCGATGCAATGCTGCCGTATAATATTTCTGTGAAACCTTTTAACGTAGTAAAAAAAAGATTGAAAATACTGAAGCAACTTCCTAGTACTTATGATAATATTTATATTTCTTTCTACTAATATTTATGTTGAAGAGAGTTATTTTTCATCATTATAATATTCTGGATATTAAGATAACCTCTAAGGGACGGCATGAATTTTTTAAGAACACGCGTGTTGATTCTGTGAGATTTTCAATTTGTGATAATATTTCATTTTTTCAGCCTATGCTCAAACCTTACCCTGGGGCACGCACCTAACGTACGCCCCATCGGGTCCCCCTAGTCCGGAGAGACGCCCTAAGGAAATTCTCATACCCCCAGGTAATGGAGAACTGTTTTCTGCATCACTTTTTTACATCCTACAGTTTTATAAATTAGAGATAATGCTTGTTGTTTGTGTCTACATCTCTCAGACTACATCTCATCTTTTCATTCAAGCTTTATCTGAGCATTTGTTTTTACGAATTAGAAGGATCTGTATGAATTGTATTGTAATGAACTTATAAAAAAGAAAGATAATTGGTTAAATGTTTTCTTTTTTTATATGTTTTTTTGTAACTAATCCCCTCGAACTTTTTCGTGAGACGTGAGAGATAGGATTGGTATATCCTTTTTTAGATTCAGTTAAATCAAGTTAATTTCATCAGATGCATCAATGATCGATTGCATGTAAAATTTCATTAAATTCTTGAAAGCTGCCTTTTTATTAACAAATCCTGGCACAATATGACCTCCTATAGGTCTTGCGCCATTCAGTCACCTACCATTTATTTAAAAAATCTGTGAAATAAACAATTTAATGTTTGCTATGGGGAAATATTTTGTTAATTTATAAAAAAAAACTTAAATTTTAAATTAAATTTTTCTCAATCTTTTCAAAAATTTTATTAATGGCTAAGGGCCACATGCAAAACCCAGGCCATATTTCCTGACAATTATTAAACACTTTATTTACTAGACTAACGTTACTTTGACCATGGCTAAGAGCAAACAAGAAAGTAGATCTCAGCGCGGTGTCTGAATTTTGAGTGAAATTAAGAACTTTGAACAGTTTAACAGTGAATTAAGAACAGTTTGTTAAATCCATGTATTATAGCCCCTTTTTTATCCTGATCTACGTACCAAAATTCCTCCGCAACACAACAGGCTTTCTGTTTACTCAATTTTTCCTTCCGCGTAATGACGTCATAGGGTCAAAAAACATTGCACTCTAGTCTAGTATAGGTAAAAGTAACGAGCACTTCATAACTTAACAGTAGCACTTACAATTTTGATGGTAACATTAAAACTTAATGCAAAATTTTTCTTTCTTTCTATAATATCATCTCACTAAAGGACCATATTCTTGTTCCCCAGGTGTGATGCAACCTCCTCCGAAGCCTCAGCGTTCGTTCCAGCAAGGGGGCACGCTGCCGATCGGAAAAGGGATCCGGTGCACCCCTCCCCCACCCACGGGGCCCCCGCCTTCCATTCCCTCTCCGCGTTCTGGAATGCCCAGGCCTATCGGTAAGCATCCCCCTCCTAGAGCAAACGATGACTTGCAGTGCTTAAGAAGTGAATAGATTGGGTGTGCTTATGAATATGGATAATCACATTGTGTATTGTGTGTGTATTTGGTTTGTGGGCGAGGGGAAAAAGGGGAGTTGTAGTACCCAAATAGTGTGTTAAGGTATATGCTTCCTTTTATTACGATTTCGTGCTTTAGCCATGGTATTCGACAAGTCAGTTGTTAATACCCCAGCGAAGAAAGTTCTTAAAAAAATAAACGGGGTCTTTTAGACCCCAAAAGCACTTTGACGTTTTGTATCTTTGTTGGATTTTAGCTTTGGTGGTTTCCAATGTTAGTATCCCTTAAATACGTGTGGTTTTACTATGGGTTATAATTTTGGGTTTGTTAATTAATTTTTAAGTGTTTCGGGAGAAAAAGTCACAAATTGCCCACCGGTGGTGGTCTGATAGACCCCAGTTTCAGTGTGACGTCTGTCGTTGATATGGTGGAAATTTCCTTCCACCACTTTATTGTGTAACGTTCTATATTTTCTACAGTGAGAGCAAATAAGCAAGTTTACGCATGGGGTCTATTAGACCCCACAAACAATAAAAACTCTATCCCGACCGAAATCATGTACACATGAAATTTGCCTGATTACTTTGCGACCCACCCCTAAATTTTTGCTTTTGTCTGTGACCCTCGACTACTTGAAAGTTGGAAACCCTGCCCCCATAACAATGATTGACAAGTGTGAAATTTCTGATACTTTAATAATAGGCACTGGTTATCTTCACGAAAGTAACAAATAAACTAAAAAAATCATAATTAACAAAAGTGGCACCCAGGATTCGAAGAAGGGTCCTCTTGGTTAGTAGACCTATACTGTACCACTCAGCCATCGAGGCTTATTCCAGGATTGCTCAATATTATAACTTTAATGTTAATTAATTATGCTTAAAACCACTACGTTAACAATACTTCAAAAGGAAAATATGAAGGAGGTCATACTCAGCATTCGACTTACAATCCTTCTCCCTCTCTTTTCTAGTGGAGCCCCGCGCAGTGCCCTTCCCCCGTTACGCCCCCGACCGCGGCCGCCACGAGCGTCCGTATTCGGTGGCGGCGGGCGGGTACGCGGTCAGCCCCGAGCGCCACTACGAGCCGTTCCGCAAGAGCTTCGATGGCGGCTACCTGTCGTCGCCCGAAAGGCGTTACGAGCCCCGCGCCTTCGCCGCCTCGCCCTACGAGGAGCCCTACTACGGAGGGGGAGGGGGTGCGGCGGCGGGGGCCGATGCCAGGATCTACGCCTCCAGGTCTGGCTCCGTCACGCCTGTCGTCGACGAGGAAGCGAGGTAATCACAACTCGGAATATTTTGGTTCATATCAGTTGAATTTGTCCCGTTAAATACCACCATACTGTAACAAGTTCGTGCTTATTTCAGTGATTTTTTCACGAATTTTAGTAAATTAAGTTGTCGATAACTGCACATGTATTTTTAAGTATTTTCAAAATAAATGTTATCATTTTGTAAACCAACTTAGACTTTCTGCATAATTTCTATTCTTGTATGAACAAATTTTACAATTTTATAAGAGCAATGGGACAAAAGAGAAATGTATAGAAATTCCTCCTTTTAAGCGTACATTTTAGTGATTTTTTCACTGATTAATTCCGTCAGCTAGAAAACATAATTTCTATCGTGAGAATTTTTTACGACCTCATCCACTGTATTCTTGCACCTTACACAAAATGTTAATTTTTCCCTTTGGGACTGCAGATGGGTTTTTTTCAGCGTTAAAGTGTGATTACTTAGGAATAGAAAAAAGTTTTACAATCGTTTAAAAGTATAAGTAATTTAAAAATTTCTCATAATTTAAAATATTTCCTAGTTTTGTACAAAACAGCTTGGTGATAATTAACGGGTCAGTCGACGGAATTGAACCTACTTTTTCAATCACAGGTGTTTGATATATACCTTTTATTACAGTAAAAGAAGGGGATCTGTTCCGACTATAACAATCACCAATCGTTTCATTCATGAGCTTCTTCTGCTCTTCAGCATCTTTCTTACAACCTTAGGGTAGATGGCTTTTCTTCCTCTTCTGTATCTCGTCAAATGACCATAGAAAGTGTTACAATTACAATCAAGGGCTTCTCTTCTTCATCTACATTTAATTCTCAATTTTTCTTCCTCTTTCTGAGGACCCATAAGGAGAGATTTAAGGATCCTCTTGCTGTTTTCATCCCTTCTGATTGTTAGGTGCGTTTCATCTGGGATTTTACTTGTATTATTTCTAAAGACAGCTGGAAGTGGTCAATTGGGTCTTACTCTTCTGCAATCTTTTTTTTTAACTTTTTTGGATTTCATCCCAAGTTTTCTTTTGCTCTTCCGTGTCCTCTCTAAAGACTGTTGATAGTTTTTCATCTGGAGATTACTTTTGCACTTCTAAATCTTCTCTAAAGACCTTTTTGAGCGTTTTATCCAGATATTTCTCTTTCTCTTCTACACCTTCTCTAAAGTCTGTAGGAAGTATTGCCTCCGGGAGCTTTTCTCGCTCTTATTCATCTCTCTCTAAGATCCGTTGGGGGAGAGATCGATTTCTTTATCTTTTCTCTTCACACTTACGGCCGTATTCACCAGTAACTTGACCGGTGGTTAACTGGGAGTCAAACCTCTGCTTACTGGAAAACTAGTTTTCCTTCTTCAACGGCCAATCAAGAATTTGAATGACGTTTAACCGCCGGTCTAATTACCGGTTAATACGGCCGTTAGTGACCGTTCTTCTCACACTTAGTAACCTAAGGAGCTATTTAAAAATAACTTTTATAAAGCGAAAAAGTTTTTTAGACGAAATTTTATGACAATTGTGCAGAAAATCAATTAACAACAAAATTCACTCGAAACTTATGTTGTTGAGAAGTCGAAACCTTGGCACACTTTATCTGCTTTCAATTAAGGGTGACAAAACTGTTTTTTACTGGTGATTTAGTTCTTTAAAACATTGCCACGAATTTTCTATCACGTCTTATGCTGTAATTCATGATACACTCGGTTTTACAGAACAGATGACTTCTTGTGTACATATAATATTTATTTCTTTTTCATATCTTGTATAACTTCAATACTGTGTAGTTTGTTGCAAAGAAATTTTGACAGTCTATACAGTATTCACTTCCTTCTTAAAAATCATGACAAAGAAAACAATGAAAATATTCTTTACTCTATCAGTGACATGTTTTACATATATGTATGCCTTGTCAGTCATATGATAATCCTGTTATTAACCATGTTTGTGATATTGAAATGAAGCTACCTTGTGCATGTCGTAGTTGTGGTTGATACTGCTTGTTACACTGTGCTGTGGCCGTCTTGACTCAGTAAGTCTAGCTTGGAACTTCTGATTCACTCAATGCATGCTCTTGAATGAACACTAACTAGAGGAAATCTTGATCTTGTTATATCAGTCTCTTACTTCTTCTTCTGCTTACTGTGTGTGGTACCGCCACTTCACTTTGCACACTTTGCTTGCTCTTTGTAGATGAACCGAGTCTTCGTGGAACGCTGTGCAAGAGGTATATAAACAATCCTGACGTTATTGGAGAACCTAGCAACCGGAGGACGTTTATTTGTTTACCAGCCATAGAAACCAAAGCTTTAATAACCCGTAGGCGCTCGTTTTTTTAAGGTTTATCCCTGGTCAATTTTTTTTTCGGTTGGAGTTCACATTGCGTCAATCAAAGAGTTGGTTTTTTTATAATTGTCTGTTTTATTCCAGTGAACTTTATAGTACAGTTTCTGTTGAACTGATCCATTGAATAGGTCTTCCCATTGCTAAAGCTTTGATTGCTATGGCGGGTTTAAAAAAATCATCCTCCTGTTGGCCGGTCGCTAGATAGTTCTCTAGCGATGTCAGGATTGCTTGTATGCTAGGCATGCCCTTAATAGAGTAGCTGATCTGTTTCTCTTTCAGAGGCGGGTGTATAACCGTGTGCTTCCTCCATTTCAGTTCCCTTCTTTGCAGGCTCCGGGTGGAACACATGGAACGGCAACTGGCCAGCCTCACGGGGCTGGTGCAGAAGGCGCTGACCGCCCCCATCCGACAGACGTCCTCGCCCTCCAACCAGATCCCCACGAGGGACGTCTCCAAGGAGAGGGGTCAAGGAGGTGAGCAGAGTGGAAATTTCGCCACATTAATATCAAACACTTTTATCTCCGTTCGGCAAACTTCGGGAATCCCGATCCTGGGCAAGCGGATCGTTGTAGAATAGGGTGGGCCGAAAAAACTCATTTTTTATTTCGAAGTTGTAATAGCGCGGAAAAGTTGCAAATTATACAGACAAAGAAACAGAAATTTTTTTTTCGAAATCGGTTAATATCTTCCGATTGCGCATAGGCCCCAAAGTTTGACAAAATAGGAAAAAACTTCATTTTTGCGATTATTTTTTGAACCAAATCAAAGATTAAACTATCAAATATTGTTCATGATTTTTTTATGTGGAACTAATATAGTTATAGACATAACCTTTCAGGTTCCATTCTTCTATCACTCTTGTTTCGTTAAATATAATTTTTTAATGTTCATACAAATTTTGTAAAGTTGTTTTTCCTGCATTTTTAAACTGCTAATAATTATAGAACTTTACAACTTAAAAACCTGAAATCAGTCCCATTTTGTTCGTAAATGTTTTGTTGATTTGATATGCATCATGATCATCATTTTAAAAAGGTTTTTTAAAAATTTGAAAAAGTGAAAAAAAATTTAGTAAAAAAATTGAAAAAACATTCTTTTGAAAAAATATTAATAGCCTTTTAACTCTTAAAATGAACATAACTACTCAATTTCAAGTTGAAAATAAAATTTAGTCATGTATAAAAAATAAAATAATCGAAATTTAGGCAAGTCCCTAAACTATCACTAAAATTATACAGCAAGAGCGATTCACTCATGGAAAATTCATAAACTCGCTTGAGGGTGTTCATAAGACTTAACATGTAAAAAATGTCACATTTATTTCAGAAAATACGACAATTAATAGATTCGGTACAAAATCTTACAGTACTAGTTAAGTTAATTCAATTTGCATGCATTTCTCCTGAAAATTTCGAAGAATTATGTTTATATCTAATTGTTTTTACTTTTAAAAAGTCAAATCAAAGTAAATTAAAAGTTTTATAGAACATAAAAAATTGGAAATAAATACATTTCTAAGGAATATTCAGGTAAATTTTATGCAAATTGAATTAACTTGGAGTTGGGAACTTGGAGCACTGTAAGATTTTGAACCGAATCTGTTAATTGTCTTATTTTCTGAAATTTATGTGACATTTTTTACATGTTTTAAGTCATAAGAACACCCTCAAGTGATTTGAGAAATTTCCCATGAGTGAATCGCTCTTGGTGTATAATTTTAGGGAATGTTTAGGGATTTGACTTAATTACGGTTATTTTTATTTTTTATACATGATTAAATTTTATTTTCAACGTGAAATTGGGTAGTTATGTTCATTTTAAGAGTTAAAAGGCCATTAATATTTTTTCAAAAGAAAATTGTTAAAAGTTTTTTTATTTAATTTTTTTCTCACTTTATTCAAATTTTTAAAAACACTTTTTGAAAATGATGATCAGGATGCACACAAAATCAACGAAAAAAAATTTACGAACAAAATGGGACTGATTTTTCAAGTTGTACAGTTCTAGAGTTATATTAGCTGTTTAAAAATACAGGAAAAACAACATTTCAAAATTTGTATGAACATTAAAAAATTATATCTAACGAAACAAGAGTGATAGAAGAATGGAACCTGAATGATTATGTCTATAACTATATTAGTTCCACATAAAAAATCATGAACAATATTTGATAGTTTGATCTTTGATTTGGTTAAAAAAATAGTCGCAAAAATGAAGTTTTTTCCTATTTTGTCAAACTTTGGGGCTATGCGTGATCGGAAGATATTAACCGATTTTGAAAAAAAATTTACTTTTTCTTTGTCTATATAATTCGCAACTTTTCCGCGCTATTACAACTTCGAAATAAAAAAAAATGAGCTTTTTCGGCCCACCCTATTGTAGAAGCTCATTTGATTGGTTTTGATCTTTCCAGCTCGATGATGTCAGAGCTTATGAACCAATGAAATGAGCTTCCCCAACGAGGATCGGGATTCCAGAATTTTGCCGAATGGATACAGTAGTGTTTGATATTAAGGTGACGACTTGTAGGAGCACTTAAACGGTGTATGGGCCATTTTTAGAATGACAAAACACTTTGAAGGAACACTCGAACGAGACGAGAACGTTACGGCCGTTCAAGAGCTCTCGTTTCCGCATTTCAAACACTTTGTGTGCTCCATTACATAGTTCCACAAACACTAGAACAGCTACTTATTATCAAAAAAAAGTTTTCATTCATTAATATATTAAGAAAGAATTGTCATCTCTTGTGTAGCGGCATTCTGTATCATCAAGTGTATATTTTTGTAAGTGTTTTCGACAGATGGCGTCAGGAGCCCACACTTGCAAATATAGTTACATATTATACACCAGATTTCTATAACTTTAATAATATATTAATGACTGACTCAAGCCTTTTTTTATGATGAGTAGCTGTTCTCAGTGTTTGGAACTATTTAACGGGAACACAAAAAGAGTAAAAGAAATCCTCCAACGGTAGATTCGAATCTTGGAACGATGTGGAAACGAGAGCTCCTGAGTTACCTAATGAAATCTCCCGTTTCAGTACCCGCTCACGTTTTTCTACGTGTTTTGTCATTCTGAATACACTGTTAAAAAAACAGTTCATCATTTATCCAATTTGGGGTGAAAGGTTGGGCTGTTTCACCACAAACTGGGTTAAACTTAGTTGCAACCTATAGTTCGGTAATTGCAACCTATAGTTCGGTAACAGGTTTCACCAAGTTTTCGGTGCTTTCACTCGTAAAAGCACCGAAAACTTGGTGAAACCTGTTACCGAAATATATATAGGTTGCAACTAAATTTAACCCAGTTTGTGGTGAAAGGTTGAACTTTTTTTTTAACAGTATATGGCCCTTATCACAGTGTTTCTCGACCGGGGGCAAATTGATAAAAAAAGGTCTATTAAAATTTTTGGAGTTTTCTTTTGAAATGTAGTAACTGCCAATTGCCATGAATACTAAAAAACTAGAATAAACCTTGGTCTGAAGTATCAAACTTTAAAAACTTATCTAGGTAAGAAACCTCATGCTATCTTTTCAACGTGATACTCAATGTTTCCCAATTTCTTTTAAATTACATTTAAAAGGATTAACCAATGAGAGAAATAAAACAGTGTTGAGAAATAATTTAAGCTCTTATTCAAAAGTTTTATAAGGGAATAGGTTGTAGGTGGTTTAATATGTGTTCGATACTAAGGTTTTTCATATTTTTTATTTTAGAAGGTTACTCAGAAGCTCGATCTTCCAAATCCTCCTCTTGCACGTCTTTAGCTGGTATGCATTGAATTTTGATATATTAGTAGTTAAGTCCAATTTTTTAAAAATTAATATTGTTGATTCATTTTTCTATTTAATCTGTTTTAGTAACCTGTAAAAAGTTTTTGAGTTTTTAAGTAGCGATACATTTTTGTGATAAATGTGACTTCATTTAAAATTTTAAGTAAAATGTAAGTTTTTTATGACTTTGACCTTTCTTTCAGATGAGAATTCAGATGTATCACTCGAACCCCATTCTTCCAAATACTCCTTCAAGGGTAAGACTTTGTATTTATCTTAGATTGGGGTATTTTATTAAGGTTTCCAAAAAAAATTTATGCTAACTAGGTGTTTGGGTTTGTTTAAAACTGTAAGTAACGAAAGTTTTAAAACATCAAGGTTCTTTTCCTTCCACAAAATATCAATAAAAATTTAATTATGTTAAAATTTCTGATGAATGCTTTGACCGTACCATCAAAAAAAATTAAATATGTAATTTTCAAAACTTATGTTCAAAAATTTTCGTTTTATTCTACCCTTTACTACCATTAGAAATTTACTTCCCCCAAAAAGAACTTAAATTCGAAAGGATCTTGATTAAATTAACAAATTGAAATTTGAGAAATAACTCCTAGTTCATGACATTACATTTCTGGATAAGATAAATACTTTGATTTAGATCAATTTAGCAAATTATTCATCAAATGATATTTTTAATTTGTAAGATTTGAATGGTTGGAACTTAATTAAGTAGCAAAACTAATTATGTTGAGTTGACAACTGCAAAAATATTAATTCTGTAAGTAATCCCTGTTCATTTAGGGGCATAAAATAATACTTAAAGCTTAGGGAACGTACCTGGTAGGGTACTACGTGACCGGTTCAGGGGGGGAGGGGGTCTTCAAAATACCACGCTTGGTCACAGGGGGGTGGGGGGCTTAGGATTTCATCACGTAGTCAATTTCTTCTAGTCAATACGGCAAAATCAAGCCAAATTAACTAATGAACTTAGCCAAATTAAGCCAAATTAATTTTTTTAAACTTTCTGTTTGCAAAAAATGATTGAAAACCATATTTTTGAATTACTAGGTGGAAACTAGAGGGAGAGGGGGTCTTGGCATATACTATGGGTGGTCACCAAGGGGGGAGGGGGTCAAAAATAGGTAAAAATGAGTCACATAGTATGGGTACGTTCCCTTGCTTATGTTGTTAACGATCAAAATAATAAAAATTTTTTATACGACCAATACATTATACTACAATATTATTGAAGTGATAAAGAGAGAAAAGGAGAAAAGGTAATAGGGAGAAATAGCTTGGAAGAAAACGATATACAGATTGTATACAGCAGTAAGAAAAGTGTACAAAAATGGGATTTATAAGGTAAAAAAGAGCCATAAGGGTAGAATGTAACAGAAAGAAAGTGCTATAAAGAAGAATGTGTTATAGAGATAGGGAAATGAATAAGAGCGCGGTTTCTATAAGGGTGGCAGCTAGTTGTGGAGTATGTTGTCTCTCTGACCAGTGCTGTGTTCCCCCTGTAGAGGAAAAGTCTGTGTCGTTCTCGGACGAGACCACCACCGTCAGCTCTCCCGTCCATCAGAAGCAACACTCGCCCCAGCACGCAGGTGAACATCTCAACTCTACTCTACTCTAACCCTTCAACCCCCCACCTATACGCTTTCCTTGTGCAGCTGCTATATACGCTTTTGTGTTGTTGTTGGATCATGGTCTACTCCTTTTCTCGGGCTCAGATTAATGTTTTTTTATTTCTTACCCAGAACGAACCCTTGAACTGAAATTTGTTTACGGATATTCAAAAAGCTATTATATTTGCTAGCAAATGTTTCTACTGAAGTGAATATAAGGGGATAAGGTTTAAGGGGGAGGTGGACCAAGCAGAATCGTGAACCTACATTCCTTCAGAGTTATGTGCAAGTAACTGGTTGTTTCACAATTACCCCTTGAGACAAAGTTATAGTTCCTAAAAAACAATACACAGTTTAGGATATATTTACGTTTAAACTAATTTAACTGAGAAATTTTCTGAAGGTTTTTGGTGAGAATGGAGAATTGCAGCATCTCTTAAAATTCTAAATATTCAATTTTAATTTATTAAAAATTTTCTCCTGATGCCAAAAATACGCTTGTCTTTTCCCTCAAACTTTTTTTAAGGTAATTGATGACATATTTTAATGCAGAAATCTCCTAACAATGTGACGTCACATGTGTCTCTTGGAAAAGTGGGAAACCCCGTTTTCATCGAAACACTACGCTGTAAAAAAACTAGAGCTCAGTCTTTCTAGTCTTTCAAAGCGGGATGATAACAACAAGCGGGAGCAAGGCACATTTAACGTCACAAGCTGTTTCAGCTCAGACAGAAAATAAGCTACTTTTAATTGAAAATAACTTAAAATTTAGGACTTTGAAAGGTAAATTAAAATGTTTCTGGAGGTTTTAAGCCATTCTGGACACATTAAGATGAAAAAAAAAATTTGACTGGAATTATCCATTGAATAGATGTTAAGTAATTTTAAGTGCAAAGAATGTAAAATTTACATAGTCTAACCCCGTTGTAGTGAACCGCTATAGGGAAAATTATTTATCAATTATATATTATTTTATCAATAGTTCACAGAATCTGATAATGTACTTAATTAATTAATGGTTGATTAATAATATTTTATAATGGAACCAAAAGGTCCATTATAAAAAAATTCATTATATCATTTGCTCACAAAGGGTTCAACTGTTCAAAAATATCTAGTCTTTCTCATTAATCATTTTCAAAAAATTATTATGGGAAATTAATCTCTTTATATGTGTGGTCATTATTTCATAAGTTAACCAGGTGATGCATTATTCTGGAAATCTACTCAACATTTGCTATTTCAATAATATGCTTTATTATAGTATATTGTAGTAGAAATCTTTACCTAGAATGAAAATTTAAAAGTAGAGTAATACTTTATTTTGGATAAACTCAACCCGATTTAACTCAAATTTAAGTAAATTACATGTTGTAATTAAATTAGCATTACAAATTATAAAAGTGCTAGCAATATATGTTTGACTATAAAAATTTAACTTTTTGTTAAAAAACATAACAATAATATATGTTTTTTATGTGTATATCTGCTTTTGCTCCTTCCTTCACCTTTTTGTGTCGTTTTTATATATATATTTTGCAATTTTACTGCTTTTTATCAAATAAAAAGATCAAAGCTAGATTATCCAAATATTTCGGCTGAATTATTTTCCAACTGTCTTATTCAGAAGTGCGTGCAGAATTGTCAACATTTGAAATCTTAAAAGTTTGTGTTTTCCTTGCTTTAAAATCTCTTATTAAAAAATAAAAGGGTTAATTGAAAGAATTGAAAAAATTTTGGTGCTAAATAAAACAAAATTTTTTTAAATAACTGAAAGTTTTGTAATATGTTACAATTTTTCACAAGTTTGGAGCACTACGGGATTATTATGAACAGTGATCTTAAAAACACAAGACCAGAGAAAATGTAGATAAAACAAGTTTTATCTAAGGTTTTACGTGTTTACTTCTAAATTTTAAAGTTTTTATTTTTAGTGTTTTTTATAGCCCATTAACAAAATTCACAAATTAGAAAATCCTTTTCCTAAAAACACAGGAATTTCAGACTCATTTTTTGAACATTTAAACCAGTTCAATCTGCAATAAATTAACAAATTTAAGTAATTTTTTCACATAACAAATTAAAAATTTTTGCTCCATCCTTAAACTGTTTTATAAACCTTTCACAAAAGGATTCTCATCGTTGTGCTCATAAATTAGAGGTAAATTACACTGTTCAACAAATTTGACCTTCAAAATTTTTTCCTTGATGAAAATAGTCATTTCTTATAGATTTTGGGTCGCTGAATACGAAAATCACCATTAAAATTTTCAATTGACTCAGGATTTTCGGGGAACGGCCCCTCCCCCTTTTTACGTTTTCGACGACTTTATAACTTTAAACTCGATTTTCAGAGTCAAAAAGCATTGTTTTAGTCTTCAAATTACCTCCCAGGTAACAAGAAATGTTCAAATTAATAAAATATGATAAATTTACAACAAATGGATAGGTTTAAGGGGTATAATTTAATTACCCCTCTAAAAATACAAAAAAATAGCTAAAATTATAGAGGTTTCTGTACGTTATTTTTCCTCTTATTTTTTACGCAACTCCCATTTGAAGGGTCCTAACCCTTCCCCAAGGACCCAAATTTGATGACAATATGCAGCAATAATTTTTACTAAAAGCGGCTGAGGTGTTAGCCTCCCAGAAGCCTCCGCGGAAGAGTTCGGAATAATTCCAGAATCGCGAAGGCGCTCGCGAGCTCAGGAATTAATATTGATGATTTTGAAAAGATTACAAATGACGTTTTTCTTATACTTTGGGTCTATCCAAAGTAGAAACTCTTCAGTTCTTTAAAAACTGACCGGTTTTAGGGAGTGAGGATTCCATGTTTCAAGATGTTAACAGATGCACGGCTGTGGATAACAATTAGGGGGCATCCCCTTAAAAACTGAGGGTGATGGAGAAAAATGGGTGTCATATTTGAATTCAGCAGATCATTTTACACAAGAATCAGCTGAAATTCAGTTAGTGGCTTCAAATTTTTTTTGTACAGCACAGTTAAACTCTAAGTGCGGCATTGAACCCTTCCGTGGGTGCTCTGGGGGCGCTCTCACCTCAACCGCTTTTAGCAAAAATCATTGCTGCATATTGCCATCAAATTTGGGTCCTTGGGGAAGGGTTAGGACCCTTCAAACGGGAAATGCGTAAAAAATAGGAGGAAAAAATAGAGTATAAAAACGTCTATAATTTTTAGCTAATTTTTTGCATTTTTAGGGGGGTAACTACCCCTTAAACCTTTCCATTTGTTATAAATTCATCATATTTTATTAATTTGAACATTTCTTGTCCCCTGGGGGGCAATTTGAAGATTAAAGCAATGCTTTTTGACCCTGAAAATCGAGTTCAAAGTTATAAAGTCGTTAAAAAACGTGAAAAGGGGGAGGGGCTGTTCCCCGAAAATCCTGAGTCAATTGAGAATTTTAATGGTGATTTTCGTATTCAGCGACCCAAAATCTATAAGAAATGACTATTTTCATCAAGGAAATTTTTTCAGTGTAGAACAGTGTTATGTATTTATCCGTTAAAAGATTAAGAGTTTCTTTATATAAATGTTTTATCTTTCTTTCAGCCGAAAGGCCCGTGAAACCAGCCATCAAGTCCTCCTTATCCCTTCGTAGCCAGCATTCCTCAGGTATACACTGACTTTTAAAATTCACACGCCCTTATTCTCTTCTTCCTGACCAGCGATTAACCAGCAACCAAAGATGGAATCATCGATTGGATGAATCCTTCTTTGACTGCTTGTTTAGCCGCTGGTCTAGTAACAGAGAATATGGTCGATAGGGGTTAAGTTTGATTAACTCATTATTTGATTTTAAATTTCTCTCCATATGAATTAAATTTCTAAAACTGTTACTCAAGCTTCCAACTCTTATTGCAGATGTTGATTCTGTCCCTACTCAGCTACATCCTCCAACGGTTAAAGTTACTTCTGCTGGTAATATAAGTTTTCATCCTTTTAATCTTTTACTACTCAATCATGAAAAAATGCATAGTCAATAATAGTTTTGTCTTGCCAGTTTGAAATAGTTCCTTATAAAATTATGAATGCATTTAAATATTTTCTCTATCGATGTTATTTTAACTCGATATTTTATTTCTTTGATTAAAATATTAAAGTTTGATTGGGGCAAAAATTTAGATTGTGGTCACAAATGAAGTTTTATTTTGTTTGTTGGTTCAAATGGACTGTGTGATTGTACAGTGAATTAATTGACTAACTTTGCTCCTAATGCACTGACTGAATGTTAGAAGTTGATTAATATTTTGAAAATACTTAAAGATTCCCTCAACACAAAATATACATTTTTGTGAATGAATTTGGGAAGAAAATAAATGTAAATAAGTTATTTAGGGCCAGTTCTGGATGAGAGAGTAATTATCAATTTCATACAATATTAAGTTGTGCGTTATGCAAGCAAAAATGAATGGTCTGGACAAATATATTATACAGTAGGGTGGGTCATTTTCCTATGGCGAAAAAAAATTTTTACAAATTCTACCGGGCACAGCAAGAAAAGGGTGCCAAATGGTCTCAAACCAACATGTGTAAAATATTATTCGATTATAATAACTCTTTTTGCCTCCGGATTGGCCTCAAATAGAACAAAAATATGTAATTTTTAATATTTTTTAAAAAATTTATGAATTAAATTTTTGTGTCGAAAACTTATTAAAGTTCACAAATAAGGGTATTTAAAAGCAATTTTAATCCCATTAGTCACCTTCATGCATTATTAATACAAAAATAACTGCCAAAGTGGCAATATAATATGCTATCATATTAACAAGAGCCGTAGAATATGGATCTCTTTTTATAGTGGATTTTCAGTGGTACAGATTTTAAATATTGGTAGTTCATATACATTCTCCCTCAAGTTTGGTCAGTATAAAACGGTATTTTTAATTTTTCAAAATATAAACAGTTGTGTTTTTCATAAATATGCCGCGCTTTCGAAATTCAGCGGACAGTTATTTCACTGGCTGGTCTTGGGATCCAAATACGATCGCAAAAATATGTTGAAACAATTGTCGAATGGATAGTTCGTTCATAGTCAATATCAGTTATGATTCGCTCAGTCATGATTTACCTAATTTTCTACTATAGCAATTGACTGAAACCCAGGCCCATGAAATTATACTTCTTTGAGGATTGACTCAAAATAGCTTCTTAGCATTCCCTTATGCGTTCATAAAAGTTAAAATATAGTAAATTTAACTGTTAAGGATAATTACAAGTAAGTTTTGAAAAGTAATATAGCTTATTTAAAAACTTAAGGGATAATACTGAGCTTTATGCTGAAAACGGGGATCTACCGCCCTTCTTAAGAAAATATTTCAAAATTTGACTCTTAAAATGTGGTTTTAATTTATTTTTGGACATTAGGGAATCACATGGGGACATTTGGGATGGACTATTCCTAAAATGCCAACAAATTTCAATGAAATCCCAACTTTTAAACTATTATCCAAATGTATTTCAACTTTGGTTTCATTTATAATTATTTTATAGTCTTCAATGATGATTTTTATACCATTGTGCACATTTATATTCATGACGGATTTGTGCAATCGAGGTAAATGCTTGATTTTCGTTCGTCCAATTTTGCATGAAATTACTATATTAATCGAAACTTTGAGGCCAATCCGGAGGCAAAAAGAGTTATTATAATCGAATAATATTTTACACTCATGTTAGTTTGAGACCATTTGGCACCCTTTTGTCGCTGTGCCCCTGGGAAAATGTGAAAAAAATATTTTTGACCCACCCTATTATACAGTAAGTATGAGAAACTGCAGTGTTGCTTGTGTTTTAACTGATATAGGATGTCCCAAAAAAGACATTTTAAAAATAAATAAGGGGTCATCCATAAATTACGTGAGGTGTTTTTTCCAAAATCTGGACCCCCCCTCCCCCCTTGGTGAGATTTAGTGAGATTTTGCTGGACCCCCCCTCCCCCCAAGTGAGATTTACCTACAACCTTTAAAAATAACTTTCTATCCAATTCGTTTGCATTTTGAGGAAAAGAACATTATTCCGCCTAAAAATCACCACAGTATCTTATCTGTGGGTATTATTCCTTTCTCAAACTTAAAAAAAAATCGTTTAATTTCGAACTTAAAAAGTTGACGTGAGTTTTTCACCGACCCTCCTCCCCCCTTGGTGAGATTTGGTGAGATTTTTCCAAACCCCTCCCCCCCTTTTTGACCTCACGTAATTTATGGATGCCCCCTAACTTATAACTCGAAAACTAAAAAAAGATAAAAATACTCCGTTTGTTTCATCCTACTCCTAAGACACCCAGGAGCAGCATGCAATAAACCACGCATTTTAATCTTTTTAAGTTATCGAGTTATTAGTTCGTTATTGATTTTTAAAATGTGTCAGTCTTTTTTGGGACACTCTGTATTTGGTATTGTTACTTGTGTTTGCGCATTACGCTGAGAAGACTGTTGGTTGAATGTGAATCGAGCTATATGGATACAAATCTTTCATAAAAAAATTTCTGTAGTGTTTTCGGTGATCAAAAGGAAAAGTGTGAAACGATCAAAGGAAAAGTGTATTGTGTATGTGTGCAGCTCAGTACATTTTCGTGGAATTGATTGAAATTGCAAGGATGTGAAAACCACAGAGTACCAGAACAGAGAGTCCATGCCCATAGGTGATAATAGAAATCGAAAAAGCATGGGGTATGCCTTGGGGTGGGGCCCTGTTGGCACTGGGACCACATCAAACTGATGCCTCCCTTGCCACGTCACGAGAGGCGGAGAAATAGAATCCCAATCGACACGTCATCGTCACATCCAATCACAGCTGTGATCGGCAAATTGATTGTTTTCATATGGCTTTATTAGGAAATGAATCCACATATTTAGGCAGTTACAAAATTGCAAGGGATCTGGAATCCATAACAAACAAATAAACGAAAGTTTAAGGAACAGAAAATAGTAATAGAACATCAAAAATATATTTAAAAAATACAAGAAACACTAACACTGCCTACCCTTCTGCCAATCATAGGCATTTTCAGTGCTGCCCTCTATCAAAGGATGGCATTTGAAAATATCGTTTTGGACCCTCTGTTAGGATTTTTCTCTGTGGTGAAAACCAAAATAGTATAATGGTATACCTGCAAAAAGAGAGCATGAAGCAACTCCGACATGTCGGGTTATGAGAGAGAGATGGTGGGAGGGGGGACAGAGGCGTGGTAGTAACGATTCTGTATGTTGTTTGTCCTTTCAGATCGTGAACCCCGTTCAAAGCCACCACCGCCCCCTAAGCCTAGTTCCCTCTCTGACCGTCAACATTCAGCTTCGCCTCCTACCAAAGGTAGTGCGTATTTGCTCCTTTCTGCCACTCCCAAAACCCAGTTCTAAAAAAAGCACACGCTAGGCAGAGAGAGAGGAGATAATACTGCACAGTAGGCTCTAAATGAAGTTCTCGGCACCATTTTAAATATTCCAACCAGAATTGACAAACAAACTATAGTATGATTTAGAAATAAATATTTCTTTTTCATTCCGGAACGGAATCTCAATGCTTCTCAGCTTTTAAATATTGTTCCAGAACGAAACTCAATACCTTCTCAGCTTTTAAATATTGTTCCGGAACGAAGCTCAATACCTTCTCGGCTTTTAAATATTGTTCCGGAACGAAGCTCAATACCTTCTCGGCTTTTAAATATTGTTCCGGAACGAAGCTCAATACCTTCTCGGCTTTTAAATATTGTTCCGGAACGAAGCTCAATACCTTCTCGGCTTTTAAATATTGTTCCGGAACGAAACTCAAGGCCTTCTCGGCTTTTAAATATTGTTCCGGAACGAAGCTCAATACCTTCTCGGCTTTTAAATATTGTTCCGGAACGAAACTCAAGGCCTTCTCGGCTATTAAATATTGTTCCGGAACGAAGCTCAATACCTTCTCGGCTTTTAAATATTGTTCCGGAACGAAGCTCAATACCTTCTCGGCTTTTAAATATTGTTCCGGAACGAAGCTCAATACCTTCTCGGCTTTTAAATATTGTTCCGGAACGAAACTCAAGGCCTTCTCGGCTTTTAAATATTGTTCCGGAACGAAATTCAAAACTTCTCAGCTTTTGAATTACGTTCCCAAACGAAACTTCATGTTCCCGGGCCTTTAAGTTTTTTCCAAGATATAACTTTTTTAGAAACATCGTTGAATTTCATTCCGGAACAAAATTAATGATCTTTGGGCATTTCTTTTGACCAGAAACACTCTGAGTATTTTGGTTTGACTGAATATTTTTTTTTCGGAAAATGATCTGCAGGATTATTTTTTGAGAAATATATTAACTACAGTAGAAGTAATTAATTTGTTTTAAATTTCCTATCTTAATTATTTTCAAGAAAGGCGGATAGCATTCCACTTTTTAAATTATTCATTTAAAAGAGAGAAAAATAAATTATTAAAAAATTGGTATATGAGAGAAATATTCTGATTAACTTTTAGCCTTCTTTATATAATTTAAATAAATTTCCTATTTAAATTTTAATTACATTCCATTTAAAGATCTTTCTTATCCATCTCCTACCATCCTTGAACCTTTACCCTTAGAAACTTAGAACCCTTTAGTGAATGGGTCTTCAAAGTTTTTAGCGTAAAAAGGGCTTCATTTCCTACCAGTTCACTAAATCTCACGTGCCATTCTGGAAACGGAATTGAAAAACGTGGGGACTACTCTAGAAAGCAGAACATTTTGGATTACTCTATAAATATCCAAGGGCCAACATCAAAATTCAAATCTTTTAATGCAATCAAAGGAATTTTGGTTCCTGAAAAAAATAGGATAATTATTTTGGCAACTAAAATAATAAAATTGCCCACGCTCAGCTTTAATATGATATTTCACAAATCAATCTTTTTTTTCTTTTCATTTATGTCTCTATGCGTTAATATGTGTAATTTGAGGCACATTGATTTAATTGAAAAGGTTCAGCACGGGGCTACCAAGGCTACCAAAATGATCAAGGGTATCTCCAGTTTAAATTATGATGAGCGCTTAACGAATATAAATATGTTCACTCTAGATAAAACCAGAGCTAGTGGAATTTGATTTAACTTTTTAAAATGATAAAGCAATGGGACACAGAGGATTTGGACTTCACGACTTCAGTATAGATGTTATGGGCAATGTGATAAGTCGGGCATTATTAATAATGCCCGAAGTGGAGGAGGGCAATGGGATAAATTCAGTGGCATTTATCAATGAAATTTATCATTTTGCCCTCCTCCACACTGGTCATTATTAATAATGCCCGATTAATCACTTTGCCCGTAACATAGATAATAAAACGAGGGGTCAAATATTCAAATTGAAAAAGGCACATTTTAGCCGCGGGAAAAAAGAAAACATTATTTTAACAGGGTTGTGGAAAGATGGAACTGGTTGCCAGAATCGATAGTTAGTTCCAAGGAGCTTAAGGATAAAATTGACAAATATTGGGAATCCGGTATATAGTTAGAGTTATATGGACCAACCTTGCTGACCGTAGTGGGTTGTCAATTTTTGTATTTTTATTTGTAGATAATAATAATTTATATTCTGATTGCGTATCCAAATGAACAAAGAATTTCAATGGGAAAGGTACCGGGTAAATCTACTTGACTACCGCGGGCCATACTTTGGAGACCCTTGCTTCGTAGGACCTTTATTCCCCCCTCGCAAAAAAATTCTATGTTGTTCTCTTCTGATGGACTGTCCCTATATTTATCCAGAGTTGCGGGTGAGCGTCGAAATGTACAGTCAGCTGAGGCATCTGAGGAAACAGACCAAGGACCTGAGGTTGGAGGTACGAAACTTGAGGAGGATCGCGCAATCCCAAGCCATTACTGCCAAAGAAACAGTGAGGGAAACTTGCCTTAAAATTAAGGTGAGCGCTCTCTCTTCAAGATTTAAGAGAGGACAAAAGGGGATTCAGTCCCCCGGTCTCTCCTATAGGTCTCTCTTCATTTCTAGATCCTCTTTAGAGTTAAACAACTATTATTAATTTGAATAAATTATCCTCTTTTTTCACATAAAACGTATAAATAAAAAAAATATAGTGTTTTGTGAAAGACAAAAACATTTTTATAATCTAAAATCCTTTTAAAATTTGAAAAATCAAGAGGATCACACCTTCTAGACAAAATTGTGCTTTTCATGAGACTATGAGACAAGCTTTTGTGATAGGTAAACCTCAATATAAAATAGAGAGAGAAAGTCTAATAAAAAGTGAAAATTTTACTATGAAACCATGAAGAAAGCGTACTAAATTGCAGTAGGGGTATCATGAAATCCTAACTTCTTTTGAGATCAAAGGATAATTTAAAATGTAAATTTTAGAAAACCTTTTTTAACAGTAGAAAAAACCATGAATATGAAACTTTTCTCAGAACAATTTACAGTAAATTTGAGCTGAATTTATTTTTGAATGTTTGGGATTATTTGCCTTGCCACTTTTGTGACACCACTTTTCCTAAAATATGAGTTTACTGGAGAGGGAAACTTATAGTCTCATAAAATCTCTCCTAAAATTGAGGTTGACTCACACCTAACATGCCAACCTTAGATAGAGAAACTTTCCTAAAGATTTAGTTGAACATGGCCAACTATGAAACATTTATCGAAAAGGTGAAAAAAGCTAGTTTACTATTAACAGTTCCATATTTTACGACCGTACTCACCCACTAACCTCTGACCTAAGGTTAATCTGGAGTCAGGCCTTTTCGATACACTGTTAAAAAATTAACCTTTCACATAAAAAAGGTTCAACAAAAGCTGCAACCGAAATGTAGCGAAAATTTGAACCATGTTTTTGGGGCTTTTTATCGGTGCATATATGCATGCTAAGTTTTCGGTGCATATATGCACCGAAAACTTGATAAAAAAGCCCCAAAAACATGGTTAAAATTTTCTCTACATTTCGGTTGCAGCTTTTGTTTAACCACGTTTGTGGTAAAATAGCCCAACTGCCCAACCTTTCATTACAAAACTGGTGAAATGTTTTTTTTAACAGTGTAAGGCTAAGCGCACACTAGAGAGTTTTATCACGGCGACTATAACACACTCGAGAGCAATGCATCTCTATGGCGAGATTCTTGGCAATTGGCCAAGAGTCTCGTCGCCTAATGCGCGCGCTCTAGCTTCTTGCCAGGGTGATAGTTTTGTCTCTGTCACCGTGACAAAAGCATCTAGTGCGAGCTTAGCCTAACTCTAATTGTTGCTTAAAACCTTAACTACCAATGAGAGGTTTAGATTCCAGGTTAGTGGTACTTACGATGATTTTGATGGTTTTTTCCTCTCAGTCTATGCTGGCGGCGGCGCAAATGGGAGAAGAGCACGTCTGTGCCGAAAGGCTAAAGGTGTCGAGAGAGGAGGAACTCTACCGACAAGACGTCAACCACTTGGAGAGGGATCTCCTGTGAGTACTACAATTGCCAATATCTGCTTGATCATGATCGTGTCATGTAAGTTGTTCTTATGATGTGATCCGTGTTAGGGAGCTGGAGAGCCAGGTGGAAGACCTGAGGGGAAGCGTCATCAATCGAAAGTGCCGAGTCAACTTGGGCGACGTCGAAGGAATGGCGCTGGTCCTCAGCAGGGCTAGTAAAGCGGTAGCCGAGCTCAAAGGTACCAACCACCTCTTTTTCTCGGAAAAACATATCATTCAATTCTGGTTTAGTCTACGGCAGAGGTGTTTGACTCACGGCCCTCTATGAGATTTTTAATGACCCACAGCTAGAAATCTTCTAGTTCTCAGTTCCAGGAATGATTAAAAATGTGTTTTGAGTGTTGAATTTTCCAATTTTTTTTTCGGGGGAGATCCTTCATATTTTATGGTTTGTTTTATTTCTTTCAAAATACAACTAAATACAAAGTAATATTTATTACATGTATCTTAATAGTATCCATATCCACTCTCCATTTTAAATACGTGGTTACATGTTCGTACGTTTTAAGTTATAAGTATCACAAATACAAAAGAAAATATTTTCTTTATTTAAGAATAAAACTTTACTTTAGAGTAAAATTTACAATATAATAAAAAATCTAATTTATTTTAAATTTTAGTGTTATGGTTATCATTAAGTAATGCTTATGAAATGTTTATCAATTGTATTTGCGGAATAAAGGCTTAGTTTAAACTATAGGTACATTCTCAAAAATGTTAGAAAAAAAGTGTTCCTAACATGAGAATAAACAGCTAAAAACTAAACCTGTGTTTGGAGAAACAAAAAAACAACAACTTTAATTCTTATTTCAAACCAAAAATTAATAGATGTATTTCCAGAATATGTAACACCTTATTCTTTTGAATGCTTCAGCTCGATTCCCTGCTTTGCAAGAGAGTTTGAAGACCATAATGGCCGTAGAAATGGAGGTCGTAGTTCGCGAAGAAAAGTAAGTTGATCGCTCAAGCAATAACTGGAAAGGAAACTATTAAAATTCAATTCCTACTGTAATGGGTAAAGAAAGACTGCACGATTTAAAGTTTTAAGAATAATTCTTTAAAAAATGAGATGAACTACGTGTTTTTCCTAACTTACTTATGGGAAACCAAGGAATTTTATGTCACCTTATTTCAAAAATTTTAGTTCACGAGTATTAAACTACAGTAAAAACAACTTGCCTAGAATGAAATTTTACAATTTTAATAAGTTACACATGGAAGACCATGCCGGATGCTCTATGCTCCAAGTAAGAGTTTAAGATGTTATTGAGTAAGTAATATTAAATAATATTTTTGTCTCTCAAAAGTAAATCGCAGGCTAATATATAGAAGGTTTTTTAAAATTTATTTTCGTAATCTTACTTCTTAAACGATACTTATGAATCAAAGTAGTAATTTTTATTGATCCCGTTTCTGAAATTCGTTTTCCTCAATGTAGTGTGAATTGATTTGCAGGTTTCTCAAGGATGAACCCGAGAGACTGGAAAACGCACTACGGAGATGTAAGAAGCTCACAGGAACTCTAGTTACTTTGAAAAGGTAAGGTTGTTTTTCCATTCAGCACGTCAATTGGGATTTTTTTTAAATTTAAATTTACTTAATTAGCATACTTAGGCCACTTAATGCGTTTGGAACAAAAAAAAAGAGTCCACATCAATGATGCTTTGAAATACGTCTACACTGTAAAAAAACTGTAGAAAAACAGAAAGTTTCAATAAAAATGTTTTCCTGTTTACAGGGATATTCTGTCATGTAACATTCCCACCGCACTTCTATTTATTTTATGTAAAAAAACAGCTTTTTTCTAGTTTTTTAGCTTATCTGTACTTAAACAGAAAGTTTCAGTTCGTGGAGAAAGAAAGAAGATCTTCGGATAATTTCTACTTTTACTGAATCCTCGTTGGAGCAGTGGTAGAGTGCGTGCTTAGCATGCGGTAGGTCGTGGGTTCTATCCCCGGTTATTGATTTATTAAAATATCAAGAAAACCAGCTAAAATAAGTCGACACGCATGCGCACAAGCAGAAAATTACTGTGAGGCAACAGGAAAAATATTGACAGAAAGCTTCTTTTTACAGCATTTACATGTAGGTTACAGCTTTTTTCTGTTTACAGGATTTTTCTGCCTACAAAAATTTTCTGGCAATTTTTGCTGCCAGAAATTTTCTGTTTTTTTACTGGATTATTTTTTACAGTGTAGTAAACATGAAACTAAAAAACATAAGAGGAAGAAAAGATATCAACAAAAACCATAAATTGGAAAAACTAAGTGATATTTTAGACCAACCGTTGAAAATCATAAAACCACTTTTTTCTCTCGAAACCACCAACTTTATTTTATATTCATCTATGTATCTAATTCAAAGAGATCTATATAAGTATCAGATCACACACATTAAAAAAAGTTTGTATAAGTTCCTAACAATTTGTTAGTTACGTCAATCTTTCCCAAATTGCTTAATTTCTAATCATGCTGTTGAACTATAACGATTCATTTGTACTCAATTTACATTTTAAGACCTCTAAGTTTAGAATATTCTTCTAATATCGATTGAAAGTAAGTGATTCAAATGATTTACATAAGTTCATTCGAATATTCGTTAAATTAAAGTGACCTCACATCAAATTTGACTGTACGCCTTAAAATAGTTTACACCCACATTTAAATGCCTGTTTCCAAAAAATACCATCTCTTAAATACTTCATAAAGGATTTCCTAATTCAACTGTATTACTTATTAACTATTAAATTTATTCTCACAGATATAAATACATATAGGTTATAAGTAATTTAACATTATTTTTGAAATCAACGATTATTTACTTAACTTGTTAAAATAGAATATTTCTTACAAAATTGCTTCAAACTAAGTAAGTAAAACAGCTACCGGAATTTTTCACCGGATTAAACATAATTATATACTTACAGTTGTTAGTTGAATTTTAGAAATTTTTTAAAAAGAATGTTAGGTATATTTTAAAGATATTTAAGTCTGTATTATTTTACTCCGTACATTTTAAAGCAACACAAATTCGCTGTTTGGTCACTGCATGAGTGTTGTATAATATTGTTCATATGCTGCTTTCGGTGTGAGTTTACTTTATTACTTTGTTACTCTCTTTTCTTCCTATCTTTCCTTTTTTTTATTCATTCGTTTAAAAAGTCTGTACAGTACTCAGTTTGAGTATATAATTTTCTACTCTTTCATCGAGTCAAGAGACAGTATATCATTTTAGAGAAATTACCAATTTTTTCACTTTTTTAGACTTTTTGAAATTTTTGATTTTTAATCACATTTTGCTATCGGCTGAAGATTTTTAAGAAATTGAGTTAAAAGAACCGAGTCCCTTGAATATGTTTCCCCATAACAAATTAAAATACCAAATATTTCTTTAAGGTACCCCATTTTTCAATTAGAGATGATTTCTTCATCAACAAAAGTTGTAAATCCCAAAGTATAAAGAAAACCTTATAAGAAATTTTAGAAGATTATAAATATTAAGAATAGATTTAAACTTTGAAAGTTTGCAAAGTTGAACTGGCCACAAAACTGGAATACAAAACTTTAGTAACGATAAGAAGTAGAAAACTTTGAAAGGCCTATTTCAAATAAGATGAAAAAAAAACCATGGAACTAAAACTGGAGTTCAAGATTACTGTAAAATAATTTAAAAAAAACAACATTTAAAACCTTTTGAATAGTAAAAGAAAATACACATTTACAAGATAACTTTAGATTTTTCCTAAAATATAACGAAATTAAAATAATTCTTATACGATTATAAGAACACATTAAATGAAGCTGTGTCGATTACATATCATACTTGTTTTTTTTAAAAAAAGCTTCTGTTAGGTTTTAATGCATACATTTATAAACATTCATAGTATTCTATCAATCTATAAATTTTTTATTATTATATACTATAATCAAATTTTTTACACATTAATTTGTTACTTTTCATTTTCTATGTAATATGTAATAATAAATTATTATTTTTACAGCTCATTTATATCAATTTTGCATTAAGTAGATTAGTAAGACTGTTAAACTTTAAAGCTATTTGTATTCTTTCTTTTTAGGTTGCTATAACCTCTATTAATTCTCTTTTAGGTTATAGAATTCGTTTTATAGTAAAGTGTTATCATGATATCATTTTTAATTTAAACAAAACTTAGGTCATTATTAAATATTTAGTTTCTTATGAATGAAATTAGGCAGTATAACCACGCTGTGATAACGGTATTAATAAAAGTTACTTTAGCAATATCCTTATGAAATTAACAACAGGTTTAAGTAAAATTTAATATATCGATGTTCCCATTACAGTAATTGTAAATGTAAAATTGTTGAAACCAATGATGAATACCTAAAAAAAGGTAGTTATTTCACAATTAAAAAGGTTCGTTAGCAAAGAAGCTGGTTTTGCAAATCTTTTAAATCTATTTTATAAATACCTAATGCTACTTCTTTGTTAATATTTTTACAGTGGGGTAACCTGTAACCATTGGTACTTAGTACTCAACTACTAATACTTAGTTAAAAAAATTTTTTTTGGCTAATTCCTAATCATTTTAACTCAAAACTTTGCAATTATTTTTAAGTATTCATATTTAAAAAAAAACTTCACGATTCAAACAAATTTAATATACCCTAGAAGAGAACAGATCATAACAAACATATGACTTTTACGTAACTGGTACTTGAAATAAACGAAATTTGGCCAAATATGACAAAAATTGAACGAATATTAAACGTTTGTGTAGTTTGGGATAAATATCTAGTATAAAAATTACACACACTCACTTTAAAAACAATGTAAATATTTTTTTTTCATTCTTATCTTACTATATATTTATAAATAAATCTACACAGCTGTTATAAACTTGTACGCATTTGTTTTAGCTTTTAAGCGATACATATATAAGAGAAACTATAAAAAACGTCCTGTCGCTATAGTGGGATCACTTTTGAAGCTTTATTCCTCTTAAAGATCTTTATTCCTTAAAGCTCTCGAGCTTTATTCCCTTATTAGTTGAGTACATAAATAGCCTATCCTTACTAAAGATAAACATTTATGCAATATTTTTTGCGATAGAATGTTTGACACTGAATATCCATTTTTTTCACCACCCAAACATCCAAAAAATACAGGAGATTAAAAGTTTATAAAAATAAAAAATTTTCATTGTTATCAGTACTTATTCACTTCCAACTTGAAGTAAAAAAAACTAAAATGCCCAACTTTAAATATACTTATTAATTTTTATTTTCCGAACTCTAAAAAAAACCTGTTAATTTTTAACAGAAATATTTCAAATTTGCGACCAGAAAACCTCTGTAATTTGTGAACAGACTAACAGTATACTACTGTATAACAATAATGATTGTTTTTAGAAGAAAAAACACAACGATCAAACTCAGACGAATTTAAAAAACATAGCACCGAAGAAAGAGCAGCTGATTTATAGAGAATCAGTAAAAATAACGGGATTACAGATAAAATTTGCATTTTTACAAAATGGAGTTGTTGAATATTCGTTAAAACAACAGTTTTTTATAGTGCGAAATTGCGACGTAATCTCTAAATGATCCCAATAGTCTTGAATATATTTTCATCAGTCTTTCACAAACTTACTGAATGATCCCTTATAGCCTGAGAGCTGGATGCAAGGTTTGGGAATGATAAGGCGCACGAGATATTTCACCTGGAACAGATTCGATTGATGATGGGAAAACTTATGTCACCAATGCCAGAAGGCGGACTGGAAGCTTTCAGTTCGAAAGGGGGGTCGAACATGCAAACAGCGCGCGGTCCCTAGCGACAGAGATTTTGAGGAAATCGTTTGAAATTTTGCACAGTTTAAGGAGAGTGTGAATAAAAGATAATGTAGCATTCTCAAAAGTATAAGTTGTGTTTTAAGGGTTGTAGAAAATAAACGAATTTTCGAATGTTTATATGAATGATCTGTACGGCCGACGAGGTGCAAGGCTGGACATAGGCTTAATGTATTGAAGAATATTAGTAAAAGTTAGGGTAACACTCCCAGAAGACTAAGTGGAAGACAAAGGGTGGCCAGAAGTCACCAAAGGTGCAGAAAAATCTTAAAACCCGAATCATTCGGAAACTTCTGGCTGTTTGCATATGTATAGCTAACATATAGAACAAACTATATGCAAACAGCCAGAAGTCTGAGTGGAAGCGTTCGGGAGATATTCAGGCGCGAAGTACAAAACCGAATAAAAGCGCGCGGTCCCTTGCGACAGAATTTTTGAGGAAATCGTTTGAAAATTTGCACAATTTAAGGAGAGTGTGAATAAAAGATAATGCAGCATTCTCAAAAGTATAAGTTGTGTTTTAAGGGTCGTAGAGAACTAAACGAATTTTCGAATGTTTATATGAAAGTTCTCTATTTATTTAAATTTCTAAAAATTTAAACCTTATCTTTTATCCATAGTAGTGACCAAATAAAAATTTTACGATGCTAATTGAAAGTGATCGTGGGAAATTCGGTTGTAAAGTGATAGAGCACCATGTCGTCTGACAGCTTTTCTCTTGCAACAATGATTTTAATAATACGCTAAAAACACCGCCAACAATGACTCGCTATAATACACCTTTTATTTAAAAGTTAAAATCCAAATGCAATCTTATTCATCAGCATCTTCCTCACTCTCGTATTCAGACTCCTCTTCAGCTGAAACTGAAATATATTATAGCGAGATGAAAGAAAGAACATACAATTACTTGATCGAAGAGACAAATTGATATTTACCTTCTGATTCTTCCTTATCCAATATAATGTCATTAACTGTTTCAGGGAATTGCAGGCCTTCAAACCACATAAAGTCGTACTTATTTTCTGTTAAAGTCCATCCGGAAGTTTCAGGCTTGATGTTGACTGGAGTTGAAGAAGTGGCATTACTCCATAACTGAGCAATATATTGCGCTCTTTTAATTTGCTGTAGAAGCTGAGTATAGCAAGGTGGCAAGCATGATGAGTCGAAGTTTTTAATGTATTTTTTAAAGAAAGCTTCATCAGTATTTTTAATTTTATAATTTTTTAGAAACATTTGAAACCTTACTTTGTCAACCTTTTTATCCAAATCATATCCATACATACTGCAAACAAATGACTCTATTTTTACAAAAGTTTCGTCCATATCAGTCAAAGTATCTCCCAAGGATGAAAATGCCTTCTGAAACAACTTTTCTTTTGATAGAATTTTAAATGGACGCTGTTTGCCTTTCCGAAAAAATGCAGGGTTATAATCGCAACCGGTAAACGCATGAAATCCTGGTAATGCTTTACATAAATCTGATCCTAATAAATCGTGGAGTGCATTTACATTTATAACATGCCGATTTTTCGAAACTCCAAATTCTATAAATATATTTGCTATAATTTTATGGAAATTACCTAATGTAATTACAACTATATCAGTATCGAAGCATTTTACCAAAACATTAGACCCTTAATTAGGACCCTTGAAGAATTAAGAGAGATAGATTATGGATTAAGAACAAGTTAAAACCTAAAGAGAAGAGACATACCTATAAATATGTTTCAAACGAGCCCAACGTCAATTTTAACAGTGGTACGGTATTTTCAAAATAATTCAAATATCATAATATTAAGACATAAAGCGTGTAACACTAGTCAACGATTAAAAGTTGTAGTATAAGTATTTTTAAAAATAACTAACATTTATGTTTAAAATTTCATGCTTAAATTCATGTTTTTACAACTTATTCTTATACTTTTACAACTTATACTTTTGAGAATCCTACATTATCTTTTATTCACACTCTCCTTAAACTGTGCTAATTTTCAAACGATTTCCTCAAAATTTCTGCCAACAGAAGTTAACATCAAGCCTGAAACTTCCGGATGGACTTTAACAGAAAATAAGTACGACTTTATGTGGTTTGAAGGCCTGCAATTCCCTGAAACAGTTAAAGACATTATATTGGATAAGGAAGAATCAGAAGGTAAATATCAATTTGTCTCTTCGATCAAGTAATTGTATGTTCTTTCTTTCATCTCGCTATAATATATTTCAGTTTCAGCTGAAGAGGAGTCTGAATACGAGAGTGAGGAAGATGCTGATGAATAAGATTGCATTTGGATTTTAACTTTTAAATAAAAGGTGTATTATAGCGAGTCATTGTTGGCGGTGTTTTTAGCGTATTATTAAAATCATTGTTGCAAGAGAAAAGCTGTCAGACGACATGGTGCTCTATCACTTTACAACCGAATTTCCCACGATCACTTTCAATTAGCATCGTAAAATTTTTATTTGGTCACTACTATGGATAAAAGATAAGGTTTAAATTTTTAGAAATTTAAATAAATAGAGAACTTTCATATAAACATTCGAAAATTCGTTTAGTTCTCTACGACCCTTAAAACACAACTTATACTTTTGAGAATGCTGCATTATCTTTTATTCACACTCTCCTTAAATTGTGCAAATTTTCAAACGATTTCCTCAAAAATTCTGTCGCAAGGGACCGCGCGCTTTTATTCGGTTTTGTACTTCGCGCCTGAATATCTCCCGAACGCTTCCACTCAGACTTCTGGCTGTTTGCATATAGTTTGTTCTATATGTTAGCTATACATATGCAAACAGCCAGAAGTTTCCGAATGATTCGGGTTTTAAGATTTTTCTGCACCTTTGGTGACTTCTGGCCACCCTTTGTCTTCCACTTAGTCTTCTGGGAGTGTTACCCTAACTTTTACTAATATTCTTCAATACATTAAGCCTATGTCCAGCCTTGCACCTCGTCGGCCGTACAGATCATTCATATAAACATTCGAAAATTCGTTTATTTTCTACAACCCTTAAAACACAACTTATACTTTTGAGAATGCTACATTATCTTTTATTCACACTCTCCTTAAACTGTGCAAAATTTCAAACGATTTCCTCAAAATCTCTGTCGCTAGGGACCGCGCGCTGTTTGCATGTTCGACCCCCCCTTTCGAACTGAAAGCTTCCAGTCCGCCTTCTGGCATTGGTGACATAAGTTTTCCCATCATCAATCGAATCTGTTCCAGGTGAAATATCTCGTGCGCCTTATCATTCCCAAACCTTACATCCAGCTCTTAGACCATTACTACTTAACTCAATAGTCTTTGAAATAATTTCACTAGTCTTTTTTATCAACTTACAATAATAGCTGTAGTAGGTAGTGTTGGGTTACGCCACTGTGTGTTGAATACAAGCACTGGTCCTTGCAGACTGGCTTCTGTGCAAGAACAGCGGCACACCGTAGGACATCATCTGCCCGAGAAGTCGCATTCCGCCGACGGACCCCATTCCGACGGAGAAATGCACTCCACCAAAGTTAGTATCATCCTCCACCCTCACAGCTCTCTCTATAACTGCTTATTTCTATCTCTCTATCTCTTCCTTTTGCCTCATCCGTTCTCTCTCTCTCTTTCAATTGGCTTTTGTGCAGACTCACGTTTGGATCCTTATTCACGTAGCTTCTTTTGTCGCTGCAGGCAGCACTCATCAATCTGATGACACGCTATTTTCTGAACACTTTTGAGCGATGCTATACTCTGTTCATTTAGAATTGGCGCCTGAGAAATAGTGCTTTCCCCCACGCTGGAAGCGTAACCATGGTTACGCTCTTCGCGCAGCCAATAGTAAGCATTCTTCGTCACTTTGACGAGGATTGTTGCTATGGTTACCGATCGGTGGTGGGGGAAGGAAATATTTTCAGGCGCCAGTTCAAAATGAACAGAGTAAAACTAGAAGAAATTTGCAAGCCTTTAATAATCTAGGTAAACAAATTTAAGCATTTCATTTTTTAAACATTTTTTCCATTTAAGTAGTGCGTACAGGATACTTAAATGAATTGAGCAAGTACTAAGTGAACTGAAAGACTAGTATAGCTCCCACAGCTAAAGATCCATTCGATCATTTTAAGTTTATGTTTACGGTTTGCAACCAAGTTGATCTACCCGTGGGAATCTTAAAATATCTTGGGACACTTTTCCAACTTAGTTGACAACATGCAATTTTTACAGCCAAGTTTCCCGAGTCTGTTGTAAGGAAGTCTGTTTGAACTTTAATGGTGACGATTTGGTTATTAACTTCAAATTCTTAACGGACGGAAGTTAATCATGTTAGTGAGAAAATAAAAAAAATAACAGAAATGTAATTTTAGCATAAGAGGAAATGAAACAAAATCAATTTTATATTTAAAGTGCAAAAACGTATAAAAAATATCCATTTGATTATTTTCAGTTTATGTCCACGTTTCAATTGTCAACAAAATATTCCACCTGGTTGACAACCAAGTTGGTCAAATGTGGGAGCCTTAAAATATCACTAGGCATTTTTTTATAGACGCACTGCCGTTGGTGTCAGCAAAATGAATGTTGTTTTATGAATGAAGTCCATTTAATTCAACAAGTTAAAGAACTTAATACAAAATATTGTAGAACGGCTTACTTTTTTCAATCACAACAGGTGTCACGGGACATTTCCATGCAAATAACTAGGGGGTCTCTCAGTCCAACACTAGTCTCTCAGTTCACTAAGTTCTTGGCCAGTCCAGTTTCCTGTTATAAATGTTTTTTTTTTAGTTTTAAAAGTATTAATTTAAATATACTTTACGAATATTTTCTCGAGTATTTTTAAATTTTCGTCCAAAATAATTGTCCATAACCAAACTTGGAATTGAATCATAACCAAACATCATCATATAAATATTTGTTCATTTGACTGAAGTCCCAGGTGTGTATTCAATAACTTCCGGTGTATTCAATATCATCATTCATTTCCTTTATTCGAGTTTGCAAATTTCGGACATTTGTGGATTTAATTGGTATCAAATTTATTAGTTAAATTAGTAAGCAACAGAAGACATGGATTCCAAATCTAATGAATAATTTCTTTTAATCTTCAACCTATTTTTTATAAATTTTAAAATTTCAATTTCAAAATGAAAATTATTGAAAGAAGTGTCTACACTCTACATCAATCAGTTTTCAGCGAAATAAACCTTTTGTTCGGAATCTTTTTATATAGTCTCTCTATTCTAAAAAAAAGTTTTTAGTGAACGGTTTCCAGAGAAAGGCTTTTTAATTACTGAACCGAATGACACATATATGGTATCAAAATGTCCGGATTCCTTCCGGATTTCCGAGTAAGCCCTTCGATTTTTCAAAAAAATTCTCAATTTTAAAATATTTCCATTTTTTAAGATAACGGATAAGGTCGCAGTTACAAAGCAAGTACTGTCATTCAAATTATTATGCATCCAATCACAAAGACCGATTGACGCTATATTTTAAGATGAAATATGTTTTTCACCTTTTAAAAAAAGTACTTTCTTGATGAAATATCACTCAAAGACTGATAAAAACATATTCTAAAAACTTACATGAACGCCATTTCATACTAAAATTTCACAGTTTTTGTCCAATATTTATAATTTTTAGTATTTTATCGAAATTAATTGTAAACAACGAGTGATGTTTTGTCTCTTATTATTTTCGATTGCTTAAACGATATTGTCTGGGTTTTAAAAAAATATGAATGATAAACACTAGGCATATTATACTAACGAGTTATTTTAAAATAACGGGTTTTTGTTTGGTTCGAATATTGATAAACAATTAGAAATAGTTATTTTTATATAATCATAGATTAAAAATAATTAAGATGAATATTTTTAAAAACATTTCGTTTAAATTTTTGATAAGTTCGAGTTAATATATATATTTAAACTTTTAAGGGAGCTTTATTCATGGAGGGGATTTGGTGAAGTATATTCGGGAAGTTGGTTGACGTTTTTTTGTAAATTGTTTAATTGTTTTGTAAAGTGTATTAAGTTCGGCGAGTTGGAATTTGTGGGAATTGCGAAGCAATTCCAAAAGGTCCTGCGTGAGCAGTTTACGGGGGTTGGCGAGCGATAGCGAGCAGGGGGCGGTAGCTCCCTAGTCCTTCTAAATTAAACCTAAATATTTTAAATCTAAATATATTAATCTAAATATTTTAAATCTAAATTCGGTATGAAAACTAGACTGAAAGAATAAGAAATGCCTTTTTACGTATATAACTTCATATTTTTTCATTATAGAGGTAATTTTTAAACTTGTTTCTCTTTAAATTTTTTAAAAATCAACTAAAAATTTTATCTTCTCTACGTCTCTATTTTAGTAAATTTCTTTATTTTTATAATTTGGATTTTATTTGAAATTGTGGGACGATATTTTAATTACAAAATTCGAATTATTGTTTAAATTTGGTTTAAAGGAATTTATTTTTAATTATTTTCATAATTATCTTTAAATTATGTAATTGAAGATCTTCAAATATAGCTTATAGCACAAAATAAACTTTAAAAAATCAAAGAAATTTAATTTTCTTGAACTATATTTATTACTACCATGAATTTATTTTACGAAATCGTTTATTTTGTCCAGAATTCGTCTATTAATTAGAACTTATTGGCATTATTCGTTAGCAATATATATTTGTACTTGAACCATAACTTTTTTTTATAAAAAAGTTATAAACAATTTTAATAAATGATCATAATTTACTTACAAACTTCCAATTCGCGGATCATTTTTGGACGGATTATTTTGCATAGTTTAACGTGTGTCTTCTGATGAATTATTACAAATTGATTCATCGGATTCACCGAAGGAAAGATTAATTTGAACAGTAAAAAGAAGAGACAAATTTTAAAATTCCATTTCGAAACAAACTTAAGAATATATGTGGATTATATATTTTTAAACACAACAGCGCGTGCGTAAAAAAGTCTCGCGTGATATTTTATAAATAAATTGGTCGTTCCAACACTAGTCCTTGAACACTCCAGTTCACTAGTCTGTTGTAGTGTTTGCAATATTCTTTACTTTACTAATTTGTAATTTATATTTTTCAAATTCATGTTTCAACAAAGCATTTATTTTGTTTTTAAATAAGGATCCAAACGTTCTTTCAAAAAACCTCCAAAAGATTTAACCATCATGTGTTTCGTCGGCCCTATTTAAGAATAAACATATTTGAAATGCACAAAGTTCTCCTTTGATAATTTTTTTCTGGCGGAATTTTTATATTCATAAATTTTTGACTTGTACATATTTTTATTATTACTCAACATATGCACAAATCTCTACAAGTATCAACTACTTATCCATTTTACATCCAAAGGAGAGCTTTTGCTTTTATTGCAAAAGGATATATCCCAGATGTACTCCCAACTATTCCATTACATTTTCTTTTGTATTCATTGTTTGTTTCTGTTCCTATCTTTCCTAGACTAACCTATTCTAAATCTTTATGATTCCCTTCCCTTGACCTTACAGCATGTTTCAAATCATTTAAACTGACCAACCTGTTTTTCCATCTCCAATGTGACGAAAACCTCTTTTCCGTAGCTAACAGGAATATTCTCAAAATAAATCGTAACTTTGTTACTTATTTGCATAAGATTGATATCTATCACTTTTTAAAACGTTTTGTGATCATAGGTGGTTCTAATAAAACCTTTAAATGTCCAAATAATATGATTGAATGTCATAAAATAAAATAACGAATATAGCCTAAGTAAAATATTTAGCACCGTGTAGCTTGCTTATAAGATTTAGTTTTATCAGGTTTGCTTTTTCACATACACATACACAGTACAGAAATAGTTTTATAATTAATTTGCAAACTTTTTAGTTATTTATTCAATTAACTTCTATGTACATTCACAACTTCAAATCGTAAAAAAAGTATTTAATCTAGTTTGATAATTAAAGGAATTCGGAGTAAATGCACAATAACCAACCATAAATTTTGAAAAACAGTGTTCTATTAACATTTATATTTCCTCTCAAAATTTTTAGTATAATTTAACTTTTCCGTATAATTTATGAAAGATAGTTTTAAACATTCACTTGAAGTTGTGTCAATAGGATTAATTAGATACACTTAGAACTTAAAATAAGTTTACATATTCTCGGCGATTTTGAGCACTAAGGGTTTAAGAAATACAAAATCACGTATTAAAATTAGATAACATTAAAAAATGAAAAATATTAACACAGTACCAACCAAAAAACCTTGATCTTCAACAATAATATTAGTTTTAGAATGCTGATGAAAAAGTTAAAAAACCAACGATCGTGAGGCTTAAATAGAATTACCCCTTGATAGGATAAAAACAACACAAACAACTCTTTATACAGTAGTTTTCACGTTATATCCATAAAGTTCGTATGTAGAGGGCTACCCCAATGTTATCCTTGTATCCCTACACCTGGAAATCTCTCCCCTTCCTTCGAAAAAACTGTTTTTTACGAAGAAAAAAAACAATTTTTTGAAGAAAAAACATTTTGAAGCACAATCATAAAAACTGAAATTTTTTGAAAAAAAAGTAGCTTTTTTGTCTTTTTGATTGGCTGGCCATACAGCCAATACCAGTTCGTAGATACTCACTTTTTGCTTTTTTTGTTTTTTCTTCGACTTTTTCGTCGCCTTAGTCAAGCCGACAGGGCTGGAAAAGGAGCTCACACTTCAAAGAGAAGATAGAGTAATTATGTCAACAACTTGATTTTGATTCTTTACGTTTTTGTTCCTTTTGCCTTTTTTCATAAAAAAAAAGAAAAGAAACATTTTAACTAGGCACTGTTTTTTGCATTTTTCTCAAAGCAGCCTTTTGTTGTTCACCTCGCCAGATTCGTTTTTTGCCAGTCTTACCAAATCGTTTTCTTGCTCTTGCATGTTTTTTTCTGGACAAGAGGCGTTGCCATGAGATCAATATCACTGTTTCTATAATTTATTTGTGATAGTTTGTATGAAACAATAAATTTGATACGACGGACCAATTAAAAAAATTATTACCTTATATCCATAATTTGAATGACTGATAAGAAGTTTACAACATAGAAAGTTAAATTGTAGCTACTTAATTATCCGAATTAAAAGGGATCAAATCTACTAAGTTAAAAATGGTTTCTATCCTTTTATCATTTTGAATGAACCCAAGAGAAAATAATTTTAGAACTTAAAAAATATTTGAAAAAGAAAATTCCTATCCAATCGTCCATTAAAAACTTCGTAGAAACACGATTTATCGTGAAAAGATTATATTCCTTAACTTTCAATTTGCTTTTGCGCTGCTGTACTTTCCAGAAAAATTTTAAATCAAACTATTTGGAAAATATTATTTATTCATGATATTAAAAAGTGGATTATATCAAACTTTATAAACTTTTTATGCAGCCCCTCTTCATAGTGAGCCTTCATAAGAATAATAAATAGTTCTCTGTTACTAAAAGGTTTATTATAACCTATTTTATATAAAATTTTGGTCATTCTTAGAGTTTAAAAGTAAAAAGTTTATCAAACTAATTAGTTAAATATAGTCGTATCAAAAACAAATGCCAAATATTGAATGAAACTGTTTAAATTATTGCAAAGTTGCTTGTAGATCTTAGTTTTTTTGTCATTTACATATTTGGACACATTCAAGAATCTTATTCACAATGAAATGACTTTCCCTTTTTTTCCCCATACATTAAATTTTGTTATTATCTTTTTTTATATCCCAACCAAATATTTTGTGTACAAAAGTACTCTCTTTAATATCGTACCTTTTACAAAATTATACATAGATAAAATCTGAATAATTTTATTACAATAAAACTTCTTTTGTCCTAAGTGCATTTATAAAAAATCTCTGTTAATTACGGTAATCAAAAAATCAAATTAGTTTATATTATAAGTTATACACATGAAAATTTCTTTTGTAAATTTAAAAAATTAACTGATAATTTTTTGAGTCTGATTAGCTTTAAAACCCATGTTCATGAGGATTATTATTTGCTGTATAATTGAAATCATGAACAGCATAGCTTTTTAATGGCATCTCATGGCATTGTCATAGTTGTCTTTTTGCACACAAGCTGATTAAATTTTGCTGTAGCATGTTATTCTTCAGTTCTGTTCTCACGCGGCTTGTTTCTTGCACTTTCTTTTTCGCGACTGCACACTGACTTCTGGTGGATTTTCTGATTTTTCAACCCTCTGACACTGTTTCAATAAATCTTCAAATGAAAATTCTAATATATTTGTATTACTTTTTTTATAGTCCTTAAAATATATTAATTATAATTTGATTCTTGCTCAGGTTATATCAGAGTAATATAAATTTAGTATTTAAACGGTTTCCATTCACGCTTAATAACATTTTTGTACTTATTTTGAAATTATTTTTCACTCCTTATCTGTATGAGATACAAACATAATATCAAAGGAAGATATCAAAGAAATAAAGAAAGAAAAAAGACTAGAACCCCCCAAGAAATCGCGAAAAATAATGTAGAAAAATCTATCTGAAGCTTGCGTGGGTTTTGGTTTTATTATAAAAAGTATACTATTTTGATCTTTCATACTTAAAATCAGAAAATACAAGATGTTTTTTCAACTAATAAAAGCTGCTTTAACTAAATATTGTGATTTATACTTAAAGTACATTTTTTGCAAAGTTTTTCTTCGTACTCAATCTATTTAAGTTGAATTTTTTAAACTTATTACAGTCACAAAACCGAAAAAGACCAAATTGTAATATCTAGAGCAAAATTTTATTTACAATAAACTTTTTCAAAGTGATTTATATACAATTTACGACATTAAATGTGGCTTAATACTAACATTCCTAGTTTTGGGAATTCTTTTTTTTCTGCTGATATTGCCAACTCTTAGTTTCTGCTACTAGTAGTAGAAAAATATTTCTTCTCACACAAAAATTGAAGCCTACAAGATACCCTTTAGAATTAGGTTACAAATCATTTTAAATATTACCTTTACCAAAATATGACGATAAAAATCACTAGCATTGGTAGTTCGATAACTTTTAACTATCAGAAAACCCACCACTACTACTAAACACACGTTACGTTTTGTTTCCTTCGGGTTAGCATGCCGATTCTGTTGTTCTTTATGAATCAGTAGTACTTAATGACATTTTTGCATACATATATTGAAGTTTTGCAAACGATTTTTGAGTGGGATTTTTTACTTTTTTGCCCCATGCAGCATGTGGAGAGGTTATTCAACCCTCGGATGGGCTGATCAGGTTGGTTTTTATTAAAAACACTTATTTTGGACCTATAGTGATGCACTTGAGAAACTACAGTCATACATACACTCAAACAGAAAGGAGGAGTAAAAAAGCTGAGTTAGGGTCTGTGTATGGTGTCCTATAAATCCTGCATGGCGACATCAAACTGAAATGTCGGAGGGAAAAGTTAAATTACAAAATTCTATCAAACGAATAACTAAACAACGGTTTAAACGGTGGAAAATACATATCAAAGTCACTGTATCTAAAAATGAATAGGTTCAAAAACAGTTATTTTCAAATAAAATACTTCCATTCGTGGAATTTATTTCATACCTCCAAATTAATAAAAGAATTAAAAGTAATATTTCTACAATGATAAAAAAACTTTTTATGTACTTACATTTTTTCAAACCTTTTACTGTGAAACGGATTAGGTTAAGGATAATGACAAAAAAATGCAGAAAAGTACATTAGTTTTGAAATACATCGGAAGTTTAAATAAAAAGGAATTTCTATAATAGTATTTAATAATTTTATAAAATTTAATTTTGGCGTTGCAGCTTAGTCTTTATTTTCTTCTAAGTTTTAAGTTAATGTAACGTTTAATTCATGCGGGGTTTTTTTTGTCACCTTTCGCAAAAAATTCAAGATCTCATGCAAATATAAAATGATGTCAAATTCTTTGCCTTTTTTAAACTAAATTTGTGATAACTCTGCTATATATAGTGTTTTAAAAGTAATTCAATTATTTCAAAAATATTTTAGAATTACTCAAAACCTCGATTAATTTAAGTAATCGGGACTGGACAGTCATAAAAAAATCCAAATTTTCGTATTAAGAGCTTTTAAGAATGGTTAATAGGAGACTGCAAAATTTTAAACCCTAAAATTAATAATAAATAAAATATTTTTAAATCTTTTTAATTAAAATGACCAATAAAGACAACCTGAAAAATGCCTTGTAAATATTTTCAAATAATCGTGATAGTACTGTACTATCAATTGTTTGCTTGAAGATATACAAGGTTTTTTTTTTAAGATATGCTTTTATTTAGTAAGTAATTTAGAAGTAAGGTGTACCCCTCTGTAAGTGAGAATGTTGAATGCATTGAGACGGCCTGCAGCGCCCCTAGTAACGAAACGAAGTAAAAATTATTGAAAAACTAAAGAATATAGAACAATAACTTCATTGAGGAAATTGTTGTCAATAACGTAAAACTACATGATAACACAGAAAAGCTTGCAATCTTAAGAACTTTTTCTTCGTTAAATTTGCAATTTTTCTCTTTTTTTGAGACTTGAAAAGGGCTATTTTTTCTAATGCTAATATCTTCTCAAACATTTAAGATATTTTCAAGAAACTTTTTCCTGTGCGTTTGTCATAAGCAATTTCTCATTTAAGTTTTTGTTCAATCTCCTTTAGGTTTTTAAAACTTTCTTATTATACCGCTAGGGGTGGTGTAAGTGGTCTCAATGGTTTCAACAAAGTCACTTACCTAGGAGCACTCCCTAATTCCAAAACCCTAAGAGATGTTGGTACCAAATAAAAGCCGTGAAACCGACTTTTGATATACCCTGTGTTATTATTTTAGCACTTTTACCAATTTGCTCTTTCTTCCATTTTAAAAACTCAATTTCCAATAAGCTAATTTGATTTTTAAACTTTTATAATTTACATGCGAGGGGAAATAAAAAACATTATAATATGCGTCAGATTTAACAAAAATGTTTCTGTGTAAGATTTATTTGGGCACTATGCAATCAAATCCAAGAAAAATATCCTTTTCGAAATTTTAGGCGAGTTCTGTTGGGTAACCCGAAAACCGTTTATTTTGCGCTTTTACGGGCGTATTCACCGCTAACCTGACCGGCGGTTAACTAGTTGTCAAACTTCTGATTGGCTGTTGAAGTAAGAAAGCTAGTTTTCCACCAATCAGATAAGTTTGACGGTCACATTATTAAAGGTGAATACGGCCGTGAATAACATATGCATAACAAAGCATGAAAGTAACTAATTTTACATACAGCTTTTAGTATGCTTGCTTTTTAAATATATATTTGTGCAAGAATATGAAATGTTTCCAATTAGTTTTTCCGGGAAGCTCCTTAAAACTTCACACAAATAATAAAGTTCCCTATTTTTAAGTTTTTATTTCATTAAGGACTGAAAATACGTGTAATTATATAGATTGTGATGAACTTTGTATCCCTTATTTGATGGAGATTTTTTTGAAAAATTAGTTTAGCCATTCAAGAAATTTTTGTAATGAAATATGACTATTATTATTTTGTGCACAGTTATTAATTGTATAGGAAAATTTAGTGTTTTTGAATTTAAAAACTTTTGCATGTTACCCTATAGATTAATACAGTCATGCTATTTTGTCATATATATTCATGTGTTTTTTTTATTCTGACCGAAACGGCTTTTTAATTTGAAAACACATTTTGATTAAAAATTTCAAGTTCATGTATATTTAATTTAATTTAATTTGTATTTTTTTACTGTATGTGCATGCCCAATGCTCATTATATTTGAAATTCTAAAACAGGCACATCATATAATCATCAAAATCTATTATAGTTTAGAATATTCGGTTGCTCCAATCAGTTTTAAATGCGTTTTAATTCGAAAAAGGTCAATACAGAAACGCATCTAATGATTGATATTTTTTGCTTCAATTTTTGAACTGCAGATGATATTTTTGAATGAATCAAAAGCTACAAATTTTTCTTAGCCACTGAAATCAGTTTATTACCTCACTATAGGAAATATATCATATTCTATATTACTGTCCTAGACTTTAAAACTTTCTACACGATCTTTAGGTTAATCAGAGTAAAATTAACTTTACCTTTTAGATCCACAAACATTTTTACACTTAGTTTTTTTCCTAAACCTCGTAACGAAACCACATTTCTATGTTTAAGAACAAGCACATTTATTTACCCAAATCCATCAATTTACAGTTAGATTTAGAAATCTCAACCTTTTAATCAAAATTACTTAATAAAAATGTAAACTTTGTAACAATAGTACTTTTAATAAAATCAACATCAAAATTTTATGTTTCCATAAGTCACACATAATAACTCTCATGATGTTTTAAATATTTTCTTATTTATTCAAACATTTATAATTCAAATCCTGTAGAAAAACCTCTTCTAACCCAACAGAACTTCCCATATTAACCTCAGTTAGTTCTTTAGCCCTATTTATGGTTTTACATTTATTTCCACTTATTCCACTCGACTATACATATTATTTATTGCTTCGTTTAAGAATTTTTTACATCATCAACACAATTTAACTTTTATCTCCAACACATTACGATGTAAGAATGTAGTTCTTCAAGTGTTGTGTGATTATTGTAAGTCCCCTTAGAAAACGTAACAGGAACATCCCCATTTATGTAATTTGTGTAACGTAAATTATTAACTGTCTGTATCAAGTGTTATATCTAGTGAAACAATAAATTATATCCATATTATGCTGTAGGGCAAGGTGATAAAATTATATTATGAGTTTTTTTTATATTTTTTGTTGTGATATAATGAATGTATTTTTAAATGTATATAGTTTTGCAGCCAATAACTTTATAACTTTCTTTGATCAGAAAGGATCATTAAAAGAAGATAGTGGAGTAAACAGTGTCAAAGCACTGGCTGTGGGTTCACTTTTAAAATTTGCATGTTTTTTTAATTAATATTTGCTTTTTATCAGGTGGAAAATTTACACAAATATAGTTTAAAATCACTCATTAAACCAATACTCATTAAACCAAACAATAATATATGCAAATATTATCTTCCCTTCGTAGACATAATCTTTTAAACTTATATACATTATAATAAAAATAATTTTCAAGAGTTCTGATTATACAAAATCAGCATTACCAGCATTACCAGCAAGTCTTGCATTACCATCTTGTAAATACAAACACTAGTCTTGTAATACCCGTCTTGTAAATACAAACACTAGTCTTGTAATACCCGTCTTGTAAATACAAACACTAGTCTTGGTCTTGTAAGACAAACACTAGGGCAGACTCATTATACTAGTCTTGTAAATACAAACACTAGTATTGTAATACCAGTCTTGTAAATACAAACACTAGTCTTGTAATGCAAGTCTTGTAACTACAAACACTAGTCTTGAAATGCCAGTCTTGTAAATACAAACACTAGGCTTATTATACCAGTCTTGTAAATACAAACACTACTCTTGTTAAACCAGTCTTGTAAATGCAAACACTAGTCTTGTAACACCAATCTTGATCGTAACAATATGTTTAATAAGTTCGGGGAAACTATCACAGTCAGTGCTCGACGCTGTTGGTTGCGCTAGGCCGTCGGGGCTAACGTGTGCTCTTTGTGCAGCCGAGGGCCCGGATGACGTCCCCCTTGAATCCTTTGCAGAGCCTGAGTCTGGACAGTGGCAGCCACACGGTCATCCACGTCCCCCCGGCCAGCGACGACCACCGGCCGCCCGCCAAACAGCAGACGGCGCTGGACGCACTGCTCAGCGAACTGCAGACCTTCAACCTGCCCGGAGAGCAGCAGCAGCAGCAGAAGCCGCAGCGAGACAACATCCCGGGGCTGCTGGGACCGCAGCGCCGGCTGCCCTCCTACCCCAGCGCCGACTCGCCCGTGCGCTCCCCCATCCACGGCATGCCCGCGGACCCAGGGCCCCCGAAGCCCATCGGGAAGTCACTCTCGCCCACCCCACTGGAGCCGGTGCGCAAGCAGCCCTCCCCCACCTCGCAGCTGGCGGTCAAGACCATTGCGGAGGTGCTGGCGAAGAAAGTCCCCCCACCGCCGCCGCCGAGAACCACCAGCCGGTCGCCCGTCACCTCCCCCACCGAAGGCACGACGGCGCCTTCGGCGGCGGCGAAGCCGCCCCTGCGCTCGGCGCTAGCGGCGCGGGGCATGCCCCAGCGCAGCAGCTCCGTGCCGACCCCTCAGCGGGGGTCGTCGCACCCGACGCTGCGCCAGACGGCGTCGACGCGGCAGTCGTCGCGCGAGCGTCCCGACCCGCCGCCCTCGGCGACGGCGAACGCCGCCACCAACACCGCCTCTTCGAAAGAGGCGATAGTGCGCACGTCGGCGCTGAACGACGAGCCGCCCCCGAGAGACCAGCTCTCGAGCAACAGCAGCAGCAGCGAGAGCGTCAATTCGCAGGAAGGGCTGCAGATGGCGCTGCAGGCGGCGAAGGCGGAGCAGAAGAAGGTGTCGCAGCAGCTCAGGAACGAACTGCAGGACGAGGTGAGTGATATTCTTAGAATTCTAGCGCTACGTGCCAGACCTGACAATTCCTGAGCAGCATAAGGGCCGTATTCACGAACTTTAAGTCGAGAGAGACACGAAACGCATTCGAAACGCAAACGTACTATTTTGGAAACGTTCGTCCCGGAGCTCCCGTCTCCTCAAAAACGTATCGGCCGCCATCTTGTTTTGAGATTCCGAAGCGCATTCCGATTGCTTTTACACTTTTTGTGGCCCGTTTTTATAGTTTTAAAAAATCTAAAACAGCTATTTATTACCAAAATAAGTCCTCAGACATTAATATATTACCAAAGTAATAGACATCTAGTGCCTTACTTGTACTACTTGTGTTACTAGTAATTACTTGTGGTGTTTCTTAACAGATGGCAGCACAAAGGCTCCTGAGATTTCAGCGTTTGCGTTTCGAATGCGTTTCGTGTCTCTCTCGACTTAAAGTTCGTGAATACGGCCCTAATACTACCAGTAAATTAGTCGGGAACTCTATCCGCTAGCCTTTTAACTAAATAATTAGGATGCTTATCCTTCTAAGATATCTTCTTGGGATTCCTGACATTTATGCTTCCTCTAAAAGCTCATTGTCTTCATCTTCATTAGCTACTAGCGCTAAGCGCCAGACCTGACAATTCCTGAGCAGTGTACTACCAATAAAATAGTTGGCAAATCTACCTCCTGGCAAATTAACTGAGACGGTCATCCTTCTGAGACCAGTGCTAAGCGCCAGACCAAACGTCTCCTAAACAATATAAGGCTGAAAAAGATCTAGTATGATGCAGACGTGTTTCCCCCGACCCAAATAAATATCTCCTGTTGGCGGTTTTGCACCGTCCTCTAAACACAGAAAAAGGGTATTTTACTTGACAGACCTTTTTCTGAATGATTGTGCAAAAATCCTCAAAATCCTATCGATAAATGTTATAAAAGCTTCATTTAACCTATAATGTATGCTTGGGAGGGTGCCTCAGACATAATTTTGAGCCCATCTCTCTGGAAGAAAAGCCTAGTTACGGTCCTGAGTAAAACATTTATTACAAATTGGGAAAAAAAAACTTTGAGACCTCTTAGTTGCCAGATAATTGTAAAGCTCTTTATCACTCGAAATATCAAAATTAACTGCACTTACTCAACAGTTCTATAATTTATAGTAATACATCCTTACAGAACGTGTAAATATTACTTAAATTCTACGATAAGCATTTAATAATTTAAAACAAAGGATAATCACATTAGAAAATTAAATTAATTTTTGATATGTTGTCAAATCCTCTTGTGACTTAATTCTCCCCCTTTTCCAATTGTGGAACGAAAGTGTTATGGGAGGCCTCCGATTGAAACAAGTTTCTAAACATCTTAAACACATAATGTGTGCCTTACATTTTACCCAATTTGTTCCTGAAAAGAAAATGTTAAATTAAGAAGTTATGCAATGATGCTTTTAAATAGCATTATCCACTTTTAAATTCCACTCCCTTAAAGTTGGTATTATATAAAACTATTTTGAGGGATTGTTAACATCTATCAGTGGATTTCTATTTAAACCCACGCAAGAAAAAAATCATCAATTTCAGTCGCTGTGAAAAGTTAATTGACCTTATTAGATGGAATATTTAAGTCACGTTGGGGGATTTTTATGTCTTAAACATTCCTCTTAATAAAACACTTAAATCATTCTTTACAAACATATTATTCTGAGGGATAGAAGGTAGCGATAGCTCCTGGGGCGTATATATTCCCTAATAAATAATACTCTTTTGTAAATATTTTAAACAATGTCCACTAGTTCACCTCTTATAAATCGGAGCGTGTCTGTTGCTATAGCAACGAGACATTCTTGAAGATAAATAAGAATCCCAGACTCCCGTGAAGTCATTATCCACGAGCAAACTAACGAGAAATCCAATATTGTGGCGAGCAACAGTTTTCCAGGAAGTATCCATAACTTCACTCCATCACTTCTGGGAAAACTTCACGAAAGCTTTTTCTGAAGAACTTTCTAGCAGTATCGATATTTTCAACCTGTGTCATACCTAGAACTCTTCTGATTTTCTACTAATATCATATTGCCTTTTCCAACTTTTCCTGATATTAGAAAAAGTATTATTTATATTGGAATAATATTTTTTATCTTATTTTCCTAGAAAATATTTAGTGTTTCGGAATAATGAAATTGAGGGAAATTTCAAATATGTATCCATTATTATAGTATGTGTAAAATTGGCGGCTCACTGCTAGTATTTCCCAATGAATTTCTATTGCGTTACCATGGTGACGAACAGCCAATTTTATTTACAAGGACTATTTATAGTAAAGTATAACCTCATATCTCGAAATCAAAGGGACCCAAAATAAAATTTCGAGATATCGATCAAGATAACTATGTAACTCCAAATTTACATAATTAATTAGTACTTCATTTCATGGTGAAAAATATTTTTTCGAGATTAAAATTTTTTTTCTAGATTTAAAGTTCGAGATAACGAGGATATACTGTATTACTGATAGTAAACACTGTTTATGAAGCCCTACAACACTGTAACATCTTTCATAATTACTGAGCCATCATACTGTTCCAGATATTCTAAAACATTCTTTAGCATAAGATCAATCAATAGAATATAGCTGCATAGTATCCCGACAGGTGTCAGGACCATTGAGGGTTCTTTCTCCACAATGTGAGGGATCCTTTATAGAAAATCAACACTATTGCTATGTATAAACGGCAGTTTTGTTCCAACTTTTGTTGGGTTATTTCCTGGACTACCAAAATATTTTGAAGAATATTAATATATATATTTTTAGCAGTCACGTAGCCAGATGGGGAGTTGGGTACATATTGCCCTCCAAGAGGGAACCCCCACAAGACCCACTTTGGTGACTTTCAGGCTGTTGATGATTTTCAAGTAATCAAGACAAAAGTTAATTTAATGATATCGAACCTTTTAATTTAATATGAATGCTATAATTATTAATAAGTATTGGACCATAACCGAAAGTAACTTTTATTTTTGAAAACTGTGAAAAAAGCTTGTGCACCTAATAAGATTTTGCATAGGGATGAAGCACTGAAAGGCGGTTAATAAAATTTTATATAAAGCGGAATAAAACATAAAGTAAATCATAAAAAGGGTTTAAATTAGTAAATAAGAATTCGTAAACTTGCTGTTCAGGAATTTTTCTGCTTTTACAAATGTTTCTAAGTTCTTCCATCAGCATAGCAGCCCGCTCGGCCACCAACCTTATCTGGGCACATCAATGACCTGATGGTTCCTGGTATCCAGTTTTTGAAAGACATTTTAAGGCCTGAGGGCACTAAAGTTAGATAATGTATGATTGAGTAGGTGGTGTGTGATTGCTACATGAGAAAGTAAAATGATGTTGGGTGCGCAAGGTTTTTCTCAATACAAAGAAAATAATACCATAAAACATATGGGCAAAAGTTCATCGAATGCAACATCAGGATTTTGAGTATTTAAAAAGAAAGTCTCAGAATCATAACCCTAGTAGTCATACTGTTCCTGATGGTTTCAAGTGTCACCTACTATTGATATGAATGGAATAACACTGGTCCAGGCGTTATGTCCCCCAGTAACCCATTGATCATTTCTGTTTCCCCAGGTGTTCTCGCTCGGCTCCAAAAAAGGCGGTCCGGGTGGGGCCAAGAACCGCCAAGAACTGCTGGAAGCCCGCCACCAGGAGCTGTTGCGCAAGCAGAAGCAACTCCAGGAGCAGTACACGCGACTCCAACAGATCCAGCGCGGCCAGGTCTTCGCCCGCTTCGGTGCCAAGACCGGCGACCTCAAGAAGACGGGGAGCGAGTCCAACATCCTCTCCAAGGCAGGCCTGCTCACCTTGGCGACGGCATCTGGCTCCATGCAACACCTGGCCGTCACGGGATCCGTCTCCAACCCCATCGCCAAGACGTCGCCAGGGAAGGCCGCCAACAAGATCTACGAAACGGACATTCTCTGAGGAGCGGTTTAGTCGTATTATCTCTCTATAAATTAAAAGCCTCTCTCAGTTGCCGTTTCCAGTCCTTCCTCCTTTCGGCTGAATACCGAAGAAGAGGAACGAACGAATAATGATGATAAAATGGAGGACGATGTTTTATTACTTGTTATTAGGTATTATTATTATTGCATTCCTTTTTATGTAATATATAATTAGTTCCTTTTCTTCGTTCCGATATATCCCACCGGTCAAGTTCGGTTGATTGTGCGTTTTTTCATTATTGTGTGGGAAGATTCCGTAGTCGGGGTTTGGTGTGATTGGCGAGAGACTCGAAGGGTTGCCAGAGATTCCAAATGAATGTCGCATTTAATGTTAGGGATGATTATAATTAAATTTACTGTTTCAAAAGGCTGTAAATAAAGAACTACCGGGCCAAAAGAACCTCAGTTTCTCCTGCAGCAATGAAATTCTTTTGAAAGAATTAGTTTTCAAAATAACCGATAAATTGCGCTCACATATTTAAACACCTTTAGATCAAACTAAAAACAGATCAGATAGTTGTGTAGTGATTGATTTTGCCTATTTGATCATATTCTGAAAAGGTTTTATGTGTGCAGCGCCTTCCATCGGTAAATTTCAGAACTACATATATTTAATTTTTTCCAAGTAAAATCATCTTGCTTCAGGAATAATATCAGTTCCCATACTAACCAGTAGTTCTTTTTTAAAGCCTTTTAAAATCGAAACCTAAATTATAATCACCCTGTGCGTCAATACATCGCCAGATTTGGCGACTTTTCTCAAAGTTGGCTTACAAGACCCAACTACGGAATCTGTCCCGTTTCATTCGTCTTCTGGAGCATACGGTAGATAATCTATAGATAACAAATTATATTTAATGAAAAATGTATTATGATGATGATTATTATATGATAACCCTTGTGTACAGGAATATATTGATGACTATATAGGAGCCAATGTTCAAACGTCGTGAACGTTGCCTGCATAGGCTTTAGTACGATTTTTATTCTGCATGTTTCTGCAGCTCCATATTGTCCTATACGATCCCATTTTGAATTCAGGGGTTTGTTGTTAATTAATGTTGAAGGCAAAGAACGAAGATTTTTGTTTTACAAAGCGATTTCTAGTCAGTTAATAAAAATAAAGACATAGTCTTACTATCAGGAGAAATCGTCTCTTAGTCAAAGAGAACAACTTTAAAATTCGTTGTTGAAGATTCGATCAAATACTTTTTACGAGTTATCCATGAAGAAAATATAGTCTGTTCTCTGTTATTCAATTCATCATCTAACTGAGAGTTAACCTCATGCTGTTTTTATAAGTAACAGCCAACCAAACTTGCAGCTGAAGTTTTATGCCCTACCATAAATAAGGTCTCTCTCGTATTTTCAATCACAGAAAAGAGAAACTTAAAGCATAACCTTTACGAAAAATAATTTTTCATGATGGAATATATAACAGGAGAAATAGATTTTCAGGTACCTAAAATACCCTAGTAATCTGGGTTACACAGTACGGTTCTCTTTTGCATGTTTAACAGCAAGCTACCATTGTAAAGAAAAGGAATGAGAATATCGATGATTTGTAAATGCATGAAAAGTTAATAGCAAATTGCGTTTGTATGCGTTATTTAAAAGGCAGAGGCTTTTAAAAAGATCGGAGGGTCACTCTACCTTGGGATTCAGGGATCCTTCCACAAAAGTTGGAACAAAACTGCCGTTTATACATAGCAATAGTGTTGATTTTCTATAAAGGATCCCTCACATTGTGGAGAAAGAACCCTCAATGGTCCTGACACCTGTTTTAACTTGATATTCTCATAAAACAGAAGTATCATAAAGCATAATCAAGTAATGTAAATGAAAGGGACTTATTAGAAGTATAGTATATACTACTTTCGGTCACGAATAATTTTTAAGTTAGTGGTTGCCCATCGATGTCTCATTTCCCTAAAAACTGATGGACCGTACTGCCTAACCTAGCTCGTATTTCAACATGGTACCTTCTCCTGATAGTACGGGATTATAATGATAGGGTATCACATGTCCTGTTAAGGTCGTCAATCCAAAAATCCCCCCGTCGTCTCTCTTCCATCGCATATAAGCATTCCTCCCTAGTAGCACAGCTTATACCAAATATGTCAAGATTACGTAACTGCAACTAGAAGTAAACGAAATCTGGCCATACATGACGAATCTTGAACGTTTGTGCTACTTGGGCTGACACCATTAGAGAACCTAGCAACCTGGAGCACTAACTAGTTTTTGTTCAATAACAAATATTCCTCTTTGAGTAAAAAGAGTTTAATAATTTTACATCCTGATGCAGTTTCTATACAAGAGTTTTTTATCACGTCTTTATAGTCTTTCCAGAGAAACTAATTCTTGTTTGTCAGTTAATTACCTGGTTGGTTGGTTGGTGTCGTGTCCAATTTTCGAAGTCAAGCTAAATTTCTCCATGAGCCAAAATTACGGCCCTGGCAATGTCCACAATATTTTCATTATAGAAATTTCCCTGAAAGGGAAATTCATCGATGGCCTGCAACGGTCTTATGATGGCCGGAGAGTTGAGAATGTGCTTCGGGGTAAGTTCTTCTCCCGGGCAGTTTCTACAGGATTTTTAAACTCTGGTGCCGTCGGTATTTATGATCATTCCACCAAAGTGTCGGGTTCTAAGTCTGGAGTCTTAGTTAATTATCTGTAATACTGTTTTAAATTCTTTTAGAACATTTTACTTTTTAATCATGACTTTCAATTTTTGATGATGACAGCAAAACTAATCTTTCTTTGAATGCAATGAAATTGAAGTCCATTTGAGGTTGCTAAGGCTTTGGTTGCTATGGCTTATAAACAAACAAGCGTCCGCCGGTTGCTAGGGGCTCTAATAACGTCAGGAATGTCAATATGCCTCCTTCATCAGGCCTATATCGTACCGGGACATGATGCATTTCGCGTATATACTATAGTCGAATAACTCACACAGGTCCCCCTGAAAAAAAATCTTCACCCTCCTCTTCACTCCTTGTTGAACTTCACGGTGCTACCGCCACGAAACGGGAACTGTTTTTATACTCGACGCGAGCTGTTTTTTAAAAAACGACGATTTTTCGAAACATTAATAATAATAATAATAATAACCAATAAATAAGCGAAGTCTCTCTCCGTGGGTGGCACTTTTACACGAGAGAGCGTGACATTTGTAGGAGCGACGTTCCAGTTTTGTAGCTAGTCAAACCAACATTCCGGGGTCGTTTGTGGAAGAAGTTTTGTAATATAAACTTGTAGGTCAACTAACTACAATAACGTTACGCGAACCTTTTTATAGTGAGCTTGCCGCTTTTCTCCACCCTGTTGATCCAGATGTTTCAGTTTTCGCTCCCTCGTACTATAGGACAGCAAATGCAGAAGGATTTCGCTTCAGGTGTTGGCAACGCCCGGACATGAATTGATTTATTGAACACTATAGCGCTGCGCGCCAGACCCAACGTTGCCCGAGCAGTTTAAGTTTAAAAAATCCACATGGAATCCTGTTTGAATCTTGTAGAAAGCTTCTGAAGTGATTAGATGCCTTCTTATTAGGAAGGATTTTTCAAGCATTTAAGGAACAGGTTAAACATCAGAGGAGTTTTAGAATTTTTTTCAACTCATTTGAAAGAGACGCATTAGTGCTGGGAAAAAAGGAAGACTAGACCTTATTGAAATTTCCTTCAAGAATCATTAAACGTTATTTACAACGTAACATAGTTTATTGTGGGGTTTTATATCCGTTCAACTAGCCACACGAATATAGTAATAACTTTTATATTCTATCAAGATTTTACCATCAATATTTAACAGAACTAATGGGAATGAGTAGTTAACTTTCCCACTTGGAGCGAAACCCATCACTTCTGCATTTATGTACCATACCGAAGGCAAAAGAGGGCCACGGTTACAATCACATCACGTGTCGTGTCTCAACCAATCGGCGTTTCTTTGAGGACCTCTTCTGCCACTAGTCGATCATATTAGAGATGGGCAAAACCGATACTTTAATCGATATAATTTACTTTTTTTGGAGAATCGATTAAACATAATATCTGTGAAGGCATAGTAAAATAATCTTTCACATTTGCTTCTATTCCAATCTTCATCCTGGTGATTCACTCTTGTGAATCACTAGTTTCGATAGAAAAGTGAAGGAGTGAAACCCTAATTCACACTTTTCACTTTCGATGATTCCTCCAAAAATGAACACAAAAAATAATAAGCCTGAATGAGCAAGACCCTCTATATACATGGCCACCCAACTCCGGACGATGACGTCAAACGTGAGTGAAAATTGCCATGTTAAGTCTATGGAGTGACGTCAAAGATGAGTGAAAGTTATGACGTTGCACGGCCGAGTTGGGAGGCCTTTATATAGAGGGTCTTGGAATGAGCCCTTAGATAAAGACAATCAAACACAATTTTAATCTTAATCAACCAAATCTCACCTCACACTTTATCCAAACTTTCTTAGGAGTTTCTGGAGTTAAAGCTAGAAAGATTTTGTACCTAAACTTCTCTAATGAATGAAATTAATTCAATTTACTTAATCAAAAATTACCAAATAAAATTAAAATTTGAAAATGTCAGTTATTATGATAACCGTTTAAAGGGCTTATGTGAGGATTTAATGCAGTACAGTATACGCTCAATCAATAAAATTCTAAATAGAAATAATAAAGTTAGATTTCCCTATTCCAATAAAATTTATTTCGTAAAATTTTTAAAATACTTAATTCATCTCTTAAACATTAAACACTTTTAATTTTCCCGTTGAAAAAATATCAGGCGATAAACACAACAGATAGGATTTGTGAAAACGGCACTTTGACACAGTTCTTACACTAGCATTCGATTTTTTTAAAAAAAATAATAGATTGGTAAAATTATCGGTTTAGTCCATCACTATAGTCTGTGTAATTAAAATAGGCGGTTGGGCGTCATCAGTTGAAGTTCGTCGCCTTGGTAACGAAGGAGAAAACGTAAGCGGTTCTGCTTTATTTTTGCACATCAGTTAAGGCAGGGCGTGAAATTAAATTGAAACTTTGAATCTTAATAATTATGAAACTAATTCGAATTTTTTGAAAACGAAACGATAATCTCTATGAAAAAAATAATTGTATATTTGTTTAAAAGTTTGTACTCCTACCATGATTAGTTTTTCTTTTATAACGAAAAAAGTAATCCGATTATTTCATTGGCTGCTGCGACACGAGTTAGATTCAATGACAATCTCGGGCGGTTGTGAGAAAGAATAAGACTGGTAGAAACCATGGCAACGCACAGGGGAAAGGTGTAGGGACTAGAGAAATCACGTGACTTTTCGTAGTGGCCACCTGAAAACAATGAAATTTTCCGAGGGATCCAAGATCTATGAAATTTGTAACAACTGTTCCACTGAGCAGGCTTCGCCTCAACACATCCTCGCGTGCCTGGGGCTCACTAAACAGGACTTGACTGACGATCCATTGACGGTGTTGGACTTTTTAAGGGTATTTAATGTCATGGACCTGGTCTAGCACTGCTGACCATGGGGGCATGCAACAACAACAACAACGTGACTTTTCAACCGCCGAATCTAATTACACAGACTATAGATCAAACCCAAAAACGGAGCGTCGTGTATATTGATGATTCTAACGTTTAGACATTTAACCCTTGGCAAATCGCGCTAGATGTATTTGTACAGAATATCTATAAAAAATGCCCGCTTCGACTCTGTTGCTTGTACAAAGTTTCTAGACTTCTTGTTTTTTTGAGATTAGGTCGTTCTTCTTTTCTGATTTTTTGGGTGCTGTAACAGGACTTATACATTGAACAAACAATGAGGATAATCGAAAAGAGAAGTATAAACGATGAACAGCTCAAATTTCAAAGTCTGATATTTGTCAAGATATATTTATTGTCTCTGTGAAATGTATGCATGGCAGTGTCTGACAAGTTGGTGAGTGAAATTCAATCATTCTAATACAGATTGTGCATACTATATTGTATTCAAATGCACTTAACGTGTATGTTACGGCCAATACCTTCGCTTAGCCAGCCTCCACCCAGGGTTGTATCCAAAGGAGGGAGTTTAGGGGTTCAACACCCTCCCAAAATTTTGACATACATATTTATACTGATTTTTTCCTTGAAAGTTTTGTCTCATAAGGCGCAACTAATTCGTATAAGTCGTTTATTTGCAAATTGATTTTATTGAGCAAATTTCTAAATTCTTTTGGGGGAGGAATCCTCTAGCCTCCAATTTTACTTGGAATTTACTTTTTTTTTTAAATTTAGTGCACCAAAATTAAAATCCTTGGTTAGGTCATCTTAAACTTAACTTATAAAAGTACTTGTAAGGAAGTACCTCTGTGAAAAAATTTGAGTCACCCCCCCAAAAAAATTCTGGTTACAGTCTTGAGTAAACCATTGTTCAGGAGAGCAAAATATCTGCTCTCAGTGAAGAAGCTAAAGTATAAGGTAGTGGGGGTAGAAGGTTCTGGTCGTAACATGCAATTTCCTTTTATAAGCTTATTTAAATCATGAATATCTTCAAAACAGTGATAAATAATCGGTGCATAATATTGATAATTTAAAAAATAAATGTTGTTGTTTATTGAGATTTTATTAAAAGAACTTAAAAATGCCCGAAAAGGAGAGAAGCAAGATAAAAAACAATTCAATATTTTAATTTCATATTAGAATACTTCCTGAAGAATTTTACCAAAAATATTTAATTTTAAAAATTATCTATGTAAGATATATTGTATTCTAACAAATATAACCATATATATGCACTAATACAGACTACTGGGAACTATTTCACAGTGCCAAGAGTTGAACACTGTCAGTGATATGATCTAAAACGAAATTGTAAAATTTCTATTGAATGTTCTAAATTCCTATGATGTGTTTCTATATTTATTGTTCCAAAGATAAATGTGTTTAATCTTGAAGTTTAAGAGAAAGGTTGACATATCTGACTGAACCTGTTGAATGAAATGAGATATTTATCGCGCATCCACCTGTTAATAAAGAAAAGGCAGTTGCGCACTCAGAGATGGTCATCATTATTACTCTTTTCTTATGTTCTTTTCCCCTTTTGCAAAATAGGTACAAAGATAAAGCCTCTTTAAAAATAGCCCAAAGATAGGAAAAGGTAAAGCACATTTTAACCTTTCGTAAGCATACATACAGCGCAAGGATGGCAAAGGTAAAAGATCTTTAAAAATGGTAAAAGTACATCTACAATCAAGCTGTAGTAAAATTACAGTGTTCATTTCAGAAACCTGTCCAAATGCCACTTTTTTCATAGATGAGTTATCAGTGTTGTGGGGTTGATTCTTAAGGGTTAAATGCACAGTTTAGTGCAAATAGAAGTTAACAATCATGCTTTTATGTTAGTAAGTGAAACTAAATTTTGCCTTGAACAGAATTGCCATTGAACAGAAACTAGAATAAAAGGTTTCCTCATTTTTCTTAAAGTATCATAAATCCAGAGTTTCGGTAACAGACAGTGTAGAAATAACCTAACAATAACCATGAAAATGAAATATTAAAACTTAATATAATGTTCACTTATTTCCATTCATAATATTTATGATTTTCAATACAATATTAACATTGAATAATGCATAAAATATTAAAAAATCCTTTATTAAGCATCAAACAATTTCAATCAAGTATCAAAACTTCGCATTGCATCTATCAAGTAAAGTTTTTGCTTGATGCAATACTCAAGGTTTGAAAACAAAGGAAAAACTTAATGTTGTGTAGGTTTCGGGAATGATTTAATTAAGTAAGATTTAGTAATGCAAATAAAATATAAAGACATGACTGATTTTGATAGCCTGATATAAAAAATGTAAATTAATAGATGATAGGACTACATGATTTCACAGATGTTTAATAGTTTAAAAATTAAATTAACTATTTAATAAAAAAAGTAGGGAATTTTTTTAGAAATATCCGAGAGGTTACTTTTTTTAAAAAAATAGCATGAAAAAATAAATTTCACTTTAATGTTAATAAAACTGTTTAAAAATCAAAATCAATAATTTGAAAGAGAGATCTATCACGAAACATACATATAAATAACATGCATTAAAATCAATAAATACTCTAGATCAGGGGTTCTCAAACTTTTTATGCCGCGGAGCCCTTTTCAGGAGACAAATTCTTCGCGGAGCCCTTTTCCGAAGATAAATTTTTCAAGGTACAAAAAGCAAATTACATTAAAAACCATTGCTACAAGAAATAAAAGCATAATTGCAGTAGCGTAAATAGAAATTTATTTCAATATGGTTCCAAAATTATTCTACAGCCCCTCCCATGCATATTTAACAGGTTTAAGGTAGCTTTTTAAAACATTTTTAGGTATAATTTGCATCCACGAACAAGTAAGAAAAATTGTGATTAATTAAGTTCCAATTTGGATAGGGGAGTCTGGGTGAATTTAGTAAAATATGATCCATGATCCTTAAAAACAGTTATTTTATACTTGTTTTAGGTATATCATAGTCCAAATTTCGGACATCCGTTTTTAGGTAGGATTTTAATTTTAACGGACATATTATAAAAAATTGAAAATAATAAAGTTTTAAGAACAACAGGGGGGTCTGGGGGTTTTCCCCCAGAAGAATTTCGAAAATTTGACCCTAAATAACCTGGTTTTAACTTGTTTTGGTAAACCAAGAAAGACTTGAAAAAAGACAAAAACCAGAAAAAAAACTATAATCAAAAGAGTTCCATATCAAATCCACTTAAATTCAAGGGTTATTTAAAGCTTTAAAAAATTTCGGTAGGAAGGAGCAAAAGTAAGTTCTTAACAAGAAACACATTGCAGAAAGTTATTTATATAACATTTCAGAGCAACGCATATTAGAAATTATCAAAAAATGTGTTTATTTCAAATTTCTTCGCGGAGCCCCTGGAAATGCTTGGCGGAGCCCTAAGGGCTCCGCGGAGCACAGTTTGAGAACCGCTGCTCTAGATCTTTGGCAAAAAATAAAATTGAAATTAACAATAAAATACAAGAAGTTTGAAGTGTTATAATGATCTTTAGCATTATTCCTGTCTGAATTAATAATTAACCAATGCTGTTTTATTTATTTTTCTAATGTAGTAAATTAAAAAATTATTTCCTGAGAATTCCAGTGCAACTAATGACAAATCTATCGTTAGACATTCTGTCAATGTGAATGCTTTGGTAAAATGGACATTTTGATACTTCAACAGTAGACACTAAATATGATGGATTGGGAAAGAAGAAATATCAAAGCAAATGAAAATTAAACACATTTTTTCCACTGGAAAAACTAAGTAAGTGCTTTGATTTATTTTTAAAAAAAATTTATGTGATTAATCATGCTTATACACTCAAACCTGTTTTTGTGCAAACCTTTTATATGCAATTTTTTATTTCTGCGACTTTTTTGTGCGGTGTATGAAAATTTAAAATTGGAAAAAAATCTTGTATATCTGGCTACCGAGACATACAGGGGTCTCATGAAACAACAGTCGTCGCCAACTACATGGTAACTGAAAAAAAGTCTACGGTAGGTATAGAAACGTTTTCTCAATTCAGCTGTAAGATGGGAATTGCATTACGGTTCAAACATAAAGAGTTTTTCAAGTCAGCTATGCTGAGGGATTTTCACTACGGTCGTACTCTTAACTTTTATTTGCGGTCTTTATTCACCGCATAAAAAAAGGATTTTTTAAATGTGCTGCGAATACTATTTTTTATAAGTACTCGCGAAGTTTGGAGCGAATTTTTTTTTGCTATTTTTTTGTGCGGTCTCTATAGGTTTGACTGTATTTAAAAAGTTTAATTAAATTTACATTCAATAAGATTTTTAAATTCTTAAATAGAGAACAAACCAGAATTTCTGCAGTATAAGTATTTATACTGCAGAAATTCTTATAAAGTATTTTCTGCATGCAGAAAATACTTTAGTACTATAGAAATTGCTCATTTTTAACAGGATTTGACAACTCAAAATGTAATATTAAAATATTAAAAATTGATGACATAATAAATATGTTCATACATTTTGAACATCTAACAACAAGGTGGAGGAGAAATATAGAAAAAGTAATCCAAACTAAAATATTTAAAGATTCATTAAAACTTTAGTTGAGTTTAAACGCTTTCAGCTTACCATACAACTAACAATAGGTACTACAGTCATGAAAGAAGATTAAAATATCTTTGTAAGAAATATCTTAAATACTATCATAAATAATTTCTAACTCTAACAAACATTTAAAATTTGTCTTTATAGATTTTGGAAATTTGGAATTTTATAAGCAGAAAACTATTAAATTTTATCTCATATTTACAGCATAATACCACCAGATCTTTCAAGCAATTACCTTTGAGATAAAGTATAAATTATTACTTGAGGCTGTATTTAAACATGTTCTATAACACAGGGCAGAGGATTTTTCACCCCAGCAGTAAAAAATATCCTAGGTATGTTTACATCTTTTTTTACCTGTAAAATTTAAGGTTTAATTTTCAGTTTAATAAGTTCACCAATTGCTCATATGCCCAATAACAACTACCCAGTAAAACAGTCTTTATTATTTTTAAAAATAATTTTCTTTAAAACCATAAACTTTCCTTTGAAAAATCATATATTCCATATCTGTGTAATTTGCTCTTCATGCATGCGCTAATTCAATGGATTCAATATTATTACTCGCTCTAATTTTGATTATGAACTGACTAATTCATCACCACAATTTAAGAAGTGTTTCCCAACCTTTTTTGGTGCATGCTCCACCAAAACTTTTCTAAATTTTCCATGCCCCCCATGTCTTTCTTTTTTCGAAAATCTTTCTTGAAAAGTAGATAAAACCCCACCATCCATGCCCCACCTGGGGGGCATGGATGGTGGGGTTTTCCCCATGTTGGGAAACACTGCTTTGGTCTGTCGTTTTGCAGCATATAAATTGGTTGATTTTTTGAACAGTGAATAAATGTGCCTTTGTCAAAAATTTAAAACATAAGCTATTATAAGTTAATTCTATAGATAAGATAACCTTTTAAAACTCAAAATTCAAATTAATAGTTGATTTTTAGTAAAGGATTAAGCAAGAAAATTATACCTCAGGTAGACAAAATCTCAAATACAGGTTTGTGGACTTCAACAGTACCTACAAGTCGGTTTTGAATATTCTTAGTACACAATTTCATAAAATGAATCAACTAAATTTAGATTGAGTTAAAACAATCATAGAAATTCTTAAAAAACAAATGAGTAGAGATGTACAAAATAAAAGCAAAAAGTATCAATCTAATTTGGCAAAACAGAGATCAAGCAAGGAATGTCTTAAAATAAAAAGAACCTATAGTTATAAAAAACAAACAATAATACATAGCTGCATAAAAGAAATATGCATAAAAATATTTTTTAAAAACTTAATTTATCCTTCAAAATGGACATTAAACATTGTAAATAAATGCTATAAGGAACACAGACAAGAGAAGCAATTGAATCCTCAGTAAAATTTGATAGCTCATTGAAAATGTCAATAGTGATGACTACATCAGAGGAACTGATTGTTTTTAAATCATAACAGCATAAAATTTTTAAACAGGAGAGTAAACACAAAAATTATGATTCAAATATACAGTAAAAAACCAACACGCCCTAAAAAAAGAATCACTGGCATTATGTAACAGCACTTCTCTCTAACAAATTTATCACTTCTTGGTAAAAATCGGTAGCAGAGAAATTAGCCCCCTTGTTCATGAGATTCTCCATAGCTCTGGACTCAAACACAGCTTTATCGTACAGCTCTGGCCACCATCCCAAATCATCAGGCTTCAGAGTGAAGTTACCGATGGGTTTGGGACATCCATAATGCTCAAGAGTAGCTTGGTGCTTCAAGGAAGAAGAGCTGCGAAGTGACCTTCGATGGTTCTCCGCAACCCTATTGCAGACTAGACACTCAAACGTATCGATAAAGCTTGGCTTGGTCGGGTCATTGTCTATGCCCCATTTGCGATTAGACAGCACATTGATGAGTTTTTGGTTGGATACGATGCTTTTGGTTTTGTGCTCTAAATGTTTCTCATAGGTAGTGTCATTTGACTGTAGTGCTAGCAAGTGTTCAGCCAGAGCCTTTGGGCTTTCAAAGTCCTTGAGGAGTATGGCAGATTCGGGGTTTGGCAGCCAATCCTATGAAAATAAACGTAACATGCACCATTTTTCATAACAAGGGAAGCTTGTTACCTTTCATTAGTCATAGAAAGAGTGCAAAAGAAATTAAATGAAACCAGTCCTACTAATTGAAACAAATTTACAAAAATAAATTGACATATGAAATGAAGCAGATCCTTTTCATCACAAAAGACCACCTAAATTTGAATAAATTAAAGGTGTCTTTAAAACTTTATACTTTATGCAAGCTGGTTTAAAAATACAATCTTTCATATACTGGCAGTGAGTTTACAGCAGATTTTGACTTTAGCATTGACAAAGATGCAAATTTGATAAAACCTTTTTAGACTTAGAAAAAGTTGAAGTTGATTGTTTTTTTGTGAATTTTGAGGAACAGAGATGAAATCTTTTAAGCAGCCAATGACCTTCAATTAGCTGGGTTACTGAGTGTTTGAGTGTCATACTAAAGTAGAACCTACAATTAGGATGTTCATGGAGAGTGTAATCACTCAGAGAAAAAACAATTTAGAGGAAAATGCAAAAGGTAAGTACCTTTCATTATTGGAAATGCTGATCAGTTAACCTACATTTCACAATAACTCCTGTATAGAATTAAATGTAACAGCTATCTTAACATTAGATACAATGACTTTTTTCAAATTACACTTCATCTATTCACAGTGAAATAACACCACAGTTCTTTAAAATTAGCTAAAGAATGTCATATGCTTGACTACATGAAAGCAAACAAATGGTTTTACTTGATATGTGACTAGATAGAAAAATATCATGACTATACAATGTAGGGATAAAAAAAATTACCTGAATATCAGGAGATCCAAAATAAATTGGAACAGAGCCAAGGTGAAGTGGACGCCAAAGTTTTTCGGTTATGTAATCTTTACAAGCAGCATTTTCTAATGCTAAGGTAAATTTGTACTGGGCAAGGATTTTGAACAATTCTGGAGAGGCCATGGCTGCAGCAGGATCTGTAAGACTGAAAGAACACACATGTGTTAAGAAAAATATTAAGCTTGAGATATTTTTCTTTATATATTAATCATAAAATATAGTTAGTGACTAATCATTTTAGTTCTAGTGTACTTTTAGTACCTGTTATCTAAAAGTCAGATAGTGTAGTGTTATTTTCAAGTAACTATTTTTGAAACAAATGTCTAATATATTAAAATCAAAAATAACAATTGTCCAACAACTTTTAATTTTTTTTTTGTAATTTAGGGGAGGACTTTTAGGATGAACTTGGAGAACATAAGTGCCCAAACTATATTTAGATTACTACCTTCTTTAATTTATAAACTTTTATTAATTCTGAATTTCTTTTTAAGTAACTAAAATACACACAGTTACTGACTTAATTAATCCACAAATTAGGAAGCAAATGTTAAAAATTCTCTATCCTACAGAGAAAAATAAAAAAGTGAACCCTAAAGGAAAAAAATACCTTATAAAAAATTTTGAATAGCTGAGACTCACATTACAAATGTAGGTAAGTGATAAAAGAGTTTTAAAATGTAGTCAATGTTGTACCTTTTTGTTGGAGGCGATAGACACCTCAAAGAACGCTTTAATGTTTTTCAATGGCAATAGGCAATATCACATTTTTTGAGAACCTTATATATAGAGGACTTCATTTTTTTGGAACTAATTACTTCCAATGCCTTTAACCTCAAACCACTAACTTAATCATTTCTGAAACCGTCACTCAAAATTTTCTTTTCTACAAGTAACTCTACTTACTGAGATGGTAACTCTTTATTCTGAAGGCACTTTCCATAAGAATCCACAGGGATGTATTTGCTCAACTCCTCAACATAAAAGTCTCGCTCAGCTGGAGTATTGCAATCAGATTGGAGAAACAAGACAGGTGCCAATTTTTTCCCTTTCTCGTTTTTAACCTCAGTTGGAAGAAAATACTTTTTTGAGGTCAAGTATTCCAGAGAATTGAGATACTGGAAGGTGAGGGGAAGATCTGATTCTCGTCGGAAGGTAGCGGTGTGATTGAACAAATGCATCACCTGAAATTTCAATTTGAACGTTTTATACTAGGATGAATTTATATGAAAAGAATTGATAAAAGCAAGTTTGTTGCAGTAGTTAATAATCTTGGATGTTAAACTAGCAAAAGTGAATAAGGTACTATTTGAATATTACAAAAACATGGGGGAGGAGGTTTGCTATTTTTCCTGACAACGGTGAAGGAAAAGGAGAGTATGAGTGATGCTTACATAAATTATAACCAACACTGCATTTTAGAAAATATCTAGTTTCTTGCATAAGTAATTTCAAAACTCAGCCAAAAATAAGGCTAAGCGCGCACTAGAGACTTCTGTCGCCAGCGACTATAACACTAGTCACTCGAGAGCAATGCATTTCTATGGAGAGATTCTTGGCAATCGGCCAAGTGTCTCGTCGCCTGTGCGCGCGCTCTAGCTTCTTGCAATAGCCAGGGTAACAATTTTGGCTCTGTCGCCGAGACAAAAGTCTCTAGTGCGCGCTTAGCCTAAATTGTGAAAAAAATTTACATTATTAAGGCACTGCTAAACATTTTTGTAAAAAAAGGAAGAGGGGATGAGCAGTTTTCTAATGTCGTTATGGAGGTTACACTTCGCTGACAAAGGAAAAGGGGGATCGAAAATGACCAAACCTCCTAGTTTAATATTTGAACATCCTATAAGTGTTTTAGGTTTGAAATACTCTCTAGAAATTTTCTCTAATGTAGCATACAAGGACATACAAAGTGTACCAAGTAAGTACGAATAAAAAGCATATACCCTTAGCATACACAGTATTAAATGATAAAAGTGTATTAACCTTTTCCATGGAAAATAGAAAATTATTTTTGGGTGACTCTTCATGCAATAAGGCCCACTCATGGAGGGGAGAACGAGGCAATGGTAAATCGGTGGGTTTAAAATCACTTCCATAAAACAGGAAAGCCTGAGGAGATATGAGCTGGTTAGAATGAAAATGGTTTAAGTCCACTGAATGTTTTAAAAAAAGGATGAAATTTCAACCTTTGTGCGAGGATCAGAGAAATACTTCTTTTGATCTGTAAAGAAACAAATATCTGGTCCACATTTCTTATAAGATCCACTGTCTCCAGTAAAAGGAGTCCACCAAATCAGAACTGGGCATTTTTCACTGTCCTTTGGAGAACCTAAAATGTTAATATAAAAGGAAGTAATAAACAGGGGCCATCTGTACATAATTACTTACAAAAACGAGTAAAATATAGTCTAAATACTTTTTAAAACATTAAAAAACAGGTCCTCTTCATTCAAACCACCTTCAATCTAAAAAATAGATAGAATTAATATTTGCTTCGTGAACCATTTCAGTTTCATATGAAAGATTATTCCCATATCTATGTAGTTATAGGAAAATTATAATAAACCTACAAAAGTATCTACCACACATCCAGATTGTTCACCAAATAATTTAAGACAATATCAATAACAAAACACCAGATTAAATTTTACAGAAGAATTAAAGAAAAAATAAGATATTAGACCCATTAGTTTACTATATTTAATAAGTATTTTTTGTTATTTATATTTAACCCTTTATCCCCAAATTATTTTCCTCATCCAAAATAAGTCAAGTTTACGCAACTGCAACTATAAGTAAACTAAATTTGGCCTTACATGACGAAAATTGGACGAATTTGGAACATTGGGAAGTGGGACTCCCGTTGGGAAGTCCCGTCGGGGCATAACGGGTTAAGCTCTTAATTTTATTAAAAAAATTACCAAAATATAATAGATTACCATAAATGGGTGTAATTATAAATTGGAATCAAAAGATTACGTAATGAAAAAATACACACCACATTTAATATTATAGTTAGGAGGAAAAATACCAAAACGATGCCTGAAATAATTATTAAAACTTTGCAGCGAAAGCTTTGTCGTCGAAAACAATATTTAACGATTCTTTGCAACATTCCTTGGTCTCTTACGGTTATAAAACCAATAAAGTATGGTTAATTGGCAAGATAAAATATGACACGTCAGTTTTAATTTGCCAAAATACAGTCATTTCCTCCGATCTAATCAGTTTTTCATTCCCTACAGCCGAACAAATAAATTTTCATCTCCCGCACATCAAAAATATAAATAAATAAAGCGTCTGTAATGCCAGATTATGAGTCTAAATAATGTAATTATACATAAAAATGAAAATAAATTATTTTTAAAGGACAAATTTGGGTCCCAAAAAGAATAATTTAAATAATTTTCATGTGCAATTTCTCTAAAAATATTTATATTCCGAAAATCATGAACATTTTGTGATTCTAAAAAAGTTTTTGCGAGTGAAATCGGTTGGCAACAAGAAATGTGTTTATATTTTTGTCAGAGGTTGCGGAATGGCATGCGTTTTAAGTAAATTACTTCCAGTATTATATTTAATGTATTTAATTTTATAACAGTTGTAATCATGGATCGTAATAAATCCCCTGTCCTCCACAAGTTTCTAGATTTTGTGGAGATAACTACTAGGCTATGGGGTGTCCTTACTATGATAGGTATCTCATTACGTACTTGTTTGCTCGTTCATTTACGATTAAATCACTTAACGTTAAATTCTTGTGTCTACAACTTAATTGCTTTATATGTAGTAACTTTATTATGACTTTTTGTTTTATTTTAGTTTTATTGAGACAATTTTAAAAACGTAATTGACTTAAAACCATTTGTTAGTTCAAGCTTTCTTTACTACCTCTTATAGTTCGATTCTTTTCATGTTAATTCTGCTTTGTTGGACCTTTTATTTTTAAATTTTCATTATCATCAACTCTGGAATAAGGCTGCTTTAAAATGAACATTTAAATTAATTTTTTTCAATTTACAGTATAACCTGGTATGATTAAATATTCTATTGGATAGATGCTCACCTAAATAAATTAAAAAGAAAGAAAAACGGGTTCCTCAAATTGTTGACTTATTAATTTAAATAATATTTTTTGTAAGTTGCATTGGGAAATTTAAACTGCATTAATTATTCATAAGTTGTTGGTATGTGTTTTACATTTCCCATTTTTTATTAATGTTCATTATATTATGATATATGCTGTTCTTAAATCTATATCAACCCAATTTATTTAGTAGATTTTTATTTATTTTAAAGTTGGAAACTTTAAAATATTTGAAATGAAAATATTTTAAATTTATATTTACTTTTAATAGTCATGTGGGGTGTTGGAGCAGATTTGACTTTGCACAATCATGGACTAGGAATCTACACCCTGTAAGTATATATTTTGCAGATTTGTATTGAATAATCCCCCAAGTGGAAGAGGGCAATGTGATAAATTCAATGGCATTTATCGATGAAATTTATCACTTTCCCGCCTCCACTCTGGGCTTTATTAATAATGCCCAATTAATCACTTTGCCGTAACATATATATTAAATGTTACATACACAAATGTTGGTTTTGAATATATTTTTATTGGTGATCTTTTCAGGGTCTTAGCAGCAGTTCTTACAATTTTGGAAACTTCATTTGCTGTTAATATTTACCTGGATTTCATAATAAAGTAAATAGTGTTTCTAATTATATTATTTAATAAAAAACATTCTTGAGAGAGATATCCAATTACATTTATGAACTTATCACTAAAATCATTCTTCAGGGATTGCTGTTAATGTTTTCTTTCCTTCACTTGATACATATCCTTATGTTACAGGGATGATAAGAATTTGTGCTTTCAACTTTACCAGCATTTACAGAAGTTGGATGTTTGGAAGAAAACTGTGGGATATTTTTTCCTGTCTATTTTCTGCTTCATGAAACCACATGAAATGTGGCTAGCAGCTATTGGAGGTATACATACTGAACCATGATACAAAAAAAATTACTTGAATTGGTACAAGCAAATCTTGTAAAAGAAAGTAAAAAAGTTTAAAGATTTGAAGTTTAAAGGTTTTATTTATTAATATTACTGTATTATTACTCATAGTTATTTTTATATATTCGTTTCTCTACTTTTATTACTCTAGTTATAAACCAAGCAACTTTGAAACAAAAATTGTTTAGATTTGGTCCTTTGACAAGTTTATTAACCTGATAGAGCTTTCTCTGAGTATTTCAGTTATTAAAAAGAATAATCTGAGAAATAGAAAGGGAAAATAGTTGTTTTTTATAATATCCGAGTTACATTTTACAAGTCTTAATTTTGTCATCAATTAACCACTTTATGTCGTGATCATTTTGGTCAAATTTGACTAACCTCTCAATTTTATGAAATAAGTGATAGTGGTATATTAAATTTTAGTTAAAGTCATTTAAAATAATTTTGATTACATGATTTCTGCTTTATATAGTTTCTTTTTAAATGGGATTTTATTAAGAAAACTTTAGTAATATTTCTGTTGTAATAACTAACAATAAAAGTTGTTTGTTTCATTAACTTTTACTTTAAGTTACTGTACTGGCTGGGGTTTTCATTTCATTTGCAACAAAAGAATCCATCCTATAATGTTACTTTTCATTTCTACAGGGAGTATGTTGCTAGTCCTGGCCTTATTATACATAGTATTCTCCTACAAGACATACTTAGCAGAGCAAGAAACATTAGTGTTTGATAAAGAGTGTTCTTATGACAGGTAAGCAAATGCCAATCCCAATATTGTGAACATATGCCAATGTTTTCATTGCTTTTATGTAATGCATTCCAATTAACTATTTTAACTTTTAAAATAATACCATCATCAAAGTTCCACAATTTAAACCATTTATACGATACTTTCAAACTGGTTCAGATTGGAAAAGATAACACTTTGTTTCTAAAGGATGTGGTTCTAAAATTGTATAAAATCAATTAATAAATCAATAAATTAATATATAAGAGATTAAATTGCTACAGAAGATACATTAATTTTACTTTCTTCCTTTCCAAAAGTATTGTTTTTCAATTTCCTTTATTTCGGACACTGCTTCCCAATATATCCCAAGCCAACCCCCACTTTAGTATTGGAAAATATTTGAGAATACAGTAGACTGCTGATGCGAGTATGTGTTCAGTGTAGAATTCCCATTCTATGAAGGAAAAGAAAAATATCGTGCAAAACAAAATTATTACACTCAAGGTCAGGCTACCATCATTCTATTGCTGTGTTTATTGCACTAATTTTTTCAGTTTACATCTTGTTTATCTTCTCCAAAAGAAATTTAAGGAAAAAAAGTGATTATCATGTATCAAATTCATCAAGATTTTTTATTGAATTGAATTTGCAAATTGTCCCTTTAATGATTACAGTATAACGGTTGAATAACAACATACTGTTTGTAAAGTTTAATGAGTTAGCTAAATAGTGTGCCAGGATATGAATGAGTGGTTACAAATTTTTCTTTAGGATTTTATGTAATTTTTTTTATATGAACTAGTGTAATACGGAAGTCTACTATAGTATACAGTAGTTTGATGTACCTTTAAAGTAATGTTTGTCTTTGATTTTATATTTAGATTTGAAGACTTGCAGGATGAAATTGATGACAGCCTTCCTGAACCCAACTGTGGTAATGTTGGCGATCAAGACACGATACTTCGAGTGTGACTGCCAGGTTTCATTTTGAAGTTCTCAAGTCCAAGGAGGATGACTAAACAGGCTTGGTATCATGTGGTTAGAGGATTAAAACTTTATTGTTGCTATCATGTTTCTAATGTGTTAGACACCATATATTATTTTGTACCAAACTAAATAATTTCTTTTAATTTGGATACTGATATTTTGTTTTGATACCTCTACAATCACTGTTTCATGCTTTTATCAAGCCTTTGCTACCAGCTTTATTTAAACTTTGAGCTTATATGACCATATGTAGGGATGAAAACTAAATTTAAGTATTTCAAATTTTGAATGTAGTTTATGTAATATAATTAAATTTCACTAAATCCATGGGTGCCACTCTTTCGTTCTGGGGACGGAATTCCGTCTTATTAAAAGTTCTGTGAACGGAATTCTGTCCTGGGTATATTGAAACCCAAAGTAAGCTGATCAATTGGAAGCTATTTTTACTAAATTTCAGTACTTATTTAGCTCATTTTGCTCACAAATAAGCCGGTTTTACTCAGATACAGCTTTAGCTCAAAATTTAAGGAACTATTGAATTGCTCATATGATAATTGTTTAGTTTTTCTTCAATTTGAAAAAACCTGCTAGACTGGGGGAAAATAATAGTTTAAAGTTCCGTCTTATAATTTTTGAAGAGTGGCACCTGTGACTAAATCTACTTATTTAAAAAAGGCAACTATTGTTTTTTATCCTTCAATTTTATATTTAAGCATTTTCTATTTAACTTTCTATAAAAATCACTGTACATAAATTGGGTCCCAACCCATAATGGTTTCATGCGATTGATAATTTCCTTCAAATCTTTGTAGAAAGAAACTTGATAATTTGTAATGATTTTATACCTTTAACAGTTATAAAAATCGATTGCTATTCTTTGCATACATTTTCAAATTCTCCCTTTGTAAATATCCACGCAAATTGTGTCTCAGTAAAAAATAAATTATTACCCTCAAAATTAAAACTCTTGAATAGACATGACCGCATTAACTTAGTTGTGTCAGGCATTTCTTCTAAATCTACTTACTGTTTATGAGCACTACACTTCCCAGTACCTTATTATATCAATTCATTAAATTTTTCCTAAAATACTAAAATAAGTATGATTTGTGAAGCAATTGTGTAAAATTAGGAAATCATTAAATATTAAATGGGACTACAGACAATCAGCCTAACTGCCAGCACGTGATCTCTAAAACCAAATTGCTCAATGTAAGGAAGTTTATGATTGAAATTTCTTGTTGGCAATTTGAAGCCTTGTGATGAAGCCATATGATTTAGCAGGTAAAAAATATCAGTCAAAAAGATCATTTTATTTGTAAAGGGCTCAAAGTATCAAAAATATCCATTCAATTTATTTTTGCTTCAGTGTTGACAAATTCTTCAACCTTGCTGACTGTAGTCCCAGAGACTCCAAGTACTGTAGATTGTGTGTAGTTTTTACAGTCAATTTTAAGTTTTCAGTTAACTTAAAAGTTTGACAGGGTTGATATATTCCTTTTCATACAAAGCATTCTCATTTCCGTTAAAAACTGGATTATGGCTTTTGGTTGCATAAAAAATACCAAACCATATCTGGTGGTTGAAGTCCTTTTAGTCCCCTTAAGGCTTACAATTTTGCTTCAATTGCAAAAAAATAAAATTCCATCAGTCCCAAAATATTTTATCTAAAACAATTATAGCCTTATTTGATTCTACAGGGTTTTCTTATTAAGTATTAATTATTGTAATTAATTTTTGGGTTTCCACAATGTTTTGTCTGGTAAGGTAAAATGTCATTCTTTTTTAATGTATATATTTCCAAGTTCTTTATTTCATTAATTTCATGTTTTATTGCTTATTTGTTATTTTTACCACTACTATATTTCCTTTTTGTATATTTTTGTGTTGGAAAGTTACATTTTATGATTTTTGTTCTTGAGGTATTTTACAGTATTTGAGACATGTTGTAAAAGTCTAGCATATGTGACTATACTGCTTAAATTTAAAATTTGTTTAGAGAATTCTACCCCAGTGTTCTGTTAGAATAGAAATTTGAAATTTAGGTTAAATATTACATGGTAAAGACTTAACAACATGGCAAATTAATGTAATCTGCCCCTCTTATGGGCTTATGCTTTATAATTTGCATTGTTAATGATTCAAATTGGATCATTGTGTTCAATGTTATTTAAAGTTGAATGGATAGTTTTGTTATTTATTTGATAGCTGTTAATGTTAATTGTTGAAGATTATTATAAAAGCATGACTTTTAAAGCTTTTTTATTAAGTTTATTTTCTTCCTTCAAATCACCTCATCTCCTTTCACTCCTCTTCAAACCTTTTTATTCAATAACTGTAATCTAACCAGATATGTTCAGATTTCCATTTATTAAACATTCTAAATATTTGCATTGCAGTTCATCAGATACTTTAAATGTATTATTTACTTCCATAACTTTGAAGATTTTTCTGTTTTATAACTATTTAAGTATTAAGGCGATATAGTACCCAAATATATTTTTTTTTAGTTTTTAATATTATGATTTTGATTTTAATTGCATATTTAGTGGGGTAATATGGTATACCCATTCCGTTAAAAAAAAGTTGGATTTTAATAATCAGAATTTAAAAAATTTAAATTTTTCACTATTTTTGACCATTTTTTAAATCCCTAAGGCTTTTTTAAGTATGCATATTTTTAAATTTTTTTTTCATTTATTGGTTCATTATATTATACTGCATAAAAATGTGCATGGGTTTCTTTCTATCAATATTACTTTATTTTCTAGAATTTTTTGTTGTAAAAACTCCCCAAAAAACCGAAAAAATTCATCATTTTTGACTTTAATATTTTTTTTAAAAAAATCTAACCTTATTAGAGCTAAACCCATGCACAGTTCTATAATACATATATTTCAGAATATATATAAAAATTTTCAGACTTATATTTAATGTACATAAAAAGCCTTAGGCTTTCAAAATATTGTAAATACACAAAAATTGAACGTGGAGAAAAACCAACTTAAAATTTCGTTTCTTCATAGAAAACCCTCATCATCGCATCAGAAAAATGTAAATAACTTCATAAATTATTAAGATAGAGCTCTGAAATTTTGAAGACACATTTAGAAAGATCCATGGTATGGATTAAGCCAATAAAATGTTTTTTGATATTTTGATGATTTTTTGGGTACTATATCGCCTTAATAATTATATTTATAACTATATGTTTTATTATAGATCTAAACTTTTGCCTAAGTTGCTTAATTTTACAGTTTTAGAATATTCGTGGACCCTTACCTTTATATTTTTTGTTTATCTTCGATCAATAATCAATGTATAATTATTTTAAACTGATTAAGTCAAAGTTAAATGTATTATGAAGATAGATAGATTATCATGAGGATATGTTGTGGCAATTAATTGTTGTTTGTATCCTTTAACGGAATATATCTTTATCTCAGAGGTAAACAGTCCCATCTATGTCATCAGAAAATTGTGAATCCTATTCTCAAGTACAAAACACCAAGAAGAAAAATTAGTCACCCACTTCAGTTATTGGGTTTAAGATGATTGTTGATTGGATCAGTTTGTTTATATTTTTAAATTTACCTCAAAATTTAATTTTAAAAAATTATTATTTTTATGATCTGTTGAGTTTTTTGCAGGAACTAGCAAATAAACAAACATCTCAATTACTAAGTCTCTATTATTAAATACTGTTACTGAGTTTAAACTTATTGGTGTTTTTGATAAAGTTGAGGATATTGTATATCCATTTTACAAAAAGTATCAGAAAATATTAGTTTGGTCAAACAAACTTTTTATTAAACTTTGTAGATAAATGATATCTTCTAATTTATTTTTAATGCAAAATTTGCTATTTCAGCAACTAAAACTGTGTTTTTATCTTAGAAGGTTTATTTTTTATGAAAACTTAAAGTTCAGTATTTGGAAAAAGAGAAAAATCACCAAAAGCAGCTAACTGGATTCTGATTTTTTAGGATTCTCCCAAAATTTTATGAGGTAGAAAATACTGTTTACCACTGTGGTACACATTTGTTCATCAAGCTTTGGCATTAGATACTAATTTTAAATCAACTGCTTTTTAACAAGCATGCATTTCTTCCATTGAAAGTATTATAAACTATGCAGCTTGTATACAAAATATTTTTGATGAGAAGTGAAGAATGTTTATAATATAGTTGATAGTTAAATGTAAGTTTTGGTGTGGCTTTTTCGACTAAAATATTGCAATCTCTAAATTCAAAGTATTATAAATATATATATATATATATATATATTAGTTTATATTCTCTTTGAATTAGTAATTTTTGTATTGATGTAAAAAATGTTTTGCAAGTGTGTTATTTCTTGCATAGTGAATTTATAAGCCCGGTGATAGAGTTTTTAAGGCTTAGAATCTCATTGTTTTGTGCATTATTTAGTTATTTGTTGTTATTTAGTGAAACTTTCAATGCCTTCATTGATATCTTTCATGGATAAAGCAATACAAACAATGTTTATGGTATTTTAGGTATTGAATGGGCAGTTTGTGTGTTTAGAAACAAATTAGCTTATATACAATCTAATTTGTGTCCGTCCAAGTTTGTGTTCCTTTAGTTTTTGAGGTATTACCCATCCAGGAGTTGACAGTTTTTGCTGATTTTAAGTATTCATATAACTCACTGCCACGTTGCTGTCAAATGTCATTTAAACGCATTTAGTTTGACTCTCTTTAACACACATACACTGGCTATTTTTCTTCACATTCAAAAATAATACGAGTTTACTGATATATGCTTTGTGCTAATGGTTGTAATGCCCATAGCATGAATTATATATTGATACTTTGGTTGCATATAATGTATTTAGAAAACCAAATGCACTTCATACAGCAGAACCTTGATAGTGATCTCTTCTGAGACCGACAAGATATGGTCATTTTAACAAAAAGACATAATAGTGAATAAAATTATTCTTATAATAAAACAACTGATATTTTCATTATCAGTTGATGTAACATAGGGGTCACTATCAGGGGAGGGATATTGAATGAGGTTTTGCTGTATATTTCTCTATGAGAGCACAAATGCTTCTCCAATTCTTCACACTTTTATTCCCCAATACTTTCAAAATTTTCTCAACAAATTTTATTTCAATTAGATTAAGTTTCAAATAATTTTTTACTTATGAGTATATTTAATATCTATCTTATACAATATTTACCCATTTTATTGCTTTAAGAACTGCAATTGAATTCTCAAAGAGGGACAAAATTATTGAAATCCAAATCAAGTACTTATAGACCAGTTTTATTTGGTCAATTAAGCCCAAATCCCTTGCCATGTGAAGTCATGTGATATTTTTTAAAATCAATGTAAATATTCAATTGCATCAATCGTGTTTTTTCACACTTTGAATTCATTTAATGCACCAAAATCTAAATTTTTATGTGATTTCTAAATCCCTCCATTTCGATGCAGTCCATATTTATAATAGATTGTGTATTTATTTTTGTTGTATTTTGTTTTTGTAAGATTCCTGTTTTATGTTACACTGTCGCACAGTTGCATTTAGCTGTTTGCCAAGCTTAGAGAATACCGTCTCATGATGTAGACTAAGTATGTAGCTATATGCCATTTGTGTCAGAAGCTATGTGAAATATGTTCTGTGCCAGTTAATAAAATATTTTGCCTTTTGAATTGATTTTCCAATTTTTTCCCTATGGGCCTATAGTGTCTCCTCTGTTATCTAAAAATATACAATTACAGGTGTTTAAACAAATCTGACCTAACACTGTAATGAAAGCTTCCTTTCATGAATTACACTAGTAATGCCAAAAAAATATACCTCTACCTTTCTTTAGTGTTTGGATGCACTTGTTGAAGCCCTATGTATATTCCAAATGAGTCGATTTTCAACTTTCTTGTTCTAGCTTGTAACTTGATTAAAAATTTTACAATACCAAAATATATTGTTTTTCTGGTTTACTTCTTGTTAAAATCGGGGTTAAGATTTTAATAAGAACTATCATACTTTTATTATTTATCTGAAAATATCATATGTTCTAATTTGGATTATTTATAATGTTTTTTTTCTTTGTTTTAAAGTCATTATAGTAGGAGTTAAAACTCTTTGATTTTTAAAATTAAAACTAACAGTCACGAGTATTATTTACCAGTACTTGCCATTGCTTTTTCTTGAGCTTGAGATGTGTGATTATTACATTGCAAAATGTCATTTTCACAGTTCTCTTGCTTTTTCTTTCATTTTTTATGCATAATGTAAGTATTGTTTTTAACCATTTATTATTTTGTTGTGGTTATATTCTTCATTTCTAGAATTTTAAAAAATGGGTCAAGGTAAGTATAAACTTGGTTTTTCTTCTTCTAAAATTGGGTATTGAAGGAAATATTACATCTTTATTATTGCTTTTGATTTATAGTCAGTTTGAAAAATCCAATCGGTCTACAAACTAAGTATTGAAAAAATAGGAAGAAGTATGTTATGGAATTTTTGCTACCACCACATTTTTCTGGAAATTTAAGACCCTATTAATAATACAGAAAAACTATTGAAAAAATCAAATACCACAAATATTGTACAATTGACAAAATTTATGTTAAAAGTTGAAAAAATCTGTGAAAAATAAACTAACTTTTAATTAAAAATAAATTTTGTTAGGGTTAGTTTACAGCACTAAGAATAAGAAAAATAAGACAAGTTAACTTAAATTTCAAATTAAATGAAACAAATATTCAATGAATCGACATTGATTTGGCCAAATTCGAGGGGTTATATTTAGTGATGGGCAAAATCGATAATTTTAGGTATCGAATACTTTGGTATCGAATACTTATAGGTATCGAGTACTTTTAGGTATCGAGTACTTTTTTTCAATGTCGGGAAATGAACCTGAAGGGACAATTTTTTTAGGGCCTATCCATAATCAGACTAATATTCAAAAAACTGAAAGCGATCCATCAAAAAGCCCCGTAGCTACGGGCCTGGAGGTGGATAGAGGCGAAGGATTTGGCGGGGGAAAAACCTAGCCGAGTCAAATTTCTCTCGCGGATGATTAACGACTTGGGTTTGAGCGTTGCAAAATGAAAACGGAAACAGGCTGCGTTTGATCTACAGTAGGTATTATAAAGATTACTTCATTGAAAAATTTAAAATGAAATATGTGAATAAAGTATCGATACTTTTGTGGGTATCGAATACACTCGATACCTATAGGTATCGAGTACTTAAGTATTTGGTATCGATACCTGCCCATCACTAGTTATATTGGGATGGGAGTAGTTACTTTCTACTCATACTCGTTTGAAGACAAGCTTGGGGATTCAGGATGGGGGAACCTAGGTTCAATATAAAACAAATGGCACCAGAAAGGAGTTCAGAACCTTGGTTCATGTGTACCTCATTTATTAATCCACTAGGAAGCTAAAATTATTGCACATTTTTAAAAAATAAATTGATTCATTAAGTAAATGTTTCTTTCCAATTAAAAGAAAGTGCATTTAAATCAGTTTTTTTCATTCCCATTTGAGCCAGTGAAGAGAGTCATTTATATTTTTTGGACTGGATCCACTTTCTTCAGGATATTTTTAATACCAAATTTCCTTCTAAAAATTAATTTAGTTTCAATAAGTTAAAAGATGCCCTTTTTTAAATTCTGATTATCAATTATTTAATCATTTTTAAATTTGGGCTTTAAAAAGGAATGAGGGTACATTATACAAATTTTGACAACCATTAACTAAAACAGGAATTGTGGAAAACCTATGAGCAAGGCTGACAAAGCCATTCAACTCCAAAAAACAAAGTACATGCCTATCAAAACTTTTAACTGTCAACAATAGATACAAAATTTTTATTTGAAGAGTAAAATTCATAATTTCTGACAGGTAAAATTAATATAAATTTTTAAGCAATGGGATCTCAGGATTCTATGAGTATCATTGGAAGTTTGAAGATTGTAAATAAGTAGTAAGCGATGCTTTTTTTTCAATGTTCTTAATATATTCCTCTATAAAACTCGATACAACATAACGTAGTTCAAACATTGAGTACATGATTTAGTGAATCATATTGATTAGTATTAAATACTTTCTATTAACTTATCTACTGTGATATTACCGAGGAATCCTTCATAAAGAAATGTTACTTAAAATAGAAATGTAAAGTACGGGGTTTTATTTGTGTGCATTGCTAACATAATTTTATGACTCCTTTTTTAGTGAAGGTGCAAATGCTGCAATGTGCTGCTGCGTTTTCCCAGTTAGCAAAAAAATGGCTGTTGGTTGGTCTGATGGCACTGTTGATGTAAGTTTTTGTATTTTTACTATCTTTAGCTAATCCTTCTAGGAGAAAAAATGTTCTTGACCATCAATTTATGGGCTATTTTTTTCTACCATTTCGTTATCTGCTATAGTCAGTGGCGGATTTTTAAATAAGCTAGCTAGGCTAACTAAGCTGCCTACGGCAGCAAAAGTGGCAAATTTTCGCCGGCGCAAAAAAAGAAGAGAAAGGAAACACTTGAAAGACGGATACCGCTCCTTTCAGATAAGAAGTTGTGTGGTTTTCAAGGAACTGTTCTCTTTGTAACTAAAACACCATTTTAAGACGCAATTTTCTGGGGGGAGGACCCCCAAACCCACCTCTCAAACTTTATTTGTTATACGGTGTTTTCCCTTGAAAATTATGCCGCCTACAAGAAACTTTTCCCTTTTGGTGCTCTCCATATAGAGTTTGAAAAGTAGATAAAACCCGAACGGGGGATTTCCAAAATATTTTTCTGGAGGAGGACCTCTGGCCCCCCTTGAAACTTTGACGTTTTTTTAAACTTTTCCCCTCAGAAAATTCTGTGGTTTATAAGGAACTGTAATGGGTCTCAAAATGAGCTGAAACACTACTTTAAGAGGCAAATTTTAAATTTCTGGCGGGGGGAACCCCCCAGACCCTCGTGTAAAATATCATTAAAATACTACTTTTAAGTGACCTATAACACATGCATAAAACACTCTTTAGGGGATACCTTAAGAAGACATTCAGTCAACCCGGCTCACCCCAAAATACAGCCAAAAGTCTAGTTACGGCGTGTTCCAAACCCACTTAAAAAATCCTCGCCCCCAACCAAAAACTGAAGTGACGCCACTGTTTAGTTTGGTAAGATATTTAGGATATAGGCGGCAATTTTTGGTTCAGCCTATAGGTGGCACATTTGGAAATCCGACCTAGGCTATAGTCAGATTATCTGTCCCGTTAAATATCGCCTAGCTGGTTTGGTCGAAAAAGCATAGAAATTATCTAATAAAATAATGGTGCCTAATAAAATATTTTGGTGATATTTAACGGGGTCAGTTAAATGGATTTGAACCCAATACTTTAGTTTCTTTGCCCCATATAGGATGTTTCATAAATTTATATAAAACCAACGTCTCATAGGGATTTTCAAAGTTTTATATTTTACATAAAAAATTTCAAAAAATGCGCAAAATTATATGACAACACTGAAAAACCTTTTACTTTTTGAGGTCTTTATAAAAGTACCATTTTTACATGCTAATATCTTCTCGAATATTAAAGATATTTTCATGAAACTTTTTTCTGTGCGTTTGTCACGATGTTTTATTGAAGTTTTTATTCTTTGTCCTTTATTTTTTTAATTAATTTCTTATTTGGCCGCTAAGGGAACTGAAGAAAAGGATTCAGCACGGTCCGTTAACTAGGGTTACACCTCACTTTCATTGCCCTACTAAAGAGACGACGGTTCTAAATAAAACCCACGGACTTTTGAAACACCCTGTATGGTCCGCAAACATATTATTGTGTAGATAAGGTTACCCATTTTTTCTCAATAAAAAGGAGGATGAAATAATTTAAGAAAAAAGTACAGCGTTATTGTCTGTTCATTTTGAACTGGCGCTTGAAAATATATCCTTCCCCCACCACCGATCGGTAACCATAACAACTATCCTCTTCAAAGTGACGTAGAAGGCTTACTATTGGCTGCTCGAAGAACGTAACTATGGTTACGCTTCTAGCGTGGGGGAAAGCACTATTTCTCAAGCGCCAATTCTAAATGAATAGAGTATAATAAATTAAATATTTTATTAATTCAAACAAAAATTTTCTCATTGAATGAATATTTTTTGTCAATGTATCATTTTCTAACAATATATTGGAAATTTCGAAACAAGAAGTATCCTTCGTATGGAACTTTACGGTAAGTGCTGCAGCTATAGAGTATCAATATTCAATTTTGATTTCTCACTTGTCCAAAAATCATTACTCATCGAAAAAACTCTTTCAACTGCTGGGCTTACGCCTGTAGTTGGTCGACTTAATTTGTATTTGTATTAATTTGTATAAAGAACAAAATTAGACAGTATTAATTAGTTCCAGGTTAGCATAAAGAAAAAGTCAGCAAGAATGACTAAATTTTCGTGTGAATGTGTTCATTTTTGAAATGGTTAAAAATATTGGCGAACCAATAGTATATGGATTACAAGTGTACACTCACAACTCTCAAGCGTCACCTCCAACCGTGGACCGGTTTTGTCCTTGTTAGGACTCATCAGCACGGTATAGGAAGGTAACGCAAGAGAGCGGAGGGCAAGTGCTAGTCTAGCCGACTATAACTGAAAAAGTGGTGACCATTGTTTAGTCCTCCACTCATCTGCTGAAATGACAATCTGTTGTCAAATCTGTCGGCTAGACTAGTACTTGCCCTCCGCTCTCTTGCGTTACCTTCCTATTCCGTGCTGATGAGTCCTAACAAGGACGAAGCCGGTCCACGGTTGGAGGTGACGCTTGAGAGTGGTGAGTTTACACTTGTTGTCCGCTTAACCAGCAATAATTGAATCGTCAGTTTGAAGAAGGGAATAAGTCCAAAAATCAAGTTTTGAGAAAATCGAAAAAAACTGTATAAGTAATGGAATTTTCATTGTATAACCGCCAAATTTTTACTGGAAGTTCAGAACCCTATTTAGAAAACACGGCAATCATCAAAACAAATATAAATGTATTCAAAAATATTTTACAGCCAAAATAAGTTGATGGACTTATTCCCTTCTTCCACCTTATGAAATTTTTCTGATGAAAAAATCTTTAAAAACCCTTAAAATCACATTTAAATTATATTTCTCCTTAGTTTACACCACAAAAGGGTGAAATAAAAAGAATAAGACAAATGAAATTCAAAATTATAGTGAAACTGGGTTATTAAAGCAGTATCAATGGAGTGAGTGAATATGAATGGAGTCAAACATTCCCTACATAAAAAAAAGTTTGAAAAACATTGAAATTAAGGGAAAATTTGATTTTAACTTAGTTTACAGCACAAAGAATATGAAGAGAAAGAAAAATTAACTTTAATTCCAAATTAGCTTAAAAAATACAATGAATGGACATCGATTTCACAACTTCAAGGGGCGATATCTCCCTATAGGGGTTAGTTATTGTTCCCCTCTTTTCACCCATGTGTAGAGCAAAGCTTAGAGATTGTTTTGAGCACAAAAAGTCAATTTGTCATTTTTTGGACTTATTCCCTTCTTCAAACTGACGATTCAATTGGTGAAATACTCCTTTCAAGTGTATGGATTAGTTTTAAAATATTTAAAAGGAGGACACTTTTCGAGGGAGGACAGAAGCTAGAAAAGAAGGACTGTCCTCCCTAAAGGAGGATGTTTGGTCACCTTAGTGTAGATTCATTTGAATGTATTTTTTTACTCCCAGTTGAGAGATTCGGCCACGTTTGAACTGGAGCGGACATTCGCAAGTCCTAGTCCCAATGGTCTTGCTGCCACTTCCCTCAGTGCAAACGAAAGCGATCCTTCAAGTGCACGGCTCCTTGCTTCGTGTAAGTTATTTTGACACTTACGTTCTTTTTTTACCTATGTTAACATGTAATTTCAACCAAAAGCCAATCATACCAGCATATTGCCAAGCTGCAAAAAAATTAGATATATAACCAAAAATTGCAAACGAATCGATTAAAATATGCAGTTTTACAGGGTGTCTCAAAAGGTCGGTGCCGCGAAGCCAAACTGACACTGAAGCCAAGACTAACAAGATTTGGTTCTTACGTATTGTACCGTCGACCGTAACGCTTAATCAAAAACGTTATTAAATCCTATTGACTTTACTATGATGTGCCGCTGAATTAGACGGCCACTGAACGGTCGACGGGATAATACGTAAGTACCCAAGATTTTAACATGAACGAATGTCCTCAAATGTAAACTGTGACTGTCCGCTAGGGCTAGAGGACCATGTTCTTCGGCGAAAGGACAACGTTTAACTTTATTATTCTACCGAAAACTTCGGTTAATATTTCATATTCAGAAAGAGAACACCCTACCCCCCTGTAAACTAAATTTCATCAAATACTTTCGGTAATAATCAGAGAAAATCGCTTCATTTTCACTTTTAACTTATATTACAGACCGGCTTCAAATTTGGAAGTGTTTTTCTCTGCTAAATGACAAATAAAATATATTATCCTCTCTTTTACTCACTTTTGTGCTGGGAACTGAGCAGAAATATATTTTAATTGCCTATTAAAGATAATTTAACTTTTTTTTTCAGATGAGGTATCATCAGTTTGAGAAAGGGAATAAGTCCATTAACTTTTTTTCATACAACAATACAATACTTTTGAATAAAGCACATTTTTTTTATTTTGATGATTGCTCTATATCCTAAATGGGGTGGGTCCTCAATTTTCAGTAAAAATTCGTTGGTTATGCAACGAAAATTCTTGGTTTCTGGTTCACACTTGGTTTTTTGGACATTCCCTTTTCCAAACTGGCGATTCAATTGATACAGATTGGCCTTCTTCCTTTAATTTCTTTTTTTCAGACGCGTCCGGCCATACCATACTGTGGGACATTCAGAAGGGCACTCAGATCTTCTCCGTCCAAGACGATAGGCAGACTCTGGTCAACACTTTCACCCCGGATTTCGAATCTTTCGCCACGAGCGGCTCGGACGCCAAGATAAACCTCCACGACGCGAAGGATGGTTCCTTGAAGATTCTTCTCGAGGGAACGTGAGAAATCTTAAATTACTTGATTTATTTTGTTGGCTTCTTACAAAAGTTTCTGTAATCTTCATCAAACCAATCCTCATCTGTACGGTGATTGGTTGAAGTTCCCAAAAATAAGCGAGTCATCAAGTTAATTCGTTTGATTAATGGAGATGATAGATGTGTATTGGATTGAAACGAACCAAAGACTCTTGTGTTTCTTACCAGGGAGTGGACATTTTTATTTGTTTTTATATTTAAGATGTATTTTCTATTATTGGTTGGGATAGTCAGGAGCTATTCATATACACTGGTGTTCAAAATTAAGAGAATTTGCACATTTTTTCGATTTCCCCAGATATACTGGATAGATTTTGATGAAATTTGGTATGAACATAGGTTGATATAATACCAAAGAAATAATCATTCAAAAATTGTAATACACACGCATGCGCAGAAGTAATAACCGCCGGAGTTGAAAGGTATGAAATAGCGGTTCCAGAATAGAGCAAAATAGTGGGCTTATAAGGGGTATGACACCCTCCCACTATCATGCATGCCTCCTTGAGTGATTTTATAGCGTGAATAAGGCAGATAATAAAATCCTGTTCATTAGGCCTACTTTCTCAGAAACCCCGTTTTGGGGATCTGGAGGGTATGTGGAGGGGGTAGCGAGATGCAATTGCCTCATATAGAGTTCCTCAAGCCTTTTAAAGTGGCCGAAGTCTTTGAATCTAGCTGCCTATTCCATATGGCGAATATCTTCCGTTTGAATGAAAATTGCTATCATGATGAGCTCCATTAAGTGAAGGATTTCTATCGATTGAAAAGAAATTAAGACCGATAGAACCAGGGTGAAAACCCGGGTGGCTTTTGCCGGTGGTTTTTTCCGGGTGGCCCGGGGAAAACCCGGGTTTTTTTGAAAAACTCCCTGAAATTGAAAAACACCATTTAACTTTTAAAACCTAGTTTAAATTTTGAAAAAACCCATTAAAATTTTAAAAATATCCTAAACTTTGAAAAAAACACATTAAATTTTGAAAGAACTGCCAAAATCTTGATTTTTCTTGAAAAAACCCAAAAATGGGTCCAAAATGTGGGTTTTTTCACATGGTTTTTTTTGAAAAAACCCATTGGGTCCAACCCAATTGGGTCCAATCCAGCCAACCCTGGATAGAACCCCTCAAAAGGTGAACAAGGTCTCCAAGATATCAACACATTACCTGAAACTGTCAGGGTTCTTCTTTCAAAGGCAGGGAGGGATCTGCAACTAGTCAAAAATATGCAAAAATTGTCCTTAATAAGGTAAAATTCAAAGGGTGAATATTTTCCTCTCTATTAGTCTCAAATAAATTAAACACCCTGGGCCTCATATGAGGTTCCTACTTATGAGCTCAATTTTGGTATGATGTAAACACGCAAATTTATTTTCTTTTCATCAGTGACTTTACTGATTCATGTAGATCACATAATATGAGACTTCTACATGGTTCAATATGAATTCGTTTCTTAATGGCAGCAAGATGATTTATACCTCAATGTTTACATTTTAAGCTGTGATGCGTGTGAAGAGAAAAGCTAGATACTAGCATCTGTAGAACATTTTTTATAGGTTGGTAGATATTTTCTTATTTCGTAATCGTCGAATATTATGACCATGTCTTTTAATAAGTTCTAAACCAAGTATTTTCTGTTAAAATGAAAAAAAATATGGCCTCATATGGCCTCATATGAGGCTCATAAAAATAACTATGAAGGAGTGCACACAAGAAAAAAAATTTCCAGACAAAATGTAGGGGCATTTTGGATGTATTGAGAAAAGAAAAACAGTTTTTCACTCTTTTGATGTTCTGATGCCGAGAGGGTTAAACTAAAAAACACAAAACTACAAAATAACACTGAAAAATTTGCAAATATGCGAACTTTTTCTTTTTTGACCCCTGAAAAAGTGCTATTTTTGCATGCTAATATCTCCGCGAATATTCAAGATATTTTGATAAAATTTTTTTAGTGAGTTGGCAACAATACTCTCACTGAGGTTTTTGCTCTATCTCCTTTAGTTTTTAAATTAATTTTTTTTAACTTTTTAATTTCGCCACTAGGGGCGCTGTGTCCTCTCAATGGATTTTCCAGGCTCACTTACCTAGGGGTAGACCTTACTTCCGTGACCCTGGGAGGCGTTGGTTCCAAATAAAAGCCGTGCAACTCAATTTTGAAACACCCTATATGTGCCATATGTGTGACACAATGTCACAAGGGGGAAGTTCAACCTTTGTGATATCACACCATTTTACTGCTGTTAACCCTTTCGAAAGCCATTTTTTCTAGTAATGTTATGTTTTTATATTTTTGGGATTGAGATTGATTTATCAAAGGAAATTAATTTAATTTTTAAGATCATTTTTTGGTGGAAAGTATGTTTCCCACACCCCAATGGGAGCTATTCAAAGGTAGGACATATTACGTTTCAGATTTCTTTATAAATCGCATTACATGATATTTATAAAATATAATTTTCAAATACGAAAATAAACAAAAGGAATTATAAACTAGATATATTTTGCATGTTTTATATGTTTGTTGGGAAGTATAGAGGGTCCCATGGGCTTATAAAGGGTTAAGGCCTAATTATGTGGTCAAGGGGTTTATTATTTCCCAAATTATTGAGAGCTGGCAGTACAAATGATAAGTATTAAGATACATTACTATGGACATTTAAAAAATTGAGGAAATTGGTGGAAAGTACATGATCATGCTGGAGATGTGGGAAAGGAATCCAATGCTTCACTACCTCGTTACTCTGCGTAAAGAAGAAATCTTAAAATTACAAAATCAACAGCCAAATGATCTTTTCTTGTTGTCGTTAAGTCATCTCCAATTATTGTGGTGCTCCAGACCGCATCGGGATACTCTCATAAACTCTGTGCCATCACATTGAGATGTTCCTTTCATTATTTAGTGCACTGTTGCCAACGCCAAATCATGTGTTGAAGATTGGAATTTTTCTGAAGCTATGCTTGCCAAACGGGTAGTCCCCTCTGCACTATTAACGACATGCATTCCACTCCCACACCTCCTCAGTATGATTTACCGGCATATTGACCAGCCAGAGCTGCAGCATTGAGGTTTGACAACCTCTTGTCTACCCTTACCTTCAATACTCGCCTGCGGACAAGTCTGAAGAGAAAAATGCACAACCGCGGGATGAACGCAATGTCCAAGCTTTCTTCTTATCCCCCCATGTTGCATTTTTACACTGGCCAACCCGTTCTTAAGAACCAACGCCCACAAAACATGTCCGATGAAAGAGGAGAAATAACCTAGCCCGGTACGCAACGTCCGCTTGTGCACCACATGAAATTTGACTACCTGTGGACGCAACATGGTCCTCCAATCCCTCAAAGCCTATTTAGATCGCCTTTGCACTGAACACAATGCCGTGGAGCGGCGGTAATGTACACCTATGGAAACCACTCCTCACCGATTTTCTCGGCCCCCTAACATCCAGGAAGGCTGAATTTTTAATCAATTCATATTAATACTATGTGCAATAGGGTGGAGTGAAACTGGCCAAAAATGACAAACTTTGGAAATTAAAAACGCCTGAGGTGGGAATAGGTGCCATTTACGTTAAAACTTAAAAATTCAAAACTTGAGTTCGATCAATTAATATCTTCAGGTTCCACATTCACGTTAAAGTTTCGAAGTTTCATCAAATTTTACGTAAAAATGGTTATAAATGATTCCTACACAATTTTAGCTCCTTTTTCAAACTATAACTGGTTGAGTTTATATTCTTAGGATGTCAAACAACATGTTAAGACCTTCTATGAACCTGAAATGGGGGGAATTTCCAATTTTTCAAGCCCGAAATAAGGGCGCATGCCATTAAAATAGTCTAGCGACCGAAAAACAAATTTTTGAATATCGGTACCAAATAGAGCTCAAAAGTTGCATTTTACCCTCCTTATTCATGGAAAAATAATAAAAAAATTCGTTAAAAATAATTTAGGTGTGTTTCGGCCATAAAATTTGAAAAAATGGATCTTTTGCATAGGTATAATGGGAAAAGTCTTAATTAATCAAATTAAAGTTTTAAATGTTGTAAAAGCTTATAGTTACCTTAGTTTAGTGTATTAATAGTCAATAATACTTTTGAGTTCATTATTTAATTTTTTTAAATCAAATTAACAGCCTAAAATTGGAAATGTGGATGAAAAAATTTAAAAATCCCAGAATTCATAAACTTTAAGTTCAAATATTTTATGTGGTCTGTAATACACATTCTTGTTTACATAAAATGCTTTTAAAACATAAAGGTTGATATTTTTACAGAAACCAGACGAAAAAAGCGTTATATTGCACTACAGGCATTTTATTCCTAACTTTAACCTAAACTACCACTTTTTGTAACAAGGCTTCAAATTTAAAGTGACGAAATATCAAATAAAAGGTTACGATTTGTGTTATATATAAAAAGGGAAAATTTAGGATATATTTTAAGTAATTTTAATGCTCTGATCTGAAAAAATAAATATCAATAAGTATAAAAATGAATTTTTCTCTCATTTGGCGATTCTAGGCTGTATGCCTTATCTACTTAGCTCAAATTACAATGCAATACCCTTTTAAATACTTTTTTGACGATTAAAACACCTAATTAAGGCAACTATAAGTTTCTATTACATTTAAAACTTTAATTTGATTAATTAAGACTTTTCCCATAATACGCTATGCAAAAGATCCATTTTTTCATGTTCTAGGGCCAAAACACACCTAAATCATTTAAAAAAAAATTTATTATTTTTCCATGAATAAGGAGGGTAAAACGCAACTTTTGAGCTCTATTTGGTACCGATATTCAAAAAATTTTTTTTCGGTCACTAGACTATTTTAATGGCATGCGCCCTTATTTCGGGCTTGAAAAATCGGAAATTCCCCCCCTTTCAGGTCCATAGAAGGTCTTAAAATGTTGTTTGACATCCTAAGAATATAAACTCAACCAGTTATGGTTTGAAAAAGGAGCTAAAATTGTGTGGGAATCATTTATAACCATTTTTACGTAAAATTTGATGAAACTTCAAAACTTTAACGTGAAGGTGGAACCTGAAGATATTAATTGATCGAACTCAAGTTTTGAATTTTTAAGTTTTATCGTAAATGGCACCTATTCCCACCTCAGGCGTTTTAAATTTCAAAAAAAAAGTTTTTCGCTCCACCCTAATGTGCAATCATAGAAATAAATTTGGGTTCGATATTTTTTTCCTTCTAGGTGTACCATTTTGGATGGCCAGCAGTGTAAGAACCAAAAATTGTTTTATTCTCTAGAAATGAAACGATTGAAATAAAAATTAAGTTATTCTATTTAGTTAATTTTTTATGCTTCAAAATTGTGACATTCAAATTGAGTAAGGTATTTTTAATTTGTGACATAGGGGATGGATTGCCATCTATGACACCATCTTGACAAATATTTGACAACCATCTATGACAAATTGTGACATAGGGGATGGATTGGTGTCTTAAGCAGTAGGCAAGGCATATACAGGGTGATTCAGAAATAATCATCAATAATTGGGGAGGAGGTAGAGGGACCCTAGACAAGCATATTTCGAATAGGGATGGTGGGGCGCAGCCTTACCGTTCAAGAGCTAGGACCTAATGTAGTGCGAGTGCGATTTAAAAGGCCGTTTTTAGAAGACCTGTGTGACGAAACAAAACACAACAAAATGAATAACATTATTGCATGAGGTACAGGAGTATCCGTACTACTTAAATCCTCAATGTGATAGAAATTGGACCACTTGCTAAACCGTGGGGTGAGTTTTAAAACGTGCAATATTAATCTCTAAGTCAAACAATGGAGTTCACTTAATGATATTTAGAAAAATGGTTATCGGGGAAGGAATTTTCAATGATCAAACAGTTTCAATGATCAATGTTACGATCATTGAAAATTCCTTCCCCGATCATCATTTTTCTAAATACCATTAAGGGAACTCCATTCTTTGACTAAATGATTAATATTGCACTTTTGAAACTCACTCCACGGTTTAGAAAGTGGTTCAAATTCTATCGAATTCATGGTGTAAGTAGTAGGGATACTTCCTTACCTCACGCAATAGATTTTTTCATTTTATTATGTTTTGTTTCGTCACACGGGCCTTCTAAAAACGGCCTTTTGAAACGCGCTCGCACTTCATTAGGTCCTAGCTCTTTAACCGTAAGGCTGCGCCCCACCATCCCTATTCAAAATATGCTTGTCTAGGGCCCCTCTACCTCCTCCCCAATTATTGATGATTATTTCTGAATCACCCTGTATTGTGCTGTCCTTTAAAAAAACCCACTTTTTCATATTTCTTTCATTAAAAGCTTAAAAATATGATAATTAAATCGAACAAAATTATGTTGTAACGGCTCACCCTCCTCTACATTTTCGTGCTTAGTATTTTTAATTCCAACTCTCCGTTACAAATTGGCAAACAATTAAGTAAGAATCCAAAAAAAAAAAACAATTTAAAATATCTCGATGGGTTTTTTAGGGTACAATTTGGAGTAGTTTTTTTAAAGGACAGCACTATATATGATCTATCCAATAAGACTGCTTTCAACGCTTTCAACACCTCCTAGCTGAAATTTTTAAGAACTAAAATTTCTATTCCAAAATCTATGAGGCATTCAAAAAATTCACAAAAAATTCAAGTACTTATAGTACGAGAAACCACCCTAGAATTTTCTTCTGAAAGTAATCAGATATGTTCTTTTTAATTTATGACTTAAGTCGTTTATTTTCTTTCAGTTTGGATCCCGAAGTGATGGACTGCCATAAAGATCGCGTCTTTGCCCTGCGGTTTCACCCTACGAGGGAGAATGTACTGCTCAGCGGGGGATGGGACGACACAGTGCAGGTGTGACAACCCATTCAAAATTATTCATATCAGTTTTCTGAAACGATTTCTTTTGTTGTTATTTAAAACCATCTCGTAAAAAATTCCTTAGTACGACGCAGGCTCTAATGTCGTCTTGTAAGGTTTTACTTTAAATTTAACGAAGAGTGTCAAGTAGTTTTATAAAAATAGCTAACAAATATGAAAAAAAGGTTAAATGGTCTAGAGCAGCGGTTCTTAAACTTTCTACCGTCACGGACCCCTTTATGTTAGCAGCCAGACATCGCGGACCCCCAACATTTTATTGAGTTTTAGATTAATTAAAATGAGTATAAAAATTATAATAAATTTTACAATTACTCCAGAGGCGTATTTAGAAATTTATTTCGGGAGGGGACAAAAATTATCCCTCAGCCCCCCATGTTTATATTTCATAGGTCCAAGTAGCTTTTTAGTACATTTTTAAGTAGAATATGCGTCTTAGCGAACAAGCGAACTTAAAAAAGGTAATGAGTAATTAAGTTCTAGCTACCAAAGGGGGGTCCTCCCCCAAAGAAAGTATCAAGTACTAAAGGGGGTTCGGGGGTCCTCCCCTAGAAAACTTTCGGAGACTTGATCGAAAAATCAGGGTTTTAACTTGTTTTGATATACCACGTCCAAATTTCAGGAGGGGGGCAGGGCCCCTTTACCCACCTTTATATACGCCCCTGAATTACTCCCAGTCTCTGAGGTGAGGAAATTTCAAGGAAAAAATTATGCATTGAAGTCAAAACTTCGAGGGGGCTGGGGGGTCTCCCCCAGAAAATTTTTGAAATTTACCTCTTAAAACTAGCGTTTCATCTAATTTTGAAACTCTTTAGGGAATTCTTAAAGTAACTTAAGGAATTCCACAAGGTAACTCGCGGACCCCCAGGGGTCCGCGGACCGCAGTTTGAGAACCGCTGGTCTAGAGAACCTTATAAACTAATAAATACTATTATTTTGGAGGCTAAAGTTTATAATTTAAGTTTTTTTGTGTCTTACAAACATAAGAGTAAAAATTTACTGTTCTTCTGATCACAGAATTGATACTACAATGTGAAATTTATTGAAAGTTTTTTTTGGTTGTGTTAACTAGATGCTTTTTTCTAGTTTTGGGACATCCGGTATCCTTATTCAAAAAAGTAAGAAAATTTAAATTCTGGCCTATGCTGACGATACAGTCATAATCTAAGCTGCAAATGATTATAACACTCTGAAAAATAAAGTTCAAGAAGATTTATTAAGGATCAAAGATTGGTTTGATACAAATGATTTAAAAATAAACAGTAATAAGACAAAATACGTAGTTTTTAGTTTAACTAAAGTTGGTAATGTTGATCTCAATATTAGATATCATTCCTGCATATTGAATAACATGGATTGCTCCTGCTCAGTGATAGAAAAGGTAGACACAATAAAATATTTAGGTCTGTTAATTGATCAAAATTTAAAATGGAAAAATCACGTAAATAATTTAATTCAAAAATTAAGATTTAAATTATACATATTTTATCACTTAAAGCCTATTGTGAATAAACAATTTTTAATCAATTTATACTTTTCTTGGATTCAAAGCATTTTACAATATGGCATCATTTCATGAGGAGGTGATTATTCATCAAATTTATTACCCATAATTAATAGGGTGGGTTGGGGTAATATGGGTCAATTTCAAGGTACCTTCACATTCTAAGTTTTATTTCATCAAAACTATTACTTTTTAATGATTTCTTTTAATTGGATCTTGCCATTACAATCCTTCAGAACATTTTCATCTAATTTTATCAAATATTTTTTAGTTATAAGTTGGTTAAACTTAGCATCAAAAGTAATGACCTATTTTACCCCAATGTGGGGTAAAATAGGTCTCATTGAAAAAATATGTCAAAAATATATTTATTACTAAATATACATGAAAATAAGAAAAAAGGCAATCGGCTAAGCCGTTTTCATCTAAACAAATTTGTTTTAAGTTGCACTTTAATGAAATTGTAAAAGTCCGGAGTTAATGAACATTGTTCAAATTTAGCAATTAAAATACTTCGTTTTGGTAAAAAAATAAACTTGTATGACAGTTCAATGTATATTTGAAGGAAATAAGTTAAAAACATTTTTTTACTTAATACAAAAGGCCTCTTTACTATGACCCATTTTACCCCAAGTGCAAAATATCGTTATAAAAGATAAAATATTTTATATTTTTCTAAGCTGATTGGCGTGAAATGTCTCTCGAACTTTCTTTTATGGAAAAATATTACAAAAGTCTGCTGTAATTTATTACAATATATAGATATTTTGGAAGTTAGTAAACCCTGTTTTTTCGATGTCATCATTTACGGTTCAAATTAAATATTTTTTCAGTCCTCAAAATCATAAATATTAATTTTTTACAGTCGAAAAATGTTGCCAACAGGTAAAAGATTATAATACAAAAAAATGAGCGAAAATTATTCAATTTAAATTTGATTTATATCGAGTTAATTAAAACTGACCCATTTTACCCCAAGACCCACTTTACCCCAACCCACCCTATTCAAAATAAAGTTTTCAAAAGGTTGAATACAGGCACCGTCGGGTAAACTTCTTACATTCAAAAAACTCTTTATACAGGGTGTATCTGAAATGGTGCAACAAACTTTCAGGGATGATAGTACTCATCAAGACGAACAAGAATCGGTAAAGAAAGGGGGTCCCAGACCAAATCCCAGGGAGTTAAAAATGGAGCGACACCCCAAAAAAATCATTGAAAACTTCAATTTGTAGAAGAACTACTATTGGTAAAAACTTAATTATGGTCTCAAAAATTGTAGTTTAATATGATCTTTAAAATTACCTCAAAAGTATTCACTTTAAAATTTGTTTTATTATGAAAAAAGTTAAAAAACACAAAAAATGTGAAAACTCTGCCAAAACCTTATTTTGTATTTCGAAATCCTTTCTTTTGATTTGATAATCTGAAAGATCATAGTTGAAAACCCTTAAGTCCAAAGTTTCACATACATACAATCAATATTAAACGCTTGAGATCCTGTTAAAGTTTGTTTTTTGCGTGCGCTAACAGCTGTTCTGGAAACAGCTCTAAAAAACTGCTTGCGCACCCAAAAAACAAACTTTTAAAGGATCTCAAGCGTTTAATATTGATTGTACTTACGTGAAACTTTGGACTTAAGGGTTTTCAACTATGATCTTTCAGATTATCAAATCAAAAGAAAGGATTTCGAAATACAAAATAAGGTTTTGGCACTTTTTTCATAATAAAACAAATTTTAAAGTGAAGACTTTTGAGGTAATTTTAAAGATCATATTAAACCACAATTTTTGAGACTATAATTAAGTTTTTACCAATAGTAGTTCTTCTACAAATTGAATTTTTCAATGATTTTTCTGGGGTGTCGCTCCATTTTTAACTCGCTGGGATTTGGTCTGGGACCCCCCTTTCTATACCGATTCTTGTTCATCTTGATGAGTACTATCATCCCTGAAAGTTTGTTGCACCATTTCAGATACACCCTGTATATCGTCTCATGCTATTTATATTCTCAAATAAATCTGACTATGAAACACGGAATTTAAAATAAAATTTTAGAACTAAATCCAATTTGCTTTTACCTAAACCTAATAAATCTCTTATTAGAAATAGTTTTGTATATCTTGGTCCATTTTTTTTCCATAAAATTCCAAGTGAAATCAGGGAAAGTGTACATTTATTTGCCTTTAAAAAACTATTAAAAATACTTATTTGAAATACCATATATCAAAAAATTTGTAAACTTAATGAACAAATAGCGATTACACATAATAATATGTTTCACATGTAATATGTATGTTTTTCATGACGGGTTTGCATCTAATTGTTATTTTTAAAATTACAATAAATTGTAATCGTTAATTTTGGGTCATTAATGACTTATGGTCAACGATGCTATATTCTTCAATATATCGACACCAACAAAAAAAATTATGAAATTAATAATTATAAACTATAGCTATAAATTATGACTAGTTTTTCGGAGCTTTTTGATGTTTTTTCTTGCCTAGGGCGGTATTAAATAATTTTCTTTTTCTTTAATTTTGGTTTTCCTAATTTTAGGGGGTATTTTCTTTTTATGCAATCACTGTATGTATTTTTCTGTTCTGTACCTGTCTTGATTATTTGTTCTTTTGTGTTGTAATAATAAAATGTCCATTTACATGATTGGTGTATCACTTGGAAGGGCACCTGCGCGTGTCCCTTTGTGGTCTATATAAATTTATAATTTGAAATAAAAAATTACTTATTCTTGTTTATATTTTTAAATTAATTTTATTAATTTGTCAATATGTACCCCAGGTATTAAAAGTTAAACTATGGAAATTGCAATTGTGTGCTCTACCCGTAAAGTATACAAATCTCAATGAATAATATTTACTTTTTATCTGGAGTCATCGTCTGACACGATCCGTTAAAGCAAGACCCTCTATATACATGGCCACCCAACTCCGGAAGATGACGTCAAACGTGAGTGAAAATTGCTTTGTTAAGTCTATGGAGTGATGTCAATGATGAGTGAAAGTTATGTCGTTGCACGGCTGAGTTGTGAGGCCTTTATATAGAGAGTCTTGGTTAAAGCCTGTAATTCCCAGAGTGACGTCAGATCCAATACCTTCACAGTCACAAACAAAGAAGATGTTATAATAAGTTTCAAAGTTACTGAATCCCCGCTGGAGCACTGGAGCGTGCCTGCATAGCATGCAACAGTTCGCGGGTTCAAACCCCATATTATTTTTATTAAAATTTCCAAAAACAGCAAAAATCACGTCCACACGCATGCGCATTGTTATCAAAGTATCTGACGTCACACTGGGAATTACAGAATTTAACGGATCGTTATTCTGACAATCGGATTTAAATCTAAATAAGTGGGATGAACTTAAAGAGCAGAATATCTTTTAATATTAGGATTTGATTTCAGAAAAATTCTCGGACCTCATGTATGCGGCAACGACGGAATAGAATTTGTGGATGAAGATACCTTTATTACAGCCTCTTGGAGGAAAAGGAACACTCTTGAGGTGATAGATAGTCTCTTATAAAACATGTTTACACTATTAGAAATTATCAAAGTTCTAATTGCTGTGATAGTCTATGAAGATTGTTTTGCTGGATTATATTTTTATTCAAATGGGGGAAGAAGTATCATTAGAGGAATCTGAGAGAATACTTAATAAAAACCCAACATTTTGACTACTTGCCTCTTCTCTGGACTTTCTTCATCTACCCCATGCAAGGAATTGTGCAAAGTTTGAGTGGGTTTGTTGTAGATGCAAATGCCTACAAACCTAGTCTGTTCATTTAGAATTGGCGCCTGAAGCAGGATCAAAAACACCCAATAACGCTCATCACATAACTTCAGAGACCGATTTTTTTACAGTATTTTAACTACTTCTGTTTCGGCAGCCTTGTTATTGCACAAGAAAAAATTTTCGATAATAATTGCAGTAGTAACTGCTTCTATATTACATTACGTCTCAGGCGCCAATTCTGAATGAACAGAGTATAATCGTCAGTTTGAAGAAGGGAATAAGTCCAAAAAATGACAAATTGACTTTTTATGCTCAAAACAATTTCCAAGCTTTGCCCTACACATGGGTGAAAAGAGGGGGAAATAACTAACCCCTATAGGGGGATATCGCCCCTTGAAGTTGTGAAATCGCTATCCATACAATGAAAATTCCATTTCTTTTTTTCGATTTTCTCAAAACTTGATTTTTGGACTTATTCCCTTCTTCAAACTGACGATTCTTTTTATTTATTGTAAGGCAACGTTAGAAATGGGGAAAATCATTCTGGTTCGCAGGACTAGTATTCTGAAAGTCTAGGTCACATTCATTGGATCTCTATATCGGCCGTATTCTGTGGTATTCAGTATTCAGCGGTTAATCCAAAGAAGGAATCACCGACTCTGATTAGTGGAATCCTTCTTTGATTGCCGTTTAACCGCAGATCAGAAAGCACAGAATATGGAAGTCACACATTTGATTGATGTGAGATTTTGGTGAGGTTTTTACGAGGTTTATTTCTTTCGCAGGTATGGGATTATGAATCTCTAGATTTGAAATACACCATTGTGCCTGATGACTTAAACTGTTTCGTAAGTACAAAACATTTTATAATCTTTTTTATCCTCCTATTACAGATATATACTGCTTTTATAAAAATGCTCGTATTGATGAATAAACCATCATAGTGAATAAATGATAAATTCTTTAAGGTGTAAAAAAATTAAAATTGATTACAATATCCGCTTTGAAAAGTTTGTGTTTGAATTTCTACAGAATAATAAAAGTTGCAAGGTTTTGTAATTGTTTTTTTAACATCTTTAATATTCCTGGTAAGAGGTTTTATATTGCTCTTATATCATTAAAAATACTCGTATTAGTAAAAAAGCATGCTCCTTTGTATTTTTTGTCGCATTTTGTGTAAAGCTAGTGTGTTTTTTCCCAGCTTTATTGTTGCACCAACATGCTACCAGATAATATACTTTTAGTCGGTGGAAGTCATCAAAACATACTGCGCTTCGTGGACTTCGCCGCAAAGAAGGTATTAAAACTTTAAAATCCTTTTAATTGCATTAGTTCTACTTCGATAATCAGATTCTCAGAATGGCTATGAATTGAGAAGACTAACAAGCAAAAATACCAGAGTTGGATCTTAGAAATTAGCTTAGTAGAGGAGCTGCTTGTGCCAATTATTAAAATACAGGGTGTTTCAGATAAGTGTTTCATAACTTCTAGGAAGGGTAGGACACACCTAGACGACTCAGAATTACACAGGAATGGGGGGGTTGGAAATGCACCCCTACCAAACTAGGGGGTTTTTATAAGTGGGCTTGGGAAGCTGCAAAGTTTGCAGTGGAAATTGACATATCATTTTTTAAAATTGGATTCAACCAGCAAAATTGTTCGATTTCTGCACTTATTACCAAAAAAATCACTTTAGGAGCTGAATTTTCGGCTCTTTAATTGATTTTATGAGGGAATAAATGTCTGAATCGATGGTTTTAGTTTAATCTTAAAATGTTACGTGCTATTTTCCACTCTGAATTTTACAACTTCCCATGCCCACTTATAAAAACTCCTAGTTCGTTAGGGGTGCATTTCCAATCCCCATGTCGATGTCGTCTAGCTGTGCTGTACCCTTCCTAGAAGTTCTGAAACACCCTGTATATACTCTATTCATTTAGAATTGGCGCTTGAGAAATAGTGCTTTCCCCCACGCTAGAAGCGTAACCATAGTTACGCTCTTCGAGCAGCCAATAGTAAGCCTTCATCGTCACTTTGACGTGGATAGTTGCTAAGGTTACCGATCGGTGGTGGGGGAAGGAAATATTTTCAAGCGCCAGTTCAAAGTGAACAGAGTATAGTTAACTAACTTAGATTCAATAACGCATTTCATTCATCATCATATCCCCCTTTTTATTCTTTGGTACTAGAAATTACTCATTTTTTCAGACAGTTGCAAGTATAACTGGATTGAAAGGAGCCGTGTACTTTGCCAAAGAATTGCCGAGTACAGAAACTTCCTTCATAAAGTACATGTGCTTTTGCTCAGATAATACCATTTACAGAGCAGAAATTGACATTTGAAGTACTCATCAAGTTGCTCAAGTTAAATAAAAACTTTTATGGTGTAATGTATTCGTTTATTTTGTTATGGCTCTTGGTATATAAAATCATTCGATGATATCAACAAATTAACCGTCAATAGTACCTCACATTTAATACAGTATCTTTTCACAACATGGATTAATAATAATTTCTTTGCTGACAGAAAAGCCATTTTGGGATCAATTTATATTTTATCACTTAAAATCAAACTTTTTTATATAAAAGACCCAATTTTATCAGTCAAAACTTTGTAATTTCAATCGGTCTAACGTCTAACCGATTTCAGAAAATAAATTGCAATTATAAAATAACCGATCCATATTATAAGGTTCAGTATCATCTCTTACTGATATGCCTATGAAAAGTAGAAATGAGAAATTATATTTTGCTTTATAAAACAACTTAAAGAATTTTAGAATTCCTTATTACTTTTTCGGTTTTTATTTTTCATAACATACACCGGCTGCTTTAACTAAAGCCCTGGATAGCAAAGCTTAAGTAGCGATTCACTTTTATGTTGCCGCTTCCGATTTTGATTGGACGTTCACAGTCACGCATGTAAACAGCCGCCATTATGGGTTTTTCAAGCTCCGAGCCAGTGCGATAGATTTTCATACGGAAACACCTTTGATCATTTAATTTGCAGATTGTATAGTTATTAAAGATGCCAAGTTGTTATGCTTTTGGGTGTACAAATAATTGAACCGGTGGCTACAAGTTCTATCGATTACCTGCTGGGAAATTTTACAAAGGAAGACGAAAAGTCTGGCTGCATAACATTGGGAGAGAAAAGTGGAAACCAAATGACCACTGCAAAGTGTGTGAGGTAAGTTTATAAAAATCATTTAATTATATTTATCCAAATCAAGTTTTATGGTTTTATTAGTAATGTTGCTCAAGTTATGTATTGCATTTATTATACTCACTTGTTAAATTAATAAACCCGTATTGATGTTGTAAGGTGATCCGGTCATTATAAAAAGTAACACAGTTTTCATTACGCATTTTTGATTAATGTTTATAACACACATCTGTGGCAGATTTAATATGCATTTCGTGTGTCTTAAAAAAAACTAATATAAAATATCCTTAAAAATACATAGTAAACAATAATATCCATCCAGTATCTTAAAATCGTTTTCCATAATAAAGTTAAAGTTATAAAACACAGTCTGAGTAATAATTATTATTTCTTTCAAAATAACCAACTTCTCGTAGAGATAATGTAAAAAACAGTTTTTTCCCTAAACTGTTACTGTTTAAACTGATTCTCTACATGTATTTAAAGAAAAATATTTTAGGATTAACCGGCGCAACTCTTTAATCGGACTATAATGGCTATGCATATTATTTCCCAAATGAAAATAAGACACACTGCTAGTTGAGATATTTTAATGGTGTTAATATCGATTTTTTTTGGCGATTTAACAAACCTCGACGCTTGTGCCTAGCTGAACCTAAAGTACCAATTTGTAAAGCACCACTTGTGCTTCGCGGTCGATAGTAATACATAATTGTTTACAATACATACCTTATTATAAATTTTTATCTAGGTCCATTTTACGGAGGACAAGTTTGAAAATCATGAAGATGATAACAGGCGCCTTCTGAAGCAAATGCAGTTCCTACATGTTTCTCTCTATACAAGGGTCAAGAAAACCCTCATATATATTATAGAAAAATGATGTTGATTTTCCAAATGGTAATAAAATTGTTAATAACTGAAGTTAATTTTATACGTGTTTAATGAGCTCATTATTTTAATATATCTTTGTAGAAATATACATAATCTTAATGAATATTTCATGCAGTTCCTCTTTGGTTAATAAAAAGCATTAGTTCCCTAGCAGCACAAAATTGTTTTTAGAAAAATATTAAAATTATTTTTGTATGATGAAGAAATACTTAATTTTGATGTTTTGAATGTATCATATCATGAAAAACTAAGCTTTGATATAGATTCTGAAAAGGTGAATATAGAAATTTATTCTGAAATTGTTGAGAGGGACTTGTCATAAATCGAAGAAAGCGCATTATATTATTTGTGTGGATGTGTTGGGAAGACTGTAATTAAACGAGGAAACCTTTGCCAAACTTGTATTGAAACTCTCAATCATAAACTCTGCAACACTAATTTCAAACTGAGATAGTTTCATGAAGATAAATCGAATCTAGTTTATGTTTCTCAGGAGGTATACTGCATTCTACTTCACATAGAAAAATTTTTTCGGGCGAATGAAGAACGAATTTTGAAGGAAGATTTTGATACGAAAATTTTAAAATCTTTGAGGATTAGTTCTGCCTGTGATCATTTCAAAAACTTGCCCACGTCCTGTAATTTAATGGAAAAGCTTGCAATAAGAAATTTAGGGACCCAAAGAGTTCACTTTTTAATTAAAAATAAAAATCAAAGTATGAAATCAAGAAAAATAAAAAAAAAATGCTCGAGTAAGAGCATTGGAATGAGAGTATCAGCATCAGAAATATATGTGTGTGTGACATATCTTCAATTTTAAACAGGCACCTTATATTCCTTGCACCATCTCGTTATATTTTAAATAAGTATTACATTTTATTAACAGTTTCTGTTTCTTTTTATTTAAATTCTTAACTTAGTTTGACTTAAGTTAACTTAGTTTGACTTTAGTTAGCTTCAAGAGAGAAAAGGTAGGTTTTATGATTTAAAACACAAAAATATTTAATAGAATTGAACTATGGCTGATATACCAAAAACTAAATAAATATTTTTTTATGAATTTAACAAACCAAAAAATCCCTAAATATAGCAGAGAAGCTTTGCGGAAGACTCCTTTTATTATTTTTTTTAGTTATCTCCATTTTCTGATTGTTGCATTTCAACTATTGCAACTCCGTTTCCTCATAGCGGACTTACGGAAAAAACCCAAAATGGCGGACGATTTGAACTCATGTCGCTACTTAAGCAACGTAGCTTCATCCAGGGCTTTAGCTTTAACCATACATGTTGATATTGTATGGCTGGTATGAGAGCATTTTAAGAGTCAACTACGAGAGAGCAATAATATGATAATTTTATTTTCATTAAGTAAGTATCCATTAATATACATTATTAGTTAATGTTCATTGATCTTTGTTATTTTACTATTTTTAAAAACTTGGAATGACAGTCAGAATAAGCTAACTCATTTCCTTTTTTAGGTTATACCGTAGGATTTGAACCTATAACTTTTGAAATTTAGAAGGCATGTATGGTGGTTAATTTAATAAAAATTATTGTTTTAGAAATTTGACTTCAAAATTTGTTAAGATTTTTGCGGTTTATATTTTTTTTAAATTTCTGCATATCCATTGATGAATTTTGTGAGGTAAATTTAAGCATTGGATAATACTTGGAAACTGCAACCCTCCAGCTTCTATGCAATTTATTTATTTACTTTATGTTGTAAACTACCTGGATAATAGAAGTTTTAGGTCTAACGTGTCAAGTTCTCTAATCAGGTATTCATTTTCTAAAATTTTAGATGAAACATTTCTATTTTTAAAAATTGTGAATTAAGTATTTCAAATCAAATGTTGATTTTGGAATGATTGGGCACAAGTTTAGAAAGAGTCCTCCAACGCCATGTTTACTCACTACTCAAATGATGGTTGACAACCATAGAGATCTAATTATTAATATTATTATCAGATCCTAAAATAATAATTAGTATATTATTATTAGCGATCTACTTATTTTTATTAGATCTCTAGACTACAACTACTGTGAGAGCTGGGTTACACATTAGGGTGGATCGAAAAAATTTTTTTTTGGAAATCTCTCGGGCCTGGGGTGGCAAAAGTTGTGTATTGGTATCAATATGACGTGTGCAAAATTTGGAGGGAATCAAACAACTTCTAGAGGTTGCGCATTGAGCTAGAAGTATAGAAATATTAGGAAAATACGCATTTTGTCTAAGAAACAAGTTGAGGATAGCAAACATTTTTACCGATGAAATCTTGCTTAAATATATCATAAGAGATGCTCAGAAGGTAAAAATAGCTCGTAGCTTTTTTCTACTATAGCAACTGTTATAGTTTGAAACCTTTAAAAAGTATTAGTTAATGACGCAACTCGTAAGAGTAGTGAAAAAATAGCTCAAAATAGAGCCAAACGCGGATAATACTCAAACACAAGATTTTTCATAATTTTTCAACTTTATCAAATAAATTTAGTGACAGGAAAAAATTTTATCTTTATGTGATGAACGGAAGGGTGTTTTTTTCCAAAATGGCGGCCAAAATACTTATGAAAATCATAATACCGTTCACATTTTGATTTAAAAGCAAAAATAGCAGTAATTTTTCGTAATTAAACTGTTTTCTAGGTAGTATCAGTTCTTTCTGTGGATATTTATCCATATTTAACTAGACTTTAAATCTATAAAACCGAAAATTGTGTTTTCCAAAATAGCGGATAGTAAAAATATGAAGGGATATAGCTTATGAGTTTCCCCAAAGTAATGTGGTCATTTCTCAATGTTAAACTCCTTGTAAAACACCAGAATTTCTTACACTTTAAAATGTTGTTTATCACATAAATATGATTGCAAACAAAGAACCTTAAAAGTGCACGGGCATTGCCGCGTATTAGCTGGCAAGATCATGTAACCGATTTCAAAAATAAAAAAGGGGGTTGAGAACTGATTTTTATTCAATGAAATATAAACATGGACATATCAAGGAGTCTACTTGAATCTGATGATCCGAAGTGTGATATTCCAAGATGGAAATCGATTAGAATACATATAGTAAGAAATTAACACATTTAAAGCTTAAAATAGGTTTTTCCTTCCCAAAATGAAACTTAGCGAAATGTTTGCAATATATTGAATGTATCAGCATGCTAAAAGCAAATATTACAACTAAAAAAAAATTTTGCATTTTTTTATTGACACATATAATGAACCCTTCATGTTTTTATTATCCGCTATTTTGGAAAACACACAATTTTCGGTTTTATAGATTTAAAGTCTAGTTAAATATGGATAAATATCCACAGAAAGAACTGATACTACCTAGAAAACAGTTTTACGAAAAATTACTGCTATTTTTGCTTTTAAATCAAAATGTGAACGATATTATGATTTTTATAAGTATTGGCCGCCATCTTGGAAAAAAACACCCTTCCGTTCATCACATAATGATAAAATTTTTTCCTGTCACTAAATTTATTTGATAGAGTTGAAAAATTATGAAAAATCTTGTGTTTGAGTATTATCCGCGTTTGGCTCTATTTTGAGCTATTTTTTCACTACTTTTACGAGTTGCGTCATTAACTAATACTTTTTAAAGGTTTCAAACTATAACAGGTGCTATAGTAGAAAAAATCTACGAGCTATTTTTACCTTCTGAGCATCTTTTAAGACATATTTAAGCAAGATTTCATCGGTAAAAATGTTTGCTATCCTCAACTTGTTTCTTAGACAAAATGCGTATTTTCCTAATATTTCTATACTTCTAGCTCAATGCGCAACCTCTAGAAGTTGTTTGATTCCCTCCAAATTTTGCACACGTCATATTGATACCAATACACAACTTTTGCCACCCCAGGCCCGAGAGATTTCCAAAAAAATTTTTTTTCGATCCACCCTATTACACATGGTGGCTGGAGGACTCTTTCTAAAGCATACATCTATGTCTTATAAATAATAGTTATAACTATAAATATTGAATTGAGTGTAAAATAATTTGAAAAAAAAAAGAGTTTAAATCGCCCCATATAGAATAAATTACTCAAATTTTGGGATTACTAATTATTTGTACCGAAGTTTTCTGCAAGTATTCCAATTTTTCTTTTTAAAAAGTCTCAGTGGCTTAATTTTAATCGCAGTTTTTTTTAAAAGATGAACTTAACCTTTTACCTGCCGATGTTCCCAAATGGGAACATCATTTTAGGGAATTTTTTACCACTTAATTTTTCATGCAGGAATTTGATACTTGGTAGAAAGCAACTCAAAGATATCAAGTTACTTTACATGCAAAAGTTTTTCACGTGCAATTTAATCCTTATTGTAGAATTTACATAAAAATTAGAGATTTTTGGATCTTCCAAAAATTGCACGTTTCAACATGTGGAAATTTCAAATAAATTTAGTTATAAATAATTTTGTTGTTTAGGTAGCTAAGTACACATTTTCTTATTTGGCTTGACAGAATAGCTTCATATTCCAATTTTGGTGATTAATTACCAATACAACGTATATGTTCCCAAATGGGAACATATACGTTGTTGTTATATCCCCTCAAATACTATACGCGTTTGGGGTATAGTATAGGGCAGGGGTTCTCAACCGGTGGGTCGCGAAACAAAAATTAAAAACAGTCATATTTACAGAGTTATTTTTATACAGACACAGCAGTTTTCAAAACTTATAGATTAAAGATTATTAGAGAGAATAGTTCGTCTCATGTATGAACTATTTTGAATAAGAGTAAATATAGGATGCATCGGCAACGTAATGCGAGTGAAATGACGACTAAATGGTAGATAATTATTAAAGTCTTAACATTTTAGGTCTGAGGAGGTCGCCAAAATATTTTCCCTGGAAAGGGGGTCGCGGAGTCAAAAAGGTTGAGAACCCCTGGTATAGGGGATTTTTATAACATGCAGAAATTCAAGTTATTTCCTATTTTCTTTAATTTTTTTAACCATTTTTATCTCAAAGGATCTAAACATGTAAATAATTATGTTTTAAATTCAAAAATCTGTAATTTTAATTTTTTCAACCATTTTTATCTCAAAGGATCTAAACAGGTAAATAATTATGTTTTAAATTCAAAAATCTGTAATTTTAATTTTTTCACCTGATTTATGGAGAAATAAATGCCAAATATTTATAGCAGATTCTTACGCTTGTATATTTTTCTAACTCCCCGATCGATTAATTTTCAGTAATTATCATTAGGAGTTATGCAAAGAGCATATTTGGAGTGCTTCTGAGTATTTGCGTATATATTTTGTTCAAGTACTTTTTTACATAAAAATTTTAGGAATAAAATTAAAGAATTTTGAAAATATGGAAAAGTGTGTACAATACTGGCAAAAAAATCGACTCAGACCCTATATCTCCGGAACGGCTTGTGATATAAAGACAAATAAGGTATCATTTTTCATGATTTGAAGTATTCTATATACAGAAAATTTTTCAAGTTGTTAGGGGGTCGTCTTCATATTAAACGAAGCACCAACTTTCGTTTTTCCTATGGAAACCATCAAAGATTATTCCAGATTCTGAAAGAGCACCCTCTAAAACCTCCCAAAACCAGTTTTCATGCCATTTGGTCCCCAAATGAAGCCAGGAGTGGGGGTTGAAGTTCGTCGAATTTACGTTGAAATCTCGTTTTTTACGTTGAATTCTCGATTTTGATCCTTTCAACCTTCAACCCCGCAGGATCAAAATCGAGAATTCAACGTAAAAAACGAGATTTCAACGTAAATTCGACGAACTTCAACCCCCACTCCTGGCTTCATTTGGGGACCAAATGGCATGAAAACTGGTTTTGGGGGGTTTTAGAGGGTGCTCTTTCAGAATCTGGAATAATCTTTGACGGTTTCCATAGGAAAAACGAAAGTTGGTGCTTCGTTTAATATGAAGACGACCCCCTAAGAACTTGAAAAATTTTCTATATATAGAATACTTCAAATCATGAAAAATGATACCTTATTTGTCTTTATATCACAAGCCGTTCCGGAGATATAGGGTCTGAGTCGATTTTTTTTGCCAGTATTGTACATCTAAAAACACTTTTCTAACGTAAGATGGATGCATGATATATATGTGGTTCAGTTCGGAATCTTCCATGAGAAACATAGCTTTAATGAATCAATGGAGATAATTATGATAATCACTTTTGAAAGCTAATTAGATTTGAATGCAATTAGTGAATTTTATGCTAGATATCCGGATAGAACCGTAATTAAAACTAATTTTTTACACAAAAACGTAACTGTTTAGCTTCTAAGCGCATGAGAACATTCCTATGTATTTTTATACCAAAATATTACCCATAGTGAAAGAAAAATTCACGAAAAAGCTTTGCGTATATAATAAACGTGTAAATTTTTCCTTATGAAAATCTATAAAATGTTACCCAAACGTCCAAATATGGGTTATAAAAATAAAAAAAAACCGTTCACTATCATAAAAATGTTCATAACTATTGAGTAGAATCCTATTTCAATAATTTATTTGAATTAATTGTAAAATATGTGCCTTTTGGAAATCCCCCTAAAAACTTCACCCCAAACGCCGATGTTCTCAAATGGGAACATCCTCAAAATCATACTTAGGATTTTTTTTCTGTCAAAAAATGACCAGAATGGTTTTAGTAATGGTGAAACAAGACATTTAAGCCTAAAATCGGAACCTTTAATTTGAAATTTGAATGGCGGCTTTTAAAAAGTTAATTCACAAATCTATTTCTCTATTCTACATAGAATTATTTCATTTTTTAATAAGTATATTGTACATTTAAGTACATTGACAATAGAAAACGATTAAAAGTCAAATCTATCCTATGCTAACTTGGGCAAATAAAATGAAGTATACGTTTGGGGGTGTCGGGGAATACGTACCAAATAAGAATGAACGTCTGTGTAACTATTGTTAAAAATATGTTGCAAATAATATTGGTTCTAATTACACTGGGGAACAATTTTTAACATAATTTCTGTTGACTTCGATTTTTTGGCTGTTTTAGAGTTCAATGGGCACACTGATTAGAAAACTGTTGTTAGTTTTCTTCTATCACGTCAACTTTTTTTGCAAACAGCCCCGCCCCCTTTTTACGTTTTTCAATGACTTAATGACTTTGAATTCGATTTTCAAGGTCAAAAATCATTACGTTAGTCTTTAAATTACACTCGAGAGGACAAGAATGGTTAAAGTTTCTAAAATAGGAAAATTTTTAGCGAATCGATAGGTTTAAGGGGTTATTACCCCCCTAAAAACGCAAAAAAAATCGTTAAAAATTGTAGAGTTTATTTTACGCTATTTTTTATACTTATTTTTTACGCAATTCCTTTTCAAAAGGTCTTAACCCATCACCAAGGACCCAAATTTAATAAAAATAAGCAGCAATGATTTTTACAAAAAGCGGTTGAGGCATTAGCGCCCCCGAAGCACCTGCGGAAGGGTTCTGAAGACTCTCTTTCGCTTCGGGGACGATAACACCTCAACCGCTTTTAGTAAAAATCATTGCTGCCTATTTTCATTAAATTTGGGTCCTTGGGGAAAGGTTAAGACCTTTTAAAGAAGAATTGCATAAAAAATAAGAGTAAGAAAAGCTTGAAATAACCTCTATCCTTTATAACGTTCCTTTTTTGCATTTCAGGGTTTTTTCTATTTATTTTTTTACGCAATTCCTCTTTAAAAGGTCTTAACCCTTCCCCAAGGACCCAAATTTAATAAAAATAGGCAGCAATGATTTTTACTAAAAGCGGTTGAGGTGTTCACGTCCTCTAAGCGAAAGAGAGTATTCCGAACCCTTCCGCGGGTGCTTTGGGGGCGCTAATGCCTCAACCGCTTTTTGTAAAAATCATTGCGGCCAACTTTCATTAAATTTGGGTCCTTGGTGATGGGTTAGGACCTTTTGAAAAGGAATTGCGTAAAAGATAAGTGTAAAAAATAGCGTAAAATGAACTCTATAATTTTTAACGATTTTTTTGCGTTTTTAGGGGGGTCATAACCCCTTAAATCTATCCATTGGCCACAAATTTTCATATTTTAGAAACTTTAACCATTCTTGTCCTCTCGGGTGTAATTTAAAGACTAAAGTAATGATTTTTGACCCTGATAATCGAATTCAAAGTCATTACGTCATTGAAAAACGTAAAAAGGGGGCGGGGCTGTTTGCCAAAAAAGTGGACGTGACAGACAAAAACTACAGTTACTTTTGGAATCAGGGGCCAAAAGTGATTCAAAAACAGGTCACAGTTCTAAGACAACGAAATGGCTGTTCCCCAGTGTTATTATCTCATCGGGACAACTCCGCTGAATCCGGAAATGTTATCGAAGCCCATTAACTGCTATCTATACTAGATTACAACGTTTCCTGTCAATGACGTGACGAGTTGACTTAAGAAAACGCCACAGCTATACTCTATTCATTTAGAATTGGCGCTTGAGAAATAGTGCTTTCCCCCACTCTAGAAGCGTAACCATAGTTACGCTCTTCAAACAGCCAATAGTAAGCCTTCTTCCTCACTTTGACGAGGATAGTTGCTATGGTTACCGATCGGTGGTGGGGGAAGGAAATATTTTCAAGCACCAGTTCAAAATGAACAGACTATAGCTACCTAATTGGTAAGTCAGAGATGACTCTCGCTCGATTTGTCTTTTTCACCAATTATGTAGCTAGAAAGTGTGGAGTCTTATTACGTCAACCCGTGACATCACTGATAGGAAACGTTGTAATCTAGTATAGCTTTGCCACTGAATTTAACGGTTGCTGAACGGTCAACGGGATAGTACTTAAGTACCAAAATATTTAAAATTACACTAGTCGACAAAATTTAACTTTTTTCCCTAACAAAAATGATATTAGGTATTTCCGACTAATTTCAGGGTGTAGAATTCAGTGTTGCCAGACCGTTTGGCGAAAAAGTAGCGGAACAAAGCTCTAAAAGTAGCGGATTTGAAATTTTTGGAGCCCAAATTTTATTTGAGTGGTAATATTACAGTTAAACACACTTTTAACATTGTTAATGAACTATTATTATATACTCTAGAACTTATAAAAATAATCTTTTAATTTTTTAAAGCTATTTTGACTTGAATAAAGCTATTTTTCCAGATTCTATTTTTAAAAAATGATACTTTTAGAATAAAATATCATTAGAACTTTTTAGATTTCAATTAGTTAGATACATTGTTAATCTAAAAACGAATTAGTTGAAAGTAATTCATCTATTGCTATTCGAAAAGGAACTCTTGCATAACATAAATATTTCATTATACCAAAAACCTTATAAGGATATGATCAATACTTGTTTCATACGAAAAATTCTTGCCCTTTTTCTACCCTGACCCTACCCACTTTCTTCTCTTCCAACTCCCTTATTTGTCCCTATGAAATGTCCAGGGCTTCGAGGCGGGGATTGAAAAGGAGTTGGAAGAGACGCAGATGAATTACTTATGACTCACCTTTCTGCACTAGAAGTGTGCATTTTTAATTAGTATGTCCACTTTTTTCAAAACACAAAAGTCGCAGATTAAAAATGCTGTAGCCCAAATTTAATTTTTAAGTAGCCCAAAAGCAGCCTGTAGCCCAAAACGAAATTTTTGTCGCGAAGGACCTACAAAAGGAGCCCAATCCGCTATTTATAGCCCAATCTGGCAACACTGGTAGAATTCAGAAATAGTTGTAAAAAAGCTGCAGCACGTACAGTTTTTTTGTTACAAATATGGCACGAATACTGTAAGAAACGGACAAAAGCGTTGAAAACACTCATTTTTAACAGTATCTCATTATTTTAGCATAAAATACTATCATAATTAAGATTATATACATGTTTCAGACAATATAAAACTAAAAATCATGAAACATTCATTAAATACGATGCGATTTTATTACTTTTTGTCTCTGAAGTGACGTTAAATCTCCTCTTTCAATGAACCAAGAGCTGTAGCCCCAAATTGCTATTTTTCAGTGACCTATGTATCGAGTCAATGTCCTAAAGGAATATTTACCCTTGTTTATGATTGACTACAGTGAGATTTTCCGGAAATAAGTTCAAACGTGGATGTTAAATATGAATTTTGACTGATGCTCAACATTCTTTGGCTTGGTCAGACTAAAGAGAACCTTCTACTGGGATTAAAACATTTTTATCGTTCCTATTTTCTAAAAATCATCTTACCACTCTCCTAAAAACCATTTCCAAGCTGATAATGTGTTTTTATTAAATGTTCCTTCATAAGGAGGGTCATGAATTCTTTTTTAATCAGAGGCTCCTACTGACCTTCTCTTAATGGCGAAAAAATGTCCTTTAAATACTTTTTGAAATGTTTTTTCTGTATTTGTCACTGATATTAAATAACTAAGATAATTTGAATGTCCTCCCCATACTATAGGGATAGTAATTTTCATAGAACTACTATTGACTCTTACGCACTTAAAAAGAGCCACATTCTAACTTCTGCAACACACTTGAGGAGCCCGGATTTCATTTTAGTCTCCTATTTGAACCCAAATCAGTGGGAAAAAACGTTTTCCCACTTTTTCTGTTAAATATTACCGTTGAATTGTAATTTAAACCGTACCCAAATTGAGCCAAACGCATTGTGCATAAATGTGCAAAATTAACACTGAAAACTCGTCAATTTTCAAAATGAACTGCAGTTCAAAAACATAGCCACACTTTTAAAAGAATGTCTACATACTGGGATACTAGAAATAAAGTAATTGGATGGGATTGCAGGGTTGCTATTGGACAAAAATGACGCTTAAAATGCAAAAATTAAGAAAAAAATCAGAAAATCGAAAATTTTTGTTGCACAAAAATGGTACGTGGTGGAACTTTTTTACTTGCAGATATTTGAATAACTATATGAATTAGTAACAGAAATAGTAATTTGGTTGTAGTTAGAAAACCACTGTCGACTAGTGTTATTTTTAAATGTAAGAAGTAGAAAATGTGTAAAAAGAACATTTCAACACTTTTATCATTACAACCACTATTTTATTTCTAACAATTTCATAAGTCCATAGAAGGATGTTGAACATAAGATCTTCAGAACAAGGTCACATTCGTCTAGTCTGAAATGATCCCATCATAGAAACTTGCTAGCTATTATATCATTTTCTGAATTTCTCAATACATTTTTTAAACTTTCCGATCTCCTTAACCAAAGAATATACAATACCCATTGCACATTTCGATTGCACTAGCTTTTGAGATTGGAAATAATTTTTCTCCGAATTATAGTTATACCCCCCACTTACAAATAAAAAAGTAGCTGAATCATTTATATATAAGGTCAAAGTTAAAATTTTCTATTTTTATCTACGTTTCAACTAGACCACGGATAGATAAACGAAAAAAAGTAATTTCACTTGAATTGTTTAATTTTATATTTGTAATGGGTTGTTAGTGACTTTGTTAGCTTGGGGTCTGACTGTACACAAAAAGAAATAAAAAGTAGAACTTGTTATGTTTTAAAGAGAATAATTTTTACCTTCCTCTAGAGGAAAAAACAGTATGGTCACCTCTTAGTTGTTTCTTTTAAGTGGAACTCTTGAATATTGAATAACTTTCTCTTGAAACAAGCTCCTCTTATATCATTTCATACCTCTTGGTTTCCTTATGATTCTGTGATCTATATTTAGAAATTATTTAACAGGTTTCCTATGCCTCTCAACTGTGTTATAAAAACACTACATTTCTTTGAAACTTTGTCCGGTATAGAGACTTTTGCATCTACTAACAACACTGCATTAGAACTAGATACTAAAATCCAAAAATGTATCTACATAGCAATAAAAATACCAATAGAAACAATACAGTTATGTACATAGGAAATTGACGAAGGGAGTTATTTCCCTTCACAATTGTTCAAAGATATGTTCATATTCATTCAAAATTTCGTGGCCTTCGTATTAATTGTTCAATTGACGGCATGTTATTAAAATAATAAGTTAATGATAAATCTTGTACTTGGGAGAGTGACTGCACATTATTCCAAAAAAAATTAAAACAGCACAGACCTAACTGAAATATTATTTTAAATGCACAGCATTTATTGACTACAAGGGATGGATTTTTAAATTATGTGGATAACGTTTTTTTCAGAACTATCTCTAAATAACGATATGTTGAAAATGTTAACAAGAACTTTTTCTTACTTAGGATTCCGATTTAACTATAACTTAACCAGTTCATAAAAATCTTAAACGTAATTCAAAATTTGGTTTTTTGGGTTTGTTGTTTTTGATAACCGTTGGATTGCACACACCTTTATATCTAACTCAAAACAATTTAAGATTTCATCAACAGTTTATGATAACTGATTAAAGTTATAATCAAAGTCATGCTAGGTGTGAATGTTCTCCTTTAAATCACCCACATTCGGTGCATTTTCTGAAAGGAGTTCAACATTAAATCTTTATAAGGATCAGTAATGGGCATAATTGATAATGTATGTAGGTATCGATAATTGGATGTTTAGAACCTTAAGGTGCAAAATAAACCTCCAGTTTTTTCAAACTAAGTCAAGCACTATTATGCAACTCAATTTTTTATGTATAAAAGTAATTACACGATTGCTGGTACTTAAAAGTACTCTTTAAATAAGTATTGATATCTAAGGCTAAGCGCGCACTAGAGACTTTTGTCGCGGCGACCATAACACTAGGTCACTCGAGAGCAATGTATCTCTATGTCGAGATTCTTGGCAATCGGCCAAGAGTCTCGTTGCCTAATGCACGCGCTCTAGCTTCTTGCAATAGCCAGGGTGATAATTTTGTCTCAGTCGCCGTGACGAAAGTCTCTCGTGCGTGCTTAGCCTAAAAGTGTAGATTGTGTTATGTATTATACGCAAGGGATTTGAGGTGTCTTGAACGTCAACTCCTTGGAGGAAGATTGGGTTAATTTTCACGGTATATGTATTGTATAGTCCAACTGCAACGAGAAAAACTATAACGTCTTACAATATTGTGTCGATTGTTATGAAAACGGGTTATTTCCCTTAATGTTTGAAGTGATGGTAATTCATAAACACTGAAAAAATGTGCCAAATCTGTGTGATTACCATATTTGAACATCTTTTTTAAAGTTTTGTCTTTTAGTCAGGTCAGACTACTTTATTACACAATTTTTTGAGTGGTCGCCAAGTCGAAAGATTTGAGTCAAGATTCATTAAGATGTAGAACTATGCAAAGCTGTCATCATTTTCACCTTCTAAACGAGACAGTGAATGTTCATCCCCTGGTGTTTGATTGGAAAGCTCTGAAAGGTGCAGATTGGTCTATAGATATGTTCCGTCCCTCCTTTCATCTTTTGAAGGATGTCCTTTTCCTTAAAATGTTTGCAATATACTCAATGCCAGGGGGGGCCCATCAGCTCTCATTTTGCGTTCAGTTTTGTGACGTCACTGGTTTAAAAGTTCTCCGCCTACCGAACTGAGTGGCCAATCAGGATTGTTAAGGAAAATCACGGAGATTTTTCTGAAGTAGAAAGGGAGAAAAGTAAAACTCAGGGAAAATATAAACAAGTAGTTTTCTTCTTCTTATGGAAATAAATGCTGAAATTAAAGCAATATTTGTTGTTGCTAGCAGACTACGCGCTGTGTTGTCATCGGTTCGATTCCGGCCTTACCCTTTCCCTGGACTGGGTGTATTTTCCCTCTCTCTCTGTCAGTAAAACAATTATGTTTGTGCCTTGACGAAGGATTATAAGCGGATCCTTGGGAACAAGCACACAAACCGGAAAATACATGTAACACCAATCCATGTTATCGCTATGGATACATAGTTTTACTGTATTTTTTCTTATTAAATTCTAGTAAAACTTATAATCTGAATCATATGATGATTATTTTGTTTCCTTTTTGTTAGGATCAAAATATTTTAGATTACATATTGTTATGGAACTAGTGTTTGAGACTTGTAATGAGATTACAAAGATACTCTTGACGGTGATTTGAGATTATGTATAGAAAATTTAAGTATGAATTCATTGAACACTTCCTATTTATTACAGATTATTGTGTAATTTAGTTTTTTTTTTCAAATAAAAAAATAAGTAAATAAATTAATTTAATTTCTTAAATTTTTGTACTAGTTTTCGGACCGTAACTATAGAAGTCTAAAAGGTAAATGTTTTAATGTTTATTCAAACTATCCAATCAGACACTTAAGGGAAACAAAATGATTTATTCCTAAAAAATCACGCAATTTTGTTGAGCAAAGGGGATAGTTATAATTTCTTTTTCCTTAATTGTCTGATATGCTAGTTTTAATTAACATTTACCTTCTAGACTTCTGGCGACGGTCCAAAATCCAAGACAAAAACTTAATTAAATTAGTTAATTTACTAATTTTTTTTTGTTTAAAAAAAATTCCCATTCCTTCAACATACTCCTTTAAAAATTTCAGATTTTTCTACCAGTAGTTTCGTCTGTAGAGAATTTTAAAGTAGGTATGTTATTTTATAACCACCCTGTATATTTTCCGGATTTTTTGCTTGATCTCAAGGATCCGCTTATTCGTAAAGAAGACACAAGCATCATTTTTATTGACAGAGAGAAAGAGAAAATACACCCAGGGCAAGGCCGGAATCGAACCGACGACAGGTACAGAGCGCAGACTGCTAGCGTATGTATCGCATCATTAAAGAGAAAACTCCTAACATAGAAAAGTCTTACAACTAAACCTGTTGAACCGAAGAATATCCCTCTCTGAAACTTAAATTCCCTAAAACATAGTGCCTCTATTTCAGTCCCACCCAAGTGAATGGGATTGGTTAATAAGACGAAAACCACTGACGTCACTGGTTTAAATCTTACACGCCCCTTGAATTTTTCGTTTCTATGAGAAGAGCCAACCTAGTATTCTAATAACCTTGACTCAATGCCATAACTAGAACTTATCGATAAAATTTTCACTTTTGGCATAGTTTGCACATAAAACTATGTGCTTGAAGCGAGCTAAATTTGCAATTCTTCCTCCAAAGAGGCGATTTGTAGCAGAAATCATAATCCAACAAACAAATCATTCAAAGTTCTCCATCAAAGTGCTCGATACGATACCTAAAAATAATCGATCTTCCCCAAAATCCACTCGATTCCCATCATCAACGAGTTCACAGGTTAGGACTCATGCTATCACAGTCAGAACCGGACTCCGCAGTGGTCGTCTTGACCACCGGCGTCGGATGCACCAGCCTGGGCTGGAAGTAAGGGTGGAATCTCAAGCCAGGGTACAGCCTGGACAGCTGGAGCCGGTACAGCGCCTGGTTGGCCATGACCGTACCCGCCAGCTGGGTATAGTTCGGGGGTGGTGGTCTGGTGGACAGGTCAGAAGGAGTCATGTGGGGGGCTGGGGGGAAGAATGTCCGAGGAAGTCCGAAATAGAGGCTGGCGAGTTGAGCTGCTGCTTGCTGAGGGTTGGAAGAGGCCATGAGAGAGTTCAAGTCCGGGATGCCGAGGGGTGGAAGGTTGGGAAGTTTCCAGGGAGAGGAGGAGTTGGCTTGGGAGGCCAGGACTAGTAGCTCGTTGCTGGAGGGGATACGACCTAGAGCTGTTGGACGAGTTGAAAGAGTTCTTTAATGTTCGCTAAGTATGATTAAGAACATCTAGAACTAAAGGATATTTCATTTAAAAAGTAAATTAATTAAATAATTTTATTGATTAAGTATGTATATAGGAAGTAAGTTGTTAGGTATTTAACATCTTGGGCAAAAAAGTCAATTAGGATGTATCAATATTGAAATTCAGACAGAATCCTTATTAAACCAATGGGATTAAATATAACAATCCAAATGAAAATTTTAATGATCATTCAATGCTAAATAGTTTATATTCCACAATATTCCCTAAACCTCTTGTATGCGATACTTTGAATTGTTCTTACAGGCTTTAATTATGAAGGGGCTTGGAGATTGATCCATCTAAACCAGTGGTTCCCAACCTTTTGTGGCCCATCGCCCCCTTTTTTAGACGTTGACTAACACCTATCGCCCCCTTTTTATTCTCTGTATGTCTAATTTTAATTTAAAGTAAAGTGTAAATAATATAAAGCAAATTTTATATCCGGGGGTCCTCCCCCAGAAAATTTTTGGAAATAAGACTCCAAAACACAGGTTTTGAACTAGTTATGGTTCACCTATTCCGAATTTTTGGACATATATTTTTAGGTAGAATTTGGATTTTAATGAAGTAATTATAAAAAAGTTATTAAGTTCCATGGAAATTTGACCCTAAGAAACAGGGTTTTAACTTTTTTAGTACATTAAGTCTGAATACAGTCTGTCAGTACAGTACTATTTTATTTCCCCCTTTGTGTACTCCTCGCCCCCCAATCACCCCCCCCACTTATTTATCACCCCCCCTGAAAACCCAAATCGCTCACCTGGGGGTGATCGCCCCCAGGTCGGAAACTACTGATCTAAACTGATCCGTCTTGGTTAGTATATATCAATTTTATAATAAGCTACATAAGTTTTGGTATATTTTGGTAGAAAGTTTCTCCTGAGAACTTTTAATTCCTATATGGAAAGCAGGAAGAAAATCCCGCGGTAAAAGTGTTTACATCTTCGAATTCTGGCAAGCATGCGCAATTCTATAGGAATTGAAAATTGAAAGACTCTCTTTTTCAACCTTTAAAAATGTGAAACTTTTATTATAATTACTCACTTTAAAAATAGCCACGTTTTACAATAAAGTGGTGGATAGAAATTGCCATCATATCATTGAGAGACGGAGACACGGAGGTACCTCCCACCTAGACTCGGAAGAATACCTCACTGTGACTCAAACCTCCCACATAGACTCAGAAGGAGTTTAGCTGGGAGGTGGTTACTATGGTGGCAATTTCTTTCCACCTCTTTATTGCGTAGCGTGACATATTTTTTAAAAGTGCTCTGTATTTTACAACTTCCCTATTAAAACCAGTGCTTGTAATTAATTATACTGACCTGCTGCGTTGGCCAAGGCCTGTTGCTCCAACGTCATCTCTCCTGCCACCAGAGACCTAAACGGGGAATGACGAAATGCATGTTCTCTCAGTAAGGATTCGACAGATTCTCTAAAACGAACGAACACCATTCACAAACACACAGACACAAAAGGAGTTTTGAAAGGGGTCATACAGGATTGTTAATGTGAAAAACCTTGAATAATTTAAGTGAAAAACCTTGCATGATTTTAAAGTTGCTCGTAGCATTGCTTAAAGTTTGCGATTACATGCGTATAAGACTAGGCCTGCACCAGGGTTGTAACCAAGGGGGGAGGGTTAAGCGCTCAAAATCCCTAAATTCCAACATCAATTTTTATATTGTTTTTCCATTGAAAGTTCTGCATTTTACAAGTAACGATTATCTTCGGGTGTAACCCAAATGGAGTTAAAATTTTTGGGTCATCACTTTAAATAATAACAAAATCAACTTTTGAGGATCAAATTTGAAACAAAGTTCTGGTGTAGAATTCCCAATTCCCCCTCGAAATTTTGACGCCTATTATATATAGTTTTTCCGTTGAAAATTCTGCATCTCACAAGAAGCGGCCCTTTTTGGGTGTTCTCAAAGTGCTTAAAAAATAGATAAAATAAGGTAAATGTGGGTATAGTGGACACTGTACCAATAGTGGCCACATAGCTGATTAATTTTAAATAAAACGAGTTAGAGGCATCGAACAGCGTCAAAATTCATAGGCATAGTAGATTGTGCAATCAGGTAAGCTGATAAATTACCACCGATACCACAGATCAGCATGGGAAGGATATTTAAATATTTGAAAATAACAACATCGGCCGAGTGACTGAAATTTGATTTTGCTTATTGAATCGCGTAAGGAAACGGGTAAGTCGGAACTGATTTTTTCGTATTTATTACCGCTTGATTGACTTTTAAATTTATATCAAGATAAATAAGAGTGTATAAAATAATACTGAATCAAATTTATTTGAAAATGCTGACTTTAGGAGGATTTATGGGGGTGTCCACTTTACCAACACATAATCTTAGATTTTCCAATAGTGGCCACCGCAATGGCGTCTAATAGAAACATAAATAATACTTAATTTGAATCCGTTTTTCTTCATAAACTGTTGACTGTGCTTTAAAATGAGTGTTAAATAAATTTGGTTTCATTCTGGCTTCGGGAACCAATGTTTTTAAAACATTGAATTACATGCTAAATTCCTCTCAAATCAGCTACAGCGTAGACTTTGGGCCGAAAACTATCAATTTTTTTTAAATAAAGCTAATTTGATTGAATCTAAAATAGATTTTGTTGGGAAAGAAGATTTAATTAGAACTAGATGACTATACCAAGAAAAACCCCTCAATTTCATGCATAAACCCCTCATATAGGCAGAAAAAGACAGGTGTCCACTATTGATGCAAGAGGTGTCCACCATAGAAGCAACAGCTTCATCTATGTGGCCACTATAGATGCAATTTGGAGTACTTTTAAAAAATTAATTAAAAATACTTTTCCCAATCTAATTAAAGTTTTTAATAGTAAAATTGAAAGAAGAAGATCCAATTAACCTAAAAATAGGATAATAACCGTTTCGAAGCAAATTGATTGGTATTTATTAAGAATTTAAGCAAAAATTTTCCTTAAAGTGTCCACTATACCCACATTTACCTTACTACTTTTTATGGTAAAATTTCAAAAAACTTTCTAAAGAAAGTACCCCCTCCTCCTTTGAAATTTTTACGTCTTTTTATAACTTTTTTCCTTGAAAATTCTGTGGTTTACGAAAAGCTGTTCTCACCCCCCTTCATAGGGTCTCAAAATAAACTAAAACACTATTTTGAAAATTTTCAAAATTTTACTGGGGGTGACCCCAGACTCCATTTTTCGTTATTTAGAGCTTGCGTTGCATGCAAAATTTTGATAGTACGTAATTCAAATATAAGAAGATATAACTTCCCCGAAAATATTAAGTTTTATTGTGAATTCATTCAACAATTAACTTTGTGTTAAACATAATTTTTTCAACGGAGGGATTTTTAAAAAAGATTTCTCAGTCTTATGACCCCCTTAACCAGAGGAATCTGAAGTCCGTTACCTTTCCAGGTCTGTCAGTCGGGAGGAATCCCGGAAACCTTTTGCAAAAGGATTGCTGTCTATTTTCAGCTTGGTTATCTGAAAAAAAAATAGGAAAATTTAGGATGAAACATACAAGTAGAAAGGAATACCACTCTGTCTAAAAAATCATACCACTTTCAGTTATTTCTTAAAACAGCTTGTTGTTACAGTAAGGCATCTATTACCCAAAACAATCGGGTTCTGAGGGTGTTTAGATAGATGTAATTTAACCCCAAAAATAATACTAGGGACAAAGGGAACTATTGATACTTGTAGTAATTAGTAGAATAGCCCAAAGCTTAGGAGTACTATGATGATCATGTTCATGCTCCAGGCCCATGGGAAGCCATTAGGTGATTAACGTTACACGATATTCACAGTATTAAGTTACTAAGTACGTCTGGTTCTCTGTTTATCAAATGAATTTTTACTAAAATTCATTTGGCAAGATGAAAATCAGGCAAGAACTTTGATATTTAATTCATCAGAAACTATTTTTGGTATACTGTAAATAAATTTGGTCTTAAAATGTAGCATAGATAAATTAATCAATTATGAAGCAAGTAAATGAAAAATATTTCCGTTTGGGTGGTGTTTTACAATTTACAAGGAAAAGCAGATTCAATCATCTGCGATTCCTTCAATTCAATTTTAATTGGCTGTCATTCATTACACTCTATTCCTCTTATTATTGGAAAATATTTCCATCCCTTACCACTGAATAGGTAACCATAGAAACTATTAACGTCAAAGTGACGAAGAAGGCTTTTGCTCTGCGAAGAGCATAGCTATAGTTACACTTTTACCGAGGAGGAAAGCACTATTTTGAGCCGCCTATTCTAATTGAAAAATAATAACCATTTCAGACCTAACCGTCTCAAATTTTCCATAGGATTCAATAGTTACCTCAGGTGGTTAAGGACTGAAAAGGTTCGCAACCGCTTTGCAGAAGTTGACCGACAGAATATCAATTTCTCAGTGGTACTTAAAAATAAAAAAAATTATAAGTACTACGTCTTTCCGGTTGAATTACCCACATAGCCAGCTCTCGGACTATACTACAAAACCACATTACCACTATTCAAAACACTCATTTTCAACTTTTAATCGCTCCACCCCCATTAACCACCCAAAGAATAACGACTTCCATTTCTTTTTAACAACCCTCGGCGTTACATCTTCAGCATCAGCTCGTATCTACAAATCACCGCTGATTTAAAGGTATTGCTCCGAGAGGTGGATAAACACAACAAATCAGCAGCGCTAATTTGAAGAGCTTCCGCACGTGGCTTTTAATTTTTCAGCCGGGGCTAATTTTATTTTTAACACCCCCCCCCTCCTTCTTCTGACGATAGCCAGGGTTTTGTTGTTGAAGGAGCAGAAATTGAATTAACGAAAAATCACCCCCTTTGATCTCCCCTGTTGATCTTCTTTGAGGCTATGGATTTACATGCAGGGATTCGAGCGAAGCGATCGAGATGAAATTTGGGAAAAAATTTCCTATCACTTTCCTCATCAATTTACACTCGTGAATAAAATTAATGTTAATGTGATTTTTATTTGAATAATGACGCAAATTTTAGTTTTTTAGGGTTCCCGGACATAAGTAGGGATCTAAAAAATCGTTCGATTCGATTCCGGAATCGATTCCTGAGGTTCAATTCTTTCGATTCTTGGATTCGATCCCAACCTGAAATCGATTCCTTAGAGCCAGTATCGAAAATGTAGAATCGAACTTATCTATTTTAATCACAAATCAAAGATAATTCGTAATTTTTATTAATTTAATTAATAACCAGCAAAATATTAATTAATAATCAAAATACTAAATAATTATAGTGAACAAAATTGTTAGTAATTATCAGTATTAATCCGAAAACAAAGTACGATTCCTACGATTAGCTTCCTGCTGTATAATACTAATTAATTATCGAAATACTAATAACTAAAACATTTCAAAAATTATAATTAATTTTTTGGGCATTTTTATTTTATTTGGCCCGAAACTGCCTGAATTGAAAACAAAAATTTTTCCAATGTTATTTCTGGTAGTGTTAGAGGGTTAAAGCGTTAAAGCCATTTATGCACTTAAAATCGTTCATGGAGTTATGGAGGAATAGCACATACCTTACAATTGACGTATGGAGTATCTTGCTAAGTAACTATCACATGAATGTTTCCGATTCCGTTCTGAATGTGTATGGAACTCCAACTTAAAACGACAGTCTCAAAACTGAGTAAAAACTACTCAAACTAGCTCCGAATCAAATTTATTTACTCAAATTTGAACACATGAACATACTTATTTCTGAAAATGTGCATACTCAAAAATGAAACATCTTGAGCTTGGTTCATGAGAATGCTATGCACTGACACAAAAATATGCTCATGATGTTTCATTTTTGAGTATGCACATTTTCAGAAATAAGTATGTTCATGTGTTTAAATTTGAGTAAATTTGATTCGGAGCCAGTTTGAGTAATTTTTACTCACTTTTGAGACTCTTTTTAAGAGTGTGGAGGTCCTCTGTACTCCCCTTATACTCTATTCATTTAGAATTGGCGCTTGAGAAATAGTGCTTTCCCCCACGCTAGAAGCGTAACCATAGTTACTATCTTCGAGCAGCCAATAGTAAGCCTTCTTCGTCACTTTGACGAAGATAATTGCTATGGTTACCGATCGGTGGTGGGGGAAGGAAATATTTTCAAGCGCCACCAGTTCAAAATGAACAGACTATAGCTATTGATAGACTTATTTGATCCCGGGGCACACAAATTATTTCCACTCTTTATAGATACTAATATGGTATGAATTTTATTGATAACTAAGACTTGTGCCATTATTCCCCATTAAAATAAAATTATCCTAAGTTTTTGAACACGAGTGTAGAAGCCTTGCCATTGGTCGTAGTGCTATGACGTAATAATTGCGTCACTCATCTGTAAGGAATTTATTACTAACTTTCAAACGGTCGCGTAGCTCGAATCAGTGCATGTTAATCCGCTCTAAGGGGAACAGGAACTGAGGGGTATTTTTAATTAATTACTACCAGCCTCGTAAAAGCGTGGGGTGAAACTTTTTATCAACACGGCTTCGTTATCTGGGTATCCTAGGTGAGGCTTGTCTGTAACCCAATAATAACGGAATTGTTCCGTTGTGCTGTAAAAGTTGAACGGAATTTATTGGTTTGAGATAAGAGTTGTGGAGAGAACTTATCTGGAGTGTTTTCCCACCTGTTCAGAATCAGGGATGTGTTTGGTGAGGTTGAATTTTGTGTTGTGGAAATAATTTTTCTGGGGGAGAGATAGGTAAAGGGGTTTGGGTGATGGGTTTCTCAGTTTTTAGAACTAAAATAAAACTTTGCCTCCAAAGGATTTTAATGTGTTATTTTAGTTTTACACTATGGTTTGACGTTGTAAAAGTCATTTGATATTTATGATTCCTGTGTTACTTGAAAGTATTTAGGAAATTTCTTTTTTAAAAAAAGAGCTATCGGTATAATCTCAAGAAAAACTTAATTCCTTCGGTAAAATTAAGAATGAGATAGTTGAATTTTGGTGATACACACAGTAGTATGACTAGGCTTTGATATTGGTGAATGATGTTTTCTTTACTTAAAACACATAAAAAATGTGTTATAACATAAACATATAAATTACTTTTATACTGCTACATCCAAGCTTTATTCTGTCATTTTTCTGTTTGGAGTTAAAAATTTCTTATGTTAAAAGACGTTCGAGTAAATTTGCTTTTTGTATCATAATCAATGTTAAAACTGGAATTATTTGACTTACAGAAAAGTTTTTGAAATTTAAGAAATTACTCCAACCAGTGGCGGATCCAGGGGGGTGGCACTCTGGAAAGTGCCCCCCTTGGACCTAAACAATCACTCATAAGTACGAAAAAAGTCCCAAAAAGTACTCAAAATGAGTTAAAACCCTACTTTTACAGGTGAAATTTCCAAAATGTTGACATTTTTCTCAAAAGATAAAGGTGATGTCTGAAAAAGTGCCCCCCTTGGATCTGTGCTGGATCCGCGTCTGACTCCAACACCTTTGAATCTTAAAATCACAACTGAAGGATAATCATAATCAATCGATTAAATTAGATCTACCTTTGGGTTTCTTTTTACTCATTGTTGGTTTATAAATACAAGGCACTGTAAATTTTATTTATTTTATAATTTTATTTATAATTTTTTTTTGCTCTAGGAAAAATCTACGAAAAATAAATGTAATTTAGTGGCTTGTAATATAAACCGCGGGTTGGCCATTACTGTGTACTAGTGTAGTGTAACATATAATTTGATGGTAGACTCACACCATTCTCCTCACAAACTTCCCAAAACCAAGACAAGGAGCCCCTTCCCGATAGATAATCATCAGTAGGGCAAAGGAAAGGCGGGGGAATCCCAAGTACCACGTCATCGCTAATTAGGGGAGTTATTAATGGGAAGCGAAGAAGAGAATGAGTTACGCCCCCTTCACAGGAGCCAATTAATTGGCTCTCTCACCTCCGCGTTCTTTCCGCGAGCGATTGCAGATCGCTATCGCTTCAGACGGCGGTCGATATGGAGTGGGCCAATTAAAGGAGGAATGGAGGTGCGTTAATCTGAGTCATGTTGATTGTAGTGGTGAGTGACTCTTTTTTGTGTGAGGTACTCTTTTGACCTAATGAGTTGCGACAGTTTACCAACTCAGTTTATTTGCAGACAATCGATTGCAATGAAAAAAATTTAAAAAGAAAAGTCGGGTAGAATTTGATTGTAGTGATGAGTGACTTTTTTGAGTGAGGTACTCTTTTGACCTAATGAGTTGTGACATTGTTTTGACTCAATTTCTTAGCAGACAATCTATTGCAATAAAAAAAACTTTAACGGGGTTAATTTGTGCATGGTATACTGTAATTTTCAGGTTGTCTTCTTAAAAATGGATAACTGGGCCCTGCAGACTTCAAATTGATTATGGTTATCCATAAAAGCTTACAATTGAGGCCCCTAGTTTCAAAACCAGACATATGCATTTTGACACAGCTTCGGTAAGAGTTGACGCGGTCGCCAAATGGAATATTACGGTATCATGCTATATCACGGCTGGTCGCCCGTTCCGGCCGCCATGTTTTACACCGACTCAAATGATAACACTTAAGTGCGTTACGAAATATAATTGTGTTCTTATTTTTAAATTAAACAGTTACCGGGGATTGAAATATGTATCTCCCGCATGCAGAGCGTGCACCATACCGCAGATCCAGCGGGATATACTGAAATCGTAAAAACTTGTTATAACATCCTTTTACTTGGGTTAATCTTTATTTGAGTCGTGGTAAAACATGGCGGCCGGAAAGGAGACCGGCCGTGATATAGCGGCAACTAGTCTTCCATTTGGCAACCAATAAGGAAGTTGCATGTGTCAGATTTTCAAAAACAAACAAGTGTTCCCTATGGTTTTTTGTATGGTAAAATGAAATATCTAGTCAGTTTTTCAAAAAAATGTACAGGTAATTAAATATTTTAATTTAAAAGTCAAGAAAAAAACACGTGACTGAAAACGTTTACTGTTTAAACTATAAGATGACGTCAACAATGATACCATCAACTCCATTGCTTTACAACAATGTTAATATAAGATGACGTCACATCCAAACTCTTGGCGTTTTCGCGCGCTTTTAAAAAGGGGATTTTTGTTAATTTTTTTGGCAATCAAAAAATTTCTCGATCGGCCTCAAATTTTGGGTAGTTGCTTATTTTTGCAAGAGGAATCGATTAAAAAAATAAAAAAAAATCATGCAACTTCCTCATTCGCGGTCATCAAATGGTCGATTCTTTTATCAAAGCTGTGTCAAAATGCATATGTCCGGTTTTGAAACTAGGGGCCTCAATTATTGAACTATGAAGGTTTCATTTTTGATTTTATTTATTTTTTTTATGGAAAGCAGATAATTCGGATCTTTTATATTTTCTTCCCAAGTTGAATTTCATTTAATAACCCTTTCAATTCATAGTCGCCCGATATCATCATTGAATCCTATTGAAAATTTGGGGCAGCTAGAACTGGAAGGGAATGGAAATTATCCAAAATAAAAAGGGAAATATTTAATGCCTTCTATATTCCTCGAATTTTCTTTTAATATCGAGTGATCCAATTGGCGGTGAAAGGAGGCTACATTAATATTTGGCGAGTCTTGTAGATATTATGTTAACTCTAGTGGCGAGCGTGACTTTTTTAAAGTGAAGAACTCTTTTCTCGTAATGAGTTGTATCACTGTACCGACTCAGTTTGTTTCCAAGAATTAAATTGCATTATCTGTATTTTTTATTTAGATACAGAAGCTGCAAGGAAAGAGTCAAACTTAAATAAAATCATCCTGTTGAATCTGACTTTCAAACGTATCTTACCAACTGGTTCTGGTATGCTGTGACGGCTGTGAAAACTGTTTCTGGAAAAACGTAAGTCCGAAACCTTTCTTGTTCCAAATCTGAAATACTAGCGAGGCTTTCAGGCCTCAGTAGCACCAAATGGATGCGGGGTTGATACTTGTGCATAGAATTCAACACAATCTAGAAGAGAAGAAATGAGTAAATAGCTGAATGATTTTCACTCGAAGTTTGCTTTTATAGATACCAAAATTGTGGTACTGATTGAAATAGCTATAAGAGTGTCCCTGCTGAAGTTTGTCCAATCACCTTTCAAATCTGATAATGAATTGACTATTAGTTTAGGAAGATAGTTGACATACCGTTAGTTTAACTTATAAAGGGGGAATTAACAAACAAAATTATACGGAATACTTCAATTATACTCTATTCATTTGAACTGGCGCCTGAAAAATAGTGATTTTCCCTTTGCCAAAAGCGTAACCATAGCAACGCTCTTCGCGCAGCCTCAGAGACTGATTCGTTGGTTGTATTTTTCTACTGCAGTTGAGGCTGGCTAGAAAATTTAAGGCGCGTCTTTTGGAGATGTTTATATTTTACCTGTTTACGGAAGTCAGGTAGGAAAAAAGTAGTGAGCCTTCTTTGTTGCTTTGACGTTGATAGTTGCCATGGTTACTGATTCGGTGGTGGGGGAAGGAAATATTTTCTGGCGCCTATTCAAAATGAATAGAGTATAGTATGGCGAAATGTCTTTTTCTTGTACTCCACACAAAGAGACAGATTCTTTGTGTGGAGTACATGAAAAATACCCAGCGAACTATATACACTGCTCACAACAATTAAAGGATATTGGTGGTTTTGGTTCATATTGGCAAGCAAATAAAAAATTTGCAGTGGTTCAAGCATTTTTCATAAACTTTGGGCCATTTCAAAGCTAAATCCATGCAGTTATCAAAATAAAAATTTTATTTTTACTTTTTTTTATCAAAATTGGAAAATGCACATTTTGCAATGTTAATGCACGTTAAGCAAAAAAACTGAAAAATCTATCAATACTTAATTGAAACCCCATTTCGCTTGGGGTATGCTTTCTCCTGACTTAAAACAACGTTGTGGGACTGTTTGCCACCAGGTTTGTTTGTTTATTTTTGAGGGGCTGGGGTGTTTTCTCCATTTTCCCCTTTTAGAGCATTTTTCAGCACCTGAGCTGTTTGGGAGATATTGGATGGTCAGAAATTGGTTTCTCAAGCATGTCCTAGACTTGTTCTATTGGATTCATGTCGAGAGAACGTGCTGGTCGATCCCTTTCTAGCGATTTCTTCATCCTGAAGAAAATCATTAACTAAGGTAGCACAATGTTCTGCAATTACCATCCCTGAAAGTTAAATTATCACCGATTTCTCCTGCATGAGGGGCAACCAGATGTGTAAGGATATTGACCTTATTATCCTGAACCACCAGAAACGGCCCCTTTACCGGTGGGGGGTCTTTATTCCATAGATAGAGATGGTGCTCTATTTCATCACTCCGTATCTTCAAATCTGACTTTTTCGTGTACAAAAAAGGAGTTATTTTGTGTTCCTTGTACCCACCAGACAAAAATCAGAAGTTATCAGAATGAACTGAGGGTCAGATTTGAAGATGTGGAGTGATGAAATAGAGCACCATCTCTATCTATGGAATAAAGACCCCCCACCGGTAAAGGGGCCGTTTCTGGTGGTTCAGGATAATAAGGTCAATATCCTTACACATCTGGTTGCCCCTCATGCAGGAGAAATCGGTGATAATTTAACTTTCAGGGATGGTAATTGCAGAAAACATTGTGCTACCTTAGTTAATGATTTTCTTCAGGATGGAGAAATCGCTAGAAAGGGATCGACCAGCACGTTCTTTCGACATGAATCCAATAGAACAAGTCTAGGACATGCTTGAGAAACCAATTTCTGACCATCCAATATCTCCCAAACAGCTCAGGTGCTGAAAAATGCTCTAAAAGGGGAAAATGGAGAAAACACCCCAGCCCCTCAAAAATAAACAAACAAACCTGGTGGCAAACAGTCCCACAACGTTGTTTTAAGTCAGGAGAAAGCATACCCCAAGCGAAATGGGGTTTCAATTAAGTATTGATAGATTTTTCAGTTTTTTTGCTTAACGTGCATTAACATTGCAAAATGTGCATTTTCCAATTTTGATAAAAAAAGTAAAAATAAAATTTTTATTTTGATAACTGCATGGATTTAGCTTTGAAATGGCCCAAAGTTTATGAAAAATGCTTGAACCACTGCAAATTTTTTATTTGCTTGTCAATATGTACCAAAACCACCAATATCCTTTAATTGTTGTGAGCAGTGTATTTCTAAGATTGATAAGTCTTACAAAAATAGCGTCTCTCATCCGATAAAAACTTATTTATTTCCTTTAATGCCTTTAATTTCCACTTTTCACTTTCAACCTTCTTTTTTCGGGGAGTTTAACCACAGAGAAAAATCCTAACAGAGGGTCCAAAACGATATTTTCAAAAGTTGGATGGATGTGAGGGCGCCACGATGAACTGTACATGATTGACAGAAGGATCAGCATTACATTTTGGTGACCGAACCTGTGATTGGCTGTTACTCAATATGCTATTTTCGAAGGAGAAGGAAAAAGTTTTTCTCGCCCAATCAGGCTATTTTTTCCCGCCTTCCGTGACGTAGATGCGATCACAGCGCCAAAAAAGCCCCACATCCATCCAACTTTTCGATTTCCATTAGCGCCTATGGCCATGGACTCTCTGTTCTAGTACTCTGTGAGTTTAACCTTCACCAAATATACACGTCATACATTTTTCTGTTGCAATTTTTTTCCAAAAATTACGGGTCGTAGACGTATAGTTCTTACACCATGTTTTATGAACTCCCCACAAAGAATCCTGGCTGTGCGGAATTCGGGCAGACACGCTGAAACACCCTTAGAGGAACTTAGGTTTTGACTGTATTACAAACATACCGTGATAAAACATTAGACAAAATTTAAAGAAGAGCTGTATATTATACTGACTTGACCCTGCTTGTCCATCTCGTTGTTGGTGAGCTTGACCTTCTCGAAGGAGACCACCTGTTTGCGCAGCTGGTCCCCGGAGAAGGGGGAGTCTGGGTGAGCGTAAAGGCGAGCGGGGGAAGGAGGGTCGGCCTTCCCGGCCACCAGCCACGACGAGCGATGGTAGGCGTACCGGTACCTCTTCTGGTCCACCGGCACGATGTCCATCAGCACCGCGTATTTGGCACCAGGAGAGGTGCACAATTCCATGCCAGAGAAGGAGATGCGGAGGGTTGGAAACATGCGCCTGAAAGTGGAGGGAGTGGTTAAAAGTGATACACACTGAATTGTGTATCGAGGATAATCAAGCACTCTGATCGGCTTAAAACATGTTTCCCGGGCCGTGGGGAGCCTAGTGATTAAGGCATCGGCTCTGGTATCGGAGGGTCCCGGGTTCGATTCCCGACACCACTGAAGACCCATCGAGTAAATGCGGAGTACGTGCTCGTTAAATCTGTGGGTCTGAAAGTCCTGTGGTCGGTCACAGCAGTTTACCATGGGTTCAGGTCTTCTGGAGAATATTTCCCTCCCCTTCAGAGACATGGCAAAATTGTGGAGGTGGCGATAGATGGTGGCAGCATCTATCATCCATATAAAAAAGAGACGAAGCGGCTTATCTTAGAGTAAGCAAATGTCTCCTAAACTTTCCAACTAAGAACACGTTTCCCTTTTCAATTACCAATTAGATGTTTGCGTTCCAAGTTAACCTTAGGTTAAGTTAGTGGTGAATACGGCCGTAGGTATATCTAGGATACACGGCTTTATTACTTGTAGATGTAGACTACAATCAAGCAATGTACCACAAATAAGAACTGATGTAATAGGTCAAGATGTGACGACATAACACTAGAATGCCATGTATTAAGATACACAAGTTACAGTGTGATGTAATAAGTATTTAGTTGTATATCTTGCTATGGTAACCAAATTTTCCGACGATTTCATTGGCTGCTGCGACACGGATTTTGATTTTTATCACGATTTATTATTTAGATATGGTTTCTAATTTAAAATTCAACTTCCCCAAATTATCAACTAAGAAAACTTCCAAAACTCATTGACTCACACTTTACATCTTTTTTAAACTCACTAACAAATTCACCAACCGAAGCATTTCCCCTCTAAAAACCAACACCGAAACTCCCTAAGCCACTCCAATTTGATTGCCCTCGTTCTAGTAGTAGAATTCTCGGTTCAGCGTTGGAAGAAATGAGCCTTGGGCGCTCTTATCTCTCGCCCGGAGCGCGGAAAATATCTTTTGAATATCATCTCTCGCGGCGCCCGCGGCGAAAATCGTGTGATACTTTTCGGCCAGATCGTGGAGTTCTGGAGCGATATGAAATAATAACGGCTCTTGCATGAGGAGTGGGTAAGAGTGGTTTGAGTCGTGCCGGGGTTATGGGTTTTGAAGTCCTTTTATAGCTGTGATTATACAAAGTTCGTAAAATGTATTTTGTTTGTTTCTTCTCTTTCAAAGCGCATATATTTATATTGAATTTAATAAATTGTACGAGGTTTTGTATAAATAAGGATGCAGCAAATGCCATAGAAAAATGCAGGGGTGAAAAAATCCTTTAATGTTGTTGAATACCAAGAAACCAAAGAGTTATCGAATCGTCAGTTTGAAAAAGGGGAGTCCAAAAACCAAGTTTTGAGAAAATTGAAATGAAAATTGTATAAGTAATGGGATTTTCGTTGTGTAACAACCAAAGTTTTACTGATAATTTCGGGTCTGATTTAAAAGACAGAGTAATCATCGAAAAAATATAAGTTCATCAAAAAATATTTTACAGTTAAAAAAAGTTGATGGACTTGTTCCCTTTTTAAACCTTATTTTTCAACCTCATACTTATTCAAACATATTATTATTATGAAACTTCGACTAAAGAAAAATCTTAAAAACCACTTAAATTCTAATTTAATTTATATTTTTTCTTAGTTCACAGCACAAAAGTGAGAAATCGAAAGACTAAGACAAATAACTTTTGGAATTCAAATTAATTTTTGGGCTTATTCCCTTTCTCAAACTGACAATAAATATTATAATTAGTATTCATAAAAGTGATAAATATAAATAAGGAAGTTGCATGTGTCAGATTTTCAAAAACAAACAAGTGTTCCGTATGGTTTTTTGTATGGTAAAATGAAATATCTCGTCAGTTTTTCAAAAAAATGTACAGGTAATTAAATATTTTAATTTAAAAGTCGAGAAAGAAACACGTGACTGAAAACGTTTATTGTTTAAACTATAAGATGACGTCAACAATAATACCATCAACTCCATTGCTTTACAACAATGTTTAGTATAAGATGACGTCACATCCAAACTCTTGGCGTTTTCGCGCGCTTTTAAAAAGGGGATTTTTGTAAATTTTTTTGGCAATCAAAAAATTTCTCGATCGGCCTCAAATTTTGGGTAGTTGCTTATTTTTGCTAGAGGAATCTCTCTATATTAAAAAAAAGTTACTGTCACCGCTGCCGCCGCTGCCGCCGCTGTTTCAGAAAATTTAATTTTCCAACTCTTTGAACTCTCATATCGCAAAAACTACTTGATAGAAATTTATGAAATTTGAATTGTTTGTAGAGGAATATTTGGGGCACATTCTCGAACAAAAAGCTAACTGATGTGATAATTAGTACTGGGGTATTTTTAAGGTCAAAGTTGACATTTTTCTTTTTTAGCCGCGTAATCCAGTTCAGCGAAATCTATTAGTAGCAGAACTCTGATTTTTTGCAGCCTAATACTCTAAAGTATGAAGATGTGCACTACGTCGCCCTTTTTTCGAATTTCGAATTTGGTTTAGAGTAATTAATTTTTTAATTTTTGAAATTTTTGACACTTTTTTGGTTTTTTCAATCTAAAATGAAAACTAATCACGGTATCAATATGATTTTTTAAACACTTCTATTCTTATTTTTTAGAAAGAGACTGGCGTTTAGTTCTTTAAAAAATTCTAATTAGTTTTGGAATTATTAAGCATCAAAGTTTCATTTTTTTCATAGCTTTAGTAGGCCTTTATCAGACGTGTTTAATGTTTTTAAATTTTATATTTGCCTGTTCACTAGATTGTCGCGAGCACGGATATTTAAACTTGAAAGTTTTGAGGTGCAGATTTTTGCTCAAAGTTTGCTAGCGATATAGTATAGACTTGGTTAATAATCTTTTAAAGATACTCCGATATTTTTTGTAACTACTAGAGAAATAAATAATTAAGCTTTTTTGAGTGCTATTTGTGCCGATGAAAGGAAGAGGATTTTCGGGAAGTTTGTTTTACTCTGCTAAAGATCGATTGCAGATGTTACAGATCGCTAAACGATCTGTAAAGAGCTGAATAGCAGTTACGGGGGTTGGTGAGCGTAAGCGAGAAGGGGGCGGTAGCCCCCTATCCATTAAATTATTGATAATTTAAAGAGGAATATCTCTGTAAGAGTTTTCTTTTGATATTTACGCGGTAATGATCCGTATTAAATTATTGAAAAGTTTGAGAGATAAAAAGTTTCGATATTAAATGATCATTAACTATACTCTGTTGATTTAGAATCAGCGCCTGAGACGTAATGTATTAAAAGCAGTTATTATTCTAATTATCACCGAAAAAATTGTCTTCTGCAATGACAAGACAGCCTAAGCAGAAGTAGTTAAAATACTGTAGAAACAATCGGTCACTGAAGTTGTCTGATAAGCGTTATTAAGTATTATTGAGCGTTTTTGATCCTGTTTCAGGCGCCTATTCTTAATGAACAGATTATAAGCAGACAAGTTCCAGGTTGTACTGGATCGTTGAAGTGAAACAAGCGAGCTCTGCTCGCTAAGATCGCGAAGCGATCTTCAAAGAACTGCGAAGCAGTTCCGGGGGTTGGTGAGCGATAGCGAGCAGGGGGCAGAGCCCCCTAGTCGATTAAAAAAATAAAAAAAAATCATGCAACTTCCTCATTGTTACTTGAAAGTACTAAAAATAATATTCAAAACAATTTCTAACCTATAAAGTATTAGATACCAAGAACCTTCAGTTATGATGCCCGATACACACAAGTGTTTTTTTAGTTTGATTTCTTTAAAATTGGTTTTAAAAAATTCAATGTAGTTAAGTTACCGTCAAAACCTTACCGATTCAATGAAATATTATTTTATTTATTCAATTTTAAAATATGGAACAGTTATATTTATAAAATATATTTTCCGTTCATATAAGCTTTACTTTTAATCGTGTAAAAGCTATAGATGTTAAAAGAATATGTTTATTTGAAGAACTATTCTACCGCATTTAATTGGTATAAAGTGAAATTATATATATGTTATTCCCCGTGCTTTAAAAACTCCATTTAAAGGTATATTGTTTTCTCACTGATCACACAAATTTAAATATTAGAATCGTATAATGAAAAATATTTTTTTAAACGAAACGGGGATTTTAGCGCAAAAAAAAGAAAATAATAAAACACCGATTTTAGTCATTTACGAATAAAATAAGATAAAATAGATGGATGGTCTTCTCAGAAGCTTGTTATTGTGATCCAATAGTTACTTAAACATTTTGTTGAATGACATTAAAAGTGTTGAAATAACGAATTTACAAGTGTGATTCACTCAAACTCGTTTTTTCACTCTTCCCTTCCTTGGGATGGTGCTTAGGAGTGAAGCCCAAGCGCAGGCGTTTTGCCTGTAAAACCCGTTCTGTTGCAAGTGTTCATTTGTGGCAGTAAAGCCCTACTCCTGCGTAGGTTTCAAGGCTGCGTGTATTTTTTTTCGGGATGTTCGTTTTAATGCTTAATTCTTTGCTTATGGGGCAAAAAGCAGTTTTTTGAAGTCATATCTGAAAGTCTAAAACTTCTTTTGATAGTTTCAAGCTTCCGATCCTTGATGAGGTTTCACGACTTGTTGCATAAGTTCTATTGGGCAGTATATTTCAGAAAATTAAAAAAATATTTATCAATTTCGGAAATGAATTTTTTTATATTTTTTATTTGAAATAACAACCTTATCAAAAGGAATTAATAAATTAAGGTAATTAAGTTTTAATTTGAAATATATCCCAAAAATTTTTAAAATAAAAATATTTCTCTAAAAATTATTATATTATGATTTTATATTTTAATAAAAAGAGAAAAGTGATCAGAATATTTAAACTATATAAAAAGCATTTGAAAACACTGAATCTTAAGAATTATGTCTAGGATAGACGGTATAGATTTATCTTGATTATTTTAGTCCTTCCAAAACCTCTTTCGCATTTAAATTTTAGGTTTTTTTTGTTAATTATTAGTTTAATAAGTTCATTAGAAACCTCAAAAAATCTTACACAAACTCTTATTATACTCTATTCATTTAGAATTGGCGCTTGATAAATAGTGCTTACCCCCACGCTAGAGGCATAACCATAGTTACGCTCTTCGAGCAGCCAATGGTAAGCCTTCTTCCTCACTTTGACGTGGATAGTTGCTATGGTTACCGATCGGTGGTGGGGGAAGGAAATATTTTCAAGCGCCAGTTCAAAATGAACAGAGTATAATAGAAGTACATAACTATAAAAAGTTTGCTAAAGGGTTTCATTTCAAAAATAAAGATAGGAGTGAGAATCAAATGAACTTTATACTACAAAATATTGATTGACAACCAACTTGCTAGGGTTCACTAATAAAACAGTTGATTGTTTTATTCGATAGAAGTGTGTAAATATGTAATAAATTATAACTCTAAAATATATTGAAGAATCTTGCATACAATTTATTTATTTATATTTAATATGAAATCGCTTATTTTTATCAATCGGATAATGTTATCAGTTTAATCTCGGACAATTGCGATCACATTAAGCGGAGTCGACTGTATTTTATTGAAGAAACAAACTTACACTCTTAAAACGATTGTATCAAAATTGAGTAAAAAGTATTCAAAAAGGCTCCGATCCAATAATAAGTACTCAAATTGGAATACATGAATATACTCGTCCTGAAATGGGCACACTCAAAAATGAAACATCGTGAGCTCATTTTTGAGTTCAAGCTCAAGATGTTTCATTTTTGAGCATGCACATTTTCAGAAATGAGTATATTCGTGTATTCAAATTTGAGAACTTATTGGATCGGAGCCTTTTTGAGTACTTTTTACTCAATTTTGGTACAATCGTTTTAAGAGTGTATATGGCGAAAAAGGAACTATTTATAACTCTTGAGCGTATAATTAATTGCAGTTTGTAAGATCTAATGACATTTTCATTGACACTTTAATACCTATCCATATATCTTTTTTTCCAATCACTTCAAAGGCAAGAAGATCAAGCCTAAAAAATAAACCCCCAAAACTCAAACTAAGGAGGGAGGGAGAGAGATATTGAAACCCTCACATTAACATAATCCAAATTCCATAACCCCACTTAAGACCCCCCAAACAACCCTCAAGGCAATCTCACCGAAATCACTTCACAAGAAGAACAAAAAACCCTCCAGAGACTTACACCACTCGATCCCAACCCACAAAAAAACACCTCTAAACCCTCCCAGAGAGGTGGGCTCCCGTTAAAAGTGTTCCGGCGATACCATAATTTCTCACCCCGTCGTGGCAACACCTGCGGAGCATCACTGCAACCCCCTCAAAAAGAACACCACCCCCTTTAACACCGGCGGGCCCGACCATGCGTGCAACATTACCCCGGATGATTTTACATATAAAGAAGAAGAAACCTGGGGTGGAGTTGCCCTCTCTTTAAGTTGCTGATCGGGCCTAATGCTGTTACCCCCTCCCAGGGTGTCAGCTTCGGCCAACATTAAGTATGTAGACATAAGCCGGAAGATGCAAATTGAAGTTTTGCGGCGAAGAACTACTTTCCTGCGCGGAGCCGTATTTTCCATCATACTCGTCATTGGGCAGGGGGGTGCGAGGAGGCTGCGGCATTTGTTTTCTTTCCTGCCGAGCCTTCCTTCTCTCGCTCTCTTTAATTATAGAGGAGGAGGAGTGTAGGGGGTTTTGCGTGTTTAAAGCTGGCGAGCTTCTTTAATGCACTTCGCGCTATGCATGGGAGGTTGTTGCAGTGGAGGGGGGGATTTTGGCAGCGCCAATGTTTGGCGAGAACTTTTCTTCGGCGTTATTGTTTGAGGTTGTGTTTTCGAGATTTCCGTGAGGATTCGTGATGCCGTGGATTGCAATTAACAGAAACGCGTTTGGAGTGGGAAATTTTGTGCCAATTATCATGGGTAATTCCAGAATTTTTATTTTATTTTTTTATTTGATAGACTTTACTTCCGTGACCCTAGGACACGTCGGTTCCAAATAAAAGCCGCGAAACGGTTTCTTGAAACCAGGCGCGGATCCATCAGCACGGCTCCAAGGGGGTCACTTTTCCAGAAAAGATCCCCTTGTGATGATCCATTGGGGTCCCATTGGGGATCCCATTGGGATCCCCAATCCAGATCCCATTGGGGGTATGGGGTCCTACCCCAGAAAAAATTGAAATTTGATGTGTAAAAGTAGGGTTTTAACTCATAATTAGAAACGTCTTTAGTCTAAGGGGGCACTTTTCAACACTATTACATTTAATTTTTGACCCAAAATGCCGAAGTTTTGGGGATTTCCTAAAAATAATCACTGAAAATCCCCTTTTGATTTTAATGAGGGGTATGGGGGTCCTCCCCCAGAAAAAATTTTGAAATTAGACCAGTACAATTTGGGTTTTTACTCATTTTGAGAACCTTTTTGGGTCTCCAAGGGGGGCACTTTCCAGAGTGCCACTCCTGGAACCGCCACTGCTTGAAACACCCTATACACAGGGGTATACAAGTTTTATTCAGAAAAAAAAGTATTCCTAAAAATATTCTTTTTTAAATTCTTTGTCATTGCCGGCGTACCGGTCTAGTGGGTTAGAGCATCTGACCGCGAAGCTTATATCTCTTAACTTTTCTTAGGTCTATTCATGTTTTTTTAATTTATACTTTGCATAAAAAGATAATCTATTATAAGATATTCTAAAGTTGTACAATCAAACCAGTTTTTGTACGGCCCTTTTTTGCGATTGTTTTCTTCAAATTTTTTTGGTGCTGTATATGAAAATTTCAAATTAGAACAAAAATCTTGTATATCTGGCTACCGTGTCAAATACAAGGGTCTAGTGAAACAACAGTCATCACCGGACTGCAGATTACTGAAAAAGTCTACGGTTCGTATAGAAATGGTTTCCTAATTCAACTAACTATAGGGTGGGGATTGCGTTACGGTCCGAATATAAAGGTTTTTTTTCAAATTCAGCTATGGATTTTGGATACGGTCCTACATGAGACTTTTTACAAGCGGTCCCTATCCACCGCATAAAAAACAATTATTTTTAAATGTGTTGCGAAAACTATTTTTATAACTACTCTCGACGTTTCGGCGATCTTTTTTATGCGTTTTCTTTTGTGCGATTCCAATCTACCGCACAAAAACAGGTTTGAGTGTAGTGTTTACAAATGTAGAACTTCCCCACGATAAAACAATTATAACCTTCTCAGATTCCAGCCAACCGAAATGAAAATATACCTTCAATGACCTAAATTCACCATTGACATCCCATTAGTTTATCGGACTATTTAAGAGGTAAAAAAGTCCCAAAATAAGCCTTTCAATAACATCTCCCTTAAAACGCGGCTTTCCAGCCAAATCCTGGCAACCCGGCCGCTAAGATGATTATATCCTTTTCCACGTTAGCAGGGAGGCGAGCGAAAAATTTCATTTTTGAAATGTAGGAGGCACTTTTATGTATCTCTTGGCGCCTAACGAGTTAAGACAGGAATAAGAATATCTCGGCTCCTTCAGCGGAGCACTTCTGATATTTCACTCCTGCCCTCTGGTGGGGAGGACAGTTTATCTCCCCCCTCGCGGTGTTGAATCTCTTTTAAGGGGGGATCTTTTGCATTCATGCATGCAGTTGGTTCGATTGCTTGTTACTTTGAGGGGTGATGTGTTAGATTGGTTGTTAGATTGGTTTTTAATTGTAATGAGCTTTTTTGTAAATTTAAATTCATTATATTAAAGGTTATTTTTGTAATGTGTTAAAATGTTTTTCTTTTTTCGATGTTAGTGACTTTTTCATATTTTATTAGGTTTGGAAAAAAGGGTATCTGAACTACATTAGGGTGGTCCTAATTTATATGTTTTTTTTAAACTAAATTAGTGACGCCCCACAGTTTTGAGTCACTATAGAAATAAAATAATGTATGCAAAATTTAAACACCTTCGGACAGTAATAACATATTCCGCAAAGGCCCTAAAGTTTCAAAAAAAAATTTTTGAACTAAAAAACTGAAGATTAAACCCTCACATTTTGTTATGATTTTTAAGAGGTACTAACATTATGGATTATGTTCCATAATAGTTATCCTTTATTTATTATAATTGTTCACATTAGTTATGAAAATAATCGCAGTTTTAACTCTTAATACTGAAATAATACACTTTCCTTTCGACTTTAGCAACTTTTGCGGGGGAAAATGACAATCATGGGAATCCGAATCAAAATTAGTCAATTACTAAGTTGTAGAGAAACATCGATTAAGTAGGAAAAGACACCTTAACCCGTAACAGAGGAGGTGAAAAAATGCAATTTCCAAAAAATGGAATAGAAGTGGAATTTCCATACAGTCGCACTTGTCAACATGCTGATAAGTAGGGCCAAGGTCACGAAAAGGGAAGTTAGCGGAAGAATCCATTCAATCCAAGCGTGTGGAGGGGAGGAAAGGAAAATGATGCGGAGTCTGGGAGACCCACGTCCCCAGCTACGGATTAAGCAGAAAAACATCATAAACCCCTAAACGCAAAAAATTTCCAACTCACACAATGTTAGCCTATGGAGAAATTGGTGAGTTTGTGCCCCGTCGTGGAAATTCCAGTAACTCTCCGCGCCGGCACGTTCGGTCCCGTGTTATGCTATCGGAGGTCGTCACTCCAGTTTGTTTTACAGCTCAGTGCTTATAAGCACGGGCGTCGTCGCCGGGGGGGACGGGGGGGACATGTCCCCCCCAATAATTGGGAACATTGTTTAAAAAATAAACTTTTTAACTTTTCAGGGCGACCAAAAATTTACTGAATGTGTGTTTCTCTGACTTTGAATCATAAAGGATGGTGCCAATATACCAATGGCACCTAATTTAAGGGGCGTATACAAGATAGAGACCGACACCTCATTTTTGGAATACGATTTCATTTAGAGTAGGTTGAAGCGAGTGAGAGATTGGGAAAACATTATCAAAACAAAAAATTCTGTTTCTAGCTAAAAAAAAATAATAATTTAATGAGAACCCTCAAAAAATCCAGCTACAGCACTGGTTAAAAGCATAAAAATTTAATTTTGAAACTGTAATCTTATAACGCTTAAAATGAGTTTAAATCTGTATTTTAAAGGTCAAATTTCCAAAAACTTTTCTGGGGGAGGACCCCCAGACCCATGGGCGTAGCCAAGGGTTAGCAGGGAGGGGCAGCTGCCCCCCCCAAATCCAAATAATTAACTTTTACTTTACTTTTATTCAGTTAAAACCCAGTATTTTAGAGTCAAATATTCAAACTTTTTCTGGGGGAGGACCCCCAGAACCCCCTTTAGTATTTAAATTTTTTATATTCACACTTTTTTATAATAAGTTCTTTAAAATCAAAATTCTACCTAAAAATGTATGTCCAAATTTTGGTTTACGTGTACCAAAAAACAGTTTATAACCCTGTTCTTGGTGACAAATTTCCAATAATTTTCTGGGGAAGGACCCCCAGACCCCCCGTTGAAAATGGCGGCCCTCTCTCACGGGGCTTTAAAATTGTTCTCCACAAACAAAAAAGTTGACCCTGCTTGCCCCCCCCTAAGTTAAACCCTGGCTACGCCCATGCTCAGACCCCCCTTTATAGTGCAAAGTTACAAACGGTTTATAAAAAAATTGCGCAGAAGTTAATTACTTGATTCAAAACCACCTTAAAAATCTTAAACGTGGACAAAAAAGAAAGACGATTATTTTGGGGTAGTTAACTAGCAGTTTGAAAAACATTCCCGAATCCTTGAGGCGTCCCCCCCAATATTCAGGAGCCGCCGACGCCAATGCTTATAAGTACCGTCAATATAGATTAAGGGTTTTATATAAGGTGTAAAATTTATTTCTCCTCACCTGCCCGTCTTGGTGATAATCATCTCTGTTCCCAGCTCGAAGAACTTCTCCCATAGATCCTTGGTCTCGAGCATCGCTTCTACCTCTCGCAGTTCGTCACAGTTGCAACGGCCCTGCAGCCGGGGGTCCTTGGGGGGTTTCGGGCTCTCCTCGCCCCTCGCCGGGGTGTTGTCCCCCTCCGAGGGCGACAGGGAGCGCGACACGGTCTGGATGATCTGCCCGGGACTCGTGGTCCTCTCCACCAGCTTTTCTGAAAAGGAATTTGGAAGTTAAGAGAAATATCTATTTACAGTTTTTAAAAGTTGCTGAAAGGTTTAATTCTTTAGTTTTTCTAAAAATTTCCCTGCCCTCCCTACCAGATTCTTAACTATACTCAATTCATTTAGAATTGGCGCTTGAGAAATAGTGCTTTCCCCCGCGCTAGAAGCGTAACCATAGTGACTCTCTTCGAGCAGCCAATAGTAAGCATTCTTCGTCACTCTGACGAGGATAGTTGCTATGGTTACCGATCGGTGGTGGGGGAAGGAAATATTTTCAAGCGCCAGTTCAAAATGAACAGAGTATAGCCTTGGGAGACAAAGGTTTTTCTAAAGAGACCCACAGACGAGCAATTCGGTCATCAACCTGGTTTTCATTTCCACGGATCGCCAACCTGATGGTTGACAACCAAAATGTAAATAATGAAGAAAAAATTAATCAGACTGTAACAAATTAATATATTTTGATACTTAATATGCAAAATTATGTTTTATTTAATTATTCTCTCGAGCTAAAATTATATTTTTAAAATTTTTAATGCTTAGTTTTTTTATTTTCCTAATAACATGTTCCGATTAAGCTCCGCCCACCAAGTTGACGATCAGATCATCAACCTGAAATTCAATCATCAACTTCCCTACAAACGGCCAACTTGGTTGCAAACTTCGCAAATTGACGACCAGATTGATGACCAAGTTGCTCGTCTGTGGGCCCCTTAACCCTTTATTTACCGCATTATGATTCGCTGCAATTTTTTTCGTGCAAATACTTTTTTAGAGTCACTAAATTGAAAATTAAGGGATATAGATAAATAAAATAATCATCTTTGGAAAATTGAATCCGCTAGAGCCAATTACTTAAATTGATACTTTTGGGTACTGTCAGTACACGGAGTGCTAAAATATTCTCACAATACAAGAAAAACATAGCTTTTTTATCGCAGTAATAAGTCTTAAAAAATTATACACTTAACTTTTGACTTTGACTACTTTTTTTTCGGGAACAAAAATGACTATCATGTGAATCCGATCGAAATGGCAGCTAAACTTACAACTTCAGTTAAATCTATTCGCATTTCCCGCTAAAATACTCATCATAGAACCTTTGCTGCTTTTTATCCTGGAAGAGGATAACTGGAAGAGTGTTCCTGCAAATTATCGTCAATATATTCGCAAGGATGGTTATTCTATGTAATTTTAAAGTTGGCGGTACTTGTAAGTACCGTCGGTAAATAAAAGGTTAAGACCTTAGATAGCTTTACAACTTGTAAGTGTGACGCCAAATCTAGCGCAGTCAAATCTAGTGAATCACAAAAACTTATAACTCCTCGGGTTATACCATAGCCATCTTGAACAAAGAGGCCTGCACACTTACCCTCGATGAGTCATTCTCTCCGTCTTGAAAGTTGCCAACCTCCAATAAGCACGCGCTTCTCGTGTTTTCCCCCACTCCTCAACCAATCGTTCTAAAGCTTTCGACGGAAAGAATGACTCATCCTCTTAGCTGTCCAGGTCTTCTATCTCTAGATGACTATGGTTTTACAGAATGAAAAAAAAGTCCTATACCACCTTCTTAAAAATCAACAAAAGAGAGAGATAAAAAATACGCCGTTCGTTGCATCCTACTTGAGGGACTCATAAATTTTCTCGTTGACGCATTTTTAAAAATCAGTAGTTGATGAAATTTTTGATGGATGGCACCAGGATATTTTGAGAGCTTTAGGAAAAGATATCCTTGAGATCCCAAAATATCATGGCGCAAACTGTCTAAAATTTTATAAACTACTAATTTTCAAAACAAAATTACAAAAATTTAAGAGTCAATCAAGTAGGATGCAACGAACGGTGTATTTTTATCTTAGTTTTTTCTTGTTATTGGTTTTGAATATTGTACGACGTCAAAAATTTTAATGGAATGGCCGTCCTACTACAGATTCGTTTGTACTGTAGCAATGAGAGAGGGAGAGAGTAAATGAAAATAAGTGAGAGAAAATAAAGGTAGATCGAAAGAAATAATTGGAGAGTTGAAAAGATTGATAGAGAGGGAAAAGTAAATGAATAGGAGAGGAAAGAAAGAAGATAGCAGCGAAGAGAAATAAAAGGAGGTACCAATACCCAAGCCGCACAAATATTCAAGATTCGTCCTATTTTTGTCATGTAAGGCTAAATTTCGTTTAATTCTAGTTGCAGTTACGTAAACGTGACATATTTGGTATAAGTTGAGCTAAGGGTAAATATAATCACACACACCGTTTTATTCTGTTCCATTTTTACAAAAAAGCAATAAATCAGAGATAATTTCGAATTTGAAAGTCAACGAATTCAAATGTTCTAGATCTAGATTTATGGCAAAACATGGAGGAACACAAATTCGCTCTTGAAAAGATTCATGTTACACACAATTCAAAATAAATCAAATCGCCGATCCAAACTGTTCATCGTCAGGCGTAAGCAAAACAAGTTATCAACAAGGAACATCGAATGCTTCACTCAGTCCAGCCAGCATAGAATTCATTCAGAATAATCGAATTACCATCGGACTAAACAGATCATCCACACCCATCATTGCATCACTCTCATCTCCACAAGTAGCTCCTGATCGAATTTTCTTCACTTTTCATAAACTTTTCGCGCCTAAACAAACCAGACCTTAATGCAATTCAAATCCGGCTGCCGGACTATGATGAAAGACGTACAGAAGTGCGAATATCCGCCAATCATCTCTGCTCCAGGACTCATCCATAAACAGCGGTAATTTTCTTTTTTTATTCTCACATACACCCCTACTTTGATATTGGATCTTAACCGTTTACGAGGTTTTCCGCGAGTAATACTCAACGGCATAGATGTAATAGGAGAAGAGATGGTTTGAGTATGGTGACCCAGGATGGCGGAAAGTTTGGGTGGCGAAAAGGGTGTAGAAAAAAATTTTTCTTTTCCCCAGAATAATTATAAGATAAAAGGGGGTAAATTTTCTACAAGAGGGGAAGGGATGAAGAATCATTCAGTGAAAAAAATTCCCCAATGAAGTGTTTTTTTAGTTGGTGAACATCTTACAACTGAGGTGTTTGTTTGAACAAAGAGTTATCTCCAAAATCAGAATTCACATCAAAAGGAGTCACCTTAGCGTCAGCCAGCAGTGTTCACCAAAGTAGCACTATAACAGGGGTGGCGATTAATGCTGCCATTTTTACCCCAAATCACACTTCTAGGATCTGAATGTTTTAGGAAGATGTGTTTCTGAATGTGGAGATAACTCATTGTTGCTGCAAACACTTCAACTGTAATTTCATATTGTTATGGAGAACATGTTAAGAAGAAAAGTTTCCCCTTTTGTTAATATAACCCCATTATATTATATTAACATAACCTATTAATTAGGAAATGAATCGGTGATGACTTAAATTATAGGGGCTAATATAAATTCGTTTTCCGATTTATTTAAGCCACGTATGGGCAACCTCCGGCCAGCTATGATATTTGTCCCGGCCCTCGGAATATTTTAGATTTTAGTACCAGAACAAGTTAAAACCATTTTTTAAGGTATAATTTCCAAAAATTTTCTGGGGAGATCCAACAGCCCCTCTTAAGACTTGGAATTTAAGAATTTAAAACTATTTTACAATAAGTTAATACAGATCCTACCCAAAAATGCAAATCTAAAACATTGGAACTCTAGGTCAATTAAGAAACAACATTTATTTTACGCAATTAAAAAAATTTTCAAAACTAGACAATTGTTTCGGGGATCAATTCGGGGATATTTTCACTTAAACTGTAACTTTTTGCCTTCATGTTATGTTTAAATTATTGATTTGATGTTTATATTCGTCTTTTTGTACTGAAGAAGGGGATCCATTGATCCCCGAAACAATCGTCTACAGTTTTGAAAAATTTTTTAATTGTGTAAAATAAACGTTGTTTTTTTAATTGAGTTGTCAACATTTGCACAAGATTTTTTCGCTATTGGAACTAGGTGTTCCAAATCTAGTTAAAAACCTGTTTTTTGGAATCAAATCTCCAAAAATTTTCGGGGAAGGACCCTCAGACCCCCCTTTGGTAGTTGGAACTTAATTACTACATTCTTTAACCCTTTATTTACCGACGGTACTTACAAGTACCGCCAACTTTAAAATTACATAGAATAACCATCCTTGCGAATAATATATTGACGATAATTTGCAGGAACACTCAGCTGTTTTTCTTGTATTGTGAGAATATTTTAGCACTCCGTGTACTGACAGTACCCAAAAGTATCAATTTAAGTAATTGGCTCTAGAGGATTCAATTTTTCAAAGATGATTATTTTATTTATGTATATCCCTTAATTTTCAATTTAGTGACTCAAAAAAAGTATTTGCACGAAAAAAATTGCAGCGAATCATAATGCTGGCTGTATTCACTACTAACTTGATCCAAGTTTATCCTGGAATCAAGCTTTTCGACAACTCTGATTGGCTCAAAACTTGTTCCCCTTTTCAACTACCAAGTAAGAGTTTTGTTTCCAGGTTAACATTAGGTTTGTAACGGTAGGTTAGGTTTGAGGCAAATACGGTCTTTAATGTTCGAAGTATCATAAAAAATTAAATTGAAGAAACTTGGAAGATGGATTTTGACGGCTGCTGGTTTTCTGATTGGATACATAGGACAAGGAGCTGTTATGGTAATATTGAAAATTCAACAAAGCAATTTTGGATAATTCCTCTTGGGGAATCGTAAGGTATACCAGAGAGTATATATATACCAGAGAGTGCCACAAAATACTTCTTATGAAAGAATCTCCTGCACTTTAGAGAAATACTATATTTACAAATATTTTTTACTATGTTTTCAAATTCTGGCATTTCATTGCACTCAAACCTCAAATTTTAGTTCTATTATTTAAGATAACTTTATGAGAGTTAAGTTCAAAAAAATTTTTTTGCTGTAAATATTGGATAGAAAATTGGATACTTATAGACTTATATAAAAATTAATTATATTGAGAGTTTTTAATTACAAAAATCACAGATTAATTTGGAATAGACTGGCCTAAGCTGGGCCTTGTGTCATAAATATCTAACTAACTAACAATAAAGATTAATAAACGCAAACTATTTTTAGGGCACTTCTTTTTCTCACAAATTAACACCTGCTTAAAACAATGGCAGAAGATGTTCAAAGTTCTCCCTCAGTATAGCACCACAACGCTCAACGGACGAAATTGGATCAATCCATTACACACCGAGGGTGGTTTTCACCTGTCGGTTGAGGGGGAATTTTTCTTCCAGGGAGATCATGTAGGTGTGAAATTTGATAAGGCCGCCTCGCATCCGTCAATTGCTAAGGGGGGGGGGGTGAAGAAATTTGGTTACAGAGCGGCATCATTAATATCTGAGAGGTTATAGAGGAGGGGGTGTCAAGGGAGTGATAATAAGATAATGAAAAGGTGTTTTTAATGACGTTTTCCTCCCTAAAGGTTACGTAATTACCCCCTTATGAAGTGATCCTTCCTTTGGGTATCGTAATTCATCGAGGTTGTAGTCATTTATCTGATGGAAGGTAGAGGATGGTAGGAAGTGAATGTATGTATCTATTTTCTAATTTTGGAAGTGTGTTTGTCTAATGTGTAAATCTACCATAAATCTAATAAATGCCAGTCATAAGCCTCAATAAAAAGTTTTCTTTTATACACACTCGGTGTCCAAAAATTAAAGATAGTTTGTAATTTGCAGAACAATGACACAAATTTCAGTTCCTTATCAATGATATTCATACCATAGAATCTTCAAGGAGTGAGAGGGAAGATGATAGAATCTTCCCCAAGATCAAATTACCCTAACAATAGTTTAGGCGTAAACTCACAACTCTCAAGCGTCACTTCCAACCGTGGACCGGTTTCGTCCTTGTTAGGACTTGTTAGACTAGTACTTGCCCTCCGCTCTCTTGCATTACCTTCCTATACCGTGCTGATGAGTCCTAACAAGAACGAAACCGGTCCACGGTTGGAGGTGACGCTTGAGAGTTGTGAGTTTACACTTATTGTCCGCTTAACCATCAATAATTGGTGAAATACTCCTTTCAATAGTTTAGGCGTTTAGGGGGTTCAAAGGTCCTCCAAATAATGGAGTTACATGTAACATTCGTTAAAATTATATTTACCGTTATTTCACGCATTTAAAATCATGCATGGATATTAGGAATACCATATTCTTTTCAAATAAGTAGAAAACATATTTGCTTTATCCTTCTGACTTTGACGTTTCTGTTAGTGTTTCCAATGTGTCTAGAACTCCACTATCAATGGAAAGTCACTGTATCCCCTTAAATGGGCTATACCAGCATTTTTTGAAAACTGAAAAAAAACCCGCATTTTTCCAGTAAAGGAAATAGATCTAAATCCAAAAATCGACATGAAAAGTATCAAAAAAATTAAATTAAATATTTAAAATAAAAATCGACAAGCCCTTTGTCTTTGTTTAGGATTGATGTAGTACGTCACAACTGATTCGGCCTTATTGCTACTCTGGGGGTGGCGTCTCCCTCTTCCTCGGGGTAGAGGGAAAAAGAGTTTATGCAATAGTGTCCATTGCTCTACCGCCGGTAAGGTCATTTAAAACCGATAGTCTTAAATGGAAATACTCTTGAGAGGTAAAAATAAACAGGTGGGATCCCCAACTGCCACTCACTGATTTGGCCTTAATACTTTTAAGTTAAACCCAACAATGACTTTGAATTGTTTAATAATTAAAGCATTTAATCCATTTTCCGGGATGGATGGCCGTGTTTGTTGAATGGAATTTCCAAACGTTTCGCTCTCTGCTTCGGAGAGCATCCTCAGTGGCAAAAAGATCCATCCCGGAAAATGGAATAAATTACTCTTCAGGTCGTGGAAGTTTTCATCAATTTAAATTACAACGTTGTTTAAATCAATATATAGGATGTAATTAGGTCACATTTTGAAATTTGACGTTTTCGCGCCCTTTTTAAAAGTCAAAATTTGAAATTAAATTAAAAATTAAATAATCATCTTAATTTAAAAAAAATTGCGCTTATATTCCTCTCTAGGGTACCTCTATCGAATAAAAAATTAAAAATAAATGCGGGAATTGCCCATTATTGTTAGAGTAACTTGATACCGAGGCATATACAGGGTGTATCTGAAATGGTGCAACAAACTTTCAGGGATATTAGTACTCATCAAGACGAACAAGAATCGGTATAGAAAGGGGGTGCCAGACCAAATCCCAGGGAGTTAAAAATGGAGCGACACCCCAAAAAATCATTGAAAAATTCAATTTGTAGAAGAACTACTATTGGTAAAAACTTAATTATGGTCTCAAAAATTGTGGTTTAATATGATCTTTAAAATTACCTCAAAAGTCTTCACTTTAAAATTTGTTTTATTATGGAAAAAGTTAAAAAACACAAAAAAATGTAAAAACTCTGCCAAAACCTTATTTTGTATTTCGAAATCCTTTCTTTTGATTTGATAATCGGAAAGATCATAGTTGAAAACCCTAAAGTCCAAAGTTTCATGTAAATACAATCAATATTAAACGCTTGAGATCCTTTTAAAGTTTGTTTTTTGGGTGCCCAAGCAGTTTTTTAGAGCTGTTTCCAGAACAGCTGTTAGCGCACACAAAAAACAAACTTTAACAGGATCTCAAGCGTTTAATATTGATTGTATTTACGTGAAACTTTGGACTTAAGGGTTTTCAACTATGATCTTTCAGATTATCAAATCAAAAGAAAGGATTTTGAAATACAAAATAAGGTTTCGGCAGAGTTTTTACATTTTTTGTGTTTTTTAATTTTTTTCATAATAAAACAAATTTTAAAGTGAAGACTTTTGAGATAATTTTAAAGATCATATTAAACCACAATTTTTGAGACCATAATTAAGTTTTTACCAATAGTAGTTCTTCTACAAATTGAATTTTTCAATGATTTTTTTGGGGTGTCGCTCCATTTTTAACTCCCTGGGATTTGTTCTGGGACCCCCCTTTCTATACCGATTCTTGTTCGTCTTGATGAGTACTATCATCTCTTAAAGTTTGTTGCACCATTTCAGATACACCCTGTATATTCCCACTTCAGAAGAAGATTCTATATCATGAATGTCATTGATATGGTACTGAGATTTGTATCATTCTTAAAATCACAAACTCCTTAATTTTTGGACACTAGTGTATTTCCCCAAAAACTATTATCCCAATCAACTTCGATGATACCGGAATTCAACTCTGACAAATGATTTCCGTTCACGATTTCTCCATATTAAATCCGCAGTAGGAAACCTCTCGAACATTACTTCAGGGACAAATAACATATCCATACTTTCTGCATTATACCCGATGATTTATACCTCTCTGGGCTAAGTTGAGAAAAATCGTTATTAACGATCCCTTATCTGGGTTACACTTGAAGAGTCCGTTTTATCACCCTTTTCTGTTCTATCGTAATTGATCGAGGTGGTAACAATTATCGAAAAACGTTTAAGTCGATTTCGACTTGTGTTTTCGGTGCTGTTCCGATTCTATCGTGTTAAGGTGGTTAATGATTGTCGTGATTTATGATTGAAGTGGGGGTCGTTTCCGCGTTTGAGAGATTTCCATGAAAGAGAATGTTTTGCAAATTGTATTGGAAGTTCACTTGTGATTGTAAAAAAGTGTAGGATATTCGATATTCTGAAGGTTGTTTCACTTGTTGAATAATTTTTCCAGCGAAATATTCATGCCATAATTATTTGAATAATGTCTACAAATAAAATTCAAGGACTGAAACTATTAGTTTCATTTTTTATGGTAATTTTGCTATGAAATTCTGCTAGAGGGAATTTGTTTGATTAAAAAGACACTCCTATAAAACAATCACAAACAATCACTCAATAAAACTAACTATAATGTTTTTTAGTTACTTGAAGTCATCACTGCCACCAAGTAATTTTATATAAATGGCTAAAAACGTCTCACTAGGTTCTTTAGAATTAGAATCAAAATTTACTTTTTTCTCAAGTTTTACTATAAACAATTAAATTTTTATATTTTGATAAACTTTATTTAGTAACGTAAAATTTTAGATACAAGATTTGTAGTAGGTAAAAACAATTAGAACCGTTCTATTAAAGCTTTGAAAAAGGCCGTGTTAAAAAACTGATTTCGCATATATTAACAAAATTTTCTCTATTTTTTTCCCAGTCATCATTACAATGATCATTTTGGGATGGTATTCATGGTTTTGCTTGTTAGTGTGTAAATACTTTTTTTTATAAATAATTAGAATAACTTAATTCAAAAAATATAGATGCTTTAAAGTTCTCATCATATCGAATACTACTTGTATTTAAATTTTAGAAAGTATTGAAAATTTGTTTTTTATCTTAAATATTTAGGACGAATATTAAAACACAATCTTTGCTATAAATGTTACATTTTTGTAGGCTCTGCCTTATTCTAACTTACTACCCTCTGATCTTTTGGTTAATATCCACTTTCCTTAAGAACATTTTAAAAAATAACATAAATTCGGCGGTGTTATTTCGTTACTAATAATATGCAAATATTTAAATTTGTATAAAAATTGCTGTTAGGAAAAACCTTACTGCATTTGATACGCAAATTAACGTTTCAAAAATGTTATCGCAATATTGTGTTTAAAAATAAATTGTAATAAAATTATCCAAATAAGTTCATTTATTTGATATCTCAATAATAAGTCTACCTCCACAATGCTGAAAAAAAATTTTGGGGGAGGGAATCAAGAATATGTCCCCCTGAAACTTAGAAATTATAATTTATTGAAATAGTGTAGGCTACACGGTCAGATTCAGAGTTATTTATTAAAAATTCTTCCGGGTGTAAGGACCGTGGTCTATGAGTACTCATAGACCACGGTCCTTACACCCGGAAGAATTTTTAATAAATATATAATTTATTGACTTATTGACTATAGAAACTGACAAAATTTTCCATAGTAATATGTAAACCAAAAACTGAAATACCCCCACCAAAATTTGTTTTCTAGCTATATTTCCTAGGGGGTCTCAAATCCCTCTAGATTTTTTAAACTTTTAATTTTCTAATTTTTTTGTGTCAAAACCTACTACACATTTTGGAGAGACATAATCATCCCCCTCCAATCTCAGCAAAATTCCATAAATTTTGTATTAAAAAAACTCTCAACAATGGATGGCGAAATCACGAAATATCCTTGGAAATTTTTTCTACAAAGAAAAAAACAATGTTAACCGGATTCGCCAACAATGATCTTCATCACAACAATTAGGCTTCATGACTTTCCCCCCAAAAATTCTTCACTTGCGATCTATCTTTTAACTCGAAAGCGGCTAGTGTAGTGCTATCATTTTGCTATACGTTTTAGTTTTTGCGTTAAAAGAAATTTTAATTTTCATTCGTGCTAGAATGAAAGTTTTGGTGATCGGTCTTAACTGCATCCTTTGGGTGCAAAAGGCCAGCTCGGCTTCTAAGTGGAGCTCTCTCACTCCTGGTCACTCTGACGACGACCATGGACTGAATGATACGGACAACGACATGGAATTTCTCCATGATGGAAACGAGCAATGCTCCAACGATTACGAAACTGGAACCCTGGATGACAATCTGGATACAGATTTGGATTATGGAAACGGGACTATCTTAGAATATGATGGATACCAACGTGCAGGACCCAAGTCAAGCAGGAATACGAATGATTGCCCTACGTGGATGAAAACTGCAATGGTTGTAGCTGGATTGACCTGCTTGTTTAAGGTCCTCTACATAAGCCTCAAGAAGCCGGGAAATTTTTCCAAGAAACGTCAAGAGAAGATTGGACATCCAGGGATTTTCCAGCCGAAAAGAGCCGAAAAACCAACAGAGGATGGGATCAAGCCACATGCACAAGGTCTTCTACATTGCTCAGTAGAAGATCCACAGTTCATTTCGATGAAACCTTTCAATTCAGAGAAAACACCTCAAAAGACGGTATCTGGCTCTGAAAGTAATCCCGAATCGAAGATCTCCCCTGGCATTGAAGACCATCATACAGTCTCCACACAGTTTCCATCGTTGGATCATCTTGCTTTCGATTCCTCGTTCGGTATCTTCACGTCGGAATCGGAAGAATTTCCAGGTTTTGCCGAAGTGGAGTTCGACGAATTGGATTTCTCCTGGGAAGGTATGGAGAAGAACGCTGACCACCGTTCTGCTATGTCCCTCTACTCCGATCTTGTCGTTGCATCGAAGTTGGAAGCTGTCCGGGACAACGCAGATACCAAATCCAAGTCTTCACCAAACAGTAGCAGCCATGTCTTCTCTCCGCCGTCTGTACAAAAACCTGAATTGCTATCATGTCCTTTTATGGAACCCTTGGACTGGAATGAAATTTCTCGACAGATGACAGCTGAGAATGACACGGCAGATGACCCAGAAATCGTGAGCATCCTTAATTGTATGGAAGAGGTTGATCAAGACTCCCCAGTTCAAACACCAACACCTGTATTTGATTCTTCTCCAGAGTCATCAGAATATTCGGATCTTGAAAATCAACTGAATTCCTATTCAACTCCTCAACTGCAGATAGCTGGTCAAGGAAAATCCAATAGCCCATCGTTTACTAAAAATTCTAGACATCCAGATACGAAGGATAATCTCAATAGACTCAAGATCCAACCCCAATTTTCTTTCCGAGTGCAGAGGGGACAACGTGACACTCCATTTAAGATTGACCATCCGACTATCCATGAGACTGGTCAAGGAAAATCCAATAGCCCACCAGTTACTAAAAAATCCAGACATCCAGAAGATTTTAGATACAAGATCCAATCGCGGTCTTCTCTCCAATTGCACAGAGGATCACATGACACACCATTTAAGATTGACCATCCGGACTTAAAAGACAAGCTTATGGGACTCAAGTCACTGATTAGAGTGCAGAAAAGGAAAGGGATGGACGTTCCCTCTCACGGTCCTCTGAAGTGGACACCAGGTGTTGAAAATAAGGAATGCATCCCGGCTAAGAAAAATCGTCCGGACCAATTGCCTTCAGAGGTCATCGGAAAAAAAGCATCGGGAAAAAAGAAGGTTTCCTTCTCAGATGAAGTCACGGTCAAGACTATCTTCTTGGGACGCTCCTACTACACCTTCGTCCCCAAGGCCTTTCGAAAGAGAGTGAAGATCAGGAGTATCGTGGACATCTATCCTCTAAAAGGCGATGCAGAAGATAAACCTTTCAAGCTACTCAAGCGAAACAAAAAGATAACTTCTTTGCTAAATGACTTTAGACCTCGAGATGGAAATGTAAATACTAAACAGAAGAAGAAGCATCCAAACATCTCCACTTTCAAAGAACTGTTCATTTGTTCTAAAAATACTTATTGATAGTTTAATCTCCCCTTGACGTTCTTGGTTGAATATTTCCTAACCTGAGTAAAAGCATTCAATAATGATACACATTTCACAAGTCAAGGAATGGAATAGTAAAAACTAAGGATTGAAGAAAAACAAACAGATCCTCCGTATGGAGATGTTATAAAGATGTGAAGCATCCAAACATTTCCCTACATTTAAAAGAACTCCCAATCTAAAAAAAATCTAGCTGATAGTTACGTGTGCTTGCTCTAAAGGGTTTTTCAATTTGGCTATCTTGGGAAAATACATAAACTTGTGAGGATTGAGTTGAAATAGTTGCTCGATGAGATTAGAGACAATTTCATTCACAAAATACCATCTATCTGTGAATAAATATTATTTTTTTCCCTTTTCAGTGCTTTTCATTGTTTTGTAAGAACATAGACATAAAAAATTGATGAACAAAGTAATAGTAATCAAAATAATTAATAAATAGTTTACTACATCCTAAAGAAAACCTAAAATACTTCATTTAATTTAGATAGATAAATACAAAAAATAGGGAAGAGTAGTACCATCAGTTAAGTAAAATAATTAGTAGAGAGAGACTGTCGTAATATAGTTCAATTAAATGAATCCAAAAACACCCTATTATGACAGTTATACCCTCTTAAAATGTTTTAAAAAATTATACCGTAAAGTGTGTGTCCTAAAGTCATAAATTTAACCATACGAATAAACTATTGCTCCCAATATTTATTTTAATCTTATGGGAAACGTTCTTAATAGTAAATAAAATATTTCACACTAGATAATTATCATATTTGGTCTTGTATCTTGAAATAACATGCGATGACAAGTTTTATTAATCCTAAACGTATCAAAAAAAGTAATGCGCTTGTTTATTATAGTAATAAAAAATCTGATTTGAACTGACTCGGCAGATAGATTCCAATTTCCCTTGCATCCCTTCTCCATATCATTATTCTAAGTAGAAATAGAATAAATCCAATTTCTTCGAGAAAGGCCTCGGTCGTGAAATAGCGCTTGGAGATGCCTTCCGAAGTAGAGTCAAAGTTTCGTGTTTTCTCACTAGATGGCGACTGTGTTGTATTTTATTGGAATACAAGCTGCTTTAATTTCTCCTTTACTCTGATTACTGAAAAACTCTTCAAGGAATTCATTTTCTTTTGCTTACACCAGGAGCCGAGACGGGTCAAACGAATATTTTCAGGTACTCATGACATCACCAAAGTATATTGATATTTAAATTTTGAATATTGGAAATTGAAACTAATCCAGAAAAATTTAACCAAGTACTTGGTTTTTTAAAAATAAATATTCGATACCTAAATATTTGATTATTAAAAAGTATATCTTTTCCTACTCTTATTTTGAAATTAATTATTATTTATTAATTATTTAATTGAATTATTATTATTTATTAATAATAATTATCTGAAATAATTTTACATGGAATTCGGAGTTTTGGAAAACTTTGATGTTCTTAAAATATAGCATTGCAATAAATTAGTTGATCATCCCAAATTTTCTTAATTAATTCTATTTAATTGAAATTAATAATGCATGAAAGATTCCCAGGGGCAGATTTAAGATGGGAAGTTAGGGGAAATTCATTTGACCAGTTCAGGGAGTTTAATGTTCTTGTATTAGATAATTTTATAGGTCTGGATTCACAGCTTGCCATCTACTAAGACTCATGAAAAATTTTCTTAGATGATACTTCTTTTGCAGGAATTAAAATTATTAAGGTATTCATCTTAAATTAACTATCTAATGGATATTTAATTAAATTTAAATACTCTAATATGTTAAAACATAACGAAGTAAGGATTTAAGGGTGTGGGATGATTTATTAATTATTTTTATTAATTTTCTTCAATTTTTCAGTTGTAACAATGTGAATTTGTGATTTGCGGTAAAATATTTCCATCGTAGAAAAATATTATAATTGAGTTGTTAAACAAATGCAATACTCGTACATGGAATAAAACTATGAAACAGAGTGAGTTAATTTTTAATTGGTTTGTAAAACTATCTCTCTCTGTTTCAGTTGTAAAATGATAGAAATTAGTATTACTGTTGTTGAAAAAAAATGTTAATGTATTGTTAAAAGTATTTAAGGTTGAGGTTGATATTTATTATTAGCTGAATATTTATAAGAAGAAAAACTTTTCTTCTTGGCTTAAGAAAGGTTTAGGATTAAATTTTAATAAAGTGTTGTACAAGGAATGATAAATAAGTAAACTTTCTCTATTGAACGTTTTCGTCTTTTCTCTCTTACTTTTTCGGATATAAAACTTCGAATTCTTTTTCTTCTAATATTTTTTCCCATACAAAACTATGTATCTTAATTTCGGCAGAAACTCAGCAGATATAAATAACCTCAGAGATATTTTCAGATAATCTGGAAGTACATTTTGTTCAAAAACTGAAAGAAAGTTTAATGTGTTTGCTTCAAGACGTGGCAATTTATTTTCCCCAAAAAGAAACTGAAAGATTTGTTACAACAAAAGAAAGGATGGAAGTTGCTTCTAAATCATATGGAGCAAAGATGTATCATCAGATTTTTAACAAAAAACATGCTGGAATTTGTTTTCTGTTAGAATGATAGTCAAAAGTTCAACACAGATATATTTAAGATGATAAACGTTGTATAGAAAACGGTTGGAAATACTTCTGACAGTATTTTATTGGGTTTTGCTTGTAAACTTGTAGCACATAGATAAACTTGATTTACCATCTTTTCGAAAAGTTTAGCATCGACTCTCTAACATTTTAATGGTTTATTTTCTATTAATATTTTACAACAGTTTAAAACTTGGTTTCTTATATCAAGCTTTGTACATTCTTTTATATAAAGCGTAAATATTTTTATAAACTTTTCTTTTATGAAAATATCGGAACAAATTTATTTTGTGAAGAACGGATAGACTGATGGGCATGTCTAGTTAGCCCCTTTTCCAATAGGGTTACATTAAGTTTGCTACTTCTAAGAGGATATATGTTTCATTTGCAAAATTATGTATTCTCATCAATATGAAAAGTGCCTAAAAATCCTAATAGCCAGTTTTCATTATTCATGCGCTAAATCTTTAAATCCCTTTATCAGATATTTTTAAAGAACCTAGATAGTTTTTTTTTACAAAAATATCGAGAATTTTCAATCATATCCTTTTCTTCCTCGGGATGTACGAGGTCAACTAATTTTTACCCCCAAAGGTAGCTAAAAAATTTAAATATTATAATGATTGAAATTTCTATTGGAGAAAAAATTTAAATATCAATGTAAATGTTTTTTTTTCAACGGTGCAATATTTGTGAATATATTTCTTTTTGTATTCCAAATAAGGTCCTAAATTTCTAGTAAAAATTTGGTGATTATACAATGAGAAAATTCCATTACTTATACAGTTTTTATTTTTCAATTTTCTCTGAACCTTGTGTTTTGACTTCCCTTTCTCAACTAACCATATAATTTTGGAATAAGTTGGGCTTTCTTTACACCCCACATTGGGGAATGGTCGTAACTAGTAATATGTTTCGTTAGGGTGTCTCAAAAAAAACTTTTTTTCGAAAAACCTCGCTCCCCAGGGCTTTTCCCATTCCTTTTGGTCCCAAAAGATAGTGTGTAAAGTTTCAGCCCCCAAAGTTAACTCTAGGGTTTGCCTGTAGAGCCCCAAAATTTGAAAAAAGTGGAAAAAATGACCTATTTTCAGAATTTTTAAAAATTATATTTTCAGATTGATACTGCGATAAAACTGGTTCAAATGTGTCATTTAGGACTTATTTAGATGGAATATATTTATTTATGTGTATTAACTGCACCCTATAGCCCCTATAATTTAAGATTTAAGCTTACTATACTTAAGGACGTTGCACTCGCCAAAGCTTATAATGAACTACCGGTGGACGAAATGAATTAAATTTGAATTTCTTCGAAGGAACTCCCTCAAATGATGCCATTTGATGCTAAATTGATATTGTAAATTATAAAAACCCTTGAAATAACAATAATGAGGTCTTCCACTGAGCTTTTAATGTAAAAAGCTATTTTCTTCAAAATTTCTCTTTTCCAGCTTATCAAACCCAAAATTTATATTAAAAATCATGGTTGTTGTACTTTTTTAGAAACCAAACATTTAAAACTTTATGGGGGTTTCATTTTTAATAAGTAGAATTAAATTTAAAACCGCACAGATCAGAAATGATCAGAAATGACATGGATATTTCCTATACCAGACGTTAAAATCTATTTTCTTTTTTTAAGTTTGGAAAATTACTTCCTTTTAACGTATTAGGGGAAAATTTTAATTAAAAACTGCTTTCTTTAACATTTCAACCAAGATTCACAACCATTAAACTATTTTCCTAACTTTGAAAAAAGAAAATCAATTTTCACATCTGGTATAGGAATGTTCCATGTTATTTCCGATCTGTGCGGTTTAAAATTTAATTCTACTTCTTAAAAATGAAACCCCTATAAAGATTTCAATGTTTGGTATCTAAAAAAGTACAACAACCATCATTTTTAATATAAATTTTGGGTTTGATCAGCTGGAAAAAAGAAATTTTGAAGAAAATCACTTTTTACATTAAAAGCTCAGTGGAAGACCTCATTATTGTTGTTTCAAGGTTTTTTATAATTTATAATATCAATTTAGCACCAAATGGCATCATTTGAGGGAGTTCCTTCGAAGAAATTCAAATTTAATTCATTTCGTCCACCTGTAATTCATTATAAGCTTTGGCGAGTGCAACGTCCTTAAGTAGTACGTTTTAATCTTAAATTATAAGGGCTATAGGGTGCAGTTAATACACATAAATAAATATATTCCATCTAAACAAGTCCTAAATGACACATTTGAACCAGTTTTATCGCAGTATCAATCTTAAAATATAATTTCTAAAAATTCTGAAAATTGGTCATTTTTTCCACTTTTTCAAACTTTGGGGCTCTACAGGCAAACCCTAGAGTTAACTTAGGGGGCTGAAACTTTACACACTATCTTTTGGGACCAAAAGGAATGGGAAAAGCCCTGGGTAGCGAGGTTTTTCGAAAAAAAGTTTTTTTTGAGACACCCTAATGTTTCGTGGAGAGGAGTTTTTAGAATTTAAGTAAAAAAATGCTGCTTACTGCAATTTTCAATTACTTAAAATACAAATTGAAACCCTGTTTTTAAGATTCAAATTTCAAAATCATTTTCGAAAATGACTATCTGATTCCACTTTTTGACGTAAAAACTCTGTGTTACCTTCAAAATTTTATCAATTAATTTCAAATTTGATGCATTAAGATTCAAATCTCATACCCTTTAATTTTCTCTAAAAAGCTACACTAACCTCTGAATCGTGCTCAGCATTAATGACTAAAAAATAAACAGTTAGCCCCACCCAAGATTTTACAATTTTCAAGCATAAAATGAAGAATAAATATCATTATAGTGTCTACTAATAAATTGCTTGAAACTGTGTATGTAAGTATTTCTAGTATTTCAAAGTTGAAAGAATTGGGTCTTCATACTTGAAACAAAAAGTTTCAAAATGAAAACTTCTTACTCAAATTTGAAAATATCATTTTTCTTTGTGTAGTGTTTTGTTTTAATTTGAAGCATTTGAGAACATTTTGTGACAGCCGATGAATTTTCATGAGAAAAACCCCTTAAACCCCTTATCGAATACGGCCTTAATTTAATTTTTTCAATCCAAAGACGCCCGAGTATACCATTTGAATCCAGTGGAAAATTGGGGGGGGGGTAGGTCTGAAAGAGTTTAATAATAGAGTAAGTTCGTCACTCACCTAATGGTGACAACTCGTCGGGTTCGTCGTCACAGCAACTCTCGTCGCAGCTGTCGTCGCTGAGAGGGGGTGGTCGCGACATCAGCGACGCGATCGAGAAGTCCTTGGCTTTGGCCGACAGCGTCTTCGGCTCCACCATGAACGCAGAGGCCACCATCCGCCGCTCACTCCACACGAGATGATGAAGATGCAGATGGTAGTAGCATTTGGGAAGATGATGAGGTGTGGTTTCTCATGGAATAGGGTTGTTGAAGACTGATACCGCTCACTGCCCACAAGATGAAGATGCAGAGATAGTAGAATTTGGAAGAAGTAGATGCTAGTTCCAGATGGTATTGGGTTGATGAAGAAGCCTGATGCCGCTCACCGTCAAGATAGTAGCCTTTGTTAAGATGAAGATGTGAGGGTCGGATCGTATTGGGTTGATGAAGACTGATGCCACTCACTGTCCACGAGATGAAGAGGCCGATGGTAGTAGCATTGGGGAGATGGAGAGATAGATACTTGTGAGGTGGTTTCTTATGGTATTGGGTTGATGAAGAAGACTGGCGCCACTCACTTCTTGCGACAGTAGCACGAAGATGATGATGATGGGGATTCCATCAGGAGGATGCTGATTGGTTGATGCTTGAGAAGTTAGTTTGAATTGTGTGTGTTAGATAAACGGGTGTTGTTCTCTCACAAATAAAGCACTACAAAGATGAAGATGATGATAGCACTGGGAGGGATGCTTGTAAGATAGTTGATAAAGATGATCGGTTTGATCGACCACTAGCACTGGGAAGGATGCTGGAGTAAGGTGGGTTTGTGATGAAGATTGGTTTGATTGACCACTCACCGCTGTGATGTGCTCAAGACAATGATGAAGAGATGGGTTGGGGGAAGCTTGTTAAGTGTTTTTTTTCTGAAATGAGATAAGGTAAGGAAGACTGGTTTCTAGTTTTATTTAATAACTCAACAGAAGATGTTTTTTAAAATATATGTCTGTTATCTTCAGATACGTTGTTTTTTATTTATATTTATGCCGGGGTTGTTTTTATACCAATGAAACTTTTAATTTGATACACTCTTCAGTTTAAATAGTTATCTTTCGAGAATAAACTTAAAGTTCCTGATTTCATATCAAAACTGTGGACACTAAAATTCCAATAAAAGCTTTTATTTCCTAAGTATACTTTCTGAAGATTCGTTGAGTGTCAATTATTCATTGAGTTTGTCCTCTATATTAACGCTATATATTATATGTCCGTGTTCTCTGATACACCTTGAATTCTTATAGAGAGGTAACGGTACTATTATAATGAAATACAATCTGTGGTACTCCTGATTTTGTAAACAATGAAGTGGAAAACTTCTAATTGTATATTCTCCCATAACAACACGAATAAGTTCAAACACTGAAGTTCAAAGTTATCTAACAATTTGAATAGGTTGATATTTCAGTGAAAGATGTTACTAGACTCTTCTATCGTGAAATAACGTTGAAAAACTTCTATAGCGTAGATTTTCTTAGCGTTAATGTGACCTAAAGGCTAAATAGTAAGAAGATTTTGTTCGACTATCAATAATCTACAGACTATTGAAAGACAAATAGACTGAAGAGCAATGTCTCAAGAAATCTCTTCTGCTAAAAACTAATTTATAAAGTTCGATTAATTTACTAACAAATGAATGATTTAAGTTTACCCATTTTTCAGAGTTAGGCACTAAATTGTATGCATTTTAGAATAACTAACTAGTCCTCTATTTCTACATTATACATATCTGACTTTATTTCCAGACTTATTTTCCTACCTTATCAGTCGTAAAACTTTGATCTTGATTTGTACTAAACACTGAGAAAACTATAAAAGGTATTCAACATCCAAATTAATCTTAAGTATTTCAGTAACCATAGTTATTTATTTCTCCATGACAAATACTTCTTGCAAGAGATTTCAACGTTTTCTCTTCAGATTCAGAATACCATATATCTTAATAGTTTTTACCCATATAAGAGTTAAATACACTTGAGGTAAGAGTTATGGTACACATTTTAAAAGTCCAATAAGTCCTCTCTTATTCTATCAAACAAAACTGTTAACATTTCCTGATGCCACTCCCTACCTTATCAATTGTAAAACTTTTCACATTTAATCTCAATTCACTCTATTCACATTAAACATTGACAAAACTGTGAATATTTCCCGATATCACTCCCTTATCAGTGGTAAACTTTTCACAGTTAAACTCTACTCACATGAAACATTAACAAAACTGAATATGTTCCGACATCACTCCTTATCTTATCAGTCATAAAATTTCCTTTCTCACTAAAAACTGACAAATGTGAATACTTCCTGATATCGCTCCTTGCATTAAGTGTTATAAAACTTTTCACATTTGATCTATACTGAGAAATCTATAAATATTTCTGTACCAGTCATAAAACTTTTCACACACGATCTCTAAACACTGACACCAGCAATATTCAACAGTGTCCATTACAGTACAAGCAACGACCTCACCTGTTCGTCGGTCAGCCGGGATGACATGTGACACTGATCACTCCCCCTCAGAAAGAGTCGGGGGCGTAGGTGCTCTCGAGGATCATCACAGGTGGCGCCCCCTTTGACCCTCCCCGTCCGCGTGCCGCCGAAATTGGAAGTGTCGTTCGTGGATGTTCGTTTGCCGGCAATGAATCCTCGCACTGTGGCAGGTGGGTGCCCCTTTGGCGAGCTTTGGCGAGGGTTTGTTTGGTGTATGACGGGGAAAACAACTTTAGAGGGAATGGGAAAGGGTTTTTATATGAATGGGGCTGGGATTTCTATTATGAATTTAATATTGCTGGTTCTCGTGCAATGACATTACCAATTGAAAATTTTACATCTTTTGTTTGATGGTTTGTAAATTTTCCATTCACGTGGTTTCTATTGAGGCATTGAGGAGACTTGGTTCATAGAAATTAGTGTCATATGATGTTAATTTCCCTTTCTCTTTTTCCATATCACATTCTCTCTTTTGTCATTTTTCTCTTAGTTTCTTTTCTAATTTCTTTCAACTATTTATCTTACTTTTTTCTTTATATTTCCCGCCTTTTATAAGGAATAAACTCTAAATTCAACAAATTAAATTACCTCTTTGCCTTAATTTTATTTTAGAAAATATATTGATTATTAATATTGCATTTATATATAGATCTTTTTTCTTAAAATTTTTTATTATTACCATTCAATATTCAATTGCATATTGAACACATTTTGTTGATAAGACATAAATGCTAAGCAAAATTATGTGACTTTAAACAACCCCTTTTTAAAAGCCTAGTCTTTAGTGAATGATGCATAAAAAATATTCATAAGTTAACTCCATTTGTTTAATTTAAACCTACTTTAAATTATTGATTGGAACTAAGCATACTTCCATGTTCGTGAATTACAAAATCTTTGAAAGTTTATGTAAAATAATGAAACATTTCTCTTTATTTTTTTATTTTATCCAGAACTCTTTGTACATAGTTCTATAAATATAAGGTAAAGAACTAAAGATACGTTCCGACAATTTTTTTTGTCATTAACATAAAAATTTATACCAGTTTAACTATTAAAAATAAACATGCTTTTTGTAAACATTTTATGAAGGAAAAAAAAGTATAGTTTTAAACTGATTTTTCTTCTATTTATGCTCTATTCATTGTCTTTTATTATAGCAAACGGAATTGTTGTTTTTAAAATGATTATGTTATGACAGATAAAACATAGTGTATGGTGAAAGAAACTGAAAAATATCTTTCCCCTTAATTTTATTTGCATATTTTGTAAAGAGTAAACTCAAGCTACCGTTCCTCTGTTTTATAGCTGTTTATATATCATTTTTATTGCACTGTAAATCTTGCCTGAAAAGTCAATTAAAAGGTTATTCTATAAATTCATTTCTAATTTTAACAGCAATAGTAAATTTGATTCGATCCTACCTAAGAGAATAGAAGAGAGAAAATATCGAAATAATTTGCCTCTACTAAAAATACCCCAAATTGGAGCGATAAAAAATCAACCCGGCAACTCCTCCAACATTCTCCACCAAAAGCGAAGAGCATGGGCTCCGGATGACGCAATCCCACCGTATCTCGCCGATTGGCTCTCACTTTGTCAGGAGTCAGGCGTCACCTGAGGCTTATCTGATCGCTGATTGGCGAATCACGGCCGGCCAATCGCGAGTGTTGCTCCACGCGGAGGGGAATGTTGAAATTCCTCGGCCCCGAATTTAGAACGCCTTTTTCGAATTTGTTCTCGAAATTGGATCTGTTCTCGTTTTTGTTTTGGCGGACTGTTTGAGAAATGTTTTGTGTAGAGAGAGGATTTTTTTGGTGGAGTGAGAGAGGGGTTTTTTGGTTGATTTGGTTGGCGTTTAAAAATTGAATGTAAGATATTCGTTTTTTGAGTGAAAGTATAGATGGATGTGTCTGTGGTTTGTGAATGTTTAACTTTTTGTAGATAATGTTTACTTGATAGATTCAATCTATGGAATTCCATGACAAAATGACAGATCTTGAGGTTTTACATTAAATATATACAAAATTTTAGAGAAGAAAAGATGTGGATAAAAGTAAACTAGCCCAATTTTTGGAATAAATGTACATTTATAAAAATAATTTAAATCGACATTTTGGATTCTAAATAATAACTTTTCATTGAGAAACTTTAGGGATATTTTGGAATTTAAATTTTATGTGTTCCAATAAAAAAATCAAATGTTGCCAATTTAACAAAGCATTCATAAAAATTTAAATTGAGAATAAAGTATACAAGTGAAAAAATAATTTCTTTTGGAAAGTTGGTTTGAGTTAAATTTTTAATTTCTGTTGAAGAAGGTTGGGGGCGTTCAACATAAAATTCAAAAGTTTAAAACCTATAATAAATACGTGGCATTGTAAATATTTCTCCACCAAACTTGAAATGCAGTTTCTTCCACAAAAATTTCTCTTTTAAAGAGTAAATAGATAGCAAATTTACTTATTTTAATTACGTAAATTTTTTAAACTTATCCTAATGCCAAAGTACCCTTCAGTTTATGAAAAAAAGTGTCATGGGAAAAGAAAAAAGACCAAAAGATGCTCAGGATTATGGCAAATTTTTAAAGGTTTTCTTATTTCACCACTTTTTATGCATTAAAAAATACTTTTCGGTTGATTCCAGTTAATTTTGTGAATGCTCAATGCTTATACTCCTAAATAAAAAGATTTAATAATCCATGACCCCAATATAAGAATTTTGAACATTTTTTATTTCTCATTCATTGAATTTATTGGGACTGATATTTGAAAACATTAAAGACGACATAGTAACACCGAAATTCCAGTGCAGTTTTAGAAGTGAGAAAAAAAATATTTAACAAGAAACTTACCTTCCTACTGTATGAAACTTGCTTTCATATTATTAAAACTAAACATACAGAAAAAGGTTAAAGCTTTAATTTTTAAAAAAATATTTATCGGCGGTTCGATACCGGAAATTTCTGCTCAGCAATACGTATCCTTCCTAAAACAAAAAAAAATATGAGCAGTAGAAAAGTTTTTGTGAGAAAAGTCTTGAATTAATTTTTTTTGAAACAAACTGGAAATTTTGTTGAAGAAAAAAATTATCTTAGCAAACTTAATGTTTTGAAAATTGTTTAAAAAGTTTTTTAATCAAACCTAGTATACTTGGGTATTACCTAGTATATTAGGGTGGAGAAAGACTGGAAGTTTGTCCTCACCATGTCTCAAGATCACAAACGTGTCATCCACGTATCTAAGCCAGGTGTGGGGCCCTATGGGGGCAGTGTCCAGGGCCATCTTTTCAAAAAACTCCATGTAAAAGTTTGCAATTACCGGACTGATTGGGCTTCCCATGGCCACTCCATCTTTTTGTTCGTAGAATTCACCATTCCATAGGAAATATGAAGTGGTGAGGACATGTCTGAATAAATTCCAAATGTCAATGCTAAAAATTGGACGGAAATGCGAAAGTGCTTCAGAAACAGGAACCCTCAGGAATAGCGAAACAACATCAAAGCTGACCAGGCGGTCGTTAGGCTGGAGGATCATAGTTTTTAATTTCTCCACAAAATGTGCAGAATCTCTAATATAAGATGAGGATGAGCCGACATGTGGTTGCAATAAATCTGTCAGATATTTAGAAACATTGTAAGTGAGAACCGATAGCACTGACGATAGGTAGTAGTGGAACTGTGGGTTTGTGGATTTTCGGTAATCCGTACAGCCTAGGTGGTAAAGCTTCTGTTATTCGGACACTTTGTTGCATCTCTGGCGGATTTGAAGAACTCTTGATGAGCTTATTAGTTTCTCTTAAAATCTTTGCAGTTGGGTCTTTGTAATTTCTTATAAACTTTGGGGTCCAGCAAGTCCAGTATTTCAGCTTCATTATCTTTGGAATTCATTATCGCACGATAAATTGAAATTCATTATCGCACGGCCAAAGACCCACGTGAACCACTTTCATCTGCCGGTGTATATCAAATCCCTTGTTCATGTGGCAAAGTGTACATTGGAACAACAAAGCGCAGAGTAAAAACCCGGCTAACTGAGCATAAGCGTCACTGCCGAATGGGTCAATATGACAAATCGGCAGTAGCCGAACACAGCCAACAGGAGGGATCCCATGATATTCAATTTGGGAATACTCGAGTTTTGGCCACTACCACTCATTTCTACACCAGACTCCATCGAGGAGAGAAGCAAAAGAAATATTCAAATACCCCAACAATTTCAATAGAAAAGAGGAAATTCAATTCTTACCGAGATCTTGGCAGCCGGCCCTTCGAAAATTTCGCCGAAATCATGATTTTTGCCCAGATGAAAACTAATTGGAATGTTTTCACTGATGATGTCCTCCACAGAGAGGGACGAAACGTATGATAAAAATAAAAATGGAACACGGCCTTGTATCCCGGATAAGTTTGATTTTATGAATTGCATTGATAATTCAGGCCGTGAAAGCCTGAGAGTCAGTGGCGTATATAGAAATTTATTTCGGGAGGGGCCCAAAATATTTTTCACCCCCTCCCAAGCAAATTTATTACGTCCAATGTAACTTTTTAAAATTTTTTGTGAAAATTTACATCTAAAAGAACTTATTATGTAAAAAAAGTTGTGAGTAATTTTGTTCAAAGTACCAAAGGGGGGTCTGGGGGTCCTCCCCCATAAAATTTTTGAAAATTTGACTCTTAAAAATTGGTTTTTAACTTGTTTTGGTACACCTAGTCAGAATTTTTGATTTATATTTTTAGATAGGATTTGCATTTGGGTAAACTTAATATAAAAAATAGTTGTAAATAATAGAGTTCCAAGTAGAAAAGGGGATCTGGGGGTCCTCCCTCAGAAAATTTTGGAAATTTGACCCTAAAAACAGGATTTCTACTTGGTTTTGGTACACTTAGTCCTAATTTTGGACATATATTTATAAGTAGGATTAGGATTTCGATGAACTTATTATAAAAATAATTGCAATAATAAAATTCCAATCAGAAAGGGGGGTTTGGGGGTCCTCCCCCAGAAAATTTTTGGAAATTTGTCCCTAAAAAACAGGGTTTTAGCTTGTTTGGTACACCAAGTCCGGATTTCGGGGGGGGCCAGGGCCCCCTCGGCCCCCCCCCTTATATACGCCACTGCTGAGAGTTTACATAATAATGATGATGTTGTTAACTTTGATTGATATCACTAATATTTATGTTGATGATTGCGGCAATAATAATTGAATCGTCAGTTTAAAAAAGGAAATAAGTTCGAAAAAACAAAGTTATAAAAACCAAACAAAAATAAAAACCAAAAGAAACTAGTTAACCAAAATAAAAAAAACATTATGAAACTGAGGTCATTAAAGGATCTATCAATGGAGTAAATATTCATTGGATAGTAAAATAAAAGAAAGAAAACTTTTAAATTTAAATCGAAATTTATTTTGGCTAATTTTACAGCCCAAAGAATAAGAACCGACAAAAAATTAAATTTAAAATTTAATAAAAAATACAATAAATGGAAATTAAAGAGAGGCCCACTTTTCTTTGGAAAAAGAATAAAGAGTCATGAAATCGCCAGGAAATTCCCTTAATTCTTTAGATTCGCTGAGAACATTCTTCTTGCAAAGTTTGAGCTACCTTAATTAGAAAGCGATGCCCAAAGGATCTGAAGTTCTAAAGTTTTGTAAAGCGATATATTAAGATATCAAAAATTTAAATTGGAATTTAAGTCTAAAGCTTTTTCCGTATTTTTACTTAAATACCAATCCTTGTTTTAGTTGAAATCAAAGTTAGAGTTATCATTAAATTATAACAACACATGTTTATTTTCAAACCCAGGAGTTTTTAAAAACCCATGTTATACCATGAACCACCATGAAAAAGACTATATAAATTATTTTGACAGTTATATTTCCGTACATAAATAGGAAATATGTTGTATTTATATATTTTTTTATTTACCTATATATTTTTGGAAAGAAATTATTTAATATTTTTTATCATAATGTTGAATTTGAGCTTTTTCACTCCTTTTGGACTTTGATGACTTTTAATCCGAATACACTGCTGAAATTTTGGCTGCGAGTTTCTATTGACAATTCTTCAAAAAAGTTTAGGGTGCCCAAAACTCTATCTGAAAAAAAAAGTTTTTTATGGTCACATTAATGGACATTGCTTTTTTCAAAATTCAAAAGGGGCTATAATATAGCCCCTATATCTGCTGAAATGAGTTGGTTATTTTTTCCCTCTTTACACTCATGCTTGCTCACTAAAGGTGAATTTGCTATTTTTTGGATTTATTCCTTTTTTCAAACTGGCGATTCAATTATAATTATTGCGACAATAATCGTTATAGTAATAATGTATTATTATTATTATTAGTAGTATTAATATAAACAATAATGATTTTTTTTGCTCGAAAAGGTTACTCAAATTGGATAACATCATACTAGAAAGATTCGAAAGATATCTAAAAAACGTCTGAAACAACAGATACAAAGAGAAAACCTAATCCTTCATGTTATAGATCCTATCTGCTTCTTCCATCACGCGTGGCGAGAATCCTAAATTGGAAGAGAAACAACCCCAAAAAAGAGAACAAAAAACCGACCGTCCCAATTCGTCAGCCTGGAACTGACGTATCGTCGTGTTATATCACCCTCGTCGCAAATACCATAACGTTTATACAGCAGAGGGGAAAGCCCCACACAGGCGGAGTTTTATACTCCAATAAAAAGCCGCTTCGGGATCAGATTTATGTGGCATTCCGGCGATCGAGCAGAGTTGTCGGCGTCCTTCTCCGTGGATTTTCTTTAATTGCCGTTCGAATTCCATAAAAAAAGGCGCGTTGTCCCCCAAAATTGAATGGCCCTTGTTTTTCCCCTATTGTTCCCTAATACTCCTAAAACGTTAAATAAAACCGGAGTGGGATCATTTTTTCCGAGTTTTACCTCTCTCCGAAGAGTCATTGTGTACGTGTTGTTCTTTTTTCTCCCCTATCCGTGGCTTCGCTTTGCCGGAGTTTAATGCTTTCGAATATGTAGTTTGGACCAAGACTCGATTTAGCCAAGCCGGATTTAGGGGAATAACGCGCACAAATCTTTTTATTCATTTACTTCGGAATACCAAATGCGAGGGGTTTTCCCGTGACCATAGATTTCAATGGGGGGAGACTGGATTTAAATCGAATAGCCTCTATTCCCTGCTCTTTTTCCCGTGGAATATATTACACATAATTCTTCTGTTGTGCTGTTTTTTAAGCGCGTTTAAGCCCTGGAAAAAGTCTCGTTCTTGCTTTTTTGCAGGTTTTTTCTCTCTCGAGAAAAGGGAATGTGATGTAATTAAGAGGTTTTTTCTCTGCCCTTTTGTAATTGCCGTGAGGGTGTTTTTGGAGGTTGTTTTGGCGCATGAGGGGAATTGGGTAGTTAATCCGAGAGGGATTAGAAGAGGGAGGCGGCAGAAAAAGTAGTTAAGAGGCTTTCTTACTATTCGGGTGAAAAAGAAATTGTTTACGACATTAACAGTTGCCTTTAAATATTTTTTTCTTAATTAGATGAAGTTTAAAATTGATTTAAATCGAGTAGTTTCATATTTCATTACATAAAAATGTAGGTTTGATTAGGTCATTGAAGGATATTACATCACTGTAAGAAAACCATTTCTTCAAATAACGGAAATAACCGGTTAATTTTCTGTTTCTGAGGAATTATCTGGGTTTTTTTCTTTTTTGTTAAAAGAGATAGTTTTGAGGCAGCGTAGGATCGTAAATAAGGGGTATCAGTTTTGGTTAGGTTGGTAGGAGTAGTGGGTAATTTGGAATAGAATTGAATAGTCAAATGGTTAATGAATACTTTGAGTGTGGGTAAATTAAGTGCATGTCTGATATCTTCATTTTTGTAAAACCGTCTTGCATTGGAAATTTTCCGTAGAGTTAAATTTTGAAGTATTTATAGTTTTTTAATTAAAGATTTTGGAAGGGCTCCCCAAATAGGGGGATAGGCCGCAGGTAGGATGTGTAGATAAGTTTTTTATTATAGAGATAGTATAATCTATAGAGATTAGAGGGTGCAGGGTTGCAGAGGCTTTTTTGTATTTAGTCGATATTTGATGCAAGTAAGAGTTTAGGTGAGTTTTTTATCCAGAGTTATGCCTAGGTATTTTATTTCGGTAGACCAGGTGATAACAGTATTATATTCATTTTAAATAGGAGGTTTCCCTCTGTAATATTTGCTTTGAACAGTACTGCTGTGGTTTTATTGACATTTATTTTAATTTTACATTTGAAAAACCATTTTTTCCAATAAGCATAAGTGGCACTGAATTATTTTGGTTATGGTATTGTCTTTTCTATTCTGGCACAAGATTATTGCAGTATCATCTGCATAAAGTGAAATCATCGCTTGTGGGTGCTTTGGGATATCATTGATGAATAGTAAGAAAAGCGCAGGGCCTAATTTAGATCCTTGTGGGGCACCTGCGTGGGTAAGAAGATGGTTAGATAGATAGGCTGGTATTAATTTGGACTTGGTATAGGATCTACGCAAAATTTTGACTTGTTCATAATTTAAGGGTTTGGTGGATGAAGGGGCTATGATATATAAGGATCTTATATAACATAACCCATTCATCTCCCAAGCCCTTCAATTGTTTTTAAAATTAATTAATTTAGTCGGGATTTTATCAAATCTAAAATATCTTTGTGGAAAAATTCACGGCATACGGAAAAAAAGTTAACTATTCATGAAATTTATTCATTGATTTCCTCATATCTTTCATGCATGGGCATAAATCCGTTTTTTTATTTCTTTTAGGTACTTGGTTTGCATCGATTTCTATTTTTCTGCAGTTGTGCTGTTGGTAAGTTATTCTTAATAATTTGTTTGAAATTTGTCTATAACGAGATATTAAGGGAACTAGAAAAAAGTGTTATGGACAAATTATTCTAATAGACAGTCTGCCATTGCTTGCTTCGATCTCGCTGGGAATCATAGAGAAGTAACATTTAGACAGATTACTGGTTATAAGCAGTAAGTATTCCTATTACAAAGGTTTCATTGACCAGAATTTTGAGCTGTTATAATCCAGCAAACTGCTTCATTTTATGATTTTCCCGATCCTCTGGTATTTTTCTAAACTTGAGTATTAACGGTCAAATTAGAAGAACATTCAAAATTGAATTAAAACGAAGCTTATTACACGAGAAGTATCCGAATAAACGCAAACCCTCTACTTGTTGCAATCCGCTATTTTTTTTTAGCTAAGTAAACGCGAAAATGGTAATTAAATGATTTCTGACACCCGAGTTCGATACCACACACAAAAGAGAGAATCTGCTTTTCTTCACGATTATTCCTACAGGAGGGTAAGTAGAATAAGAGAAACCACATGTTCTCTGCTGCTGGAATAGCCAAAAATCGAATTAAGCTGCTCTTAATAAAGCTAAACGTGCCTGAAAAACGGCTAAGCCTAACTCATTAATAAACACTTCTACTTTGATTTAGGCTCATTCATTTCTTTTCCGGTTCATTTTATCGTTAACTCGAAGTGGCAACACTGACAAAGCTGATGCGATCGCTGTGGGGGAGAGAATGTGACACTTGAGATCATTAAGAGTGCGCGACCCCAGGGGAAAAATACACATCGTTAAGTGACATACCAGGAAGGGTGAGGGGGGGTAAAAAACAAGCGTTTTGGTTTCTGATAAGTGAATTAAAACGCTGGGGAAAATGACGTTGAATCGGTAGGTTGCGATGCAGAATTATCCCCTAATAAGGTTAATGAAGTTTCTGCAGGTTACAAATACCGGTAATTAGTTTATCATGCTGGAAGGGAATTGCGTTTTGAACTATCCATAGGAAATAGAGCCGTTTTCTTTCTGTGTGGTATTTGGAGAGCCGAGCTTGATTTTGTTGCGGGTACACTGTAAAAAATAATCCTGCAAAAAAACAGAAAATTTCTGGCAGCAAAAGTTGCCAGAAAAAATCTGTAGGTTGAAAAATCCTGTAAACAGAAAAAAGCTGTAACCTACAGGTAAATGCTGTAAAAAGGAACTTTCTGTCATTTCTGTTTCAGATTTTCTGTTGCCTCTCAGTAATTTTCTGCTTGTGCGCATGCACTTATTTTAGTAGAGTTTTTTTTAATTTTAATTAATTGATATCCGGGAATAGAACCCGCGACCTACCGCATGCTAAGCACGCACGCTATCCACTGAACCAAAGAAGATTCAGTATAACGTTGCCAATAGCTGTATTGGTTTTCAATGCAGTAAGTTTCTGTTTAAGTACAGATAAGCTAAAAAACTAGGTAAAAGCTGATATTTTACATAAAATAAATAGAAGTGCGGTGGGAATGTTACATGACAGAATATCTCTGTAAACATAAAGTCACTGTTATTGAAATTTCTGTTTTTCTACAGTTTTTTTTTACAGTGTAACTTTTTGTTCCAATTCACAAATTATGGACACTTAATTGGCTTTATACAGCAGGGACAGCAAGTGGTGTGCTTTGTGGGGAACTTTTAGTGTTGCTCAATTGCAGAATGGGGAATTTTAATGGAGTTCGATTAATGTAGTTTATATGTAAATCAAAACAGTTATCCATTAAAAAGTAACTAATCTTTAATGATGTCCAAAAACTTTATATATATGCACATTGTTTCATAATTTTCAACGTAATACTATTAAGTAAATGTTAAATTGAATTGTTTAACTTGATAGTTTTTTAATTAACGTTGATAACAGTTTATCAATCCCCCTAATTACATTTTGTATAAAATACATAGTTACAAATGGATAACTACAACTCATAACTCTTAGAATTTCGAAACCTATAAGCGGAGTACGAAAAAATTACCAAGTAAAAAGGTTTTCTAGAGTCTGAATATTTTCTTCGTTTAATTAGAAATAATATGCAAACAGCTTTACAGAAAAATAGCAAAAGTATTTTATTATAGATTCAAGCAGGGGCGTTCCAGGTTTGAGTTTTGGGAGGGGGCACCAAGATTTTTAATTACATCTTCCAGGGTAAAAACTGCGATATTTAAAAAGAATATTGAATGGTAACATACATTTTTGGACATTAAGCTTCAAATTAAACCATTTCAAAGCTTTAAAAATGCGTTTTATTTTTTGAGTAATTATCTTTAGATGCGTCATTTTTTCCCTTACAAATTTTTTTCCAGGGGGTGGCACGGGGATAGCACTTACCCCCCCCCTGGATCCTCTACTGTCTACTGCTTTCAAGTTATCTTCAATTCGTCAAGAATTTTCTGCAATCATAACTGTGATTTCAGTGATGATATTTTAATAATAACCAACTACGTTTGAGGTTTGATGTATATTTTATTTAATAAATGCATAAAGAGAACAATTTATTTACAGAAGTAATGACTAATTAGTATTAAAAATAACTTTGAATATAAAACACTATTTAACATTCTTTATTTAAAAATTGAATGCGAAATCATTTATGTATTTCTTCTTTACTTTTTGCAATTTGCAGATAGTTTACAACTAAACAATGAGCTATTTCAATCCAATCTTCGATTGATTGGTTATTTTCAATATTCTTCGTTTCTGCTTTATTTCTGTTCTCAATCAAGCCATGGACATGAAGCAAATCTAAAATACTACTCATAAACATTAAAAGAAAAAACATAACTTCCTATATCGTTTATTAAAGTCTTTTTTTATTTTCTATATAGAAATTATATTTAAATATACCTATATCTTAAACCTGCGTGTAATGACTCCGGATCTTTCCTAAACGGAACTCGGAAACAATACGCGTCAGAGCGACTTCCAAAACACCTATTAAATCGTGTTGGTTTTTTCTCAATGGTGGATACTGGATTGGATTCTGAATCCTTGATCTACAGGGTGTTCCATTAGGGTGTCTCAAAAAAAAACTTTTTTTCGAAAAACCTCGGTCCCCAGGGCTTTTCCCATTCCTTTTGGTCCCAAAATATTGTGTGTGAAGTTTTAGCCCCCTAAGTTAACTCTAGGGTTTGCCTGTAGAGCCCCAAAGTTTGAAAAAAGTGGAAAAAATTACCAATTTTCAGAATTTTTAAAAAGTATATTTTAAGATTGATACTGCGATAAAACCGGTTCAAATGTGTCATTTAGGACTTATTTTGGTGGAATATATTTATTTATGTGTATTAAATGTACCTTATAGCACCTATAATTTAAGATTAAAACGTACTACTTAGGGACGTTGCACACGCCAAAGCTTATAATGCACTACCGGTGGACGAAATGAATTAAATCCTAATTTCTTCGAAGGAACTCCCTTAAATGATGCCATTTGGAGCTAAAATGATATTATAAATTATAAAAACCAGTGAAATAACACTTTTTGGCCCTTCCACTGAGCTTTTAATGTAAAAAGTGTTTTTCTTCAAAATTTCTCGTTTCCAGCTGATAAAACCCAAAATTCATACTAAAAAAGGGGGTTGTTGTACTTTTTAGATACCAAACTTTGAAATCTTTATGGGGGTTTCATTTTTAATAAGTAGAATTAAATTTTGTAGCGCACAGATCGGAAATGACATGGATATCTCTCATATAAAAGCCCACGTCACTCACTGACTCACTGATTCTGGAACGCTCGCACACTATGATGCCATCTCGCAATAATCAGAAAAATAAATAAATAAAAGTAATTAAAATTAAAATAATATAATTAATAGCTTTTAAATATCTTTCAAGAAAGTTGGTTTACTTAATAAAGGTTAAAAAGTTACTTTTAGGGAAGTTGGTTTCTATTCAACAATAATAAATTAAGAAAAGTTGGTATAATTTCTAACAAAACATAAAATTTTAAATTTTACAAACACTAACACTTTTATAGATTTTTTTAACCAAAGATAGCGCTTCAATCGTATAAAAAGCGCTTTTTGATTTTTTTTTTGGCAATAATCTTTATTTACTTTCGGAAACGAAAAATTAATTATTTCTTAAGTAAGTAAATAATTGAATTTTATTTATTTTTCAACTGATTTATATAACTTATTAGTGATATTTCAGCGGTAAGATAAAGAAGTTAAACTTCTTATTTAATGTATAATTAATAGGAACTTGAAGTAGTAACGAGGGAAGCTCGCATAAAAGGCTAGCCTAGCTGTAAGACCCGGCTTTGCCGGGTCGTAACAGCTAGTCTCTCATATAAAAGCCCACGTCACTCACTGACTCACTGATTCTGGAACGCTCGCTGCGCACTAATAATGCGCGCGATAATGTGGCATTACCGCGATCAAGAAAGGCGCCGTAGGCGCCCCATAACAGACTAGTTTCCTATACCAGACGTGAAAATCTATATTCTAAAGTTTTAATTAAAAACTTCTTCTTTAACATTTCAACCAAGATTCACAGGTACTAAACTATTTTCCTAACTTTGAAAAAAGAAAATCGATTTTCACGTCAGGTATAGGAAATATTCATGTCATTTCTGATCTGTGTTGTTTAAAATTTAATTCTACTTGAAAAAATGAAACCCCTATAAAGGTTCCAATGTTTGGTACCTAAAAAAGTTCAGCAAACCCTTTTTTAGTATAAGGTTTGGGTTTCATCAGCTGGGAACGAGAAATTTTGAAGAAAATCACTTTTTACATTAAAAGCTCAGTGGAAGGGCTCAAAACTGTTATTTCACTGGTTTTTATAATTTATAATATCATTTTAGCCCAAAAAGCCTTCATTTGAGGGAGTTCCTTCGAAGAAATTAGGATTTAATTAATTTCGTCCACCGGTAGTGCATGATGAGCTTTGGCGTGTGCAATGTCCCGAAGTAGTACGTTTTAATCTTAAATTATAGGGGCTATAGGGTACAGTTAATGCACATAAATAATTATATTCCATCTAAATAAGTCCCATGGACGTATTTGAACCAGTTTTATTAGCATTATCAATCTTAAAAATAATTTTTAAAAATTCTGAAAATTGGTCATTTTTTCCACTTTTTTCAAACTTTGGGGCTCTACAGGCAAACCCTAGAGTTAACTTAGGGGGCTAAAACTTCACACACTATCTTTTGGGACCAAAAGGAATGGGAAAAGCCCTGGGGAGCGAGGTTTTTCGAAAAAAGGCTTTTTTTGAGACACCCTAGTGTTCCATAAATAATGGGTCACACTTCTAGGGGGGATAGTAGACACCTAGACGAGTCAGAATCACATAGGATTTGGGGGTCCCAGACCAAATCCCAGGGAGTTAAAAATGGAGCGACACCCCAAAAAAATTATTGAAGAATTCAATTTGTTGAAGAACTACTATTGGTAAAAATTTAATTATGGTCTCAAAAATTGTGGTTTAATATGATATTTAAAACTATCTTTTGTTTTGTTATGAAAAAAGTTAAAAAACCACAAAAAAATGTGAAAATTCTGCCAAAACCTTATTTTGTATTTCGAAATACTTTCTTTTGGTTTTATAATCTGAAAGATCATAGTTGTGAACCCTTAAGTCCAAAGTTTCACTTAAAAACCATCAATATTAAACGCTTGAGATCCTATTAAAGTTCGTTTTTTGCTTGCGCAAAGTGGTTTCCTATAGCCGTTTCGGAAACGGCACTATGCGGACGCAAAAAACGGACTTAAACCATGCTTTAACAGGATCTCAAGTACTTAATATTGATGGTTTTTACGTAACACTTTGGACGTAAGGGTTTTCGACTATGATCTTTCAGATTATTAAATCAAAGGAAAGGATTTCAAAATACAAAATAAAGGTTTGGCAGAGTTTTCACATTTTTTTGTGGTTTTTAAACTTTTTTTGTAATAAAAAAATTTTAAACTGAAAACTTTTAAAATAATTTTAAAGATCATATTAAACCACAATTTTTGAGACCATAATTAAATTTTTACCAATAGTAGTTCTTCTACAAATTGAATTCTTCAATAATTTTTTTGGGGTGTCGCTCCATTTTTAACTCCCTGGGATTTGGTCTGGGACCCCCAAATCCTATGTGCTTCTGACTCGTCTAGGTGTCTGCTATCACCCCTAGAAGTGTGACCCATTATTTATGGGACACCCTGTATAAGAAATACCAAGGGGTAAATAACCTTTTTTGCATTACCTATATCTGTGGACCAAAGCGACAGGGATATGACCGCATCCTTTACATAAATGCTCCGATTTGGCATTTTATAAAAGGGTTTTTTATGGTTTTGAAATTTTTTTTCTGGGCTCAAAAAAAGAATAGAATAGAAACAAAAATTAAAAAGAAAATGGGCTGGCTATGATGGTAATTTTAAAATTTAGAGTAGCATACAGAAACGCGTGAAGCAACCTGGCTGATTGAAATATTACTGTAAAGTTAATGATGAAAAAGTTTTTGAAGAGACGAACATTTGAGTCTGTTTGAATTTTGCTTGGTAAATTATTAAAAAACATGACGGAGAGGTATTGGAAAGGCTTTTTAACCTAAATTTAGACTCTCTTCAGACCCCTCCTCCAGGGGGGTCTGATTTCCTGTATGAAAATATCTGTTACAGATACTTAAACTTTCCATATTAGGTAATGTATTGAAAAAAATTGTAAAGACCTAAACTTAGGTGGCTCGACTGTTTGGAGACAGACATGGGAGTTTTGAGAGTTAATAACTGGAAGTCCATGGCCAAGAAGAGCTTGGAATTCGATTCTGAGGAAGGCAAGGGCCCACCCTGGGCTGGGCTGTCTGGCCATTGAGGAAGGAAGGAAGGATTGTAAAAAATTAATACTTTAATACCCTGTAATTAAAATACACAAAATTCTGAGTCAAGTTTTAAAGAAAGGTTTATGAACTCCAGTGAAATCTTCTCCCTCTTGTGGTGTGGTCGAGGGGACAATTATTTAATCGTAATAATCTAATGAACTTTGATTATTACGATTAAAAATCTATTTAACCTTTTACAGGCCAATGTTCCCAATTGGGAACATGGTGTTTGAAAATTCATAAAAAAATAACTACTATCAGTATACTGTTGAAAAATTTACCATGTAAAGTTGAAAGATGACTTGATTTTTTAAAATTTAAAAAAGTTGCTATCGTTATGAGAAAAAAATACAAAAAATCTTAAAATAGGCCATTTTTACGCTTTTTGATAGAGGTACACAAAATAATTCATGAAAAATCGAAATATTGTCCTAAGTTTCCAAAATTTGGTAAGAATATTGGCAAAGACTTACCTTAAATAAATATCCTCAGTATAATTAATAACTATTTAAAACACGCTTGTAGTAGCTTGCAAAACATGCATGTTCCCAATTGGGAACATTGGCCTGTCACCGCTATACACGGGAAACCCGAGTTTGTAGTATGGCGTAGTATTATGGAACTCAGTAGAACGGGAGTATTTCTTTTTCGTAAGGAATTAAAAGGTTATATAATTGCTTAAAGGGGAATCCCCTTACAGAAAGGAAGTAGCTGGGTTTTTTTTTGCTGTTTTGATTGTATATTTTTTTTTCGTTTGAATCTACGATTTTGTTCAGAGAAATGATGAATGTGTATAAACATTGAATAAGTTGGCTTCCAAAGTTAATAGATTATCGCAGAGAATTTATGCTAGTAAAAAAGATAGGTTAGTAGCTTCACATGTCTGGTATTGTGTTATTTATTATCCATAAGAGATACATTTCGAAAATATGGGATCCAAAATGCGTTTTATATAAGATAATAAGGATACAATGTTTCAGACTTTATTTAGTAATGACAGTGAAATTTTCTTATAAATGTTTTAATGCTACATTCAAAAACCAATTATTTCATTCATTACTCAAATTTTTGATCATTATTTTTGTACAAATTATTATAATCCATTTTAAATCCTATTTATAAATGTTTCTTATGTGTAATATATAATAAAAACTTTGCTTTCGATGATAGGAAAATTAAAATTAATTAATCCCTCATATATATTTTAGTTGTTTTAGGTATCCGAAATATAACATTGTATTTTTAAGTCTATTGTATAAAATTTACTTGCATAAGATATAAAATTTTGGTATTTTGCTTATGTGTCACATGAAATTGCCATTAAATTGTTTTCAAATTTCTGAATTTTCTATAAAATTACAGCTTAAACACAAAGATAAACTATAAATAAGGTTGATTTTGTTAGTTATTCTCCAAAATTTGGGTTTTATTTGAGTTGTTTATCATTTGAGTCTACGCTTGTTTCCTCGGTCGAAGTATAGTCGGAAGTGGCCAATGTTCCCAATTGGGAACATGGTGAAAATCAAACTTAAAAATTTTTTACCGCCTTCATATTAATAATTTCTTTTAATTGAACCATTAGAAGGTACTTTATGTAAAAAAATTAATTAAAATATACCTGGATCTTAATTCGGCCTGTAAAAGGTTAACTGCAGATTAGTTCTAAACGGTGATTCAAACAAAAAAAATGTTTTCACGAACAACTAAGTGTTTATGAAGACTTCCCGATGAGGGTATTGCTTTATGGTTCAATTTAAAAACTCAATTTAAATATCTAAAAAACACATTCCCCATTTTTTTTTCAAAACAGAATTCCTCCTCTCTATGAAATTCAATCCCTCAAAACAACAATAATTTACAATCTCATCAGACACCACGAAAAAAAATCCCCAACTTCCTTACGATGCCAATCCATAATAACACATCAGAGGCGACACCAAAATTATACGAAATCCGGATTGGCTAATACCAAACGCAAAAGTGGAAACGACCCTTAATGCATCTCCACGCACGCGTCCCATATACGCTGACAGTTTCCTCTTAATAACAACAAAGACACCGCGCTACATAAGAAAGAAAGAAAAAAAAGAACAATAAGAGGAAGAGACACCCAGGAGGAACCCCCACTTAGAATTCAGGGATCATCGGAGCGGTAATTGGAGGGGAGGGCTAAACGATTCCGATTGCCCCTTGATCGTTTGGTGGGGCCGGGGGTAGTAATTATCGTTTGATTGGGAGGCCCTCTCGGTTTTTGATCGTTCCCGCGGCGCGTTGCATGATGGGATTGATGGGGGGAGAAGGCTACTGTTGGGGATGGGAGGTGTCAGTCAAGGAAGGGAACAACACATGGTGCTGTCGGTGATGGGTTCTAATAAGTTACAGAATTATTCGAGACTACCTGGATTTCCATCCTTCGAAATTTTTTTTTCCTGTTGCGCTCCTTACAGTACAAGACTTCGAAATTCGTTTCCTCGCTAGAGAAATTTTCATGAACGACCTATATAGAATTGCAGTTTAATAAGCTGTTAGAGAGAGCAGTAGGTGTCCCAAATAAGGCTTACAAGAAGACCTAGATGTATTTTTCATTATTTTACACTAACACTCTCACCTGTGAAAGAAATTTGAGAAGTGCTCCACTCGCTCTACTCCCAGCTGGCAGTCAATTCAGCAGGTGGGGTTGTAACATAATATTTTCACTCAGTTATAAATTAGTTTTTATATGATAACATGAAAGTAAAAGAGTTACTCCTCTCAGTGTTACTGGGAATGTTCACACACTGTAAAAAAACTGTAGAAAAACAGAAAGTTTCAATAAAAATGACTTCATGTTTACAGGGATATTCTGTCATGTAACATTCCCACCGCACTTCTATTTTTTTTTGATAAAAAACAGCTTTTTTCTAGTTTTTTAGCTTATCTGTACTTAAACAGAAAGTTTCAGTTCGTGGAGAAAGAAAGAACATCTTCGGATAATTTCTACTTTTACTGAATCCTAGTTGGAGCAGCGGTAGCGTGCGTGCTTAGCATGCGGTAGGTCGTGGATTCTATCCCCGGTTATTGATTAATTAAAATTTCAAAAAAAACCAGCTAAAATAAGTGGACACGCATGCGCACAAGCAGAAAATTACTGTGAGGCAAAAGAAAAAATATGTAGCTCACTTGACAGAAAGTTTCTTTTTACAGCATTTACCTGTAGGTTACAGCTTTTTTCTGTTTACAGGATTTTTCTGCTTACAAAACTTTTCTGGCAACTTTTGCTGCCAGAAATTTTCTGTTTTTTTACAGGATTATTTTTTACAATGCAGGGAAACCACAAATCCTCTTTCTTAGAGTCAATGGATCTGGTTTTATTATTACTCGCTACGTCCCAATGCTTCCAATTTGTCATCGGCGTAGTTCTTTGACATGAACTCACACAAATATATCATACTGTAGATTCCCCAAATCAAAGATACGAGGTTTTCCGATGACACCAGCGATATTCCTGTAATAGTTCTGAAATCGACAAGCAATCGATAGCACCAACCCGCCAGAAGCCCTGCTAAATGTACGGTACGGTATACTCTTTTCGGACTCCATTCAATGAGAATGCTCACTTCCTTTCTATTCCTCCTCTATGATGTACTAGACCAAAAAAACCTACACAATTTTCTCCATCAATTCAGACCACAGAAGCTGCATACGGTCGAACAGCGCACACCTCTTTCCAATGCAGACCATCAAAGACCCAAGTCATGTGATGATTGCCATAACTTGACAACCTTTACTTGATGCGGCGGACTTTGTTTTCACAGCCTAACTTTCATGCCATACAGTGCATTATATAGCGTATAGTATAGTGTATGCTTTCTGTGTTGCTAATGCGTACAATGTAAAAAAAAACTGTAGAAAAACAGAAATTTCAATAACAGTGACTTTATGTTTACAGAGATATTCTGTCATGTAACATTCCCACCGCACTTCTATTTATTTTATGTAAAATAACAGCTTTTACCTAGTTTTTTAGCTTATCTGTACTTAAACAGAAACTTACTGCATTGAAAACCAATACAGCTATTGGCAACGTTATACTGAATCTTCTTTGGTTCAGTGGTAGCGTGCGTGCTTAGCATGCGGTAGGTCGCGGGTTCTATCCCCGGACATCAATTAATTAAAATTAAAAAAACTCTACTAAAATAAGTGCATGCGCACAAGCAGAAAATTACTGAGAGGCAACAGAAAAATCTGTAGCCCACTTGACAGAAAGTTCCTTTTTACAGCATTTACCTGTAGGTTACAGCTTTTTTCTGTTTACAGGATTTTTCAACCTACAGATTTTTTCTGGCAACTTTTGCTGCCAGAAATTTTCTGTTTTTTTGCAGGATTATTTTTTACAGTGTATAACATTGGAATCAAGTTTTGTCCTCAAGATTTAGCGCATGTATGCCTGTAATAGTTTTGAAATTGTTAAGCATGCAATAAGGCACCAACTCTTCACAAGAAGCCTCGCTAATGTACAGTACTCTTTCGGAGTCCATTCAATGGAAATGTTCACTTCTATATCTTCTTTATGTGTGTGTGAACTAAACCTAAAACCTACACAATTTTTTCTCCTCTATAAAACCTACACCATTCAGACCATACAGAAGCTTTACGGTCGGACAACGCACACCTTAAACAGACCCGAGTAGGAAATAAAAAGAAACCAACGAAAAAAAAAGACACAACACATCCCCAACAGGTGCATCCACCCACCACCCCCACAACAGAACAAAACGAGAGAACTCCAAGGGGGCAATCGAACAGTCATAACCCCTCCTTCCCGCAAATTGGATGGCGGCACCAAATAAACTCTGCCCTCTCTGAAACTTTAATCAACACGTGGACTGCCTGCGAACTAGCGCCTTACGGGATTAACGGACTGGGGCGGCCACTTAGGGCGCACCTAATCGAATTGCCCTCGCCCAGGGCTTTCATGGCCACTAAAAGCCCCGTGGCCTGACAGGGCGGTCGGCCGGGGCGCAATGATGATTAATGTATATGCTGGGAAAAGTTTGTGGGCCGGGTGTAAATGAATGATTAAGCAGTGGCATTCCCTTTGTTTGCGGTGGAGGGTTTTATGGGGTTTTGGTGGGTTTTAATTGGTGGATTGTTTTTGGGGTAATTAGAGGATTTCTTGCAAGAACCATTTAAGGTATTAAAGCAGTGTGCGGGCTAATACGTTTTAGTTCAGACCTGCACAGAGCCGTACCCCTGTCCGAAATTTTGACATTAATATTTAAGGGGGTAGGTGCACAACTTTCGACCAAAAAACAAATTTTTCAATTTTTGCATTTTCGTTTAGAATTACATTTTTTACGCTTCAAACGACACCAAAATTATTACTCTACGGGGATTAGAAGTATTTTTAATTATTTTTACGGAAATAATTAATGCACTACTTATATGCAAGATTCTTACTAAATTTCCATTTATCTCAAAACTGAATTTTTTACCATAAAAGGAACATTTTCTCGAAATCTATTATAGAAAACAACTCATAACTTGGTAACATTATTAATGACGCTTTGTTACATACTTTAACACAGGGGTCTCTCAAAAAAGTCCTTTAAACTGAAGTAATAGCATAAAACATCATGAAATTTCAGTCTTTTTGAGAAAAAACCTAAGTTCATTCAGATAATATTTAAAAAAAATAACCAGACATATAAGCCCTAAAAGCTCATGTTAAAGTATGTAATACAGTTCAGGAAATACTCAGAAAAAAATTTGGGAGCTTTAATTCAGTAGATTTTTTAAAAATGTACCTCAGTGGCGGCTCGAAGGTAAAATTATAAGGGGTGCTGCTCCGGTGGTACCAAGTTGGCAACGTATTTTAAGCGATATAATGCCAAATAATACTTCACAAAAACGTGAAAAGATGGGAACATTATAAAATTTCGATTTCACACTTAATGAGCATTAAAAAACTGTCACTTACCTATATTTAGCTGATTATTACAAATATGAAGAATCAAAGATGAAGTATATTTAATTTAGTATCTCAAAAGCAAATGTAACTAAAATTTAACATTTCAAATTTAATTTGTTCATTATAAAAAGAAATAAAAACTTGGCTACAAAAAATTAAACATAAATCTTTATTAACTTGCCGAAACATTAGAAAATATTTTGTTCTCTCTCTGTTGAAAAGAAAAAAGAAGCTATAAATAAAAAAATAAAACAGCGTTGGAGTGAGAAAATCTAAAAAGCCATTGTGATTTATTAGTAGTAGAAACCGTTTATTTTTCTTCTTCCCTCAGTTTGTTTTTTACAGCTCTCTCAATAGAAAAGGCTATCATTCTTTTGGTCGGGGCTGCTGAAAAGCAGCCCCTTTTCTCCTAACAGATTCGCATGCTAAATTCTTGATATTTTGATTTGATATGATAGAGCTAGTCTTTTATACCACGATTGGTATATATCCAGGGGCTGATCGACCCGGAAAGAAATCTGTTGGTGAGATGGCATAGCAGAGAATTATTAATTTAAAAAGGATTATATAGGACAAAGATTAAAGGAGGAAATAGATCATTTTTAAATATTGTAAAGCAAATAAAAATTGGAATTTCGGGAAATTTTGGTTGGGGGTGCTGCAGCCCCGCAGCCCCTATGGACGAGCCGCCACTGATGTACCTTAAAAATCATCATTTTTAACATTACGGAGATAGGGATTTAGAAACGTGCACACCCCCTTAAACTGTCTTTTCCTTGAAAACTGTGTGACTTTCAACGAGTGGTCCTCTTGGAGTGCAACCCAAAGGGTCAAAAGTAAGTCAAAACACTAAACTTTATACTACTACTATAAACTAGGGGCCGTTCAAATATTACGTAAGCACTTTTTTTTATCATTTTTAACCCCCTCCTCTTTTGTCAGCAAAGATAAGCAAACCTCACACCCCCCACCATAATTACGTAAGAAACCCCCCCGAAATTTTGACATCTCTTTTAGTAAGTAGGTTTTTTCCCTTGAAAATTAGGTGACTTAGACACAAGAAGCTGTCTTTTTTTGGGTGTAACCCTAAGGGATCAAAAATGAGTCGAAATAGTACTTTTCAAGGTTAAACTTTCAAAATGTTTAGGGAGTCCATCCCCAGAAAAAGGGCTTTTTACGTCAGATTCCTAATTCAATTTTTTGTTAAATATTTTTTTGGTTGAGTTTTGAAATTATTTATGCAAGAAACAAGAGTTTTTCGAAAATGCAGTATCTTACGTAAGCATCACTCATATCCCCCCTCCTCCCTCGTCAGGAAAAATAAACTAAGAGCAAACCCCCTCCCCCTTTGGTGCTTACGTAATATTTGAACGGCCCCCTACTACTACTATTACTACTATAAAAATGTTGTGACTTACAAGTAGTGTCTATTTGTGGGTGTAACCTAAAAAGTCTCAAAATGAGTTATAAACACTACTTTTAGGGTCCATTTCCAAAAATTTTCTGGAGTAATAAGACCTTTCTACAAGCATACATTTTTGTGTAGTACGTAAACAAACAAAAAGTGTTTAAAAATTGAAATTCCCACCAACAATATTCAAGTAGGACTAAATAATTTTGATTTTGATGCAAACACTCGAGTTATGCTCTTATCCACTTTTTAGTATAGAATCGCTTATTATTATCAATCGGATATTGTTATCATTCTACTCTTGAACAAAAATGATCATATTAAGCGGAGTCGACTGTAATACATCGCAATAAATGCGATGCCGACGTAATGGCCTAGTGGTTAGAGCATCTGACTGCAAAGCCGTACGTCTGGGATTCGAATCCCCATTCGGAATGGATGTTAGTGTTACTGTCCTTGTGGGTGTTGAATTTACCTATACGGGTCCATACCTTCAGGTGAACTTGTACAAATTTAAAAAAATTATAAAAAAATAAAAGCCTGTAGGGTCTCAATATTTCTGATTACAATACACGCTTTATACCTTCTTGAAAATCTCATCCATTAGACTCGAATCAGCTACGCCATTACTTTCGCTGAAAATTGTGATACATCGCCATGACATTCCAATCAATAATTCCAAAAACCGTTCCATTACATATTAAATCCTCATAGGGAACTCAGCTCACGCGTTTAAACCAGGTCCTTTACTATCCTTGTTATTAGTGACGAAGTTGTCGAGAAAAAGAAAGAGAATTTATAGTTGACGAATAGGAAAACAAGGATTCCCCTCTTTATCCCCCATCGGCGGCGCCTTTGAAGTTGCCGGAGAGCTGGCCACAAGAATGCGATATTAATGTTGGTTAATTACATATTTTTGCATCTTGGGGTGGCAACAGCAGGCAATGGATGCGATGCTTCGGGTCCGATTCGTCTCGCCTATTCGGATTCAATTTGTGTTTTCGACGATCTGTTTTCATCATCAGCGGATACGGGTACAGTTAGGTTATGGAACGTTTATTGATAGGGAGTTATTTCTGAAGGGAATTATTTCTGGTGATGGATTATTTTTTGACGAAGGAGACTTTCGTAGAAATTTGTATTATTGTCCATTCGTTTTGAAGGGAATTAAAAATATTCCATTTGATGAAATTCAGAAACGGAAGTTCAAAATTAATATCTTTTATTTAAATTACACGATCCAAGACTTGTTTTATAAACGGAATATTTTCCTAAATTAATTTTCCAGAAAATTTAATCTTGGAAAAAAAAGAATATGTCCGAATAATAGAAGTTTTTAAGATTACGAAATTGGAAATATCCAGGGATGTTATTAATTTGCGACATATTTTCTACACTTAATTTTATTTCGGTAACCGAAAAAGTCGATAGTTTTAATCGGCATTTTTATTTGATCAATAAACTATTTTGCTCCTTCCTTGTTCTGAAAATCTTTCAGTTGATGAAACTTAACTTGTGGGTATAGTAGGTATCTCCTTAAGAGTACTTTTATACAATAAGTTTTAGATGACTTCAGGGTTGGCAAAAACCAGGATTTTTTTTAAAAACCCGAATGGGTTGGGTTTTTTTTGGGTTTTTTCAATAAAACCCTGAAAAAAACATATAAAACTGGGTTTTTTTCGGAAAAAGTGTGGGTTTTTTTCAAAATTAAGTGGTTTTCTCCTACAAAGTAAGTGGGTTTTTTCAAATTTTAGTGAGTTCTTTCTATGTTAAATGTGTTCTGTCAAAATAAAGTCACTTTTTCCACAGTTAAGTGGGTTTTTCAAAGTTTTATACTTTGAAAAAAAAAACTGAAATTGTAGAAACACCCCTTATTTACTGGAACCTGGTTTAAATTTTGGAAAAAAACCCACTAAAATTTAAAAAAATATCCTAAACTTTGAAAAAACCCATTCATTATTGAAAGAAATCTATTCAACTTTGAAAAACCCACTGAAATTTTTTAAAAATCTTCTTTATTTTTATATCTAGTTTGAACTTTAAACGTCCTAAATTTTGAAGAAACCCACTGAATAATGAAAGAACCTATTTCACTTTTTAAAAATATCTCTGAAATTGAAAAAACACCATTTAATTTTTAAAACCTTGTTTAAATTTTGAGAAACCAATTAAAATTTTAAAAATATCCTAAACTTTGAAAAAAAAACATTAAATTTTGAAGGAACTGCCAAAATCTTGATATTTCTTGAAAAAAAACAAAAATGGGTCCAAAATGTGGGTTTTTTCACATGGTTTTTTTTGAAAAAACCCATTGGTACCAACCCAATTGGGTCCAATCCGGCCAACCCTGGATGACTTACACAATTTATTTTAATCAAATCCTTTTTACTCTAAACCTCGGTTTGCAAAAAATTAGGATATTCAACTCTATTTCTAACGCAATTTCTGGAAAACTTACTATACTTATTTGAAAAAATCATTTAAAATTATCTAAATGATCTAAAAAGAAATTAAAAAGAGGATGAGAAAACTATGAGTTAACATAAAAAATGAAGGTTTTAACCATGAATATATATTCCTAATTATGATATTTTGTACTCTAGGAGGTCTGCTTACTTTAAAGTTAAGATACTGAAGTCATGTAAAATGTATTAGTTAGTAAGTTAGTGTTATGATTCAAAGTTTTTAAAAGGTGCTCTTTAGTTTATAATTAAAAACCGATGCATTTAAATGTACACAAAATCATGATCATGCCTTTTTGAAAGTATATTTTATATTCGGTTATATCATATTGAAAAGAACTCAGCACTTAAATGGGTATGCTCATTAATGTGGTCATTTTTCGGATGGCATCTGCTTTTTTCTTTTTCGTCTTTTAGCTGACCAAAAATTATTTATTTTTACACTGTAGGATACTGAAACTACACAAATAAAAAACACCTTTGTATAGACAACCAAAACTATCCAATTAGATAACCATATGATGATGAAGCACTTTAAAAGTACTCTTTAACCTCTTAATCACAAAATTTGCATAAGTATATACATAATTACAAAAAAAACATCTTTTCCATGCACCACATTACACCATCCCCAAAATCCAATCTCTCCATAAACCCCACTTCAAAATTAAAACTCCCACCAGCCAACCCCCCACAAAAAGCAATCACACCATCACAAAAATTACTACCATCCTCAACCCCCCTCAAACAAAAACAAAGAATAAAAACCTCCACCTCAACCCCCCACATAACTCACTTCGAAACACAATCACATCGACTTTATTAGAAAACACGTATCTTTATATCGCGCGGCGGTTACAGTTACTTGTTCCCCGTTATCCTGCCGGATATCTGACCGGATTGTGGGTATATCCTCCACCCTCTGATCCCTTTCTAAACTCTTTCGCTCTTCCCCCCTCTCCCTCTTGCACAGAAATTATGGCGCACAGATTGTTAATGGCCCAGGAATTTATCCCCCCCATTCTGAATTGTTCGGTGGGCTGGATGAGATGGAGCGGGGGTGGAAAAGCAGTTGAGAAATGTTTCCTGGGTTGGTGGTGTGGATGTCGCCATTTTTGTCCTTGCTCTTTCCCAAACAGTATTTAAAAAATTCATTTCAGGTGATGGGGCCCAAAATTATTCATAAGCACCTCCCATGCATATTCAAAAGAACTTTTTAATACATCTTTAGGTAGAAATTGCCTTTTAAAGAACTTAATATAAGAAAGGTTGCGAGTAATAAATTTCCACGTCCCTAAGTAGGGCAGTGGCGGATCCGGGGGGGTGGCACTCTGGAAAGTGCCCCCCCCTCCTTGGAGACCCAAAAAGGTTCTCAAAATGAGTAAAAACCCAACTTTTACAGGTCTAATTTCAAAATTTTTTCTGGGGGAGGACTTCCATACCCCCATTAGTATCAAAATGGGGTATTCAGTGTTTATTTTTAGGAAATCCCCAAAATTTTGACATTTTGGGTCAAAAAGTAAAGGTAATAATGTTGAAAACTGCCCCCCTTAGACTCAAAACGTTTCTAAAAATGAGTTAAAACCCTACTTTTACATGTCAATTTTCAATTTCTTTCTGGGGGAGGACCCCCATACCCCCAATGGTACCACAAGGGGATCTTGTCTGGAAAAGTGCCCCCCTCCCTTGGAGCCGTGCTGGATACGCGCCTGAAGTAGGGTCTGGGGTTCCTCTCCAGAAATGTTTTGAAAATTCGACTCTAAAAAAGTTTTTTAACTAGTTTTATTAAACTTAGTCCGAATTGTGTTACCTATATTTTTATAGGAAGGATTTGCATTTTGATGAACTCAATACAAGACAATAATTTGTCGGAGAACGCTTTTTATCACTTTCCTAAAAGTTGCAAAGGATAAAGAATTTAATAACGTGAGATACTTTTTTATTTAATGAACTACTTAAAATTCAAATTAAAAAATAACTGTATTTGATTTTTTCAGTTGCACCTTTAGTAAAATTTAAGCAACTTAACTTACTTCTTCCTCTACATGCTCACACGCATTCACATCATCTCCTCGAATATTTAAGATATTTTCATGAAACTTTTTTCAATGCGTTCATCATGACATTGCCAACAATTTTTCTTATGGTCTAAGAGCTGGATGCAAATTTTGGGAATGATAAGGTGCACGAGATATTTCACCTGGAACAGATTCGATTGATGATGGGAAAACTTATGTCACCAACGCCAGAAGGCGGAGTGGAAGCTTTCAGTTCGAAAGGGGGGGGTCGAACATGCAAACAGCGCGCGGTCCCTAGCGACAGAGATTTTGAGGAAATCGGTTTAAATTTTGCACAGTTTAAGGAGACTGTAAATAAAAGATAATGTAGCATTCTCAAAAGTATAAGTTGTGTTTTAAGGGTCATAGAGAACTAAACGAATTTTCGAATGTTTATATGAATGATCTGTACGGCCGACGAGGTGCAAGGCTGGACATAGGCTTAATGTATTGAAGAATGTTAGTAAAAGTTAGGGTAACACTCCCAGAAGACTAAGTGGAAGACAAAGGGTGGCCAGAAGTCACCAAAGGTGCAGAAAAATCTTAAAACCCGAATCATTCGGAAACTTCTGGCTGTTTGCATATGTATAGCTGACATATAGAACAAACTATATGCAAATAGCCAGAAGTCTGAGTGGAAGCGTTCGGGAGATATTCAGGCGCGAAGTACAAAACCGAATAAAAGCGCGGGGTCCCTAGCGACAGAAATTTTGAGGAAATCGGTTGAAAATTTGCACATTTTAAGGAGAGTGTGAATAAAAGATAATTTAGCATTCTCAACAGTATAAGTTGTGTTTTAAGGGTTGTAGGAAACTAAACGAATTTTCGAATGTTTATATGAAAGTTATGTATTTTTTAAATTTCTAAAAATTTAAATTTTACCTTTTATGTATAGAAGTGACCAAGTAAAAATTATACGGTGCTGATTAAAAATGATCGTGGGAAATTCAGTTGTAAAGTGGTAGAGCACCATGTCGTTTGACAGCTTTTCTCTTGCAACAATGACTAATAATACGCTTATAAATATAAAGTCATTGTTAGCTTTGTTTTTAGCATATTATTAGTCATTGTTGCAAGAGAAAAGTTATGTGTTATAAGTCATATGTTACATATAAACATTGGAAAATTTGTTAGTTTCCTACAACCCTTAAAACACAACTTATACTGTTGAGAATGCTAAATTATCTTTTATTCACACTCTCCTTAAACTGTGCAAATTTTCAACCGATTTCCTCAAAATTTCTGTCGCTAGGGACCCCGCGCTTTTATTCGGTTTTGTACTTCGCGCCTGAATATCTCCCGAACGCTTCCACTCAGACTTCTGGCTATTTGCATATAGTTTGTTCTATATGTCAGCTATACATACGCAAACAGCCAGAAGTTTCCGAATGATTCGGGTTTTAAGATTTTTCTGCACCTTTGGTGACTTCTGGCCACCCTTTGTCTTCCACTTAGTCTTCTGGGAGTGTTACCCTAACTTTTACTAACATTCTTCAATACATTAAGCCTATGTCCAGCCTTGCACCTCGTCGGCCGTACAGATCATTCATATAAACATTCGAAAATTCGTTTAGTTCTCTACGACCCTTAAAACACAACTTATACTTTTGAGAATGCTACATTATCTTTTATTTACACTTTCCTTAAACTGTGCAAAATTTCAACCGATTTCCTCAAAATCACTGTCGCTAGGGACCGCACGCTGTTTGCATGTTCGACCCCCCCTTTCGAACTGAAAGCTTCCACTCCGCCTTCTGGCGTTGGTGACATAAGTTTTCCCATCATCAATCGAATCTGTTCCAGGTGAAATATCTCGTGCACCTTATCATTCCCAAAATTTGCATCCAGCTCTCAGGCTATTAGGAGTTTTCGTTTTCTTTTAGATTTTTTTCTTATTTTATATCTTGCTTACTTCGCCACTAGGGCAGCTGTAAGCCATGTCAATGGATTCCTTATGGTTACTTACCTACCTACAGGGTTACACCTTTCTTCCATGACCCTTAGGAGATGTTTGTTCCAAATAATTGGCATAATACGTAATTTTCAAACATTCTGTGTACATTTACAGAGACTTCAAGTATTACGGATTGTCTACGCCAGTGTTTCCCAACCTTTTTCGGTCCATGCACCACCAAAGCCTTTCTGAATTTTCCATGCCCCCCCCGGTTTCAGTAGCATATATAGAAATAAATTTTGAGAGGGAGCCAAAATTATTTCTTAGCCCCTCCCTCTTATATATATTTAGTAAGTCTAAGGAAGCTTTTCAGAACATTTGTAGGTAGAATTAGCATGCTAAAGAACTAAATCAAGTTATGAGTAATTAATTTCTAAGTACCAAGGGGGTATATGGGGGTCCTCCCCTAGCAAATTTTCGGAAATTTGACTCTAGGAAGCAGGTTTTTAACTAGTTTGGTACCCCTATTTGGGAAATTTTGGATATAAATTTTTAGGTAAGATTTGTATTTGATGAACCTAATGTAAAAAAGTTTCAAATATAATATTTCTAAAAACAAAGAGATCTTGGGTCATCCCTCAGAAAAGGTTTGGAAATCAGACTCTAAAAACAGGGTTTCAACTTGGTTTTGATACATTCTGGTCCATATTTCAGACATACATTCTCAGATAGGATAATAGGACCAGATTTTGATAAACTTCTTTTTAAAAAGTTTTTTTAAATTTTCCCCCTGGATTGGCCCCACCTGGTGGGCAATTTGGTTGAAAATTTTCAAATTGCCCCCCTAGAAAATTATATTGCCCCCCGGTGGGGCGTGGGCCCCACGTTGGGAAACACTGGTCTACGCTCAATTTAAAGTTTTTATTTAACTCTTAACTAACTCTTTAGTTTACTTTTATTGGATTGTTTTAAGCTTTTACAAACATAACATTATTATTTTCGACTAAACATCCCAGGATTATAGCTTTTGATTGCATGAAAAACACCAAATCTTCTCTGGAGGTTGGAGTCTCCATTATGTGACTGGTTTTACAGGTAAAAAGGTACCAGTTCTCCAAAGGAAACATTGAAACGTTTTGCGGGACCCCTGCTTTATTTCACTGAAGCACTTTTGTGGTCAAAGATGGCGCCTTGCCGGAATTCCCCACAATCGGCGAATCCCCTCCACCAATAGCGGAACAGTTAAGAAGCCATAATAATACTTACACTCCATGGGACGATGTAAAGAATAATGGACACAATCTGAATGGCGTCCGTAATAATGCACACTTCCTAAGCAAAGCCCCTCCCTCTCCTTTATTCTATTCCATTTATTTTTTCTTCTTCTGTATTTTACAGAGATTATTGAGGGCGCTTCCGATGGTGAAGCGACACCAAATGCGGTTTTTATGGGTTAGAATGGATATAAATATTCCTTTCGTTTTCCGTAGTTTTTTTTTATTTCAAAGCTGTTTTTGTATCCGTGCCGTGGCAACGGTATTTGACACGTCCGAGATTTCTTTCCGAGTGTTGGTGATGGATAGTTTTTTGGGTGAGGTTGGAATTTACAGGGGGCTTAGAGGGAAATGGAGTGGACCTGTGAATAGTGGAGGTTGTAGTTCTTTTTCGTGGTCCGTCTTCATAAATATCCAGTTGTTATTGTAGTGTAGCCACCAGCTTTCGAAAAGGTGTGTAATTTATTTTGGATTAGCTTTGCTGTTGGAAATAAGTGCATTGAAATACATCAATCTATTTATAGTCCTTCAAGTCCTTTGAAACTCTTATAGAAACAGTTTTTTTACAGAAATATAAAGTTTTTATTCACTTGTTTATCTAAAAGATTTTTCTTACAAACAACATCATATATAAGGGGTGGGCGTCATCCGTTTGGGTTCCTAAAGTAATAAAACAAGTTATAAATATATTTATATAAAAGTAAAAAGGGTCAAAATTAACCACCCCCTGTAATTCCCTATCGGAAAATTTTTTCTGGTGTTTCATAAACCAGTATCAAATTATACTGGATCCAGTATATAAGTGATACTAGAACCAGTATAAATTATACTGGAACCAATATAAATGATACTGGATCCAGTATCCATTATACTGGTTTATGGAACACCAGAAATTTTTTTTCCAATACTTTATTTAATAGTAAAAAAATCGAAATTTCCTTGAATAGAAAACTCAAAGAAATATTCCATAAATCGTCTATAAATATCTATTGTCTATAAATATCATTCCTCCAATAAATATCTAATATCACCTAATTGAGTTCCAAAACTATGCAACTAAGTCAATAAAAAAAAGACAGAAATGTCAAACAGTCAGTCATCCATCATTTCCCAATCCGAACACTTCTAAATCAACCAAACTGTGACAAACCAAGCACAAATGAATCAGAAAGTTACAGAAAAATGGATAATACTTTGCTTAACACAAAATAAATTTTTTCATGACTAAATCATTAACACTGAAATAAAAGTTTTATTGAAAATGATTTATATAGACGATTTAATTTCTATAAATATAAATCATAAATTTAAAACGTGTCAAACACATAACCCTCCCATTTACTTTACAACATCATTCAAGCATTTGAAAACTGTTCCGAGATGCAAAGTAAAATTCTTCCTTGAACAGAACACCCAAGCAGATATAAACATCCCACGAACATTTCTCAAATAAATAAAAATACCGCCACCACATTATTGACTCCTAAGACCGCCAATCCAATATAATTCAGACTCCATCAATCCACACAAAAAGGCTGAAATGTCAAACGGGTCAAGAATCCATCATTCCATTCCGAATAACACATCCAAATCAACCAAACTATGCCAAATCGAGCACAAATCAAACATACACAAACATGACCCTCTATGTCCTACCCGCCCCGAAATTCCCATAGAACCCAATGCTCATCTCGGGCGAATCAGAACCGAAAGGGGTTTTAACAAGACCCGATCGACATTCATTTATGATTACCATAACTCACCTCTTTCACCCTTTAATTCCCACTCGCCCGATTTCCCTATGGTATTCAAAACCAACCTCGGGCGTGTTAGGTTTTTAAACAAGACCCACGATGCAAAAAAAGCATTAAATCTCGCAGAACGGACGTCCATTTATCGTTTGGGTCGTGCGTGGGGAAGTCGGTTCTGGGAGGAGGTCCGATTTTTCCTGGTTAGCCGGTGGTCAGTGATCTATTTCTCACGCTCCTCCGGTCCCTAACACGCTCTCAGGAATAATGGAAGTAAAAGGGGATGGAGATGGACCATGCGGGAACCGTGGTTGGATGGATGGGAGATGTTTAGGATGGGGAGTGGGTTCTGTGTGGATTATAGTATGTGTAGGAGGTATTTAGTATGGTGTATAGGGCATTGTGATTTTGTGGTAGGAGAAATGTTATCGTTAATAGATTTAATAGTTCAGTTTAAATCTTTATTTTATAATATTGTATCGTCCGTTTGAAAAAGGGAATAAGTCTAAAAACCAAGTTTTGAGAAAACGAATTGTATAAGTAATGGAATTTTCATTGTACTGATCAGCCAACAATAGTAAAAGGGTCACGTGATTTTTACAGACTTTGCACGGCCGATAGTTGGGTAACCGGTGATAATTGGAGTCTTGCTTCTATATACAAGCAAATGTCTCTTCCTCTTTCGATCAACTGCCCCTCAACTTCCACCTGTCTCCCCTCCGAAATGTTCCAGCGTTGTCAAAATCACGTGAACTATTTGCACTTAATACAGAACAATCATCAAAAAATAAAGGTGTATTTAAAAATGTTGTACAGTTCAAAATCGTTAATGGACTCCTCGTTATCAACCTTATAAAATTTCAGATGAAGAGAAAAATCCTTAAAACTACTTAAATGTAAATTTAAATTATAATTCTGAGTAGTTATAATGATAATGTTTATTGGCAAAAAAAGGCCACTGGGCCATACACCAAGTGCAGATCAAATATTCAAAAAATGTACAGTCATTAATACAAAAAGGAAAGAAAAAGTTTTAAAGAATGTCTATTTCTGAGTAGTTTGCAGCACATTAAGTAAAGATATAAATAGGTAATTATCAATGGAGTCATACATTCACTGGATAAAAAAAAGGTAAAAAACTTTTAAATAAAAACAAATTTTGTTTAGGCTTAGTTTTTATAGAGCAAAGGATATGTAAATGGAGACAAATTAACTTAAATTTCGAACTAATAAAAATACAATGAAAGAAAATAGTTTTCGCCAAAATCAAGGGACTATCTGCCTTTTTTAGCACAAAATGTCAAATTGTCATGGTTTGGACTTATTACCTTCTGAATACTGGCGATTTAATTAATCGTTTTTTATCTATTAGATAGATAAAAGCTATTTCTGTGTCTCAAAAACTCTCAAAGTGTGAAAACTCTGCTTTATTAGGGAAAAAGCAACTTGATCAGTATTAAAAACTTTTATTGCCTCTATGAAAACAAGTACTATTTGGTATTTTAAAGATTTTTTTCAACATTTAAACTTTTAATATTTTCCATAATGTCTAATGATCTGTAAGTTTTTTAGTGCATTTTTGTCATTGCATCGGCACCCTATAAGATTGTGGGTGCTCCTTATTAAATTTTATGAAAAGTGAATCCAAAGCTCTATACTAAAAAAGTGTTTTGTGTGTAACTTAACAAGAAAACTTTTTTTGAAAGAACTGATTTCTTCGAGCTGCATTTTGTGATTTGTGTTTCTTTGAAACCTTCTCCTAAACCTCTGTAATAGAGATAGTAGTATTGTGAAATTGAATTAGCATCAGTGATGCAGTTAGAAAAAATATTAGAGGGATCTCCTTTAAATTTTCCTTTTATTAACGTTTTCAGCCAGAAACTCTATACATCGTGGGTACAAATGAATTATATCTGGGAGTGATTCTAATATTTCGGTGGACGAGTCAACCCCCAATCTCATCACTCATTAACAAAGAAATGTGTGACATCAAAAAAATTATTGTCAAATACCTCCAAATCATGCTTACTGTTACATACCTTCCACTGATCCCTTCAATTATTAATTTATTACCAACCTCACTACATATGAAAAGGGCGGCCAACTCTCCACAATCAATATAATCTGAATTCCGAGAAAGCCTCTCACGATACTCTTACAGGATGTGGCTTCAACTCACCTTTACCTAACCCATGAATAAGTAACCCGGTCATCTAATTCACGAATTGCCCTCGTGCGACCACACATCCCGTCCCGAAATCACTATCGAATACGGGTCTTATTTATCGAATTATGAAAAGAACCTCCCCATCGCTACACCCTCATCCCCGTATAATGTAATTCCCCACTCTCCGCAACCTTAACGGTGATCTGGCCCTATTTACTTTAAGCACGTAATACACTTATACGGATCCGTAAAATCATTACAGACTTAAGAAGCGGCTTAAGAACCGTATAGCTCTCTCCCTTGAAATGAATCAATCTACTACTATGAGGCGCTGCGATTTAAATATTGCATGGAGTGCACTTATCTGTGTGTTGGTGTATGCTCTGTGTATGTATAGATTGGATTGGCGCGGTTACTGTAGTATTGAGGTATCGAGACCTTCTTTTAAATGGGTTGTTTAATAGAAAACTTGCTCGATGGATTTTGGTGCTTTTTATGAGATGGTGAATGGGATTAAGACTTCGGTGGGTTTTCCGTACTGAGCCTATGAATGATCTTCAGGTTATTTTTGGAGTGATTTAGTTCCTGTAGCGTTGAATTTTTTAGGTGGTGTCGTAGAAAATTTGGTTGTGGCATTTTGGGATATAGGGACTCGTTTTTGGGGAATGAATGGATAATGCTTTTATGAAATCGAATCGACATGATTTCTTTATTGCTATATCATTTTGCCTTTTGAAAAGATTGAAAGACAGGGAAATTGGAAATAAAAGAGATGTATGTAAGGTAGAGAATGAGATATAATTAGGACACAGAAATATAATAATTAAAAAGTAAATAGTTATTGTTTTGTTCCATAAGCTAAACTCTTAGTAAGGATATATATTAAGTTCATGAATATATATTAACTTCAGAAAGCACTGTAATCAACTGTACTGTAAATTTCAAAAAGGATGAGAAAAAGACAAGGAATAATCATTAGAAAATTAATATAATTCATAAGATAAATTAAAAGGATATATTTAGAAAAAGATAATCCGAAGCAGAACGTAAATTATAATGAAGAAAAAAGAGTAGAGAAAAAAATGTTTTACAGAACTTACACTTACGTGCCTTGAAAAAAACTCATTTATAGTGTCTAAAATTACAACTTTTTATAAAGATAATTTTTAGGACGACTTTGTTTTTAAATTAGAGTAAACTCTCTCTCTCTCTAAAAACTTAATTAAAGTACGAAACAAAATTAAAGTACCAATAATAATTTGGTATATAAAGCCCTAACAAATATATTTACTTTTAAAATAAACAAAAAACTTTTCCCAACAATTATTTCAAGACAAGTTTGATCTCACAAAATCTTTATAGCATTTTAATCTAAATATGTTCAAAAATCCTTACTTTGATTCACTTTAAATGGATTGACCCCCCTTTGGATTCCAAAGGTGGGTTTTTCCACCATTTTACGATCAAATTATTTTCCCTCAAAATATTCATTTGTATGAAAATGGCCAAAAAAATCATTGTTTTTTTTTCCTGCAGCATTTCATCTGGAGAATGTTCTGTATTAGAAATAAACCTTTGTTACTAAATAGATAAGTACATTTAGCAAAATCCCTTCCTAGCTGTCAGAGAGAGTAAGCAGGGGTCAGACCCATAAAGGGCCATTCGAAATTGAGGGATCACCACACGGGTGGGAGGGCAATAATTCAATTTCCCCCTCGGGGTTTTTGCGAGGGATCGGGCATGTGATCCATTAACCGGGGATAATCCAAGATCTATCACTCAAGGCCATTTATCTATGAATATGTATTCTGCCAGGCAGGAATTTCATGCAGAGAAGAATGGATATGTTTTAGTGTGATACATAAATTTTAGTCAAGTCATCGTTTTGTATGGTAAGCTGGATGATCCATAAAAGTTTGAAATGCTACCGTACCTTAAAAGTTTTTAGGTTCTGTTATAATTTATGGGTTTAGGCCTAGGGTCGGTAACCGGCCGACCACGGTTCCTAGACCGCCATAATATTTTAAAAGTCAATAACATATGTATTCTTAGACACAAAAAATTAGTTTGACCTTCTCTTTTAGTCAAATTTCTGAAAAATTCTTGGGGAAAACCCCTCAGACCCCCTGTCCAATTTACAAGCACTTAAAACAAAAGTTAGTTTAATGATTTCTAATCTTATAATTTAGGAAGAATGCTAAAATGTGTAAAAAGTTTATTTATTTGTAGTTAATAAATCAAAGTTTTCGAATTCCCGGGCCATCCCCTTCTCATTGCTGAGGAAACCCATTCGTTTAAGGGATAGCCTTATCAATGTTTTTGTTTTGTAATATTTATGATTAAATTTGATTATAAGTTAATTTAACAAATTATAATTAAGAAGATAGCATACACTACTCAAATTTTATCAGATGTAAAAATATATGTATCTGAAGAAAATAATTAAATGCCTTTTTTTCTCTCGACGTCAATTAAAGTTTTAAAATTATTTGAACCCCACGTAAAATTACTTGCCAACCCCTGGTTTAGGCCCTAGATTACTGTGGCTTAAGGTAAATCAGAGTATATTTTCAGTAGTTGAGCTCCTTACAATATCTAATAGTTATTAAGGATATAATATTTAGATTTATTATAATATTTATTAATAATATTTAGATTTATTAAGGTTCTGATGGTATAAATAATATCATCCCTACCAATGTAATATTTTCTTTTTGAAATTTTTACGTTTTATTTCTCCGTGCTGATGATGCGAGTACTAATTCAAAATTAACTCAATTTTAACTTTAATCAACAAAACGGGAAACAATTTTTTAGCCTATTTTTTTTAAAACTTAATGTTTATAAAAATAAGCTTACTACGAGGGAAAGTTAAAAGCGCTTTCGCGTTTTGCGAAAATACTCTTTATATTTTGGGTTCTTATTTGCACCCAGCCAAAAGAGAAGATTTGAGGGGAATTAAGGGAATGTTTTCTGTTCCAAATAAGCAGCAAATTTAAAATGTTGCAATCTCTTTAAAAAAAAGCACTAACAATGAAAGTTAAGTCTAGGGAATAATATTTAAGTTAAATATAATTATAAATTCAGTTGTTGAAAGTTGGTGTGAGTTTAATTTTTTAACTCCGTTGAGGAAAGTTGGTTCACCACACGCGGGAACTATAATTTCAAAACACATTACCAATCTTTATAACAATGGGCAATACCACTATTTATTTTATTTTTTTATTCGATAGAGGTACCCTAGAGCGGAATATACGCGCAAAATTTTTTTAATTACGATGATTATTTATATTTTTATGTAATTTCAAAGTTCGACTTGGTTACTCTTAGGTCGTGGAAGTTTTCATCAATTGATGCTTTAATCTCTCTATATTAAAAAAAGGAACAATGACCGCCGTCACCGTCACCGCTGATTTTGAAAATTTTATTTTTGAACACTTTGAACCATCACTTCGCTCGCAAAAACTATGTGAAGGAATATTATGAAATGCATGATGGTCATTTCAGTTCCCAAACCTAATTAATTAGATAATTAGTTCTGGAGTTATTTAATGTCAAAGTCGAAAATTATTTTTTTTCTGCTGCGAGTTCGCCCCCAGCAAAATCTATTTACAGCAGAAACATGATTTTTTGCAGACACATACCCTTAGGTATGAAGTTTTGCACCTCGTCGCCCTTTTTTCGAATTTCGAATTATTTTTGGAGCAATTAAATTCTAAAGTTTCGAAATTTTTTACCCTTTTTCGGTTTTTTCGTTATAATAGAAAAACTAATCACAGTAGAACTATGATATTTTAAACACACATGCAATTATATTTTATAAGAATATTGGCGTTTCGTTTTTTAAAAAATTCGAATTAGTTTTAGAATTATTAAGATACAGAGTTTATATTTTTTCTTCCCTTTCTGGTCGTCCACTAGAGAAACAGGCAATGATTTTTATGAGGCTGATTTCTTATTACCGACGATTCACTAGATTCACACGTGCACTTTATCAATTTAAAAGTTTTTTAATGGCATGTTTTTCCCTAAGATGGTTGATGACAATTAGTAGACTTGCTGGATATTTTTTAAAAACATTTCGATTAAATTATTGGTAAGCTAAAAAGGAATATTTTAGTAACACTAGGGAGCTACCGCCCCCTGCTCGCTATCGCTCGCCAACCCCCGTTAACTGCTGACGCTGATACTTAAGGATCTCTTTGCCATCCTCACAAAACACAGCTCACAGCACTTACTCATTTTATAAAACATTCTTAAAACAGGGGAACTACTTCTCTGGGGTATTCTTTCAAAAAAGGGGAATATTCATTCAGCGGCGAAATTTTAACAGTTCCTTTATGGCAATATGAATTGGCGGATCGCCATTTAATTCCAAGAAAATTAGTAACAAAGCAGTGTAAACTTTCTTTTACCATTTCCCCAATGTAATGTTTTTCTCACACAGATCCATTCAAAAGCACTGAAACATCTGCGGAATAAATTTTACTTTCTTAAAATTTGTAATGATTTTCATTGATTGTCTGTGAAAAATGTAGTAATTATCGTAAACATCACGAAAATTTAGAATTTTGCTTCATGAGAACAAATAAACATCGAAATTGTGTCAGTTTCATAGCAATGACACGAATGTTCTGACTTTCGATTTTTATCTTTATTTCTAAAACATTCCCCCGCCATATCTAGTTTTGCGTTTGGAATTATAAAAAAAGTTACCTTTTACTACCTTAAATAATATAACTTGCAAAAGGATATAAAAATAATTATTATTGTAATAAATAAATGCAAAAGTTCAAAATTTCTGAAAGCGAGTTTATATTTTATTGTAAATATAGTAATGATTAGGTTGCCACAACGACAAAGATAAATATATAAATATGAATAAATTATTTAAAAATAAAAGATAAATTAATTATACATTGTTTTAAATATAATTAAAATCGTTTGAACAGCAAAAATATAAATATTGTTAAAAAGAATCCAATATATATTTTTTAAATTAGTGTGATAAATAGAAATATGATTATTTAATGTATTTGAATGTTAAAAAAACAGTGAAATATATTTTCAATTGTTTTAAAATTCATAGTTTCTTGCTTTGTAACTGTGACCTTATCCGAAATCTAAAAAAATGGAAATATTTTAAAATTAAGAATTTTTTTGAAAAATCGAAGGGCTTACTCGGAAATCCGGAAAGAATTCGGACATTTTGATACCATATATGTGTCATTTGGTTCAGTAATTAAAAAGCCTTTCTCTGGAAACCGTTCACCAAAAACTTTTTTTTAGAATAGAGAGATATTTATTTTTGTAGTAATGGTCCATATTAAGTTATTGATAAGTTAGAGAGATAAAAAGTTTCAATATTAAATTATCATTAACTAAGCAGACAGTTCCAGGTTTTACTGGTAATTACATGGTAATTGAGATGAAATAAGCGCCCCCAGTTGTTTAAACAAATCAAAGTCATTGCTGGGTTTCTCGTTAAAGTCTGTATGAGTCAGTTGTGACGTACTTTTACCCTAAACAAAGACAAAGGGCTTGGTGATTTTAATTTTAAATATTTAATTAGCTAAATTTTTTTTAAACTTTTCATGTGGAATTTTGGATTTAGATCTATTTCCTTTACTGGAAAAATGCATTTTTTTCTGTTTTCAAAACATACACAAGATAAAAAAAAATGAACGAAATCTCGTTATTTTAGACGAGATACGTACGCATTCCAAACATACCGGAAAAATTTCGCGTGATCCACCCGTAAATATCGCCACTAAAAGTGTCCCGATCGGACATTTACGGAGTTTATCTCTTAGCGCGCTCAGGTGTTTAACTTGCATCCATAGACATCCTCTATGAATAAAAATGGCGTTATCCCAGAACAGAAAAACATGGACTGCGGATTTGTAGCGTTTTTATATGCGAACGCGAGAGGAATTCGGAAACACGAGTCGTTCAAGAGTTCTCCAGGGATTGGGGGTGGGATGGATAGAATGTTATGGGGTTGCTTTTTTGTTTTGGGAAGGAAATGACCAATTGAATTTTATTTGTGGGAGTCGGGGGGGGTTCGATTTGGAATGTCCGATGTTGTTTGGAGATGAGGGAAGTGAATATGTGGGGGTGAGTGTCAGTTATGAGGGATGTGTTCTGGTTTGGAAATGATTTTTTTTGTTTATTTTCGAAAAAAAAATATTGTTGAGCAATGAACACCCCCTTAGTATTAAAAGGTTACCAAATACTAAGATATGGGAGGGTTTTTTCTGTCACCCAGCAGCATTTCCAGTACGTCACATACACTTGTATGATTGGTTTTTGCTCGTATCACGTCTAGCTTGGAAAAGCTATAACCGCGTTCGGATTGGCCTATTGATAAAATCGGAAGTGTGGCTGGGGGATTTGCTTTGTTTATATTTATGGTCAGAATACCCCCTATTGAACGAACACCTTTAGACTTTTTTGATTTCGAGTACTATATAGTCACCTAAAAGTATTATTTCCCAATGGATAAATGCAATCAATTTTTTTTAATTTTAATGTATTCAGAATGGCTTCAAACCTCAAAAAACATTTTAATTTACATTTCAAAGCCCTAAATTTTAAGTTATCTTCAATTAAAAATAGCTTCTTTTCTGTCTGAGCTGAAACAGCTTGTGACGTCAAATGTATATTGTTTACTATCATTCCGCTTTGAAATACTGAGCTCTTGTTTTTTTATAGCCTAGTGTTTCGATGAAAACGGTGTTTCCCACATTTCCAAGAGGCACATGTGACGTCACACTGTTAGGCGCTTTCTGCAATAAAATATCTCATAACTAACTGAAAAAAAAATTGTGGGAAAAGACGAGCATATTTTTGGAATCAGGTGAGAATTTTTGATATTTTAGAATTGAATATTCAGAATTTTAAGAGATGCTGCAGTTTTCCATTATTACTGTAAATATTTAAAGTTTTTTCAACCATTATTATATTGTAGAAATACTTTAACAAAAGAAGAAGTATGTCCCATCAAGTTTGCTGAATGCTCAAAGCACTCTAACTCAAACTGATGAATAAATCAGCTGTGAGCTCAAATAGACTCAGAGATAACTTTAGCCTCATCTCCAATTTTACTTCAAAAACGCTTTTTTATCATCCCTACTCTTCCACATACACTTACAATTAGAAGACCAGCATTCTTAAAATCTCTTTGGTTTGTGTGTGATTATAAAAGTTACAATATTCTAATTTATTTTTTACGACAGCTGAAAAAATTCTGATGTGTGAGATTAAAATACAATTTGAGCAACAAACTATGTATTAAAAGAATATTAAAACTAGATTTACATTGTAAATCAACACATGTGTTTATCCGAATAAAAAACTAATCAAAATTATTGCTTATAAAATTGGTTAGCGAAATTAAATGCAACTTTCTGTTACATGAGTTAATTGAGTTAGCTACGAAATTTATTTTGGAAACTATTAATATAAGTAGTGATTATAATTGTGATTTAATTGTGAGATTGGTACTTAATTACACATTTTTATAATTGTGAAAAACCCTTTCAAATACCTACGAGGCCACTGAGTACAACAGTCATACTAAAGACAACTCTAGCTAGACCCTTTCAGTTACATCCAATTTTCTTCCCCTCTTGAAGGAGAAAAATGATATTCAGCTTAATGTAGACATCCTACTTGAAATTGAAGATCTTCAAAAGATTGAGTTTCCTCTTGACTTGGATACAGAGAAACAATTCTACATTATTCAAAGAATCTGCTCGAAAACCTTATGGATATCGAAAGCAAAGTGTACTGAAGGAGATATCTCCTCTTCGTTTGATCTGTAACATTATCTTTCGATATCCGTTGTTTTTTTCTGTAGGTTGCAATGGGTTATTTCTGCAGATGCATTTACGTTTTGAAGCTGTTTTCTTGCGTTTTGATAGAATATTGAGTTTTCAGAAAAGTCTATCAAGAGAAGGATGGAATTTGATCTCGGAATAGGTCAGAAGAAAAGTCATTCTCAAAAAGTATTTGTTCTCCGTTTTGTGGAAAGTATTCTGAAAGTGGTGAATATGCTACGGGCATTATTAATAAATGCCATTGTATTTAAAATAATTTATCATATTGCCAGCCTTGCTTATCGGTTTATCATTGCCCGTCACAAATGTATCAAATAGAAGGATGAATTTCTGATGAATAAATAGAGAAGTAAAAACGTTAAGAGTAGCTTAACATTAGAAACTTTTTAAATCACAATATTTGAAATTGGTGATACAATATTTCGTGAATAAGATACGGTTTTGCAAAGGTATTAAGACAGTATTTTAAGACTTTTCATAAAACAGCACAAACTTCAGGCCAAATTATACAAAAAAACATATTTAAGGTATTGAAATAATTCTGTTACTAGAAAACACAATTTTTCCTAAAATTAAATTTCAAAAATTGTATAATTGAAATTTGTAAAATTAACCTAGCCTAAAAATAAAGTGTTTATGAAAAGTTTAAAAAGTTTTTTTTAAAATTAGTAGCTTTTTCTATACGTTTCACATTTGACTCTTTTACTACCAGTGAATAATATGACATTATTGTATAGAAATTAGGTATTACAGTGAAATCTCGTTGCAACGAATACCGATAAAACGAAAAATCCCGTTATTAAGAAAGTCCAGACAGTCCCCAACCGTTTTTATTTGCATTAGTACGGTTACAAAGAAATTTCCGTTACAACGAAGACATTTTACGGTCCCGTTAAGTTTGTTATAACGGGATTTTACTGTAGTTAAAAAAGATTGCTCCACTTTGTTTTCTCTCCCCTTTTCAAACTTTAATAAATGTTTAGTTAGTTATAATTGGCAACAAAGTTTTAAGAAAGATCAGGAAATGTACGTTTTACCCATCTGAGACTCTAAGCGTCGTTTTTTAGTAAGACATCTGAATATTATTAATAATTTATACATTCTTTACGTTGAAAATCCAAGATACGTAAACAAAGTAACACCCGATGAAAAATGCCCTTTCACTCCAACACCAAACCTAACAAACAAACCAGCACGAGTTAATTAATATTTATAATTATTATCACGAAACCGAATCGGCGAATCTAATTGCCAGCAACTTCCATACGCGCGCTCTCGGGAAGCCCAAGAGCGAAGTAGGGGGGTGGGGAGGGGGAAAAGAGAGAGTTGAAGTTGAAGTGTAGGACCGCTGACGTTGAAGCAGACAATTCAATTTCACGGCCGACTTCCTATTGGCTTTATCTCCACTTCTGGAGTAAAGGCCTCTAAAATTTTACGCGGCTCGCTATAATTGCCATGCTTAGTTGAACTCCCCACGGTATTGGTTTATTTCGCGAAAGATAGAAGAACGAAGCCTGTGTTTCTCGGCTCCGAAAAAGCCCATTAATTCCCTAAAGGTGACGTTGGAGTAATAGGAAGAAAAATTTCATTTATTCTTCGAACGTTTTTACTCCCTCCCCCCTCCTCGTTCGGAAACAAAAAGCGTCGGAGGCGCGTTCTTCTTTTCTCGTTTTCTTTTCTCCTCTCGCTAAATTTTAGGTTGTTTGTTCGTTGCCATTCGGCGGGAGGGAAATGTTAAGAAGCGGTTGTTCTGTGCGCGTCGTTCATCTTCTTCTTCCTTTTGTTGCTGTTTTTTAACGGTTGCAGTTACAGTTAGCGGCGGACAGGGCGGGTTGGTTAGCAAATTATGTTGGGGAGGAGAGCGGGGTTTTTTTATCTTTTTTTCTTTTGCGGATCGTTTTTATTCTTTTTCTTTTGGAGGAGTTATAAAGAAGTTCGTTAGAGGAAGTTGGCCCGAGTTGACGCGTCGAGGGTGATATACAACCGGGAACTTTTCCCTGTTTCTTTTGGTGTAAGAATGTTAGAGGAGAAAAATGATCGTAAGGCAAATTATGTAAAGAGGAAATTAAGGAGCTTTGAAATTATCAACTTCGCTGTTTTTCGAGGGTTGCAGCTCTTCGGTTTCTTCTCAGCTTGCATTAAAATACTAAAAAGTATCTGAGTGATTCATTTTATTTCAAATTTGAGAACATTTGTGCCTTATTTTTGGGGAGCTATTTTTTCAGTGAACAGTTTAACTGTGAAAGGTGACGTAGATACTAGAGGGAAAGATGAGGTAGAGAAAAATTCTTGTTATTAAACAAAAAAGAAGTAATTAAGAGATTTTAATATTTTTATTACGCACTCATTAAAACTCAAATCTCTAATTTACAATGATTTTATTCACCATTAATTTAAAATCTTTTTAATAGCAACGAAATTTTCCCAAAATTTTGGAACTAAACAATGATTTTATCCCTCTCGGCACCAAAACATCAAAAAAGTTAAAAAACTTTTTTTCTTCTTCTCAATACATCCAAAATGCCCCTATAATTTGTCTGGAAATTTTTTTTTCTTGTGTGCACTCCTTCCTAGTTATTTTTATGAGCCTCATATGAGACCATATGGGCCATATTTTTTCCTTTTAACAGAAAATACTTGGCTTAGAACTTATTAAAATGCATAGTCATAATATTAGAAGATTACGAAATAAGAAAATATCTACCAACCTATAAAAAATGTTCTACAGAAGCTAGTATCTAGCTAGAATTTTCTCTTCACAAGCATCGCAGCTTAAAATGTATACATTGAGGTATAAATCATCTTGCTGCCATTTAGGTACGAATTAAGAAACCATGTAGAAGTCTCATATGTGATCTACATGAATCAGTGAAGTCACTGATGAAAAGAAAATAAATTTGCGTGTTTATATCATTATACCAAAATTGAGCTCATAACCTTCCTACCCCTTTGGGGTCTTTTTCGACCCCAGACGCACTTTGACGCTTGATATCTCCCATGCATTTTTGTTTTGACAATTTCCGATGCTACTATTCCTTAATTACGCAAAGTTTTACAATGGGTAAAAATTTTGGAGTTATTATTCCATTTTTAAGTGTCTTGGGAGAAATAGTCACATATTCCCCCTCTGGGGTCTTCTGAGACCCCAGCCATGAATGGCGGTAAAACAGTATCAAATAAAGTTTAGTATTTTATTTTTTGTTGTATTATAGATAAAAAAAGGTTTGCATGTTTGTTTAGAACGTTTGGAGAAATATTAGAAAGATATTTTCGTAGAAATTGTCATTTTTTTTACAAAAAGAAGATTGCGGCTAAATACATTGAATCACTCGCTATTTCTTAAATTTTTTATTCACATTCTAAGAAAAATATGCTATTTATAGAAATCTTTTGAGTATCTAACAGTTGCAGCAAAAAAAACTCAGACAACTGTCGCCATTACTTCCTGTTGAACACATTCTTTACAAAAACAATATAAATTCATGGTTGATTGTAAATAGGTTTTTATATTCAGTCTTCTTTGAAAAATAAGAATGCTTTCAAATATTTATGAGTGTTTACGGAAGTCCAGAATGTGATTTCGAAGAATTATCAAGAAAAAAACCAATTTTATGTTAAAACTTACATAAGCAAGCGAGATACTGATTTCACTAAGAAATCTGAACCGTTATTTTTTTTTGTATTATTTCAATTTTAAAAAGAAGAATCCAAACTTTACATGTTTCATAATACTAAATAAATTAATCTGGGGTGACAGGTAGCTGATAATGCAGAATAGAGAATCTATGCAGCTTCATAAATCGTTTAAAATAAACTACTAAATTCTACCCGTGCAAGACCGGGTATATCAACTAGTATGCTTTAAACAGTGTGATTATAAATATTTTAAGTAAAACAACTTCAATGTAGTTCATTTCTGTAATTTAATTCTTGTTTGAAGGTCCAGATGTTATAAAAAACGTGTATCAAAAGAAACCCAATTAAGCCGTAATAAGACGAAAAAAATGAGAAAAATACCAAAAAAATTGGATAAATTATTCTGAAGCATCTTTCTAGAAATAAAAAATGACAATTCTTCTCAATTTAAGGAATTTTTAACCTTTATTAGAGTCATAGGCATGTTTTACGCATGGGGTCCTCAGAGACCCCACGAGGGGAATATGTGACTATTTTTTCAAGAGGGTAGGAAGGATAAGTAGGAGCCTCATATGAGGCGTAGGGTGGCGAGAGGGTTAAATTCATGTATGAATAATAATAGACGATTGTAAGTAAGGAATGTTTAGTTCTAAATTAACTTGTGAGTAAATAGTCATTCCCACCCATCTCAATTTTTAACGAAATTCCTAACTACAAAACTTTTGGAACTTTTCATCTAGTCCAGTTATGCATTATTAGTTAGTTACTTTTCTTGACAATCAGAATTTCTGGAAGAAATTGCTCTTTTCTAGAAACCGAATTTTGTTCCCAGATTTTCATTTCTCTAATAACGTCTGAAAAAATAAACGGATTTAAATTTTAATTATTTAAACAAATTTAAACGAGTAAACCTCTTTTATTATTAAATAAATTTTCTTAACAGTATGTTTTATCATCACTAAAATTTGAAACACCCCATATCACTAATTTTATTTTCTGTCGCCAAGTCACACAGACTTTCAAACTTCTTCGGTCCTTTTTTCCATACACAGGCTGCTAGATACTTTTTATGCATCCATCCAACCCTACAGTCAAAAACTCTGATCTATTCAACTCAAAAACGTTCTTCCTTCGATTCTCAGCATTCCACTGAATTCGAACGTTTCCCTCGACGCCCCTCGTGCCCGTTACGACCCAACGACACCCGACAGAACGGTCCAATCCCCCCCCTTCTTGAAAAAAAAAGAACTTTCTAAAAAAACAGCGACAGTCTCCATTTGACGGACAGGCCTTCGAAACTCCGGTATCGCGGAGCACACGGCCTCGCGGGATCGTTTCTGCAAGATGCGGGGTAGAGTGAGAAGGAGTAGAGGTAGGTTTGGGAGTGGCCGTGCGTGGCTAGTAGGGAGGGTGTCATTAGAATAAATTAGAGTTTTGTGTTTTGTGAGAGGGGAAGAGGAGTGTAAAAAGAGAGATGAGAACGAGAAAAAAGGAGAGATGAAAATGAGAAAAAAAGAGAGAGTCCAAAAAAATTGGAGACAGGGAGGAGAAGGGATGACAGAATGAAAGTGAGAGGAGTGAGATAAGAGAGAATGATAGAGATAAAAGTGAGATTAAAGAGATGAGTTATAAAAGAGTGAGAATGAGGGAAATAGAACACACAGAGAGAGAGAGAGAGAATCCCATGAACTCTTTATTGATATGATAAATCAGGAAAAAACGCTTGTTTAAAGATTAAGCTCACAAATTTGTTATATCTTATAAAATTTACTGAAAGTTTGCTGCTATCTACATAAAGTTTTAAGACTTCAGCCCTCATCTCGAAGAAAACTTTGGGTAAGTTCAGAGATAGATATTTTTATTGTTTTCTATTAAATGTTATAAGAATATAGAATCTTTTTACTAAACAAGCTTAATGGAATAAACTAATCTGACCTATTTTTATCCAGCTAGGAATAACTCATTAAACGAGGTAAATTCGTCTACTGCTTAGCCAACGATAGTAAACGGGTCACGTTATTTTCTTCTTTAGTATTTTTTATTTTATTTAAAATATACTGATTTTTATGTATATAGAGGGCTTGCTTGTTCCTCAGCTTGTTCCTTTTTCTCCTCCGAGTCTGTCAAAATCACGTCACCCTTTTACTATCTTTGGTTAAGCAATACCAAATGCACAAATCCCCTATCTAAAAATAATCTTTCTTTCTATACTAGATTACAGTGTTTCTTATCAGTGACGTCATGGGTTGACGGAAGAAGACGCCACACTATCTAGCTACCTAATTGGAGAAAAAAACAGAGCACGCGAGAGTCGTCTCTGACTCGCCAATTAGATAGCAAGAAAGTGTGGCGTCTTCTTACGTCAACCCGTGATGTCACTAACAGGGAACATTATCATCTAGTTTAATTCTAGCTAAAAAGGCAATCCATCAGATTCTTCAGTACGAAACGAACGATATTGACATGAGTTTTCTCTGATTTTAGAGTCCAAGCACACTCAATCTCTTCTCCTCTCCACCGAAGCACCACGACACCTCAACTCCACTCCACCACGCGCCGGCTGCGCTTTTATGTTTCATGTTTGAAGAGAGGGGGAAAAGGCAAAGTGCATGATGGGGAGACTATAAAACCGGGCAGTTACCTGGGCCGGACAGTGGGCAGCGGAGTAATGGACCGTATACATGGGAGGGGGGGAGCGATAGGTAACGGAATGTCGTTGAGGGATCTGGGAGTGATGGATAAGAGGATCAGAGTTCTCGGAACTTTGTCGTTCTATGGGTGGTATTAGTTCTGATGGAGAGACCTTTATTCGAAGGTAATAAGGGGAGTTAGGTTTGATAAGGATCGAGGAACGGTGTCGTTGGGTTCTGATTATATAGAAGGTGTATCATTGTCATTGGGGCAAACTTCTAGGTAGGGTACACCTAGACGCGCTGTAAAAAATACGTCACTTTACGCTAAAAAATGGTGGAAATGAATTGGCACAATATCATTGAGGGATATTACATCGCGATAAGGAGGAATATCTCTCAATGATATGGACGATATTTGTGCCACGCCCATTTAATCACGTGATGGGGAAAACAAACTCATTATCAAATCGTATCTCACCATCATCATATCTCACTACAAGCCATATCTGTGGTAACCAATTTCAAGCTTAGTAGGTCACATGATGGTTAAAATGTGACGTCAGACGGATATAGTCCATTAAGGCAACTTCTTTCCATCACATTTTTGTGTTAAGTTCCGTATTTTTTTACAGTGCGACTCAGAATTACACATTAATGGGAGGTTGGAGATACACCCCTAACGAGTTGAGTTAGGGGTTTTTATAAGTAGACATGGAAGGTTGTATAATACTTAGTGGAAATTGACATGTAACCTTTTAAGATTGGATTAAAATCAGCGATATCGTTCAATTTCAGCATTTATTAAATAAAACTAGTTTAAGAGCTAAATTTCAATCGTAATTTCTCAGTTCTTATAGGCTTTGAGTAAATCATGACTACCACTAACCTTTAAAATTGAGAAATTACGATTTGTCAGGTTTAAAAATTTACATTTATTACTATTAACATTTACTGAACATTAAACATTTACTGAAATTTCAGCTCTTCAATTGGTTTTATGAAATAAATACAGGAATTGAAAAATTTTGCTGGTTTTCAATACATTTTTTATAAGGGTTAAGTATCAATTTCCACTTTGAATTTTTCAGCAACCCAAGCCCCTTAAAATAAATCAGGAGGAGGGAGGGCCACCATTATGAGGGTATATCCAACCCGATTCATTAGGAATCTTTTATACCTTATTCAATCTCGAAAAATAATGTTTCTCAGGCAAATATAAAATTACAGTGGCTAGAAGGGGATAGTGTGTCGTTCGAAGATGAAAACTGAAAAAAAAATTACTCCTCCGCTTGGTGTCGCTGCTGTTAGACGTGCATATAGGCGCCTGCGCATTGCGACTCTCATTCTCAGCAGCTATGTTATTGTTTACGCCGTGTACAGTGATTTCGCAAAACGTAAACAACAGCATACCATGGCTTTGGCCGGCTTGGTGCTGAAAGTCGCAATGCGCAGGCGCTTATATGCACGTCTAACAGCAGCGACACCAAGCGGAGGAGTGAAACGAGGAGAAAAATTTTAGCATTGCTGGTATTGGCGAACGACACACTATCCCCTTCTAGCCACTGTATATAAAATGAAGAGGACACGCAAACCAATAAGAAGTGTAAAATCCTCAACCTTTCATGAAATCCAGACATACAGATAAAAAGTCTAACAATGGACCATATTCGTGCCACGCCCATTTAATCACGTGATGGGGAAAAACAAACTCACTATCATCATATCTCACTATCATCATATCTCACTACAAGCCATCTCTGTAGTAACCAATAGACGACATTAGTCATGACGTCACTTGCTTGTTTGGATACGTTGATTCCATCCGTGATTGGTTCCGCATGGAATTACTTCCAATCATGGAACCAATCACAGATAGATTCAACGTATCCAAACAAGCAAGTGACGTCACACTAATGCCGTCTATTGCAAGCTCAATAATTCACATGATGGGTAAAATGTGACGTCAGACGGATGAAGTCCATTGGTTCAAACCAAAGCAGCACAAACGTTCAAGATTCGTCCAATTTTTTTACATATAGCCAAATTTCGTTTACTTCTAGTTGTTGTTACGTAAACTTGACATATTTGGTATGAGCTGTGCTACTAGGGAAACGCTATTTTCAAAGGGCATCGTATCATAGAAGGCAGCGCTGCAAATGTCTATGCTTGACAGAGGGGTAGGCAGTACAATTTGGAGATCACAGCTGTGATTGGCCGTAACGTGTTTATTCAATCTGCCACTCTCAAAGGGTATGAGATAATTCGACGATTGGGATTCGTTATCTCCGCCTCTCGTGGCGAGACACTAGAGGAGTGAGTTCGATGCGACCCCAGTGACAACAAGGCCCTTATCCCAAGATCTCGCCATGGATTCTATGTTCTAGAACTCTGTGAGCAAACCAATCAAGCAAGCAATCAACTCCGTGCCTTTTTCGCCTCTTGCTGCATCTTCTATTCGAGGTTTCGCCATTTCGAGAGGAGGCAAATATCTCACGAACCTCAACTTCAGAAGTGTTTGATAGATTCTACTTTTACCGTAGACTGGGTAGCTTGTCAAGTATGCAATTTCGTTAAAGAATTGTGAAAGGCTTGCAATTATTCCCAATTACTGGAGCTGTTATCTGTCGTTGACATCACCAACTTATTCTACCGAAGACCACGACTTCAGACCACCTCCTGGATGAAATGTCATGTATTGATATAGCCTAGTTAAGGCTCGTACGCCAAAAGTTTTTATCTGCTAGTCGCGTTTATATACTCGTTCCATAGTGGTTCATGACAGCACCTACGGGGTCTGGTATTCTATGACGGACTTAAAATTAACAGAAACTGAGACTAATTTTTACTGAGAAACAATCCTCCGAGAAGTTTTTAAGACAGAAATTTGTCACGAAGGACTTTAGCTGCGCAGTTTTGAGTGGCAAATATCTTCGAGGATCACAAGTTCTCTTAAGAGCAATCCAAGACTAAAGCTCGAGGTAATGTTGTACGGCAATCCTGATGTCACCCCTGCACTGAGTGTAACTGCTTAAACTTAGACGTTGTTCCATTTCATGACTACCAAATCACAACGAGGTCGAGTCTTACAGCAGGTTGTGTGATCAGATCTAAAACAGTTTACAAGTTGTCGAACGATGTCACATAAAGTCATCCAAATGTTTCGGTCATCAAGAAGTAGCCGACAACCATTCAGCTTCAGGTGCTATTTTGATTACCGAAGACTCGGCGGAGTTTCAACTTTTCATATATTATGAAAGATGTAAGTTATTTTTTCGGATTTTCAAAAGCATGAATATTTTATGCATCATAGTAAAAGCTCTCAAATACAATTTTGATTATTTCAGTTTAAATCTATTGATTTTAGTGATATTTCTCTTAATGATTAGTTATTCTATAAACATCTAAACTGCGTTTTAATCTATATCTAACTTTGAAAGTTAAATACATTATGGTACAGCTTCAATTAGTAGCAGCCGCCATGTTTACTCACAACTCAAATGATGACTCACAACCATAAAGATCTATATTTATCATTGTTATTGGATCCTAAGATAATATTTAGTAGATTATTATTTTAGGATCTAAGAATGGATTATATTAATAGTTAAATCTCTATGGTTGGTCAGTCATCATTTGAGCTATGGGTAAACATGACAACTAGAGGACTCTTTCTAAATCTGTTCAAAGAATTTCCGGTTCTTACGTATTATGCCGTCGACCGTGCCGCTGAATTTGAAATCGAAGTCCATTGACTTTTCTATAGCTATGACGCTGAATTAAGCGGCTGCTGAACGGTTGACGGGATAATACGTAAGTACCAAATTTCCTTTATAATTTAACTGCTTATGTTTTTGTGACATTTTGGAGAAATCTCATGCAAGCAATCTTTTTTAGTTCATGGATATTATTCTGCCGTCCTAAGCGAAATGTACGTAAACGAGTTTTCTTAAAATTTCATTTTCTGTCTCCCTTGGCGCGTTTTTAAATTGGCGAGAATATATCTCGCTACTTCCAAGCCACTAGAATGGTTGGCAAGATCATGAAAAAACTCCTTAAATATCAAAATTGAAAGCAAACTAATATTTTTGTAAGATTGAAATTAACATCAATTTAAATTGAAAATAATATTTAAACTAAAACGGAATATTATAAAACATATTGTTTAATTGTTTTAAGAACATATAATACAATATCAATGTTATTATTACATCTGGAATATGCGACTCGCTCGAGTTTGCAGCTGAAATGCTAATAATTTGTAATTGAACCCTGCTTGCCATAAATATATACGCATTCCGGTTCCTAACGCAACCCAACGCTGTAACTGGTAACAGGTTTTTTGGGGGCTTCGCTAATATTTGATCTTAAAAGGAGGGTCTACCGCATAGAATTAAAAATCCGCCAAATACTCTTTTGGAGAGATTTTTCTCAAAGTAAATCTGTGAGAAATTGCATTAGTGTACACTTTCGCTTAGGACGGCAGAATTGACGTCCGTTTTTCCAAACAGTCCTCTATGCAAACAGTAGTTTATTTGAAAGGTTTATTTATTCGTGTCCTTTCAAAGTTAAATCATATGAGTTACTAAGGTACGTCGAACCGCACTTATTTCAGAGGAACAAATCGTAATAGTGCGGAAAACTTGCCTACCTATAACAGTAACTCGTGTGTGAAATTTTAGCCCTATCAAATAATATCTTCTGTTCTGAACCTCGGCCTAAAGTTTTGAATTTTTACCAAAAATTTGCTATTTTGCAATATTTCTTATGGTTCTGCGGCCTTCTGATGCACAGATTTTTTTCAGGAGGTGTAGTAAAGGTCTAGGGGGATTATTCCGTGAACCTCATCCTCCTTTCTAATTTTCCCCCTACGCGAGCGGGGGTTTTGTGGGCGAGCGCGCTGCTGGTAATGTTGACTTTCCCTCCAAACGCTAACGCTGCGCCTGCCTTCGTAGCCCGTTTTGTGGATCAGACCCTCACAGAAACCAATTATTTTCATGAAAGGGACCCAGAACCCACCATTGAGCGGCATCTTTCCATCAAGTTCCTTGTATTTATTATTATTTTTAATTTTTTAATTACTTAAATTCCTTTCTTACAAATAAGTTTTTTTTACAATTTACTTTTAACAAACTGAAACTGCCAGCAGAATGTCGATGGGAATATATTGCGTCTAAATAGTGTAGATATACAGTCATATTTTATCTGCGGAGAACCTCTCTATTTATGAGATGATCAGATAGATGGAGTCCTTCCGAGCAAAAGCACCACTCGGTGGTATAGCTAGAAGAAATTCCGGAGAGTAATATTTCTATTTTGGAGGAAATTTGAGTTGATTTCAGTGTTTATTTTTTAAGCAAGTATTTGCATCCCCATATACTCCTTGATTACGCCCATGACACCACACATCTTGCTGGAAGCTCTAGTAACTAACTGCAATACCTTTTATCTTCCCTGAAACGGTGACTTCGAGATTTTTTAATCCCCACTGTCCTGTCTTAGCCCCCATCTATCAGTTCTTAAGAACTGACGGAACCCAAATCTGAGCACTTTCCCAGGCTAATCATTTCAACATAGCGTTTAGCTTTGAAAGCCTAAAGCTGCGGAAGTCTGAACTTACACCCAGTAACATGATTTCTGAATTGAGATTTTTTGATTCTGATTGAAATATAATTCATTATGTTCTCTGTTTAGAGGTAGCATAGTTTCCCCCTTGCTTGCGTCGAAAAAAAGGGTATGCGGAGGCACTGAGTGATATCTCGATTACTAAATGTGGATTACCAGATTAGGTAAATCAACAAACTTATGTTCATCGATTACCGTATTCAGAAATTTCAACTTATTTCATCTACCTCCAAGGGGTACCTCAATAGCCGATGGGGGGGGGGGTCTGCGTTCTTCCCCGTATATGCCATGTATTTACTCCTTACTTTATATGTTACACTATGGTTCAATGTTATATACTTTAAAAGTCCATTCAAGACGGTACGTGGCATTTCTTTGATTCAGTATTGGGAAAAAAGCTAAAAAAATGCATTAAAATGTCTTTTTTTACAATAACTTCTTGCTGAACATGATGACTGATTACAAGATTTTGTTAGAGAAAACACCCATAACTAGATTTTGTAAGCAAGAGGACAAGATATTGGTTGTAAACGTTCTCAGCTTAGGCATAACAATGTTAAAATGATAGCCTGGGAAAGTGCTCAGATTACGGTTCCACCAATTCTTAGGAACTGATAGATGGGCTAATATGGGACAGAGGGAATTGAGAAATCTCGAAGTCTTCGTTTCAGGGAAGATAAAAGGTATTGCAGTTAGTTACTAGAGCTTCCAGCAAGGTGTGTGGTGTCATGGGCGTAATCAAGGAGGATATTGGGATACATTTATATTTACTAAACTCATTGGCGCAACAGCCCTAGTGGGCCAAGGCCTACGATGCCCATCTTCGTTTTCGTGACCGTGGGGCCCTGGGGTGCAAGGTGTTAGGCATGTGTCCCAGTTAGGTGGTCATTACATTTACATTTACATGGGAATATATTAAGTAAAGAGGTTCCCTCAGATGAAATCTGACTGTATAACTGCACTATTTAGACTCCATTCCCATTGACATTCTGCTGGCAGTTTCAGTTTGATAAAAGTAAATTGTAAAAAAAACTTATTTGTAAGAAAGGAATTTAAGTAAATAAAAAATTAAAAATAATAACAAATACAAGGAACTTGATGGAAAGAAACCGCTCAATGGTGGGTTCTGGGTCCCTTTCATGAAAATAATTGGTTTCTGTGAGGGTCTGATCCACAAAACGGGCTACGAAGGCAGGCGCAGCGTTAGCGTTTGGAGGGAAAGCCAACATTACCAGCAGCGCGCTCGCCCACAAAACCCCCGCTCGCGTAGGGGGAAATTAGAAATGAGGATGAGGTTCACGGAATAATCCCCCTAGACCTTTACTACACCTCCTGAAAAAAATCTGTGCATCAGAAGGCCGCAGAACCATAAGAAATATTGCAAAATAGCAAATTTTTGGTAAAAATTCAAAACTTTAGGCCGAGGTTCAGAACAGAAGATATTATTTGATAGGGCTAAAATTTCACACACGAGTTACTGTTATAGGTAGGCAAGTTTTCCGCACTATTACGATTTGTTCCTCTGAAATAAGTGCGGTTCGACGTACCTTAATGAGTTACTCGGTCCTTCTATCTCTTCCTTTTTTAAACTTGAGTGGTTTAATTTCTTAAATTTTAGTTTATATTAATTTTTCACATTTTTCTCTAATTATAGCAAGGTATATAATTTATAAAAAAATAGCAATAAAACCATCCCAATTTATTCTTCAAACATCGTAAAATCCACCTTGTAACGTATACTAGGATTAATCCCTTAAACATTTTTATATTACGAAATCAAAGTAAAAATTTAAACATTTGCATTTATTACGTTCTTTACAGCAGTAAGTGAATTTAGGAAAATGTTATTTGATCCATCTTTTTTTCTTCATCACAACTTTTAGCAATTCAGTGATCTCATGTTTTCCTGTTAAAATATAATTTTTTTTTAATTTCCTACCTGATATAAATTTTCAACATTCCATATTTTTAGCATTTTAAATTTTACACTATATAACTTCATTTCCCACACTTATGCTTACCAATTCTGCAGTCGATAAAAAGGTCTTAAAGTCAGTATTTCAACAGCGAAGAAATTTAAATGCGAATATACGTAAGAACCGTTTTATCTCTAATCATATTATTTGTACGGATTTGTAAGAAAAAAATTACTTGAAAAATTATTAATAATTAATTCAAGTCAATTTTTCAATCATGAGATCGTTGTCATTCTGGAGAAATACCAATCAATCGCTTTATTAAATGTCCGATTGGTTATCTAAACACACTTTGCACAATTTAATTTTAATAATATTTTCAATATTGGAATATAATTTAAACCATTAATTTATGATGTTTTTTTTATATCCAAGTATTTTAATTAAGAACATGTTTGTTAAAAAGGAAATAACACTATAGTCGACAAATTTAAACTTTTTCCCTAACAATAATGAGATGTTATTTCCGACTAATTTCAGGGTGTAGAATTCAGAAATGGTTGTGAAAAAGCTGCAGCAGGTACAGTTTTTTTGTTACAAATATTGCACTAGTACTGTAAGAAACGGGAAAAAAGTGTTAAAAACACTCATTTTTAACAGTTAATCTCATCATTTTAGCAAAAAATATTATCATAATTAAGATTATATACATGTTTCAGACAATATAAAAATCACAAAACATTCATTAATTACAATGCAATTTTATCTATTTTTGTCTCTTTAGTGGCGTTAAATCTCCTCTTTCAATAAACCAAGAGCTGTAGCCCAAAATTGCTATTTCGCAGTGACCTATGTATCGAGTAAATGTCCTATGAGAATTTTTATCCTTCTTTATGATTGACTACAGTGATAATTTCGGGAAATAAGTTCAAACGTGGATGTAAAATATGAATGAGGAAGTTTCACATTTTTTAAATTTTCGATTTTGGGGTATATTAATAGAATATAAGATGTGAAAAATCCAAATCTGCAATCCAAATTTTCCTCAAAAATTTATTTACTGAGATGGAGAAGAAATAAAAGTTGAAAAAAGTCGTAAACAAATGATGCAATCGCAAACGCTCAAAAATCAAATTTGACGTCACTCGACACCAAACAAAAGGCATTGTTGATGTTTATTCATTATTAAAATAAAAGGTCTTTATGACCTCATGGATTTGGTCTAGTTTCACTCGACCAGATGGGGATTAGTCCCACTTAATAAAAAATATTTAAATCTTAAAATATAATCTTAATAAATAGTTAATCTTAAAATATAAGAATGTAATGTTTTAAAATTAATTATTTGAATTTATTTTGGTTTTCATAGCTGATTTAACTTTTAAATTGGCAATTATAGAGCGTTTCTTAATAAAAATATTTAATCCTGAGGTTTTCATATTTAAAATAGTGAGTCAAGCAGATCCACTCTAGTAGAGAAATGGAGAAATAAGCGTTTTTAGCCATAAAATCGTTAATTACTTGTAAATATTCGATTTTCGAACTTGGAAAACTTGGTAGTGATCGTCCTCGCCTCGAGATACGTCTATATACCGAGTTTTGTCTACTCCGGCTGCGTAGTTTAGGAGGAAATGCGAGTTGTAGACGTTTTGACATGCCGAGTGACATCACGAATCTGAAATTGCTGTTTTTCCCGCCTTTTCCAGAGCGCAAACTTTAAGGCTGAGCGCGCACTAGAGACTTTTGTCTCGGAGACAAAGGCAAAATTGCTTCCCTGGCTATTGCAAGAAGCTGGAGTGCGCGCACATGGCGACGAGACCAAAATCACTAGGCTAAGAATTTCCTCATAGAAATGCATTGCTCTCGAGTGACTAGTGTTTATGGACGCCGAGACAAAAGTCTCCAGTGCGCGCTCAGCCTAAGCCGAAATAAAAAAATAAATAATGATCAGAATTAAAAAATATCTCGGTTTTAGGGTTTTCTCGTAAGGTTGGATCGATTTAAAAAATAAAAAAAAAATATGAAACTTCCTCATTTTGGGTGATGCTCAACATTCTATGGCTTGGTAAGACTAAAGAGAAACTTCTATTGTATTGGGATTAAAACATTTTTATCGGTCCTATTTTCTAAAAATCATCTTACCACTCTCCTAAAAACCATTTTCAAAAACCATTCTTTCATAAGAAGGGTCGTGAATTCTTTTTTAATCAGTGGTTCATTACTGACTTTGAGTTTGCCTTCACTTAATGGCAAAAAAAGTCCTTTTAAATACTTTTTGAAATGTTTTTTCTTTATTTGTCATTGATATTAAATAGCTAAGATAATTTGAATGTCCTCCCCATACTATAGGGATAGTAATTTGAATAGAACTACTGTTGTTGAAAAAGAGCCACATTCTAACTTCTGCAACACACGTAATGAGCCCAGATTTCATTTTAGTCACCTATTTGGACCCAAATCAGTGGGGAAAAACCTTTTCCCACTTTTTCTGTAAAATATTACCGTTGAATTGTAATTTAAACCGTACCCAAATTAAGCAAAACGTATTGTACATAAATGTGCAAAATTTACACTGAAAGCCATTCAATTTTCAAAATGAACTGCAGTACAAAAACATCGCCACACTTTTAAAAGAATGTCTACATACTGGGATACTAGAAATAAATTAATTGGATGGGATTGCAGGGTTTCTATTGGACAAAAATGACGTTTAAAACGCAAAAATTAAAAAAAAGGCAGATAATCGAAAATTTTTGTTACGCAAAAATGGGACGTAGTGGAACTTTTTTACTTGCAGATATTTAAATAACTACATGAGTTAGTTACAAAAACAGTAATTTGTTTGTGGTTAGGAAACCACTCTCGACTAGTGTAATTTAAATATGATTTTTTACTAATTTAATGGGAATATTTATATAAATCTAAAATTTTAGTTAAAATAATAATTTAATAGTTGTAATTGTTACGAACAAGGTTAAAGTAAAAAGTAAATTTTGTACTTATAAATTCGTATTAATGGAAATTATATTTTAAATAAAATTGGAAAAAATAGCCCTCCCAATTCATTTTGTATGAACTTTTACAGAATTTCTGACGTTCAAAATTTCTGAACTTGAATACATATTTTAAAGAAAAGCTCCAACAAGTGGTCCACTCCCGAAGAATGGTGAAGTGTGTATGCTCTGATGCCAGAACGGAACTTCAGAAAAGCGTCACAATCAGATTAGAACCCAAACGTGGAAAAAGATTTCCGTAATATAGGGGTAAGTTCCAGTTGTGGTGGCACTTTTGACTACTTCTGTTTCAAATTCTAAATTTCTAATTTATTTGTACAAACACATCAATGCACTCACAATTAGAACATAAAACGAAATCAAAGAATATACAAATTAAAAAAACTACTCGCAATTTAGTTTAAAAAAGATAGAAAAATAATTAAATATAACAAGAGAAATAATAAAATATTCGTGTAATATATATCATAAGAACAAAATCTCGTACCATGATAGCCACAATGCAAATATAATGTAATTGTTGACTACGTGATAGAACATTAATTATTAACTGTAAAGAGAATATCTGTTTATTTTTGTGCCTCTAAGAATTTAATGAAATGTGTCCTAAAATTTGGGTAATTATAACCTAGTTAAGTAGCCTCATTCAATTTGTTAAATATAGACCTAAAAATGAGTGCAAAATTTCTTGCATAGTTTAGAAGTAAAATAATTACCTGCAGTTACAGTTTTTAAGTACATAAATATTTCTACTTTTAAATATGAAAATTAGAGGCCGTTAAACAAAAATCTGGTATGTAGTTAAAATTTTCAGCAACCATAAACATTATTTTGAAACGAGAAAATTTATTTTGTGAATGAAGTATATTTGATATTTAAATAATCAAAGACGCATAAGCAAGTTAATGCCATAGTTTAAAATAGATTTAACCCATGAACAATACCAAGTTATTGAAAATCGTTAACCACTACTCTTTTTATAACGCAATATTAAGGTAACTGACTGGGTTGAAATCGTCATTTTCGCCAAAAATATCAAATTTCGTTTTATTGTTTTATTTTATAGCCTGTTTAATAAGCTTTCCAAAACTACCTTACTTTAAACTCTGAGTAATCTAGAACACAAGTTACAGCTGTTTTAGTACCGGGTAATACGAGGATTAACATGCAATTTTAAACTTTAAAGCCTTTTTCTGAAGAATGACATTTTTGTATACTTTGGATCACGGTAACAGTGATTACTCTTAAACTACTTAAAATATTCTGATGCTTTTTAGTTTATTTCACTCTTTATAATATAACGCATGTTATCTTCTACAATCTAAGAAAAATATTTGAATTAAGGTATTTTTTAAAGTGTGTAAACCTGGTTTAAACGGTTTTTTTCATGAATTTTTACTTTTTTCGATTTCAAGTTCCTGTATTTCTTTTCTATTTTAAAAATTTCAGATTTTTTGTAGATAGTGACACAGATTAGTGTCTTAGGCCCAAAATCCTGCAAAAATTTTATTTGTACCTATAAAACAACATTCTCAGGAGTTGTTGGCGCAAGTTGAAATTTTAGCCTTATTTTCATTGAAATTTCTCAATATTTTAAAAAATAATTATTTCTAAATTTTTTTTGAATGATTTTCATTGTTTTAGAACATTAGCTCTCAGAAAATAGCAATTAAATAATTATTTAGTTAATACTTTAAAAAAAGGCCTCGCAACCCAGTCAGTTACCTTAATATGACCAAATTTGTAAAGAAAGTAGTTAACATGCGATTTTCTCTCTAATATGCTCTATTTTCAACCCTTTCTATAATATCACAATCAAATGATCCATTGCATTGGAGATTACCAATAATAAAATCATAAAATTTTAAAGTATTACTTAAACATTTGATTTTAAATTTTTTATAATCATAAATTTAGTCTTGGAAGCATTTAAGTTCAGTGAATTTAGATGAAATTATTCATTTTTTTTCTTAACCACATCTCAATTTTAATTTATGGAATTTGTTGATGAACTATTGTAATGTAATGTTTTCTTTAATTTTTAAAGATTAATATCAAACTGCATTTAAATAGTCATTATAGAACCCTAGGCTCAACTTTTAAGAATCTTAAAAACTGTATAAAAATATAACTTGTATTCTATAAACACGTTTTTACCGAATATAGAATTTTCAATAGTGCAAAATATCAATTTTAAAAATTTAAACTAAATTTCCAAATTTTGGCGATAACATTAGTGATTTTACTTTTTTATTAAATAGTTTCAATTAGATAAAAAAAACTTTTAAATTCAATTTTTCAATAAATTTTTCTTAGCTGAATGCATAAGTATTAAGACTTGGAGAATCAAATGAAAAAATATTGAAAGTAAATTCTGTTTAATAAGTTTCAATATAGTCTACTCATTGATTAAAATTATCAGTTTTTTTACAAATGAGAAAAATTAAAGGTTAAAATAAAGTAGTAAAGTAGTCATTGATCACTTTAATCAATAGTAATGGAGTCCATTATTCACTAGGTATTAGGGGGGAATTCGGACCTTTCTTGCTATAACTCGCTTACTGTAACTTGAAATTAGAGTAAGATGAGTAAAATTAACTTTTTTTGAGCGTTTGTGTATTCCAGGTGCTATGGTTTCATAGATAACAGATAAGGATGTCGCAGAAGACACCGATCAAAACAGCGACATCTGAGAAGATTAACAGAATCACCAACAACAGTTGACCTATTTTAAATACAAAGGTAATTTAAGGCGTTTACGCTTTTATTTTCTTATCTCTCGTTTCTACAGGATTTGTTATCAAATGGTAAATAAAAATAAATATCTGTATCGTAACTTTTTATGATTGCTTAATACGTAATACTGCTCCAAAAACTATAAATAGCGTATAGTTATTTGAAATCCTGATCCCTAGTATCACAAAATTTCATGTTAGCGTAACTGCTACTAGAAGTAAAAGTAATTTTGTCATGCATGAAAAAATTTAGACAGATCCATGAACGTAATTTGAAAGTGAGTACATAGAAAACCTCCAAAACTAAAAATAATCCCATTATTTCGAAGTAATTCTTGAGACACTTTTAGTTGGGAAAAGCCGTAATCAATGGAAATGTGTTGAATCCTCCTATTTTAAATTTTGTATTGTGTCGAGTAAATTTTGAGTTCGATTGTTAAAAAATGTTTTATGTACAGTTCTGTAAGGAAATGTACAGTTTTAGACAGTCGAATTGTAAAAATAAGCACTACATCGTTTTCCCCTTTGATTAAACTTCACTTTTTTATTTCACAATATCTTAAATATTTAAGTGATCTCGTTTTGAAATCTGTCAGCTTTCAAATAATTATTCTTTTCTTATTTATCAAGAGTTAAATTTAGTACTTTAAATTCACAAAATAATTTGCTCTAAAAATCTGAGATTTCCCAAGTTTTGTTTTATGTTGAACTCCTTAAATGTAAGAGTGTAAGGCATTTCAATCAAACAATACTCACTGCACAAAAAATTTTGCAATATAAAAATCCTGATAATCTTTACTTGCTACTTAAGTTTTCATTTACATTTTTAAAGTAACCTAATCTCCTAATCTCCTAATAATAACCTAATCTTAAAATTATCTTTTTTATGTCCTTATCCTTAAAAAATATTCAGTGCTTATTTATTACAAAGCAAATTGCATTTTAAAAAATGCTTTACTGTAAGATAAAACTAAAACACACATACTGTATAAATACGTACTGTTCTATTGAAATTCTTGATAGAAACTTGTAATTTGAAAGAACTCTTATTGTCTTTTCTCTTTTCTCGATCAACCCTTATAAAAAGTTCCCATGAAAGCTTATAGATCTTAAATGGCAAATTGCGAAATGTCTCCTAAAATTTTAAATTATTTAAGTGAGCTTTAGCTATAGGTAGGTTTTTTTTATTTGTAACCGCTTTTTAACCTGGATACTGAATTTTTCAAATTCTTTTGACGATATATTGGCGCGGTCTGTCAGTATTGTCAACAGTTTAGTAGTGACTACTACTTCCACAAATCCTGCACTGAAATAGTCACTGAGGAGATCGGATATAGAGTAAAAATCTCCCGCCTCGCATTCCCCGTAGTGATTTGAAAAATCACCAATTTTTAATATTTTTTGGACAAAAGCTGTAGAGCCTTCTTACGTATCTAATTTTGTAGACGGGTGTTATTTAAGGACCATAGAGAGTTTTTTTAGTTGATAGGAGGCGGCATGGCAAGGAAAAAATTGGTTTTATGACAAGGATTATAGTCTGTTCATTTTGAACTGGCGCTTGAAAATATTTCCTTCCCCCACCACCGATCGGTAACCATAGCAACTATCTTCGTCAAAGTGTTGAAGAAGGCTTACTATTGGCTGCTCGAAGATAGTAACTATGGTAACGCTTCTAGCGTGGGGGAAAGCAGTATTTCTCAAGCGCCAATTCTAAATGAATAGAGTATAGAGGAGTAACATAAACATGATGATTTGATAATGTCATGTCAATCATTTAGGAATGACATTTTACTGCTTGTCTGATTTGCCGAATACAGAATGTCATGCACCAAACCAAGATCCCTTCTGCGCATTGTAGTTTTTAATTTTAAAAAAATCGACTAATGATCAGATTTCGAAAAAAATTTGAATTATTTTTTTAAAGAAGCTCTATCGAAATAAATTAAATTTGAAAAATCGTTGTATTCCCCATTTTCCTCCCCATAGGAATCAATCAAAAACAGTTTTCTGGTCTGTATCGGGAATACTCGGAATTGAAATAAGAATAGCTCATTTGACTGGTTCGTAAGTATTGACAACATCGAGCTGTGAAGATCTGCAGTCCGTGGGAGGATCACAGGTTTCATTGATTTGATAAAGTATCTAGCTGTCTTTGGTTAGAAAAGGTTGTGAATCACTGGATTAAATTGTGTAATTTCAACATGTATATGGTAAAGTATGTAATAGTTTGTTGGCAGGAAAAAAGTTAAGTATTACTGGTTTAAATAGAGACGGATCCACCCAAGTCAAATTAAGTTTGCTATAGACATATCCATAGAAGTACCTTTATTTTTTTGTCTGTCACTCTTTATGTGAGAAATTTAAACTGACTTGCTTTGAACTGTTGCTAAAATTCAGTCTTTTCAGATTGTATGCCTGCTGTAGAAGTTAAAGTTACTAGGATTCTCTTCGTTCGGTTATGCACATGTGCTGAGCAGTCTTACCTCATCGCAAAGAACTTCCGAAGTCTGTCCGTTTGAAGATGAGGCGTAATATTTTGGTCGAAGTGTATATTTGGACGGCCAAAACGGCCAGTGGCGCATGCGCTGTAGGTCTCGTGATGACGTAGCAGTCTCGGCGCTTAGTGATGGAACCAATGGTACGCCTAGCCGTGGAAGTTAGAGTAGAGTTTAGTTGAAAAATGGCCGTGCAAATATACAGTGCCTATTTTGGTACCTCTGAATCAAGATCAATTCAAGATATTTGTGAGTGACTTCATACTTCCTTTTGTGTCCATTACATTATTATGTAACTTTTCTTTAGCATTCAATAAAGTTATTTTTTTAATTAGTAGTTTTCATTGAACTCCTATGTCCATTCTTTTATTGTTGCTACTCAGTCCACGCCACTCAGAATGAGCATGCGCGTGGACTTAGTATATATAGGCGCGCATCTTTACTTAGAGCGCATGCGCGAACCAGGAGAAGTTGCAGCCAACAAGGTTGCCAAGCTATCCAGGGAGTAAGCAACCAAGGGAAAGGTAGAATTAGCAACCAAGGTAAGAAAGCTAAGTCAAGAAGGTGACTTGGTTGAAAAGAACAAGTTGAGGCCAGGCGAAGTTCAAGATCCAGCCAAGGAAGGTAGAAGATGAGCAAGAAGGCCAAGTCCGAAAGCTAACTTTGGACTTGGTTGAAAATATCATGTTGAGCTTGGTTGACAAGTCAGATAGCTTGGAATTTTCCAATAATGCAAAAGGAACTTAGAATTTGAGAATCATCTTGATTTATTCAAAGTTCCTTTTGCATTATTGGAAAATTCCAAGCTATCTGACTTGTCAACCAAGCTCAACATGATATTTTCAACCAAGTCCAAAGTTAGCTTTCGGACTTGGCCTTCTTGCTCATCTTCTACCTTCCTTGGCTGGATCTTGAACTTAGCCTGGCCTCAACTTGTTCTTTTCAACCAAGTCACCTTCTTGACTTAGCTTTCTTACCTTGGTTGCTAATTCTACCTTTCCCTTGGTTGCTTACTCCCTGGATAGCTTGGCAACCTTTGTTGGCTGCAACTTCTCCTGGTTCGCGCATGCGCTCTAAGTAAAGATGCGCGCCTATATATACTAAGTCCACGCGCATGCTCATTCTGAGCGGCGTGGACCAAGTAGCGTATGTGTAAAAAATGGTAATATAGACCCAGGGTACAGAAAAATAGTTTATTGAAACAAAAAGAGGGGTTACATAGGTATTCACAATGACAATAAGTGCAAAGAAATGCATAGTTACATTACTTCTTGTATGACAAAGCTCAAAACTTAAGAGTATTCCTCGGCTGGGTGCCTTGATGATCCTTTCAACAGCAGAGCAACCATTAGTAAATTTGAAGACTCGAGATTTATTGAAGACATCTTAGCAATCACGGATCAATAATCAAGGAGACAGTTTGGATACAGCCATACTTGGTGTTGAATACTGAACATTCCATACCACATAGATAATAGAACCTAAAAAAGAGAACTCATTAAGACAAAACATATTAAGAAAAATGTTGGTCCACCTACCCTAGTTAACATGTCAAGATAGCGCCTAAGATAAATAAAAGGGGGGAAATTTTGCAGTTTAGCTATCAAAAACTTATGTCAGGAAACCAGGTTTTGAATCGCCAATACTAAAAAAGCCAGCTATAAACAAGAAATACTAAAACTGAGTATAGAGTAAAGCAATAAAAGTTTACACGGCTAGAGTTAAAATCTAAAGATGAAACTTCGGATCTAGATGGCCTTGGAGATAGAAAAAAACTGGGTATAGAAAACAACCTCAAGAGTTATCGCCAGAATGGTACGAAATTTAGGTTGAAGGCGATAGCCCAAAGGTTCTCTACTGCTGTTGACTCCTACCATGGTCATCCAAGACATCTTCCTCACTGGCTCGAACACCCTTAGAAAAATTTGGTTTTCTCTACGAGTTTTCGGACATCTTCATTGGTTCAACAAACTTGGAAGGGCCGTGGCCTTCTCATGGGTAAAATGTATAAAATCTACACTCCATCAGTGGCGAATCCAGTAGGGGGGGCTGTGGGGCTGCAGCCCCCCCAGGAATAAGACATTTAAGTTTTGGTAATAGAAATAAAGCCAAAAAAGAAATTTCAACACGTTGCGGACATTCGGTTTGTTACTCAAAAGGTCAAAAATGAATCGGAACCCTACTTTTAAGGGTAAAAATTCCAAAAAATTTCTGGGGGAAGACCCCCAAACCCCCTCGAAATTCGGAATCTAATAAGTACGGTTTTTCCTTGAAACTTCAAAGATGTTCAAGGAGTGATCCTCTTAGATGAAACCTAAAGTGTATCAACATGAGTTAAAATGCCACTTTTAGGGGCAAAATTAAAAAAACTTTCTGGAATAGGACCCCCTAAACCCCCTAGAAATTTTCCAATTCATAATACTATAAACTTTTTTCCTTGAAAATTCTGCCGCTTACCAATGAGTGGTGCTCTTTGGGAGGAATCTAAAAGGCTTCAAAATGAGCTAAAACACTATTTAGAGGGACAAATTTTCAAAAACTTTCCCAGACCCCCCTTTTGCTTAGAGTTGACATTTTCACACAATTTTGAAACTTAGTGCACCAAAATTAAAACCTTAAGAAGTCATCTCACCTAAAACTTAGTAGGTATTCCTAAGATTAGACCTCAGAAAAGATGTTGTGTAACCCCCTAAACAAAAATCTGGCTACGGCACTGGCAACCCCCCTCCCCCTTTCAGTTACTTACATTAATATTTGAACAGTCCATAACAGCAATTATGTTATTTGTGAAACTCAGCCCCCCCCAGACAAAAATCCTGGATTCGCCACTGCACTCCATCTTCAGGAATAATAACTTAACAAGTTCATGATGACCTCCAAAGAGTTAAAACGTCCAGTTTTATTCCATCTCCAAGACCATGGTACTAGATTGAAAGATTCATCTTTAGATATTTCTTTCGAAACCATTGTAAACGTGAAATAATGGGGGGGGCAAGTCACAATCGAGCACTAATGGAGACCAGGTTTTGATACATAAATGCTGAAAAGACTGGAAGAAATCGCTCACCTCATAATGACAGTACTACTGAGTAGTAAAATAATGATAGGTTACAACACGGAGGAGGGCTGTCCTCTTGGACATTGAATAAGACTGGACGTTTCAACATACTCTGAGATCATCAGCTGGTGATAAAGTAGCTCATCTTTTTTGGCGTCATCATTCACTTTTGGAGATTATCTTCATTGGATCGACAGCTCTGGCTGGACCCTGATCTATTCAAGAAGTCATCGGACATGATCTTCATTGGCTAAACAGCTCTGGGGCCTAGTCCTATTCCAGAGAGAGAACTCTTATGACATCTTCATCGGCTCGACAAACCTGGGTGTGCTCTGGTCTTTGGAAAGAATCTTCATTTTATTCTCAGTCCCGGTTGAGGCTAGACCATCTCAAGAAGTCTTCTCAAACCCTCATAATCAAGTATCATAAAACAGATACTCCAGCTTCAGAAAGAATATTTTTTACCCAGCCGATGACCTCCAGGGTTCAAACATCCAGTTTTATTCCATCTCCTTGACCGTATAGCCCTCCAAATCAATAAGTTTCATTATTAAATATCTATTCATTGGTTTGTATTTGACCAGTAAGAGAACTTTTCCCATGTTTCACTGTAGCATTTAAAATAAAAAAATAATAAAAAGCAATGGTTTTGTATTTTAGAGCTTCGAAAAATAAATGTAGTATTGCATTGAAGCTTTTAAATATTTCACGTGAATGACTAATATTTCAATAGCCTGTAAGTTTTAACTTCTTCGGGTAGAAAGAAAAAAGATGCAGCTCAGTGATTACCAAAAGGGCTATATCCCCAACGTTCGATGCCAAAGAGGAAATTTACGGTGAGGGCGTTTGGGAATTGAGTTGAATACTTTTAAAATCTTACTCGAGAGAATTCTTAAACTTATTTGTTTAATTTTTGTTTTCATTTAAGGGTTGGAAATGTATTTACTACTTATTAGTTGTCTAGTGCTTTGTAGTATTGTTTTCTGGAATTTATTTTTTAAGGCGACTTTCTAATTATTTTAAAATGCATCTAAACAGGGTGATCTAGACTTTATACACTTAAAAAGGATTTAATTTAAAGTTTATTAAAAATTGTTTATACTTCTCATTTTCCTTTCAAACAGGTTATGAAATGGTTGATTTGAATTTCTGGTAAACTATATTACCTTATTTAGTTGAGACTGTTTAGGGTCTTAAGGTATCCGCCTACCCCTAAAAGGACGATTTTCGACCTTTTCGTCGAAAATTTGTTTCTCACTTTTTCGAGTAGTTTAGACTTTTATCTTTCCAAAACTGTTTTCATTTTACTTATAGGTGAATCAGAAAAGAAATTACAGCATTTTTAAAACAGATAGTCGTGGGAGATCGTACACAAATATAAACTTTGAAGCTAATTTTCTCGGAACTAAATTTTGCATAAAAACCCTCCACTATTTACATGATTACTCAAAAACTATCCAAGATATTCACTCCAAATTTTAACAGTATATTAATCATACTGTTATTAACCAGATGGACCTCAGATTTTTATGTAAGTTTATTATTTTTGTTTTTATTGATGTTTTTTTGTTAAATGGTAGTAGAAATTTTGAAATTTTTCATTTACCTTTACATTTTATGCTGTAAAACAATTACTTTTCAAAATATGTCTTAGAAAATAGTCCATTCTGAAGATAAGTGTTATAGGATACTTGTGTCCAAAGGAAATTTATATAGGGGTAATAGTTTTTGGGCAAGAGTGAGAGGGGTTTTATAAAAATTCACTTAAATTTTACACTAATTACCCCATATTTTAGAAAGTAATATAATTTTTGTTTTTTAGTATTGATCAAGGTTTTGATGTACATTTAAACTAAAAATTAAAAAATAAAATTTGTAAATCAAGTATTTCAAAAAAAATGGTGTCAAAGGTAGGCGGATACCTTAAAAGTTATTAAAAAATCTTATTTTAATATGTTTTACCATATTGCATAAAAACTTTCTATAAACTTTTTTACTTTACTTTTTTGAACTTTAAAATAACTGGGAATAAAACAATTTGTTTATGAATAAAAATTCAATGCGCAACTAAATGGGGTGGGATTTCATTTAGTGAATTAAATATATTAAAAAAAATTTTAATGCACTGTGTTCGATAGTTATATACGTTTTAATATCTTATTTATTTTTATTATTATATTCTACAAAATAGTGTGATATTAAATTATTTATTCATTCAATTTCCGTGTTCATTCAATTTCAGTGTTTAATTTATTGCTAAAAAAAGTGTTTAACACTAGAAGCTCCGGGGCGGTCATTTTGACCGTTTTGCATTTTTAAAACGCGTTCTCTTCTAAAATATTTGAGTAACACACTTCTACTTTTGTGACTTTTCCTAACTCTTGCTGCTATTATCGCTGTCCAAATTTGGTTTAGTTTGCAAAACGGGTTCCGGAGATAATCAAAGAACTACCTAGAACCCTCAAAAACAGTCATTTTGACCGCTGTGTATTTTACTTTCTTATTTCTACTCTATCGCTTAAATTGTGTTATCTTTCGGTTCTACGGGGTACCTAAGAGGGTTCCTCCACAAAATTAAAAAAGTTGTATAATTCCCACGCCTGGTTTATCATTTTGTGAACGAAAGATTTATTATTTCCTTCATTTGAAGACGAAAATGTTCAAGGCCTAATCGATTTATTGTGTTTCAAAAGCTTTTTATAAGTGAAAATAAAGATACATAAATATCTGTCATGATACATCCTTTTATAATAAGCAGACGGTTGATTTTCATTGAAACGCATTTGAAACTTGAAACAGTGTTGTCGAATCCGGTTAATGTGATCACGGTTAATGTTATCAATCGGATAATGTTATCGAAATCAACAGGTCCCAATCATTTCTATTTTAATGTAAAATTCATCGTTTAATGTGATCAACTATGGATCAACACGCCGCTTAATGTTATCAAAATTTGTCCATATCCCCTAAAAACTTCCACTTTCGAGCTTCCTTTTGAAGGTCAAATTTTTATAAGTAAACATCTGCCCCACCCTAAGGCATCTGACGCTTCTTTTTTCTAAAAATCAGACAGTTGCACTCTGATAAGAGATTTTGCTTTTCTCTTGTTTACTGGAATTCAGATTAATTTAGGTGATTTTTAAAATGAAAGGATATAATGGAGCGCAAAAGGAGAAATTCTTCTACTTTAATAAAGATACAAAGTAAGCGATTATTTATTTTAATTGATTGGACTACTCTTATATTTTCCCTTTTGTGTATAGTGTAGTGATGGGCAAAATCGATAATTTTAGGTATCGAATACTTTGGTATCGAATACTTATAGGTATCGAGTAATTTTAGGTATCGAGTACTTTTTTTCAATGTCGGGAAATGAACCTGAAGGGACAATTTTTTTAGGGCCTATCCATAATCAGACTAATATTCAAAAAACTGAAAGCGATCCATCAAAAAGCCCCGTAGCTACGGGCCTGGAGGTGGATAGAGGCGAAGGATTTGGCGGGGGAAAAACCTAGCCGCGTCAAATTTCTCTCGCGGATGATAACGACTTGGGTTTGAGCGTTGCAAAATGAAAACGGAAACAGGCTGCGTTTGATCTACAGTAGGTATTATAAAGATTACTTCATTGAAAAATTTAAAACGAAATATGTCAATAAAGTATCGATACTTTTGTGGGTATCGAATACACTCGATACCTATAGGTATCGAGTACTTAAGTATTTGGTATCGATACCTGCCCATCACTAGTATAGTGTGAGATTGTTTCAAATCCATTATTTACGATTACATAACTTTGATTTTAAAGCAAATAATCTAGTTACACTGTTTACTGTTTTTTATATGAAATCGCTTATTGTTATCAATCGGATAATGTTATCAGTTTCATCTTGGACAAATGCGATCACATTAAGCGGACTCGACTGTATTAGAAATGGTTTTAGAAAGCATATGAGTGTGCTCAAAAAACGGTTCGACTCAAAATGAGTATTTTTTACGCAATTTTGCCGAAAATAAAACAACTAGGATACGCACAGCAAATGCCAGATCTGGACAATACAGGTAAGAATTTTTTGTACCTAAGCATAGTTGTACTGTGTATTTAGGTTGGAAATGAAATTAAAATTAGTAAAATAAATGGTAAACATCGATTTGTATTCGAATTGAGAAAGAAATAGGGGATTTGAAATCTATTATTTTTCTTATATAACATGAGTTAGTGACGTCATAAAGTCGTCCCCACAGGGTCAAAGGCAAAGTATGGACACAGTACCAACCTTCTGATACATGCAAGAATTATTAAAACGTTCTTTTACTAAGGCTTTTATAGGTATGTTAAAATGGTGTAAAATAGTGGATTTTTCGTAATTTCCTACATAAATTGTAATTAAAAAACAAAAAATGTTTTTAAATATCATGTAATCAATGTTATTTACGATGTCTAACTATCACATGCAAATTTCTGGCTTTAAAGGTTATTTTCGGAGAAAAAAGCCTAGCTGTCAAAATGACTGTATTTGAGGGTTCTAGGTATGAGGCACTTGCCGGACCTTCTAGTGTTAAAATCAGGTAGGGAAAGCCGATACCCTAAATGCGAGATTGATAAATATCAAATCATTGTGATAACTTGTATTAGCGACAAATCTCATCTGTAGGAGTTGGAAAAAACCTTTTTGTGCAGTGAAAATTTTCTCAAAAGGCGAAGGGATACATAAACCTATTTGTAAAAGCTACGAATAAAATTTAAAATCATTGAATTCTACTACTACTGAATTCTATTGAATTTAAAATCCTTCCTACTACTTAAGGTAAGACACCTATCAAACCAAATACGTGGAAGAAAATATAAAAAAAAATCATAGCGAATATCTGAATAAAATAACACTAAAATAATCCTTAATAATTTATTGAATTGTTGTAAAGGAATCTACTCTTACATTTTCCATGCGAATTATTCCTCCCACGGAATAGTCTGACGATTCCATAACTCTCCATTGTATCCTCTTGATTAAGTTGAAACGAAAAACATTCCAAAACATCCTGTAGAAGACGGCACTTTCCATCTCAGCATGTCGTATCAGTTACTTTTCTTTGAGAGTTTATCTAAAATAAAAACCAGTCAATATATGCAGAAACATCTTGCGAAATTTCAGTTAGGGGACGCGTGTATTGATTGAATCGTTTATTTCAGAAACATGTTAATTCCACTTTTTTTTTCAAAAATGAGTTATAGGTTAGTGTCATGGGATTCTGTAGGGGTAAACTCACATTTTAGTATATAAAAACAAAAAATTATGCGATTTTAAAGTGATTTTTTTTCAGCATGTTAAATTTTAGGTTCAGTGCACTGTATTCCGAAGCATGAAAGGAAAATCGAAACATAACAAGAAAAGAAAACGATCAAGAAAAAGACACATAAAGCTTTTTAGTAAAAACGATCAATGATCTAAGAGAGGTAGTTACTACCCTCACAAACGAAATTTCAGATCTAAAATTAGGTGTCAGAATCTTTAGATTCAACACCATAGGAAAAAAATCTAAAGGATAATTCAATCGCACATGATCAAGCATTTATAAACAAGATCAATGATAGTGATGAACAGATCAGAAAAGTATCTCAAATAATTGTAAAGGGGAAAGAAGGAAAGAATTGAACAACCTAATTAGCGCATATGATCAAGTATGTGATAAAATAGTTAAAGGAATAGCTTAAATCTTCAAAGATTATTGAATTACAGAAAATTAGATGAAATCTCAAAAAGGATATAAGATCACGTATCTGAATCTAAAGACGAAAATGACTTGAAGTTCAGAATCCAAGACAGTGAAGAAAACTAAATAAAAGTTAATTGCACTAAAAAGAAAAACCTTTTTTCCTCGCCATCTTGGAAAATCAAAGATATTATCGGTCGAACTTAAGAAAAGAACTTGAACTGAAACGTTTCCCTTACTTTATAAAAAAAAGTGAAGAGGCTCACATAGAGCAAGCAAATACGTCTATCATCCCAACTTGAACTTTAGTGAGTCGATTGAAAAATTAGAGTTAAGCTATGAAAAAAATTGGCTTTAAAAAGAACTACTGCAAAAACCTGTCAAGTACAAGATTTCCAATCATAGAGGTATAAGAATAATAGAGACGGCATGGGCGGCAACCCTGTGTTCCAAAGATCAATGCTAGGCAAAAAGAATTCTTTAACATTGGAGCTCCCATAGACACGTCGATTTCGAAGGTGAAAAATCGTAATAACTCACAGAAAAATGATCGGAAAAAGAAAAAAACACCTGTTTATGATGTAGAAGGAAAATACTAATTATTCTGAGCTTAAAAATTCATAATATCTCAAAAACATTTTTATGAATGGGATTTTAAAAAACTTCGCGCCGAGTTCGTTCGACTTTCACGAGCTATATTCGATTATATTTGACAGAATTTCAGTAAAATTACTTCTAGTATTATAAAAGGAAGATTTGTGATTCGATTGGATGTGTTTTTGAGTAATTCCAATCAATCGTCGCTTAAGGCGCAAAATGACATAACTGCATTTTCCCTATTTTGCAGGAGGTGAAAAAAACAGTTTGGCTATTAATTAAATAAAATAATATTATTAGTTTTAAACCTTCATTTTAGGCCTTTTTGACCGGGGATTGAGATGAAACGCTTCTCTGTGGCGGCGTCCCTAACAATATCAATGAAAGGCGTGCAATTATGTCATTTTGCCTTACGAATGCAGTTATGCTAAAATGACAAAATTGACGATTGCAGCGATTTGAGTCATTTTTTCGCAAAATCGTTGGTGCCAGGTGATCCGGGGCCGGGATTTGCATAAAGATTGATGCATAACTCAAAATGGCCAAAATGTCAGTTATGTCATTTTGCGCCTTAAGCGACGCAATATTTCTGGTTGAAAATTGTTTTTCACGAAGTTAAGTCATGAAATGAGCTTTGGCGGCCGTTGGCGATCGAGCTTGGCGCTTGTTTTGTGTTGGTGCGGGTTTAATTTTAGCGCGTTATTTTTTATTCTGCCTCTTTCTCAATAATTCTAGAAGATGATTTCTTATAATTTTTAAGGAATAATTTTTATAGGCATATTCCAATTATTGAGATGCAGTGTCTATATAATTGTGATTTTTTAAAGTTTCTGTGGAGTTTTTTTGCCATATTGTAAAGACTATTTTTAGATTGCTGCTACATTAATGCTAAATGTATCAAAATAAGCTACCAATTTTTACATTTATGTAATTTTTGTCACAACATTGTTAATATTATTATGTCCTATTTGCACAAGATTTGGGTATTTCTTTTAAAATTTTAATACCTCAATAAAATAATGTAATAATAATTAATGTCGCCATCACAGGGGCTATTTAAAAAAATTTTCGCTTTGATATCCTTGAAATTTCATAACACAAAACCTAATCAGTAGAATGTAATCTTATTAATTTAATTTACTAGTTCAAAAGCCATCAAATGTTTAATTCGAAAATATGTTTTCAGTTACAAGTTTGCCATTAAAAAAACTGTAATCAGCAGATTGGTTGGTTGGGGTTTTATGGCATAAGACCCCCCCCCCCTATTTTCAGAAAAATATTATTTTGAAGCCACATACTCTTATGAATGAAGATTACCGTCACTCTTTTTCCTATTAGTTTTTGGGTATTTAAAATTTGAAGTTTCAAGCTTTTCGGTGCCTTTTCGGTTTTTGCATCATTGTTTGCTAAGATCGCGAAGTGATATAGAGGGGGTTAACGAGCTTTAATGAGAAAGGGGAAGAGTCTCCAAGTTAAACCTTTTAAACCCCGCAATTCAAATTTCGAATTAAAGGTCCAGATTTTTAGCTTAAATGGCTTGTTTCATCATAACTAAAACCATTCTAGTCTTTTTTTGGCAGAAAAAAAAATCCTAAGTATGATTTTGAGGATGTTCCCATTTGGGAACATCGGCGTTTGGGGTGAAGTTTTTAAGGGGATTTCCAAAAGGCACACATTTTACAATTAATTCAAATAAAATGATTCAAATAGGTGTCTACTCAATAATTATGAACATTTTTATGATAGTGGACGGTTTTTTAATTTTAATTATCCCTACGTGGACGATTGAGTAACATTTTATAGATTTTCATAAGAAAAAATTCACATGTTTATTGCGTACGCGAAGCTTTTCCGTACATTTTTCTTGCACTATGGGTAATATTTTGATATAAAAAATAGATAAGAGTATTCCCATGCGCTTCAAAGCTAAACAGTTACGTTTCTGTGAGAAAAATTAGCTTTAATTACGGTTCTATAAGGATATCTAGCATAAAATCCACTAATTGCATTCAAATCTAATTAGCTTTCAAAAGTGATAACCATAATTATCTCCATTGATTCATTAAAGCTGTGTTTCTCATGGAAGATTCCGAACTGAACCACATATCTCTTACATCCAACTTGCATTAGAAGAGTGTTTTTAGATGTATACACTTTTCTTTATTTTCAAAATTTTTAAATTTTATTCCTAAAATTTTTATGTAAAAAAGTACTTGAACAAAATATATACGCAAATCCTCAGAAGCACTCCAAACATGCTCTTTGCGGTGAAAAAATAAAAAATACAGATTTTTGAATTTAAAACATCATTCTTAACCTGTTTAGATCCTTTGAGACAAAAAAGGTTCACAAAATTAAAGAAAATAGGAAATAACTTGAAATTTTGCATGTTATAAAAATCCCCTCAAATACTATACCCCATACGCCGATGTTCCCATTTGGGAACATATACGTTGTTTTGGTAATTACTCTCCAAAATTGGAATATAAAGCTATTCTGTCGAGCCAAATGGGAAGATGTGTACTTAAGTAACCTAAACACAGCAAAATTATTTAAAACTAAATTTATTTAAAATTTTCACAAGTTGAAACTTGTGCAACTTTTTGAAGTGCCAAAAATCTCTAATTTTGATGTTAATTCTACAAATTCACAAATCCATAAACTTCTTCCCTGTATGTTTTCGGATGTAATTCGCTATTAAATTACACAATTTATGCACTTCTATATAAAAGCAAAATTAATTAACTATTTTTTTGATCTTTCTAACCACTTAAAGTAACAGTTTACTTTAATTTTGGTATTCATCAATTTAAAATTGCTTTCCTTTAAATATTACGTGTGCTTTATCGTTGTGAATTAGAATATGATATAGAGTAGTGTTAATTTCATTTTATGTTTCAGATAACAGATACTGGAATTAAAATTACTTAAATAAAATGTAACCTTTAAAAACAGAAGCTATCACTAATTTATATTTTAACTGTAAAAAATACGATAGCATTGATACAAAAATACGAAGCTTATAATAAGGCAACAAAAATAATATATATTCTGAGCGCCGTGCCAAACAGCGCGATAACCTCGCCAAATAGCGTGAAATCTCATAAATCATAGCTTTGACATGCTAGGCAGTCTTGGGATCGCTCGCTTCCGTTGAAATCGAACCCGATTCCTCCTCTATTCTTCTTTCCTAACTATGTTTCCAATAATCTTTGGAATTAAAAAAAATTGTTTCAAAAATATTTTGTCTGAAAAATATCCAAATACATGAATCCACATTATAGAAAAAAAATTACTTAATACCTTCATAAAAATAGTGCGTTTCTATACCGTTTTCTCAAAAAAAGAAAAGTGAAGTTTGGCATGTTTCTGAAATAAACGATGTATTTAAAGGGTTTTACCAGAAATTTATATATAAACCCCTTCTCCCCCTTTGTGATATGTAGTTATGATCCCCATTCCCCTAACCTCAAAATAACTTTAAAAAATGAAATTTCTCAAACATATTTTAAGTTTTATAACAATCTATCAAAAACTTATAAATTTTGTTTCGACTGAAAAGGGCTGACTTCTTTCGATTCTTTACTTAATAAGAAATTAAGTTCTCAGAATTAAATCCTGACGCAATTATTTTGCTGGTACCCTCCATTTCCATTTTAGAAGCAACAAAAAAAATTCCACTAATGCAGGATAATTGCAAAGGCGGTAAATTTTGAAAACCACCTTAAATTTAAAGGAAAAATAATCAAATAATTGAGGATTATAATTTATACATACTACTTTTAAATAACAAGAATTGATGTCAATGTGAGTTAATTAGTTAATTCATTGTTTAATATTTTGAGAATTCTATATTTTAATTAACATTTTGTGCTAAAAGAAAGTACAGAACTTGATACAATAAAAATATTACTTTAATTATTTTCTTAATAATAGTAAAGTTATTTATAAAATAAGGAAAACGTTATGTAACTGTTATTTGTAACTACTGTAGTTTACAAAAGTTTACTACTTCTAAAGCCTAGAAATTAATGTTTTACAGTATTGAAACAAGATAAATTAGTTTCTTGGGGGCTATGAAATCTGCACACATGAAAAGAAAAACCAGTTTTTTAATCACAACTTTTCTTCGAGTAAATAACCAATTTATAAAATAATATCTTAAAACATTTTATAAGCATTAGGTTAAATTTTGCTCCAAAAATATGTCAGATAATCAGAAACATTAAGAAAATAATAACCAAAAACACATCGAATACCTAAAATTAATATCAATTTAAGAAATATCACTCCAAATAAGAGAAAACTAATTAAATCTATCAAACAATGAGGAAAAGTTGCATGATTTTTTAATCGATTCTTTTTGCAAAAATAAGCAACTACCCAAAATTTGAGGCCGATCGAGAAATTTTTGATTGCCATAAAAATTAACAAAAATCCCCTTTTTAAAAGCGCGCGAAAACACCAAGAATTTGGAATGTGACGTCATCGTGCGATAAACATTGTTGGAAAGCAATGGAGTTAATGGTATGACTGTTTATGTCATATTACGATTCAAACAATAAGCGTTTTCAGTCATGTGTTTTTTTTCCTCGACTTTTAAATTAAAATATTTAATTACCTGTACATTTTTTTGAAAAATTGACTAGATATTTCATTTTACCATACAAAAAACCATACGGAACACTTGATAGTTTTTTGAAAATCTGATACATGCAACTTCCTTATTGTAGCTAACAAATAATAATCATACATTGCTTAATACGAATGTATTTAAGATATATATAATTATGTTTTTAAAAGACTAAAAATTTTTAAACTTTATAGTTAGTTTAATGAAGTTGAAATTAATATTAACAACTATCAGGATCAAAATATAACTTACACAAGCAAATTTATAATTTAAGCTGCTAATAAAAATTATAATTTCAAATTCTATATATGCAATATTGTAAAAATTTAACAGGATACAGATTTTATACATTTCAAAAAATAATTCACATAACCGATGCTATAAAAAATTGTAGTTTGATAATTAGACATTATAATTGTTATTAAAAAGATAAAAATATTAAATAAGAAGAATATTTATATATTTTAGTTATTTTTATTATTTAAAAATTATTACTTATTTTATTTTGTAATAAATAAAAAGCAACTTTTATATTAATCAAAGTGAACTTTTTTATGGGAGAACTCCAGCTTTCAAGTGTCGCCACCAGCCATGGACCTGTTTCGCCCTTGTTAGGACTCATCAGCACGGCATAGGAAGGCAACGCAAGAGAGGAGGGATAGCTTTTAGTCTAGCCGAAATTTTTTTTTACTTGAGAACAAATTAGAAATTGAAAATTATAATTTTACTGTCAATAAAAATAAAAAAAAATATATGCATATTGTTCAAAATTTAGTAATGTAAAATTATTCTATTAAAATTAGAATGGAGAAATGTTTCTCGGAAATTCGTGAAAAAATAAATTTTTTTTACTTTAAATATTTTTTTCTTTAGCTTCAAAACTTCAAAACAATGAAAATAAGTAAGTGATTAGTACATATAATTTACTTAAGCCTTCACAAGTTTGAAAATTTTCTTATTATTCTGAAGATATTAAAAAATATTGGTGTGCACATGCACATTAATTTAAAAATAAATTACAATCACAAATACTCCAATTTCAGTTACGTTAAACAATTTTAGAGTATGTATTAGTTTTTTAAAAATAAACTTTACGAATTTTCTTTACATTAACAAATATTGCTCCCATATTGTTTTGACTGATCAAAGCTTAAAAAACAATTTATATTATAAATACATACATTAATATCATTGCATCATTAAAATCATTTGAAGAAAGATTGAGGTGAATGACTGAAAATATTAGTTGTTTTTAAATAGGTTTACTATTAATTACATTTTATAAATAATCGATAGATTTTTTAAATTACCAACACTTTAAAACTAGGAATATTCAAAGGGAAAGCGAAAATATTACAGTAATTTTAAAGGCACTGTCTAGCTCCACGAAAGTAACGACTCAACTCTAACGAATTCCGCTAATAATTTAGCATGGGTCAACTTTCTTGGATATAGACACTTCGAATTTTAAATATACCACGCTGGCTCATCTCTAGAAGTGGGTTCATTCGCCATGTGAACTAGTAGTGCCAAAGTTCGCCTTAATATCAAAGTGGACTTAGCGACAAAAAACGTGCCAAGAGGCGCCAACCTGAACCTACTTCTAGAGTTTTACCATAAAGGCTTTAGAGCTTTTACTGTGTGAAACACGGAAAATTAGTTTTTAAATAAGTAGAAAATAAGCGTCCTCAATTATCATTCACCGATTCTCGATGAAAAATAATAAATTAAGTCACGAGTGGAAAAGTGTACAAAATAAAACCCATAGTGAATAAAACATGCATAAAACCCACTAGGAATATATTTGGGACACTCCCCCAACAATTTTATTTAACAAAGAATCAACGTGATTTTTTAAAAATTATGTTACTTACATTAGGAGCTGTCAATTTCTAGGCTACTTTAAATCCTTCAGATATATGCACGGCTTCTACTTCCGCATAACTCATCAAAAGTCATATCCGATCTTGTCAAGACTAACTTTGGTACAATGCTGATGACTATAAAACTCTTTCTTCGGTTCTAGAACCATATTCTGAAATAAAAAATTCAATTTAGGATGTTTTCAACCAAAGCTCTTTAAAAACCTTCAAATAAAGTACTCAAGATGAAATAACCCTTGTTTAATTTAAGTGGGTCCGGGACACTTTAGAAAAAAATTTTATAAGTTTAAAATTTTGAAATTTTTTGTGAAGATAAAACATCGGTTTCATTGTAAAAATCCCTACTCAAAACTTTTCAGAAAAATTTTGAAAAATTTTAAATTTCATTTTTGTCAAAAAAAAAGAGTAGTTTAAAATTGATATATTACTAATCAATTTTCAAAATTTTTTCACTAAATCAAACAGAAACATGTTATCTTTATTTAAGATTCAGCATTTTAAGAAATATTGATAATTTGGAAAAAAATAAACAATTAAGTAAAATGTTCTTGAAATTTTTACATTACCTTTTTTAAAAATTCATATTTTAAAAACTAAACAAAATTTTTTAATTTGCTGAATCATAATCAAAGTAAAACGTATGAATAGCAAGTGTTTCAAATTTCAACTCTATCTTGAACGGTTCTTCACTTATATCAATTTAAAGATGAGAAAGAGTGAAAAAACGCATCATAGAGAAAAACGGATTTGAATGCAGAACATATAATGCTAGACCACCAAAGCAGCCGGCAACAAAGGATTGTATCTCCGGTTCTATTTATGATAGAAACATAATAAAAGCATCCTTTTAAGCAAGAAAAAACTAGTTTACATTTTAAAAGCAAACATTTTTTTTGAAAATCTGACGATTTTTGTGTCCCGGACCCCCTTAAAGAGATAAAATATTTAAAATTCATGAGTAAATTACTCATTCATTACCATGTCTTGTTCTTGAAAAAAACCGATAGATTAAGACTGGTCAAATTAGAATTGGAACTTTTTCTTATTAATGATGTATAAAAACTCCATGGATATTGCAATAGGCTCCAAGTTTCCATTATTTCACTATTAAAATCTACACCCTTCAGTAATTATACAGTTATATTTTTCATGTTGAGGTTGCTGTTCTTTTTCTCAAAATTTATGCACTTATGAATACAAAGCTAACAAATTAGCTCTTTTATTGGGGCATAGAAAACTATTGCCAACAACTTCTCCAATTTTTTTTGCGAACCGTTTTATAACCCTGGGCAACTTCACAATTAAAATTCGGTAACAGTCAAGTTTCACATGGACCTCAATGCACAAGTATTAACTTGCCACATGATTGACTGAAATTATCAGAGAAGGAAATAATCATATTGACTAGATTAATTTAGACAAGTTTTTTTTTAGAATTTCAGACGATAATAGAGAAATTAAGGGTTCATATCGAGTAAAAGGAGAACCTGAACCTGGAACCTTAATATTTTGCACTATATAAATATTTTAGGTTAGTCAATGTTGCAAAACATATTGAGATTTAAATAACTTGAAATTAGGATCATAGTTGCGTTAGTAATAGCAAAATTTAGATTCGGTACTTTCTTATTATACCGTCGACCGTTCAGCAGTCGTTAAATTCAGCGGTACAGAAGCTATAAAACAGTCACTGGGATTTTAAACGTTTTCGGATTCAGTGGCACAGCTGACGGCATAATACATAACCTTAAATTTTGCCGTTTTAGGATTGTATAGAGCAGAGATTCTCAACCTTTTAATCTCCTAAGACCCTTAAATGCCTCATCAAATAAATGGTAGACGGACCACAAGATGGCTTTCCAAATTAGAGGTAAACCATATGGTACGAATTTTTTTCAGAAAAATTTAGTAAACAACTCTTTTTTTTTTAGAAAATTTAATTTGGTCTGTATGTTAAATTCTATAACATGAGTGACTGCATAAATTTGACGACTCTCATGTTTTGTATAGTGAAAACTAAGATATTTCGTAGCATTTCGAGCCACATAATTAAAGTACCCTTAAGTCAGAATGCTATAGGTTTAATAATAGCTATATGTTTAGGTTAATGCTATAAGGTTTCGTTAAAAAGTAAGCAAGTAAAATAAAACCTCAGTATTAAAACCGATTTCTTCTTAAATTAACATTGCGATACAAAAACAAATATTCGGATTCGGCTTCATATTAGAAAGAAAAGTTACGCTCTAAGAGTTAAAGATAATGAAATAATACTCAAGTATATTCAAAAAGAACCCTAAGAAGCTCCGGCTTTGCTGTAGAGACGAAAAAGCTTGTGATCCCGAATTCCTTACAGGAAAATTCAGATTCGGTTTGAAATCAGTATCTAACTGATCAGTGTTGCCACTCAAAGCAGTAAAAATACAAACAGAAAATTCTGCACTCTTGTTTGGTTGATTGATTATTCTAGAAAAAAAAATCGCATATCACCTGCATCATAAACCATCGATTTAGGCATTTAAAAAAAATAGAACCGATCAGTTTGATAAGAATTACTGAAATTTCAGCTTTTAAATTAATTTTTATTGTAATAAATTCCGGAATCTAACGATTTTGCTGGTTACGAGTAAATTTTAACTGGGGATTATTCAAACTCCCATGCCCGCTAATAAAAATCCCTAGAGCGTTGAGGGTACATTTCCTACCCCCTTTTTCCTATGCGTATCTGAGCCTTCTGGAACTAGATGTTCCCTACCCCACCTAGAAGTTCTGGAACATTCATCTGAAACACATGTGCCAGAAAACAATAACCCAACCAATCATCTGAAACACCCTGTATGACGAGGTAGGGGTTTAAGTGGGCATGGGAAATTGTAAAATTCTCTGTGGAAATTGACACATAACCTTTTAAGATTGGATATTAACCCTTGATGCCCCAAATTATTTTCCTCATTCTCATCCAAAATATGTCACGTTTACGTAACTGCAACTATAAGTAAACTAAATATGGCCTTACATGACGAAAATTGGACGAATTTGGAACATTGGGTAGTGGTACTTACAAGTACCGTTGGTAAATGAAGGGTTAAAATCAGAAAAATCATTCGAAATAACTTCGTCGATCGATTCGGGCATTTGTTACATAAAACTCAATTTACGTTACGTGTCAATTTCCACAGGGAATTATACAACTTCCTATGCCCCCTTATAAAAACCCCTAGTTCGTTTTTGGTGCATTCCCGACCCCCATTCCTGTGTGAATCTGAGCCGTCTAGGTGTGTCCTACCCTTCCTAGAAGTTATGAAACACTTATCTGAAACACCCTGTATATGGACTTCTTTTGTATACCCTGAAAAAAAATTCAAAAAACTGCAGATGGTCCCTTTTCCAATACAACCGATTCAAACATAGACTAAAATTCCATTTTACCCCAGAACTCATAAAACAAGGACAATACACTACACAGCCCACACTACTAATGAATTCCGTATCCCACTGCGCGCCAAGAATCATCACTATTATTTGCGGTATAACTTATTGCAGTGTCCACTCACCCATGCGTTCACGATGTTATAGAAAAGGACCCACAACACCTGCTTTCAATTTGCCGAATGCACCTTTTCAATCAACTCATTAATAGCGCTGAATAATTGAGTGGAGAGGGTGAACGAAACGATTAAGGGTGGCGAGGGCTTCATATGCATCAGTGAACGCTACGCGATCGCAGCACAAACGTTCAAGATTAAAACAGACGAATTTAAAAAAAAACAACGGTTCTTTAATCCACAATAAGATTTTATTCTCTTATAGTGGATTAAAGAACCGTTGTTTTTAAAATTCGTCTGTTTTAACTGTTCCACAAGTACCACCTGTGTTATGTTCGAGATTAGTCCAATTTTTGTGATGTTGTATGGCTAAGGGAAGAAAACAGAATTATTCAGATTACATTATTCAGAAACTTTAACACGAGATGGAAACGAGATGAGAACGAGATGGAAACGAGAACGTTATGGAAACGATGAATTTGAAACGATATTTTCCCGAAACACTAACGGGAGTTTCCGATCCTTTCCCTCATTGGATAAAATCTCCTACGTCACCAAGCAGACCAAGACGAGATTTTTTTTCAGCCAATCAGAGTCAGCTAAATTTCTCGCTTTTGAAGAGACGGGTGCTCTTGAACGACCATTTCCAATTTATAGTTTCGTGATCGTTACGTGAGATTTTACAACGTTTCCATCTCGTTCTCATCTCGTTTCCATCTCGTGTTAAAGTTTCTGAATACGGCCCTAAATTTTGCTTACTTTAAGTTGCAGGTAGGTAAATTTGACGTATTTGGTATGAGCTGTGGCTTCTACTGAAACAACATGGATGATACTTAAGCTCACCAGAACACGTAGAAAATTTATAAAGGAGTATCAGAATTTTTTTTAATCATTGAAAAAATGAAAGAAAATGTCAAATTAAAAATATTTTCTCATTGTTTGTTGATATACAAATTTTAAATGCGAAATTTGTTAAATTTGTTCTCATATGGAATGAAGATAATTAATTATTATCTGTAAGACGAGAACCGGAATCTGGTCCTCAGTCTTTTTTAGCAATGAGAGTTTGCTTTTATAAATGTGTATTAATTAATATCATAAAGGCACAACACAGCCATTTTCAGCAATAATTTTTAGGTATATTCAGAAAAAAATTTTTTTAACCAGTGAAAGTTTCCAGTAAAAAATATATTCAGGATGAAACTATTATCTGAACCCTCCACTGTCCAACAGCCATGTTTGTTTTTTTAATTCCGTCTCTTACAGATTAAAATAATAAACACATCATCTAAAAATGAGTGCTCAAATACACGGATTTCACTTAATTTTGAGTCTTCAAAAGTTTCCTTAAGAAGAAAAGTAGATGAAAAACACAAGAATCTTCCATACGAATCAGCTCTACAGCTATGGTTCATGGCATGGGTACTACGTCGTAGCACCAAGAACCAATGAAATGTGCAGCTTCTTTATGAATTCGATAGAAAATTTTTAAAACTCGTTGTTACGATCGCGTCGCGTTTCCGAACCATGTAAACCCACCCTAACTGTCCACCTCAAAAAAGACGACTTAGTGAAATGTTGGAGGATCCATTTCATCAGTTCTTTATAAGCCGCGGTTTTCATATGGGGCAGTGTTTTATGCGTTTCGTCTATTTATTTGAATCACGTATCTAACATCAATAACTAGGGGGGGGAATCACTGAGAGTTCGGAGAGTGCGGGTGATGTAATTAAAAGCGCGTTTTTGATTGTTTGGTCTCTATGGATCAGCATTGTATGACTAAGTTGCTGTAGTAAATGATATCGAAACCTGACACAATATAACATTTAGTTATTGTCGTTTAAAAATTTAATCTAACTTTTAGAAACAGAAATTGTGTTTAGTAATCTTTATTTTAAATTTCTTGTTGTTGAACCAAGTGATTTTAAAACTACTTATGTTTGTACTGATATTCGAAAACTTTTTTATAGTTGTTTTATTATAATTTATGTGTAACGATAGGAAATTTTTTTAAACGATTGAAAAGAAATACAAAAATATTTTTGTTGCGTGTACTTATACGTATAGTATTTTCTAGTTATAATTTTCAACTCTTAACTCTTAATACAAGAAATCCTATAATTACTTACCAAAATGAAGTTTGCAAATAAATCATCAAAAATAAGAAAGAGGAAAACCAGATATAGTAGGAAAAAACTGGGTAATTGTTCTTCACCAATTAATTTTAAACAAGGATTTTTAATCCTTCGACACTCATAAAAGATTTTACTTAATATCAAGAGACTGAAATAGAAATTTAATTTATATAAATTCCTCCTCCGTTCAATTATTACGTAAGCACCTAAGGGGGGAGGGGGTTTGCTCTTTGCTTATTTTTCCTGACAAGGGGGAGAGGGGATATGAGTAATGCTTACGTAACATACTGATGTATTTTCGAAAATATCTTGTTTCTTGCATAAATAATTTCAAAACTCAACCAAAAATAAGTTTAACAAAAAATTAAATTAGGAAATTGGACGTAAGCACTTTTTTCTGGGGATGGACCCCCAAACATTTAGAAATTTTAACCCCGAAAAGTAGTGTTTCGACTCATTTTTGAACCCTTAGGGTTCCACCCAGAAAGGACGGTTCCTTGTATGTCACCTAATTTCCAAGCAGAAAAAAACAGTACTTACTAAAAGGTATGTCAAAATTTCGGGGAGGGGGGTCTGGCAGTTTCTTACGTAATTATGGCGGGAGAGGTTTGAGGTTTGCTTATTTTTGCTGGGATTGGGGGTTAAAAATGACCAAAAAAAGTGCTTACGTAGTATTTGAACAGCCCCGTTTTTAATAAGTGTTAACGTAATAAATATTTATCTTTAATTATTCTGAGACGAACAAATAATACTGTATCGTGAATGCTTTATTTTGCAACTTTTAGGTTGTTAAAAATATGAGTGGGGAGCTAATAAAACTAATAAATAATGACTTTTTTGTATGGTTATGTATTAAAATTTGCCTACAAACGAAAAAAAAAGATGGTTTCGGAGGGATTTCACCAGATTTTGATAACATAAAACAATACATTTTGGGTTAAGTTAAATATAAATGATCATTTACGTTTTATTTATTATCAATTTCATTTATATTCAATATATATCAATTTGATAGCATTATAAAATTGATAACATTAACCGTGATCATAATAAGCGGAGTCTACTGTACTACCAAAAGTATCTAACAGACTATTGTACTAATCAAAAACCCTAAAAACATAAATAAATCAACATAAGGAAACGCATTTACTACCCGTCTTTATCATTTAATCGTTCTTCGCAACCTCTTGGCCATAAAACCATCTTCTCGTCAAATAAACTCTGTCAATAATAAAACCTCTGCCGAAGGACTTTACGTCCCCTCCCCCATAAAGGGTGAGCAGTTCCCCCAAAGAGAATCCATTTTCCCCTTTTTATGATTCGGGTATCCTTAGTGACATATCGGGACCGTAAAAAGGAATTATAAGTCGGCTTCTCTGCTGGCGAAAAATATGCCCGGCAATAATTTGAGGAAGAGCTGAAGCTTCGGAGATCGGTTTTGCAGAAAGGGATTTTTCCGTGGGTAACACATAAAAATATTGTACAGTTGTAGACTATGAGGGAGAGTATATCGTGAAATGAAAAAATAACAGTACCCTCTGTGTATGACGTCATGCTATTCAATTTTTACAAATAATCATTTTGTACATCGTCATCACCACAGAGTAAAGATCTAACAGAGATTCCAAACGGAATCTGCTTCCTCTTCAGGTATTTAATTTAATTCAATCTCGCAGATTATAATTAATTTCACTAGCAGCCAATCAGAGAAGGTGAAATACGAAAGTGGATATGGAACTTCTATCAAGCGGCATTTTAATTTTATCGGTGCTGCTCTTTTCCATCCACTTCCGATTTTGATTTGAGTGACAGCTTCAGTGGGCGAATAACAGAGACGTAGCAGAAGTGACGTGGAACTATAGGAGGCGGTCCAAAGTACTTGAAGTTGTCTATGGGAAAACCCATGTTAAAAAAGTCCCATTAGCACTGGAGATGAATCCTCTGTTAAGCTCTATACTCCTTGGTCATTACCACTAGCTAATGACGTCATGTGTTCGTGTTGTTAGCATAGGTAGATGATGGTTACATATTTTATTACTTTGTTAAGTCAAAGATACAGACCATCTACTAGAACATTTACATTTACATAGTGACAAAAGTGGTATTTAAGGACCAATCCAAAGAAACCTTTTCAAACTTTAACCTAGGAATAAACCCTTTCCTAAAACAAAATCTGTGTAATTGTACAAAAAGTCAACTTTTTACTTCTATCCATAACCGTAATTCATACTTTTATCTCTTTCACTCCACCTTATTACGAAAGAAGAGTTACCTAAACCACAACAAATCCATATAATAATAAATTTCTCCCTCACAGCAGAAGAGCAAAAAAAGACTCTGGTCCCTTCCTGCTTGTCGAGGGCGGAGTGTCGCGGGCCATCCATTCCGCGGAGTGAGGAATTGTCAATAGGCGGCCCAGCGGCCCGTGGAAAATGGGCCCCAAATTTGTCGCCTCTCGCTTTTACATCAGGTTTTTGCGCCGATACGCCAAAAGGGCGTTATATTTCATTCCTGTGTCCTCTTTCGCCCCTCCAATTTCGCGTGTCTCTTTTCGCTTTTGCGGTCGGGGGAGCTCGACAGCGGGGGCCGGATACAAATGAATTCTGAGGGGTGGTGTCGAGGAAAAATTGAGGAAAGTGGGGGTTTGAGCGTGTGTGATTATGTAGAGCGATTAGGAGGTTCAAAGAAAGCTTTAACTTTAAAGACTTAATATTTCTTTTTGTTCGTGTAGTAAATCTATCAATATAAAATGGAAATAGGAATGATACAATACATACACTTCCTTAGATTTTTTCAAAATGTAGCTAAGTATTAGTTACCTCAATCGTAAATATCTATTACAATTACAACACTATTGTTTTCATTCAGTTTAAAGCCCTAGATCCTCTACCTTAAGTAGCGACATCACGCTCAATCGGCCGCCATTGTGGGGAGAACTCACTACTAGTGACAATAAGCAAGACTATCCAGACTAGTAGTGAGTTCTCCCCATAATGGCGGCCGATTGAGCGGGATGTCGCTACTTAAGGTAGAGTATCCAGGGCTTTAATTCAGTTAAGACACTAGAAAGTTATAATGAGTCTAGTTATATTTTTGGTTAAAGTAATCTTTAAGGTTATTAGATTAGGCAGAAAGAAAATATCTGTTCTTTAATCCTCTATTGCCCACATCCAGAAATAACTGTAGAAAACTTATTTTTGCCTTTTTCATGAAGTTCGGGCCTCATAAAACAAAAATTTATATAAAAAAATTTTAATTTAAAAAATTTTCAGAAACTTTGCATTAAACCTAAACTTAATAAATTATAGCACCTTAAGGTGTAATTTTTGATGCAATAACTTAAAAACATACCGAAAAATGAAGCTAAGCTTGTAGCATATTTGCTTTAACAATGGGCAGTAAAGTGTTGAGAAAACTATGATTGGAAGTGGAAACCAAATTGGAAAATCTCACTGTGAATAACTTGATTTGAAATGGCAGATATCTGGTTCTTCCCCTAATATCCTCAATTACGAAATATCACACATATTTTTAACAAGATGATTAATTTTATTTTACCCTTTCAATCCTAAGCCTCCCGAGATTACTATTCAATCCAATTGGAAATTCAGGACGGCTAGGTCTGAAAGTGTCAAAATAACTTCAAACTTAAACTAAATTCATATTTAAGATAAAAACGCACCAGAAAATAAAAACCTTCATTTCCCACCTCTCCCCCTCCTTTACCACGGGCAGCCGCACCGTATTACCCGTGAAAACTGCCCGCGCCAGCATTTCTGCGAGCCCCATATCTTGTCTGCGAAGATCTTTTCTATTTCTGTGGCAACTCATCCTCTCCCCAACCCCTTAATCCATCGGGAAGCCGTCTCATTGGTCGAGAGGCCGCGATCGAAGCTTTTGATTGGACGGTGTCGTGCGACATTTATTTCACGTGTCATATCTTGCGTTTTATGGGCTCTCTTATACGTGTTTGTTTGGTTTTTCTGGAGGGTATTTGCTGCTGGTTGGTTTTTTGTTTTGTTGGTTTGCTTGTCAGTAGGTGATGTGTGATAAGTTGGGACGCGAGGTGTATTTTTATGGTTGTGGGTTTTTATTTGATAAGGGTTTTGATAAAGGGTAGGGTGTGGAATTGGAAGGTGCGAGCATTTATTTCTTTGAGGTGTACATGATTTGATTTGTAAGGAAGGCTAGAGATTATTTTCTATTCTCCATGAAAGGATGATTGTCAAACATCAAACAAAGTTGTCAAAACAACTGGCAACTGTAAACTGTGTGTGTAAGGACTCATAGAAAGATTTGGGTAGTTCCAGGGCTCGATACATAGAAATGCATGTGTCAGAACTCTAAGCTTATGTAGTGTCGGGAATATTCAAAATGATTTTAAATTTAAAAATATTTCTAACTCCATCTTTAGGAACGTTTTTATAAACCCTGCGCTTATTTCATACACAACTCAGTTTTATAGTTTACACTATTTTCTATTGTGACCAGATGAATTTGCTATGACATATTTATTTGAGAAAATCTCGAATTTTTCCTTGGAAACTGCAGAAAAAGTAGGGTAGTTACTTTTTGTGAATCTAATTTTTAATCTTTTAAAAGTGTTAAAACAGGGCAATTAATTTGAATTTCTTATACACGGAATAAATCCAAGAACCTATACGTTGCATTTTTTTAAAAATGAGAAATTCTACTCTGAACTCGTGATTACATTCTCTCACTACCGTGCGCCCCAGATTGTGTTTTAAACGTTTAGAAGAGAGAAAACTACATACTACTCTGTACTACTATAGCTATACTATACTACAATAAAAATATATAAGTGGGAAAAAGTAGGAGAAAAGTGATAAAGAAAGGGAGAAAAAGAGAGGTAGAGAAACGCAAGAAGGAGTGTGAAAATGTAGAAGAGGAGATAGAGAAGGGAGAAGGAGATTCAAAATGGAGAAAATGAAAGAAAAAAGTGAGAGAGAGAGAATGAAAATGGACAGAGATGGAGCGAGAGAAATGAGAAAGAGAGATAAGTTAGAAAAAAAAGATTAAAAGAGAGAAAAAGAGAAAGAAAATGAAAAAGAGTGAAATGTAGAAAAGGAGAGAGAAATTGAAACAAGAGAGAGATAGAGACAAAGGAGAAAGAGAGTGGAGAAAATTAGAGAGACAAGTGGGAAAGAGAGTGCAAAAAGCGGAGAGAAAAGTGAGAAAGTGAGTGAAGAGAGAGAAAATAGAGAAATGAGAAAAGAAAGAGATAAGAAAGAGAGAAAAAGATGGGGAAGAGTAAGGCTTGTGTCATACCTGGCGTTCATAAGACGTGACATCGATCCATCACCATTAAAAAACGATTAAGATAGTACCAGGAGGAGGGGCGATCGGAGTGGACTCGAGGGGGCGATATAGTAGATAACTCCTGATGATAAAAGATGACACCCGTTTTCCTCCGCTGCAGGAATAATCTACTACATCGTCCCTCGAGTCCCCTCCTCTCCTCCCCTTATCGCTCCTCCCATTGACAGTGTGAGTTATTGGAGCGACTGCTATAAGAAGTCCGGTCTGTCATGACCCTAAAAAGGAGGAAAATAGATCTCATGGGGCTGCATGTGTCCCTTTACATCCTTCTGCTTACGCCAATGCACATGAACAGAGAATCTTGACCCTTCAGAAATATCGTTTGATTTGAGATTCTCAATAGTATCAATTCTTAAAAACACGATCGATTTTTCCATCCTCCCCAAGCATCAAAAAGTGGACTTACCCCACTAAATCCACCTCAGAGAGAGGACATCCCATCATCACCACGGGAGCCATTAGCGAAGACGCCTTAATAGGGGCCTTTACAACCACTCCAGCGGCGGATACATCTCTTCCTCGCAACCACATCTGCATATTTCATGGTAAACAACCTCTCGACTCGCGACGACGAGCGATAGTTTGGCGCCCTAACAGCCTCCTGCTGCTCCGCTCAACTCGCGATTTATGCCTCGGTTTAGGCGCCGAATTAGTGGTAATTACGAGGGGGCTGAGTGTGGGGTTATGGGCACCCCGCAACCTGTTCTGGGCTTTATGGTGTTCTTTGCGGTGTTGTGGTGTCGCGATTATGGACGTTTGGATCTCTCTGTTTTGGGAGTTGAGTGTGCTATCGTCAAAGTCGAGTGTATATAAGTGCCTTACAGTCTTAGCCGCCTCAAATTTTCTGCAGGACTTAATGGTAATGTCGGGCGATTTAGGATTAAAAGGATTGAGGATTTTGTTTTTAGTTATATAGGAAAGGTCGAAGCTATTGCGGGGAATGTGTACAGTGTGGTATGATGTTTTCCTATAATTATAGCAAGTTGTACGAGGTTTGCTCCTCTATTTCACACATCAATATTAGTTGCGAAAAGAATGTAATAACTAGGGCTTATAAGTAATTAAATATTTATTCAGGAATCTGGATAGATTAAGAAGATTATATAAGATAGATTTTGAATAGATTAAGAGTAGGCGCACACGAGCAACTTTCGTCGCCATGACAATAAGCATCATTGTCACGTCACTGTCACCGAGAAAAAGTGAGTGGGCAAACGAGAACGTGACATTTTCTAAAATTACTGCATCGTGTGCATGGCCATACCGTGTGCGCATGGCCATGGCCATAGAATCTAAAGACAGAGAAATCCTTTCGCCTCGGCCCTATCTCGTTAGCTACGGACGGAATTGTCATGCATGTGTCACGTCGTACCGCGTGCGGTCCTTTCCTTTCACTCATAGCCAGAACAATTGTGACAAAACAGTTACGGTGACAAGAGTTCCTCGTGTGCGCCTACTCTAAGACGATGTTTATTTTACATATTTTCACATATTTCGGTTTATTTACATATTTTTACATATTCAACCTCATATTTTTATTACATAATCCATTTTAAAATATTTTCAAAAATAATCACACGTTTGACCGATTTTCAAATTAATAAAGTAAACCATAAAATGAGATACGCATTAAAAATGTAGTTGAAATTAGGGCACCCAATGCTGAATTTAACTTTTAAAAGGTTGTGAAGTCGGGATTGTCAGATGAAAGATGTTAGGTGCGCCGAGAAGGAAAGTAGACACATGGTTTTCGTTTTTTTTCTAGCGACAAGACAGCAAAAAAAATGAGCTGTCGGCAAATAACCACCTTTCCCTACTATGTGCTTGCCTATTATTTGAAGAGCCCCTTTAAAAATTAACTTAACATTTTCTTTTAATTATTACTTATTTGGCATTTTTTAATACATATTTTGCTAAAATAAGCACATTATATGTACATGTTTTGGATTTTTAATTACATATGAATCACAGTCCTAATAACTGTTCTACAAAGATATCGATTGTTTAAAAGAGGCATAGATTTAAAAATGTAAGTACATTATGAATGAACTTTTCAGGCCTAAATTGAAAAAAATATGATGTATCGAAAGAAAATATTGTGGCAAATTCAGTTTAATAGCACTACTTCTCAAAAGATTAAATTGAAAAAAAAAGTAAAGAAACCATAAAGATCAACATCTTTGCTTAAGAGTTTACCAAAATTCAAATCTTACCTAAATGTTCTAAAAAGCTACATTTACATCGTGGGGATTTTAATCAAACCCCTTCTTGAAACAAAAGTATATTTACGTCCTCTAGAATATTTAATTCAAGTTATAACTATATTAATATCTTTTTAACCATAACTTCAAAATTTTTTTCACTGAAAATACTCGAAGCAAAATGCTTTTATGCTGGAATAGCTCCAAACTAGTATTTAATTAAACTACTTAAGCTACCGTAAATCATAAAGAAGAAAGCGAAGCATGACAAAAAACTAAAACTTCAAATTGTAAATGATAAAAGAGTAGTAGAAAAATGAATCATGATTCAAAAACTAAATTTGAACTCTTAAAACAACTTATTCTGGTGAAATTACCTGACAAATATATGAGTAGTTTTAAATGAATTAAAATATTTTAAAAATTAGTCAAATTATCAAACAACTAATTAATAAAGCATCCCCCTACCATAAAGCTTTACAGAGTTTTATAAATATAAAATTAGAGTCAAAATTTTTCTAAATTACAATAATGGAGTTTGCATCTATTAGTATGTATCCCAAGTCAGATCATTCCGATAGTTGTTTTTCTTGCATACACTGTAAAAGTTGTTTTTCAGCAATAAGAGTGTTCCTGTTGGAAAGCTCTTTGTGATCAACAGTAAGTCAAGTGGAATTTAACTAATAATACTACCTATAATCGTTCATTTAGAATAGGCGGCTGGGACGTAATGTATAAGAAGCAGTTACTATTATAATTATCATCGAAAAAAAATTTTGGCACAATTACTAGGCAGCCTAAACAGAAACAATATAATAATCGGTCACTGAGGTTGCGTGGTGAGCGTTATAAGGTGTCATTGAGAGCTTTTACTCCTGTTTCACCCGCCTATTCTAAATGAACATACTATAATGATTTAAAATGATAAATAAGGGGAGAACGTGTTGTTACAATAGGTAATAAAATTAGTTACCCTGCTTGAACCTTCGTAACGCTGGTTCTAGTAGACTATATCGATGAAATTCAGTAGATTAGTTGAGGGGGTTAGTATCATCCCCCTAAAACTAAAATCAAACTCCAACTTTGCTTATCAAGTAAGACCCATTTACCCCCTCTTACTTGCTTTCAATCTAAATAAAGAGGGGTTGTCCCCATTATTTTAGAAACTAATAAGAAATTTTTGTTTATTAACATATTCTAAATAAAATAAGTCAATAAGTTCAAATTTAACCACTTCAAAATTCTTCCTTTAAGCTCCAAAAATGTACTGTTCCAAAAAAGGGTTCCACTTACCCCAGGTTCCAACCCTATTTATAGTCTATGTAATTTGTAATACTATGTATAGTCTGTAATACTATTTATAGTCTGTGTTATTTGAATCGGCGGCTCACTACTAGTCCTTTCCCATTGCATTTCCATGGCTTTGCCATGGTAACGAGCCAATGAGGAAGTTTCATATTTTTTAAATTTTCGATTTTAAGGTGTAATTATGCGATATAAGATGTGAAAAATCCAAATCTGCAATCCAAATTTTACTCAAAAATTTATTTACTGAGATACAGAAGAAATAAAAGTTGAAAAAAGTCGTAAACAAATGATGCAATCGCAAACGCTCAAAAATCAAATTTGACGTCACTCGACACCAAACAAAAGGCATTGTTGATGTTTATTCATTATTAAAATTAAAGGTCTTTATGACCTCCTGGATCTGGCCTAGTTTCACTTGACCAGATGAAGATTAGTCCCACTTAATAAGAAATATTTAATTCTTAAAATATAACCTTAATAAATATTTCATCTTAAAATATAAGAACGTAATGTTTTACAATTAATTATTTGATTTTATTTTGGTGTTTTCATTGCTGATTTAACTTTTAAATTGGCAATTATAGAGCTTTTCTTATTAAAAATATTTAATCCTGAGGTTTTCATATTTAAAATAGCGAGTCAAGCAGATCTACATCAGTAGAGAAATGGAGAAATAAGCGTTTTTAGCCATAAAATCGTTAATTGCTTGTTAATATTCGATTTTTGAACTTAGAAAACTTGGTAGTGATCGTCCTCGCCTCGAGATACGTCTATATACCGAGTTTTGTCTACGCCGGCTGCGTAGTTTAGGAGGAGATGTGAGCTGTAGTCGTTTTGACATGCCGAGTGACATCACGAATCTGAAATCGCTGTTTTTCCCGCCTTTTCCAGAGCGCAAACTTTAAGCCGCAATAAAAAAATAAATAATGATCAGAATTAAAAAATATCTCGGTTTCAGGGTTTTCTCGTAAGGTTGGATAGATTTAAAAAATAAAAAAAAATTATGAAACTTCCTCATTATTCTAATTACACGGAGTATAATAAGGAGCATGGTAAATTGAAGCTCCTATAAAAAATGAACTAACTTTTTTAATGTTTAAGATTGTTTTTCATGGGAAAAATTTATTTGAATGTGTCTTCAGACTTAAGTTTAGGCACGATAGCAGTTTCTAATACTCCATCCAATTCCGATTTCCTCATCTTTGATTCTTACCCCACTCTCCCCCGCAGGTGTACCCGGGCATACGCGACCGCGTGACGTGTTGAAGGGTGCATTTGCGAAATTAGCTCCCAGGAATTAACCCGGGCTCTCAATAATTCAGCCCACACGTTGGCGACGGAACGGCAACTTTTTTTTTCCTATCCATATCATTTGGCCGGCTGCCGCGGTTATGAGTGGCGGTCGTTCATTAACGGGATTGGCGATTAAAGGTTGTTTAAGTGGACCTAACGCAAATGAGGGTTTAAGTGGGCTTTTTTTTAATTATGAATGAGGAGATAAAACGCACCAGGGGTATTGTTGTTGCGTGGGTTTTAATTAAGTAAGGTTTAAAGTTGGTTATAAAATTAATGCGAAATTTTATAATGGAAAATTTTTCAGGCGTTTGAAATGTTTGATGATGCACTTAAGTTCGTTTGAAGTACGCTCTAAATAACTGCTGTTTTAAACGAATATTCAACAATACCTTTAATAGCAAATCTCTATTAATCTCTCTATGAGTAAAATAAAAATTTTATCTGCGATCCAGTACCACTAATTAAAAGAATGTTACAGATTTTCTAGTCTTGTAACAGAAAATCTCCACATCACTTAAAATAAAAATTTATCTCTTAATCAGCTGCATTTTCTTCGGCGCCATGCTTTTTGTTGTGTTCGTCTGATCGCAACCAATTGCTACTTACTCTTAAACTACGCATTAATGTTTTTATACTTTTTTTATTATCATATCCCCTGTTTTACTTTGGATGTAAACTGAGAATCCAATATAAACGCTGAAAATTCCCCCAAAACAATTTAAAAAGTCAAAAATTGTAAAAATTTTTTATAAATTTTAAGATTTTCTGTCGATTATACCTCACAATTAATGTAATTATAAAAAATGTAAATTAATTACTTTTATGTTTTGATTCATTTCTATAAAGTTTAGGCAAAAATAATTTTGTTATTATGTGAACTTATGATTTTAAATGAATAATAAAAAAGTAACTTTCTCTTACCTTATTTTCACGAAAGAATTGGTTAATGATGTGAAAAGCGTTAAATATTAAAAAGTTACTTTTAAATCAAATAATAAAAAGTGTGAGAATATATGTAATATAATCGCACCAAAAATTATTTCGTTAACAGCTAACCCTCTAAGAGTGAATAAATTTCATATACCTAAATAACTTAATATGTTTACTAGCACTGCATAAAATGGGATATGAGTTTCATATTAAACTCAAAGAATGCTAAATACATGGAACATGGATATGCTTCTAAATTCATACCAAGTTTTACTGAGAATTATTAATTTACACCTAAAGTTATCCTCTAAGGATCTTAACGTTTAAAATGTAAATGTCTCCAACTTGAAAAGTTCTCTCCAATTTAGGCAAACTCCAATTACTAAGACTGACTTTTAGTGTACTCTATGTACACTATCAAACTATTCCTTAATTACATACGTTAAGTTTTGCGTAATTTCAGTTTAGTAAACTTAATGATATTAATCTAGAGTGAAATTTGAAAGGTTTGTGAATAATTTAACCATGTTTCATTTGACAGATTTTCTTATAGATACTTTACTTGTGAATATATTTTAGACAGCTTCTTAAGGGGTCGGTCTTATATTATACAGGATGTTTCAAAAGTCCGTTCCGCGACTTTTATTTGGAACCAACGTGTCCTAGGGTCACGGAAGTAAGGTCTACCCCTGTGTAATTGACCCTGGAGAATCCATTAAAATGACTTACAGCACCCCTAGCTGCGAAATAAAAAAATTTTTAAAAATTAATTAAAAAACTAAAGGAGAAAAAGCAAAAACCTCAGTGGGATTATTGTTGCTAACGGTATGAAGAACGCACTGAAAAACAATCCATGAAAATATCGTAAATATTAACGGAGAAATTAGTATCTGAAAATAGCACTTTTTCAGACCTCAAAAATGAAAAAGTTCGTAAATTCGCAAATTTTTCAGTGTTATTGTGTAGCTTTGAGTTTTTTAGTTGATTAAAGGCAAAATTTAAGCAAAAAATTTAAAAATATATCAAACTTACGAACTTTTTCTTTTTTGAGGCTTGAAAAAGTGATATTTTCACATGCTATTATCTCCGCTATCAGTCTTTTTTGGGACACCATGTAAATAGGTTTAATAGAAGAGAACAAGACAAATCCTATATCAAAGAGAGGAACAGATATGTAGAATAAAAGAAAACAAGAGAATAAATAAGGAAGATACATGTACGATAAAGATATAGGTATCACTGAAAGTGAAAAGATATAGTAATAAGAAAATGAAGAAAACTTAAGAATAATGAATGTTGGAGAAAGAATAACATGAAAAAATAGAACAAGAATGGAATAAAAATAGGTTTAATGATAGAAATAGAACAAAAGAACACAAAAGAAATGAAAACTAGGAATGGCGAAGAAAATCTGTTAGAGACCCAAGACTAAAAAGAAATAAACATAAACCCAAATATTTCCCTCCAAAAATCTTCCTCCATCTCCGTCGCAATTAATGTCCGATCCCTCCTCCCCTTCTGAAACCGCACGTGGCCAGTCTTCACTCAGAATGGGCCATTTCGTCCGCTCTCTACGTCCGACATGCGAACTCCTAATCACCATGCGGCCATGCAGATGAGCGGCGCATACGTGTCTTAACAGCCACTATTGAATTGAAGAGGGGGTGGCCAACCAACTCATATCTCCCCCCCCACTCGACGATTGGACGCTGTCTGCGGGTTTCGATATAGGTTGCTGCAGGGTTTTTGGCGAGGTATCATTAGCCAAGGGTGTGTTTTGGAGGTGTGATAAGTTGAACTAGAAATTTGCTTAATTGAAAAAAAAATTAATGAAAAGATTTATTCTGTGAATCAATTTGTTCGCTAAAAATATTTGAATCTTTTAAAATGTCAGAATTATCAGTTAATTTGTTAACCAGAGTATTAATTTTGTTTAACTGGTAGCGCATTTTTTCAAAATGATTTTATGCTAATTTTTTTAAATTATCCTCTTACTTCACCTCGTCCGTCTAAGCAGGTTTGATCAAAATGCACTGGAAAAAATTTCCCTAAAAGCATTTCTTCTCCCGATCAAATCTCTTTTTACTTCCTCCTCTTCAACTCCTCACTCATTCTTCTCACTTTATTTCTTCCTATTTACTTCTCCTTTTTCTTCTTCTTTCCTATTCTATTCGGTAAAGTAAAGGAGAAGAAATAATGTGAGGGATGGAATAGGAAAGAAGAAAAAGAGGGAGTAAGGGAAGAAATAATGTGAGAAGAATGAGTGAGGAGTTGAAGAGGGGAATTAAAAAGAGATTTGATGGGAAGAAGAAATATTTTTAGGGAAATTCTTTCCAGTGCATTTTAATTAAACCGGCTTAGACGGACGAAGATTCGGGAAGGGGATCCTTTAAAAAAGTTCAAGCGTCTTTAGAGCCGATGTTTAAAAATACTAGTGTTACATGATTGGCTAAGAAAATACCACGTGATACCTTTGATATCACGTAATACTATCACTTTTTTTTTAGTTTTTCACACAGAAACTTTTCTTTAGTTTCTCTCTCATTTTTATCCTTTTACTCAATCATCCTCTCATTTTTCCTCCCATCATTCATCATCTCTCTCATCTATTGTTCGATATTTTTTACTTATTTACTCCTCATTTATTCATATTTCCTTCCATAAGCAAATTCAGCACTCACACAAACAAGCATTAAAAGTTAACAGAAGAAACCCTTATATTATTTTATTTCACAAAACATATATGCAATTCTCAGTAATAAGCCTCCTGAATAAGTACTCTATAGGGGTACTCTATAGTCAATGTTTTTCCTGCAAAAAAAGTCATTAAATAATACACTTGAATAACTGACCTAATAAAAATAACTGAGAAGGATAAGAAACTAAAAACAGAATGTTTCATGAAAAATAACAATATTAAATGAATAAAGTGTCAAATGAAGTTTTTATAAAATCGTAGAAATTTTGTAGCTCTACCCAAGGTAGTCAAATGACGTCAAAATAGGTCAAATTTAATATGACATCAATTGGGAAAAACCACTTAAACTTTTTTAAAATTTTTTAGTCGCAAAAAATACTTCAATTCAGCACTACATTTAGACGATATTTTTATGTCACGAATGACCTAATTTTAATGAATGGTAATAAGTTTGTTAGTTTTACGTCCCTTGAAATTACATGATTTTTAAGACGCCGTATTTTGGTCATTTTCTAGTCAATCACGTCATTTATGACTTCGAAAATGATGTCATCGACTCAACATTCGACTTAAAAACGGACTTCAGTTTAAGCATTTTGTGAGGAAAAAAAACGTCATAAATCAAGTTATCCGTCAACTTGCGACGAAATATCCGTAGGACATATCGTTGGATACTCATCAGAAGATACCATAACAATCCCTTGAATATGCTTAACAAATATATTTGCTTTGAAAAAGTACCTAATAACGGCCTCTACACAAATAACCCAACGCACAAAGTTAACAAACATTAAAACTTTCTCGAGTACACCACCCATGAACAAAATCAAAAACAGTTCGTTAACATTAATTATCCCCACTACACTGATATAATTAATAATTTCCGAGCCATGAGCAGGTGCATAAACCAACAACCATCATAATCAAAAATTCCCCACAAAAATCCCCACTCCTTCCTAATTTACTTTTTAATCACACCTCCCTGGAAAAATACGCGGCACTTAATACGCACATTAATACGGCCATTATCAGCGCCAAATCGCGCGATGAACGACCATATCTGGCACACCGTACTTTATCGCGAAACTTATTAAGGCAGTTATGGGCGGAATCGCGCCAAAGCTGGCATCTATTATTCAGCGCCCAGGCGCTCTCTCCGGCCGAGTGCGCTGTGGCCGGATTTTTCAACGAAGCCCGGGCCCGCTCATTAGGGACGCAAATTATTAATACCCGGGCATCATCAGCCCGAGTGGCGGGTGTTATTCGGCCGCTTTTAGCCGGGATTAGTAGGGACGCTAAAAATTTATTAGGAGAACTCGGCGCCTGGTTTATGATGGAGAATTTGAGGATACGTGGGGGAGGTTTCGGGTGTGTGTGGAGAATTTTTCCGAGTGGAAGGTTGTGTCATAACGGCAGTTTTTGAGTTGTTTTCTCGGCAGTTGGTCTACTTTGCGGAGGTTTCTTTTCTGGTATTAGCGGCGCGTTGAGGGAAGGCTTGGGGTGAATTTCGTGGAGTGGAGAGTGACGTCATACGGGTTGGTATACTAGTCCGATGCTTCTTTTAAAAAGAAGAATGTTAAAATTGACTGGAATTGAAGATTCAGGAGAGTGTTCATTTTGTTTCTTCAAAAGAGGCGGATGTCTATTAGCGAATCCTCATTACAGTCTATAAAAATAGTAATAAATTAAAGAGAGATTATAAACGAGAAGAGAAGAGAGGGTAAAATATAAAATATAAGAAATAAAAAGAGAAATGAAATATAAAAGAGAGCTAATGAGATATAAAATACAAAATAATGGTGAATGTGAGAAGGAATTAGAGAGTGTAAGGAGTAGTAAAAGAGTTATTATGAGAGTGAATTTGCGTATGAGAGAAAATTGTAAAATAAAAATAAATGAAAGAGAAAAGGAAGGAGAGAGAACTGATAGAGTTAGGGAGTAAAGAAAAATGGAGGGAATAATAAAAAAGGAGAAAGAATGGAGAATTCGAGAGAATAAGAGTCTAAGGAATGATAAGGAGTATAAGTATACTTATGAGAGATAGAGGATGTGTGTAAGAGGTGATGATATGAAAAGATGTGAGAACTATATAAAGACGCTTAACAGAAATTAGCCAGGATTAGTAGGAACACTAAATTAAATTCATTAGGAGAACTGTGCTGTTGGTAGAACGTGAAAAGGTTGTGTTATAATTAGTGATGGGCAGGTATCGATACCAAATACTTAAGTACTCGATACCTATAGGTATCGAGTGTATTCGATACCCACAAAAGTATCGATACTTTATTGACATATTTCGTTTTAAATTTTTCAATGAAGTAATCTTTATAATACCTACTGTAGATCAAACGCAGCCTGTTTCCGTTTTCATTCTGCAACGCTCAAACCCAAGTCGTTAATCATCCGCGAGAGAAATTTGACGCGGCTAGGTTTTTCCCCCGCCAATTCCTTCGCCTCTATCCACCTCCAGGCCCGTAGCTACGGGGCTTTTTGATGGATCGCTTTCAGTTTTTTGAATATTAGTCTGATTATGAATAGGCCCTAAAAAAATTGTCCCTTCAGGTTCATTTCCCGACATTGAAAAAAAGTACTCGATACCTAAAATTACTCGATACCTATAAGTATTCGATACCTAAAATTATTGATTTTGCCCATCACTAGTTATAATGGTAGTTTTTGAGTTGTTTTCTGGGGGGTTTTGGTCTACTTTGCAGTGGTTTTTTGGTATTAGCGGCAGGGCTGATTGCGATGACGAAATTAAGGCTGGGGGGAATTTCGTGGAGTGGGTTAGTGACGTAATTCAAGTTGGCTTTATAGAGCAGTAAGGTAGAAATAAACAAAATTTTGAAGGGGGACAATAAAATTTTTCAAAAAAGGGATATGGGGTAAAATCTGTCATTTTCTATGGGAAAAAAAGTACAATTTCTTTTAGATGAGATATATATTCTTAAAATTCCTCATTGGCTTCATCCCAACTTTAGAAGAATGTTAAAATCAACTAAGAATGATAGATAAAGGGGGAGAACAGAAAGAGAAAAGGGAAGAAGAAAGAGAGATAAGAATGAGGAATATTAGGGGAATAAAAAAAATTAAGGAAACAGAAGGGGAAAGAAGGAGATACCTTTTGTGGAAAGAGAAATGAAGAGGGAAGGGAAGAGAGAGGGAAGGAGAGAGGCGAATAAGAGGAAGAAAAGAAAAAAGGGGTGAAGAGATTTGGAGGGGAATTAGATGAGACAGAAAGAGAATCGAAAGAAAAATAAAAAATTGAAACTGGATGAATTTTGAAAAAAAAGGAGGAATGAAAAAGTACTATTTTAAAATATTAGGGCTCGACCGATGGCACTTTTTTGGCCGATGGGCCGATGCCGATTGTTCGAAAATTTCCATCGGCAAGCCGATGGCCGATGGGTCTTTACGAGGCCGATTGCCGATGCCGATGGCCAATGGTAAAAATTGCATTAAACTAATTTAGTCCAGAAAATCTAACGAAAAAAAAAGGAAAAGGGGGTGAAACCAGTAAAAATTTCAACATTTAGTTTTTAACGGTTTTTACTTTGAGAATGATGTTTATAGACTATTTTTCACTGCTGCTGATACGAATATTCTATTTAAATTTTTTAAGATTTAAATATCAATTCAAATTTATTTCAAAAATTTGATAACCATCGGCCAAACATCGGTATTTAGATGTTTTTTTAGGCCGATGGGCCGATTTTTTCAAATTTTAGCATCGGCCGCCGATGTCAATGCCGATGGCTATTTTTTCAAACAATCGGCGCCGATACATCGGCCAAGCTGATGCATCGGTCGAGCCCTAATAAATATGATCGACAAATATAAGAGAGAAAGAGAATGAATGATAAATGGGAAAGGAGAAAAAAATACGAAATCAAATGAACGAGAGAAACAAAAATATTTTAAAGAAAGAGAGTGGCAAATGATAAAGATACACATTCAAGTATTCGACCAATAGCCCAATCGAATAGCAATGCCCCAATCGAAACCTCAGCTATATAATATTTAAACCATTCAATACTTCATAATTGCATGAATTCCTTCAAACTAATCTTTTCAATTGTTAACTCCTTCTACATGATCAAGCCTTTCTCTTACCCCAATAATACCAAACCTAATACCCCCACTCTAAAACAAAAGACAATAAATATTTCAGAACAAGTTAAATCATAAATTTAGATGTAAGATATCACACCTCTAAACTACTGGAGACACCCCTACATTTAAGATGCAATACTTTCGAGTTGTGAGTTGTGACCTTGCTATAGAAAAACTTTCTGCCAATATATCTTTTTTAAAAAACCCCAAACAATATTTAAATCACCAAACACTTCAAAACGCATTCCTTCGCACAAATTAATTCAATAGATCCCACTCCAATGCACAACACAGAAACGCAACTTCCCAATTAATACCAAAACAACTAATCCACCCACCAACCTTTAATACCATAGACCACGAATAGATTCTCCGGAAGCCACTGGAAAGCCCCTCCCTCCCCCATATCAAAGGAAGGAAAATCACCGAAATTAACCCCACTAGAGGGGGGTGTTATTGTATAATCCCCTCCATTATACTGATATCGCCCCCACTTTGAGGGGGGAGATCCCTTTCGAATTAGCTCCGCGGAACGATACAATAAAGAAACACGTGTCTTCCCCCTCCCCTCCTTAAATGGTTGCGGGGGAGTGAGGGGTGGAATAAATATATCGTAGAGGGGATGGTGGGGGTGGTTTGCTTCTGGGTTTATTAAAATGGAGAATGAGTATGTAAATTGAGGGTGAGGGTTTTTTTTTCTTGGAGGGGGGGTTTGGAGATGGTTTTAGGGGTGTTTTGGTGGTGGTGGTGGTAGAGTGCCTTTTGAGTGTTTGGAACTGTTCAGAGGAATATGTGAGCTTAGGAATCTAAAAATTATTTCGATTCGATTCCGGAATCGATTCCTAAGGTTCGATTCAGAACTGGAATCGATTCCTAAGGTTCGATTCCGATCTGGAATCGATTCCTAAGGTTCGATTCCAATCTGGAATCGATTCCTAAGGTTCGATTCCGAACTGGAATCGATTTCGGAATCGACTGGAATCGATTCCTTATGGCCAGTATCGAAAAAGTAGAATCGAACTTATCTATTTCAATCACAAATCAGGAATTATTACTAATTTAATTAATAATCAGCAAAATATTAATTAATTATCAAAATAATAATTAATTAGTGAGCAATATTGTTAATAATCTGTATTAAGCATCTCTCTCCCTCTCTCTCTCTCTATTGGTTTAATGAGAGATGGAGGATGAGAGGGTGAAAAGGATGGGAAAATTGAAAACCACTTCTTGAGCTTACGTCACGGACCACCGGTTAACAATAAGGAACCACTTGTCTAAATTCGGGGTATAAAGCTATCAATAATAATCATTGAAGTCTTCATCGACTCCTACTGGCATTTTAATAATATCTCTTAGAATAATATTTACTTGGTTCTATGACACTAAATTCAGGATTCTTTTGTAATTTTAATAAAGACCTATACCAAGAAAACTTCTTACCTTAATAATGTGAATACAAGCCTTTTCTGACATAACTTTTCTTCAAGTTGGGGGCATATCAGCGATATGGTAGTGGAGAACCTAAAAAAAATAATTAAATTCACATAAAAGGCAAAGTTACGTTAGGAAAAATTTATATACACTTAAAGTAAATATAGAAATACAAGATGATCAATAAAATATTAAAAATCTAGTAGAATAGCAAAAACTTAATGTTTAACAGAACTTTATGACCTTGATAAGATTTTTAAATTATTTTACAAACGAAGAAGTTTTCTTTCTGTGAGAGGCTCAAAAACATAATCACAAACTAGTGAACCTCATTATCACGAGGCTATCAAATTTCAATCGACCCTAACATTCATTGATAAATACAAATTTCTTATTAATAGGTATTTTGAAAAATTAATCTCACCTTCATCCTTCAACTACATAAACATAAATCCTCAAAACTGACCTACATACTCCCTCACCCCCCCCCACCAGAAAAAAGTCGTCAAAATTCCTCAACCAACCCACCCCACACACAAAAAAAAGAAAAATCATCAGCAGCAGGGGCATCAGTGTGTCCTAGTTGCCGCCCCACCAGGTCCCAGTGGCCCTCCATCACTGGCTAGTGGAGTGCTCAAATCTCACGTCATTAATACCAGTGCTAGAAGAAGAAGAAAAAAGAAGAAAGACGTGGAAGAGAGCTCCTTTCCTCCCCATTTGGCCCAGGGGCTGATTGGTTGTCGAAGCGCAGGGGCTTGCGATAACGCGACGTTTACGCTCCAGGGGCGTCCCTTAATCCCAGCGCCCCGGCGACAGAGGCCGGCCTCTTTTCGCCCACGCGGCTTGGGGCGCGACGATCGTATAGGACGGAGATTTTCGACAAAGAATTACCGTGAGCTGCAGGAAAACAAACATCAACAACAAATAATTTGGGGATGATTATCGAGGCGCAAATCATCAAAATCATAAGGTCTAATAAATAAATAAATGGGAAAATGCAGTTGTCTTAAATTTTAGAGGCTATGTATTTAAAATGAACTCTTATGTGAAACGTTGATGAATAATACATTGACGCCTGACTTGATTTGTCAAGATTTACAATAAACAAATTGATTGGTTTAATTAATTTTGTTAATTGCTGCTTTTTTAAGATTAGGTTCCCAATGCGAGCCTTTGGATCTTTGGGATCCACATAAAAAACTTTTTTTCTGATGTATATGTTACGGGCAATCAATGGAATTTATGAATGAAATTTATCACTTTGCCCTCCACCACTCTGGGCATTATTAATAATGCCCAATTAATCACTTTTCCCATAACATTTATACACTTATGTTGCTTTATGTATTTTTCTCTTTGTATTATTATGTGCTGTCTTTTGTCCGTGTACTCCTTGTCATGTATTTGTATGTTTGTCCAAATATATTCTTATGTCTTATTCTTAGGCTGAGTTGTTTAATTGAGATGTTGCATAAAGTATTCTGTATGTTAATACGAAAAAAAATTAGGAGCTTTATTTTATCACAGCTAGGTAATTATTATTAATTATTATCATTGCTACAACACTACTACGTTTTTCCTCCTATATCTTATAACTATTTCTGCAGAATTTTTATTTTACACTCTCGATTCATCAATTTTTGTATTGCAATCAAAGACTTGTATTAAAAATATAACTCTAAAAGAATAAATAAATAAATTTTATTAAACAAACAAGAACAGAACAGAAAAAATACAAGTGATCCAGTACATGAATATCCCAAAGGAGATAATCGGAAAAGAGTGCTCTAAGCGACATGTATTTATCGATTACTGGAAATTAAGAACTTAAGAACGGGTGAAATAAATAAAGATAAAGAAAGAGCTGGAAGAATTTCTTTTTTTATCTTATACGACTTAAAAGAGTCGTAATAAAATCACAAATCGTTTCAAATCACAATCGTCACATTCGTTTTGTTTTCATGTAATGTTCACTTTTACTCATAATATTCATGTTTATATTTTTTTTTGTAATTCCTTGTGTAACAACTGTTTGTTCACCTACATGGATTGTTCTACAATCCCAGGTGGTAGTATGATATCTTCTTTACTTTGTTTGTTGATTATAAAATATAAATAAATAAAATAAATAAATAAATATGTTAGTTTTAAAAAAATAGTGATTTCACTATGAAAATGAAATTATTTTTTATTAGTTTTGAAGATATAAACTTTTATAGGGATAGTTATGGGGAAAGATATTTTAGAATGCCTTTAAATTTCTACATCAAATTTTAAAGATACGTATTTTACGAATATGGATAATGTTTTGTTCAGTTTTCAGGTGGAAAAGCAATCAAGAAGCATTAATAATGCATAAAGAGTTAACTTGGTCCTTAAACAAAGACTTTCTCCGGACTTTGAGAAATATTCTTTCCTTAGTCTTTTCCCAGCACAGCCCCAACCGGAGTGGGTCGAGGAAAAAGCCAGCGTCCAGTGTCCAGAGATCCGCAGTTGACATATGAGGTGGCTCTCAAGTGCTGACCCGTGATGAGTTATCAATACCCTAAATGGGCCTAACCGCTCCTTCTCTTGATCGTTAAAGGTAGTCCTTTGATTCCCTTAGGCTGACCCCCCCTTCCCCACCCCCTAATGGAATAGGGGATTTTTCCGAAAGTGCCCCAAAGAAAGGGATGGTCACTCTGTGGCAGAATAAAATGCATCAACACCCTAAGAGTTTTTATGTGTATTTGTTCATACAAAACATGCATATTTTCAGTAGCTGAAGAAAAATGCTTTTGGTTTTCAATTAAAGTAATCTCTCTAAGCTCTAACTGATAATAAAAAAATCTGCAAAAAAATAACGCTTTACATGGAAATTAAAAAAAAATGTGTTCAGAACTTTGGCTCGAATGAACAGAAACTTCGGGGAATAAAAATAATGGGTATACAATTTTTTTAAAAAGGGTTTAGAAAGTGTTAGTTTAAAAGTTTATTTTAAAGTTACATTGTAATCTTGCTATTATTTCTCTAAATTTTGTTAATTTTGAGAGCATTCCACAACAGATAAAAACAATTATTATTATTATTTTAAATTTCAAATTTTAAAAATTCAAACTCAATAAATACAAATATTTAATTAAAAATTTAACCTTGTTCAAAAAAATTATAAATTATTGAATAGGTACATTAATGAATAAGATACTTTAAAAATTAAACCTCAATTTGAAAAAGTGATTGCTTGCTGCACAGATTTTAAATGAAAATAATAGCTAATTAATAGTTAAGTATCTTCGCAAAATATTTTATAACTTGTTTAGGGCATATGAATCCAGGATATTATAGGATCTCTTCATGTTACATAAGTATTTTTTTCGTCTTTTGAATGCCCGAAGTGAGGCGAACAATGTAATTAATTCAATGACCTTCATCAATAATTATTTAACCCTTTGCCCGAAATATGAGGGCATTTATACTACCCGGCTTATCACATTGTCCCATTATTATATTTTATAAACAGAAATTATAAAATGTAAAGCTAAAAATTTGTTTGCTAACAAAATAAATCTGTACACTAGAATAACGCACTTAACTATAAACAGATTATGCAAAAGACCAAAAAAATATTTATGAAACACAAACCGAGCAAAACTTACACATAATATCCAGGATTCATATGTCTTAAACAATTTATAAAGTTTTTTTAAATAACATAATATTTTGAGAGTTTAATTTAGCTATTAGAAAAGGTTTTCCTTTAAAAATCTATTCGAAGGGCAATCTATTTTTCAAGTTGAGGTTTATCTTGAGGTCTATTATCCATGAATGTATTTATCCAATAATTTTATAATTGTTTCAACAAGGTTAAAATTTAAACTTACTAGTAATTTTTACTTAGTTCGAATTTTTAAAATTCGAAATTTAATTAAACAATGTTCGTTCATCTGTTCTGGAATGCTCTTAGAACTAATAAAATTTAAAGAATAGAGCCCGTAGCAAATAAACTCCCTTGAAAATTTCCCAAAATCCAAATGTCCGCAACCTCCAAATCCTCCCACCGTAAGAGAGTAGCTGACCCCTGTCCGGCGAGAGGGGGTCAGTCGAGCGCAGACGCTCATCAAGCGCAGTCGAATGGGTAATCTGTTTCCATCCTCCTCCCGGGGATTAGGGGGATCAATCGGAAAAACCCTGTTTTTATTCCTCCTGGACCTCCTAATGACCGGCCGAAAAACCCCGAGATATCTCTCGAGGAAAAGAGAGGGTTTCTTGGCTAGTGTTTAAATATGGAGTTCGCTGTGGTTCGCAGTTAATCTGTATAGGAGCTGGACCAACTGCGTGTAAAGTTAAGAGAAAACTATTTAAACTGATCTTATTAATAATGCAGTTAACCAACTTCCGTTAAAGTATTTTGTAAAATATGTATAGAGTGTTTTCAGGTGACGTCACAACCGTTTATTTTCTTCCTTGCTGTAGGTCAAAAAGTATGTTGCTAAGGCCGTTGCTAGGTGCGGCGGTATCTATTGCTGTCATGTGATTGCAAACGCTCCAATAGAAGCATTCCATGACCAGTTATTTTCTTTTAAATGTTAAGTGCTGTAGGTAAAATAATCTGTTGCTAAGGCCGTTGCTTGGTCCGAGTCATGTGATTGAAAATTCTCTATTTGAAAGATTAATCATTTTTATATACTAAACTAATTACTGCTTTAACTTATTTTAATCATATTGTAATTGAATGATTGGCAACGAAGAAAGGAGATGTAAATAGAATTGAGTTTTGAAAATTTATTAATTGTAGTTCGAATTTTAATGGAGGTTTTAAAATTAATTTACGTTGCTTTGGAACCAGAGTTTGCTTTGTATGACAAGTTTATCTTTACATTTTAATAATAAATCGTAAAAAAATTCAATTTAAAAAACAAAATATGAAAGAAGTTCCAGGTTGTAGTTTTTGTACACCCATTCCTTAGTTTGAAACTAATTCATATACAGTACAGAGTACAACCTTGTTGTCTCGAACTTTGAAACCTCGAAAAAAAAAACTTTTTATGTCTCGAAAATATACTATTTTACCCTAGAGGTTCTTCTCTGTTTTTATTTATTAACTCAAGAACTCAACTATCTTAATTTTTTTTTGTGTCCCTTCCGTTTCGAGATATTGAGATATTATACTCTAATAATCTACATAACATTACAAATTCTATGCCAATAATCAAAAACCCTCAAAATAAACAGAGCTACTTTTGCATGACAAAAATTAAATATCTCGATACAAAGCATCCAGTGGCGGCTGGTGAGTAGTTTAAATGGGGGTACCCAATTAAATTTTTGAAAATACAATTAAGTAAAAACATCGTAATTAGAACTGAAGAGGGGTGAACGCTCATCCTAATTAAGGTACAATTTGGAATATATTTTATTAGTTTTTCCTTCTTATTAATGATTTAATTCATTTTTATTGGGGGTCCACGTGCTCATGTGCTCCTATGGGCCAGCCTCCATTGAAAATATCCATTCTTTTATGATTCAACACCAACCAAAACAAGACGAGGATTCCCCATTCAAAAGCATCTTCCAAGACCTTAAATAACCAGCAATTCCAAACACACACCATAACTCAAGACCCAACATCTAAAACTCCTTTCCTAGCTTTCCCTTCAACGAAAAGAATTATCGCTCAATAAAGAAGCTCCTTCTTCATAAAGACACTCTATATCTCGGATAAGAAGGTCAAGCGCTCTGCCACAAGCCATGGAGGCCCCGTATACTATAAAGGGCTATGAATAAATGGGATCGTAGAGTGTGTGTTATGGGGTTCAAAACCCCTCTCTAAATCAAAAAGATTGGAGGCAAAGACTCGGTGACTTGACGATCGTTCGCATGCTCCGGATCAGAAATGAAGTGAGGCGATTTGGAATCGCTCCGAATGGGGGGTCAGTCATTGGTTTTTATGGGTTCTTGATTTTTTTTCCGTTTGTGGAATAGTTGGAATGGAAATGGATATTCAAGCTATTTTTTTTGGGGGGATATTGCTGGTTGTGGAGTTTCATCATCGTAACTCTGGTATTGTATGTTTTGTGGTACATATCCCTTAGGGCAGGGGTTCTCAAACTTTTTATGTCGCGGAGCCCTTTTCAAGAGACAAATTCTTCGCGGAGCCCTTTTCCGAAATAAATTTTTCAAGGTATAAAAGCAAATTACATAAAACCCATTGCTTCTAGAAATAAAAGCATAATAGAAATTTATTTCGGGAGGGGTCCAAAATTATATCTCAGTCCCTCCCATGCATATTTAACAGTTTAATGTAGCTTTTAAAAACATTTTTAGGTATAATTTGCATCTAAGATAATTTATTTGTAAGAAAAATTGTGACAAATTAAGATACAAGTAAAATAGAGGGGGTCTGGGGTTCCTTCCTCCCCAGAAGATATTTTGAAATGTGATCCTTAAAAACAGTTTTTTAACTCGTTTTAGGGTATATCATTGTCCAAATTTTGGACATTCATTTTTAGGTAGGATTTTAATTTTAACGAACTTCTATAAAAATTGACAATAATAAAGTTTCAAGTACAATAGGGGGTTTTGGGGGTCTTCCCCCAAAAGAATTTCGGAAATTTGACCCTAAATAACATGGTTTTAACTTGTTTTGTTATACGTAGTCCGATTTTCCGGGGGAGAGGCTGGGCCCCCTCGGCCCTTTAATATACACCCCGGGATATATGGAATATTTTGTTTACCAATTATATTTTATCATTGGATACAATGTAAATCTTTATTTTATATTTCTGAATAATATAGGTATCACTTTTTAATCATTATGCCGGAGATGCATGGACATAGGATTCCATACAGAAATCTATACATCTGTAAATTTTGTTTTCCTAGAAGTTACTTCTTTTGAAATCGAGATCTGTTTTGGGGGGCTGATAGACCATACGTCAGGGGTACTTATCGAAATTTATTTACACATGGGCCCAAAATCATTCCTTATCCCCTCCCATCCCATGCCATAGGATCAATGTTATCTTCTCTTTTTATACATTTTTTTGGCAGAATTTGCATCTTAAAGAATTTAATATAAGAAACGTTTTGTGTAATTAAATTCCAAATTCTATAAAGGGAGGGGGTTGGAAATTTGACTATACTATAAACAGGTTTTCCCTTGGTTTTGGTACATCTACTCCGAATTTTGGACATACATTTTTAAGTAGGATTATGATTTTGCTGAACTTTATAAAAAAAAGGTGCTGAGTAATCAATTTGAGAGATGGGGGAATGGGGTTCCTTGGTGTGCTACTATTCGGAGCGGCCGTTTCAGCGGCAGAAATAAAATGAAAGTAAATAGAACTCTCATAATTCTTCTAAAAATTAGTAGAAGAAAAATTTGGTGCCGAAACAGGCCGGAGCCCAAACGGCCAGCGCCAAACCGTCCCATCCTGGGGGTTCCTCCCCCAGAAAAGTTTTGGAAATTTGACCCTAAAAACAGGGTTTTAACTTGTTTTGGTAAACCAAAAAAGACCTGAAAAAGGCAAAAACCAGCAGACCTTACCAACACCTTACAGAAAGTTATTTATATAACATTTCAGAGAAAAGCAAATTAGAATTTATCAAAAAATGTATTTGTTTCAAATTTCTTCGCGGAGCCCCTGGAAATGCTTGGCGGAGCCCTAAGGGCTCCGCGGAGCACAGTTTGAGAACCTCTGCCTTAGGGAGTTTCCATCAGATTGAGTTATATTTTGATATCAAACGATAAAAGGGATATTTTCTCCTATGATGAAGTACGTTTTGTCTAAGGTTTTTTTAATGGTTCCTTGGTTGGTGTTTTAAGGCGCATACCCTATATCGGGACATTATGCACCAGACATTTAAGCATTAAGCTTTCCTGTTAAAGAAGTTCAATTGAATATGTTTATTTAAATGTTGTCAACGTCCACATGAATCGACTTTTATATTTATTTAGTAAATATGTTTTCACTTTTAGCTATATTATAAGAACTATTTTAAGATTTTCTCAAATGAAATATAATCGATATTTTATAAAGAAAGGGCGATTATAAAAATAACCACATAAAATATTACTTTTTATATTGATACTCATAACATTAGTAATGTGAATTTCACCTCATCGCGCCATCAGGTGTGAATTGGTTTACTTTCATCTCTTTTATAAAATTTAAGATTTTAAATTTTTAATTATAAAATTTTAAAAAGGAGACAACCTTTTGCTAGATATTATGATTTTTAGGTTATCTACCTGGGTAACCAAAGGTTAAAGGTAATGTTAAAGGTTGCTGTTAAAGGTAATCTAATAAGAAAGCAAATGAAACATGTAATGTTTTTATAGGAATAAGATGTAGCATGCATTTAACGAGCAGCTGTAAAGTTATGGAAAAGTATTAATATGCTCAAGCAATCTGCTTAATTTATAACATAATATTCACAGTTTAATTTACATTTTTCATAAAAAGGTATAATCAGAAGTATGAAATTTCTTTCAGCCTCATTTCTGCTTCTTAAGCAAGTTTATCAAATTTTGCAGTAAAGTAACCGTATCGAAATCACTTTCAAACTGACACCTATACCAAATGCACCCTTGTAGATTTAGAGTAGAGTTTAAGTACGAGGTATTTTTAATATTTTGTTGTTTTTCTACCTACAGAGATGAATACTGAAAAAATATGCAATATAACTGCCCAATCTTACCAATTCTTGAGACTATATGGAAAATGAGACAAACACACTACTCAATAAAAAGCCATCACAATAAATCTCCAAAATCACATCTTCCCTTGTAGCACAGCTCAAACCAAATATGTCGAGTTTACGAAACTTCCCAAAAATAAACGAAATTTAGCCATACATGACAAAATTTGGACGAAACTTGAACGTTCGTGCTGCTTGGATCCTTCCCCAAAAATCCGAAGAAACTCCATTATACAGTCCATCACCGCCGAAATCCCTGAAGGACTGTAAATAAATTCCTGTCCAGAGTGTCCATTTGACCATCTCTAAAGAGATGTCACAGTCCGGTATATCCCCGAATTTATTCATGAATTTCCCTTCATCAGATTGACAGCCTTATGAATACTTTGCATCATTGCGAATTGGGAGAAGGATTCAAATAAGAAATTCCTCATCGTATGAGATAGCGTCAAGCTGGCGGATAAACAATCTGTCCGAAATAGCTTCGGTCTTGGATTTGCATTATTACACAACTGTCATTCTGTCCTGTGACCGTTTTTAAGCTGTTAGGTGGACTTCGTATAAATAGAATTGAAGTTTTGGGCCTATATTATTTTTTATTGTTGAAATAGTCTCATAGATTTGTCAAAATAAAATTGAGTCGTCAGTTTGAAAAAGGGAATCCAAGGGAGTCCAAAAACCAAGTTTTGAGAAAAAAAACCTTTATAAGTAATGGAATTTTCGTTTTTAACCACCAAACTTTTACTGGAAATTCAGGAACCTATTTAGAAAACAGAGCAATCGTAGAAAAAATATAATTTCATTCAAAAATTTATTCCCTTTTACAACCTTATGGAATTTTAACTCAAGAAAAAAACCTTAAAAATCACTTTAATTGACAATTAAATTTCATTTTTGAATAGTCAACTGCACAAAAGAGCAAAATAAAAAGATCAAGTAAAAAAAATATTATGAAATTGGCGGTATCAATGGAGTAGGTTATTTTGAATGGAGTCAAACATTCCATGTATAAAAACTGGCTCAGTTTACAGCACAAAAAATAAAAGAAAGACAATTTAACTTTAATTCCCAATTTAATAAAAAATACAGTGAATGGATATTGATTTCGAAAATTCAAGGGGCTATATCTCCCTAGAGGTTAGTTATTTTCTTCCTGAATGAGTTGAACACTATTATTGACCTATGCCATACTTATCGAAACCTTTAATAGAAATATCCCTTATGCTTAAATTTCTTCTGATCAAACAAACACACACTTTTTATAGATATCTTAATTAATACTCAAAATAAAATTAAATCTTCAAAGATACACTCTTAAATGAGTAAAATTACTCAAATCTGAGTATGTCACGCACTCAAACAAGCTCCGATCCAAATTTACTCAAATTTGAATACATGCATGTACTCATTTTTGAAAATATGCAGATACTCAAAGATAAAAGATCATGTACTCATTTTTTAATTCGTCCATGACATTCTTATAAAGAGGGTGCAATGTGTTACTGTTATGATGACCGTTACTATGCCGTGGGAAGTAGACCAGTAAGTTGAGTACGACGGCACAACGTTGTGTGTTACACGTTATCACACTAACTCAATGTTATTTTCGATATATAGCAAAAATATTTCAATTTTTCAAATATAAACTAAAAATAAGCATAATTTGAGTGGTGACTATTATATTGTTTGAAACTGAGTATGTCTGTCTGGTGTTTCCAAATTGAAAGCATTGGTTGGTCATATTTGAGACAAAAAGTTTCATACCAAAATGAGAACATCGATTTACTCAAATTTGAAACTGTCATTTCTCTCAGTGTATATTAAGAACTACATCCTTAAAAGTTATGATCTGTACGCATTCATAAAGTGTAGAATGTAGATGATTTCACCATAGTAGCACGTACAGTGATATTTTTAACGCCTGTGAGAGCGTATTTCAGGCATTGAAAATAGGAAATACGCTTTTTAAAACTAGCCATTCGTATTTTCACGCTTTGAATTTTTAACAAACTTTTTGCTTAAAAAATGCATGGCACCCCACAAAAATCAAAAAAAAATTCTATTTAAATTTTTAATATTAAATAAATATTTCATTTATAGTATTTAATTTTAAATAAATTATTTTATTTATAATTTTAATGTAAAATAAATTATTTTATTTATAATTTTTAATATTTTCTACTTATATTAACAGATGCTAATTGTTAAAAACCAAAATAGCATCCTCATTTTTTTCTATTTCAGTTTGTCCATTAAAAACGTTTTTATAAAAAAATTGTCTATAAATATACATAGTTTATGCTATTTCCGCATTTCACTCCTCATAAATGAATTTCACGCCTCCTAAAAAAGTAAAGGAGTACTTTTACTCCTCCCCAAAACAATCCTAAGAATAACACTGAGCACATACATAATACAAATTTAAATTCAATTTTTGACCTTACACGCAACAATATTTTCCGTATTTGTAGAGAAGAAACGAGGAAGTGAGAAAATAATACTGTACATTAAACATTAAAACGTATAAGTGTAAATATCAAATCAGTTTTAACACTTCATCGCTTCAGAGATATAAACACAATATTACTTTCCTTGTTTGTTGAAATGTTAGGATCTTTTATTAGAGCAAGTCAATTGTTTTTAACAAAAGATTTTAGTGAAAAGAACACGCGTTATTCACGTTGACATGAAATATTTATTCAATGCTTTACCTTTGTAAAATAATTTTTTTGAAATGCTTAACGTGTTCTGATCACAACTGTTATCTGTATTTTATTACTACCTTGCCTTCCTTTGTTGAAAGAAGTATATTTCCTGTTACTTATTCGAAATATTCAATTTGGAGATTTACTAATAGAATAAAACTTTTAAATCTAAAAATGCAGCCTTTACAAAGGGAAAAAAATAGTTTTTAATGCATGTATGAAATAAACAAGCTACTTTAAAATAATTTTTTCCTATAGTTTGGAAAAATATGAAGGTGATAAATTTTTTTTCTCGTAACGCGTTTTATAAATCAATCATGCATTTTTTTAAAATTGTTTATGAATAATAAACGGTAATGAGGTGATGAATAATTAGTAAATTAGTTTTAATTACGAAACACCTACTTAAAGAAAAGGTCACGACAAAATAAATTTCATATTTGAAACCATCATCAAATGATCTATAAAGGTTATTTATCGAGTGTCTCAAAATATTGGTAGCAAACTTAACACGCAGCTCTGTCATGCCATGAAAAACAACTTTATAAGCGCAAATCTTAACTGATCTTAACTATGGCCGCTATATAGAGGACAATGTTCGCCAGCGATGGAGCAACTTTTAACTTTTTTATACCACGGAAAACTTCAATTATTTTTACATAGCCAGAAAGAGCACACTTGAAAACCTCTGTAAACTAAATTTCATAAAATTCTGCCAATTAGCAGAGGTAATCACTTCCATTAATTTATATTCAATATTTTGCACAACGTCTTCAAATTAAGGAGAGTTATTACCTCAGCTAATTACTGGCAGAATTTAATGCAATTTCGTTTACCGGGGTTTTGAGGGTACTCTTGGAATAATAATGTAATAATAATTGAGGTTTTTCGTACAATAAAAAAGTTAAACGCTGTTCCTTCGCTTAAAAACACTGTCCTTTAGCGGACGCAGTTTACATTTTTTGCGGACTTGAGTTTCTATCAAAATCTTGTTTGCCATGCCATGGCAGACCTGCGTGTTAAGTTAGGCATCAACCTTTTGAGACACCCTGTACTATACAGGGTGATTCAGAAATAAATCATCATTAATTGGGGGGAAGGTAGAGGGGCCCTAGACAAGCATATTTCGAATAGGGATGGTGGGGCGCAATTAGGTATTAGGTAATTAGGTATTTAGAAAAATTATGTTCGAGGGTGGAATTTTCAATCATCGTAACATTGATCATTGAAACTGTTAGATCATTGAAAATTCCTTCCCCGATCATCATTTTTCTAAATACCATTAAGGGAACTCCATTGTTTGACTAAGATATTAATATTGCACGTTTTAAAACTCACCCCACGTTTTACCAAGTGGTCCAATTTTTATCACATTGAGGATTTACGTAGTACTGATACTCCTGTACCTCATGCAATAATGTTTTTCATTTGATTATGTTTTGTTTTGTCACACGGGCCTTCTAAAAAAGGCCTTTTGAAACGCGCTCGCACTACATTAGGTCCTAGCTCTTTAATACTAAGGCTGCGCCCCACCATTCCTATTCGAAATATGCTTGTCTAGGGCCCCTCTACCTCCTCCCCAAATATTGATGATTATTTCTGAATCACCCTGTACATAAAAAAGGTGAATAGGGTTGAAATAAAGGTGATATAGGGATTTCAATAGTTAATATTTATAAAATTTAATATGTTTTGGGATGCTGATTGATTCTCAACAAGGATGAACATGCCGAAAAATAGAGAGACGAAGCGTTTTATCCAAAAGGGAGCAAATGTCTCCTAGACTCTACAACTACAACATGCCAAAAACATAAAAATTTCTATCAATTTTACCGCACTGTTATCCCTTTCACCCCACCAAACCCTAGTCTTCCCGCAACACCTATATCCCATCCCCGTCCTCCTTATCATCATCAAGCAACAGCGCCGGAGTCTCCTCCTCTTCCTCATCCCGGGATCGTCGGAGGCAGAGTGATGGGGAGCACGTGACCTCGCGTTATTGCGTTATCCCTGACACGTCCCTATAAAAAAGCTAATAAGGGGATGTGACGGGGGGAGAGATCGCGAGCGGAGATCCCGGATCGCTGTCTGTGGGATCAGATAGGATTCTTTCCGTTTCCGAGCGATTACTAATTACTCCACTGACAGGATGTGAACGCATGTGACAGGGGATATTCTGTAGTTTGAGTGGCAGTTGAGAGATTTGTTCCTACTTTGGGTATTGAAAAAATGATGTTAGGTCCTAAATTCGGAGTAAATTTTTATTGGTGGTAATGTTACGTTTGGTTATGCTATAAGTAGACAGGATGATATAACTAGGAAATTATCCTCATTAACTTAACGAGTAGATTACCATCCTGTTTTCTGTGTGGGGGATCATATGAAGGGAGGATTCTTTCCTTTCCACTCACAGCTAGCGATTTTAAATCACTCCATTGATAGGATGTGCCCGAGTGTGACATGGAATTATGTCGTTCGAAGTGGATAGCGGTTAAATTCTATTGGTTTCGTATTGGTAATGTTTACGACCACGATTTCTAATAACTGGTTTGGATGTGCTATAAGTTAACAGGAAGATAAGAGAAGGAAATTATGCTTATTAATTTAAAGAGCAAATTACTTTCCTGTGTTCTTTGCGTGTGATCAGATAAAGAGGATGGTTGGTTAATTGGTTTTTTATGGCACATGATCCACATCAGGATAATTATGTGCCAGGAGGATTCTTTTCGTTTCTTAGCGATTACTAATTACTCCAATGACAGGATGTGCCCGCTTCTGACCGTGAATTTTCTGTAGTTTTAGTGGCAGTTGAGAGATTTTTTCCTATTTGGGTATTGAAAAAAATATATTATGTCTTTATTCGGTATAAATATTTAATGGCGGCTTATCGGAAAATAATTTATGACCACCATTTCTTAAACTGGTTTGGTTATGCAATACGTTGTTGTGAGCAAAATAAGCTCATTAATTTTAAGAGAAGATTCCTGTTTTCCTGATTTCGGTCAGGGGGTTCATATGGTACGAGATTTTTTTTCCGTTTCCCTTATAACGATTACTCCTCTGGAAGTTTGAAAAGCATTTGTCAATATTCTCTTACTTTGAGGTGTCTTATTTGTTATGTGTTTGCGGGGTTGAATTTTGAAGCGTTGTATGCAAGTAATATTTCATTGTAAATGCATATTATGTTCACTATTATTTTGTTGTTGACGAACTCATGAATACTTAACAAAAAGTTTAGAAATAAATTATCTTGAAATTTTCCGCTTGTCCTGGTAATAGTCCATAGCGACAGTGACGTAACCAGAAAAGTATATCAGAGGAAGTATTTGAGTTAGGAGGATATGGAATATACATTTAGTTGTTTTAATGGCTCTAAAAAGGAAAATTTCATTGCCCAGTTTTGAGGGAAATCTCTCGATAGGCCAAATCTCTCGACGTTGGGTGAAAGTACATTTACTCTTTAAATTTTATGTTTCCTTTTTGATGTTTCTTGTTTGAATGTCCCATAGGGACACTTACTAGTTTCCTGGACTATTGCTGTGGACTTACTTGTCTAAAATAGTGCTCGATTCCCGAAAAGCGAAATGGTTCTTCTACCTACGGATAGATGTGGTGGCATCAGCGGAGTGGTTCGATTATAAACAGCGGGTTTTTGGTTTTTGGATAATTCAAAAAGATGCAGGAGCATATGAAGGGTTGGAGCTAGCTACCGGGAGTTTGCGGAGCCAAACACATTTTTTTTAACGTGTTTTTAGACTTTCTCGATGCTTACAATTTTGTCGTTAATAAATGATTTTGTGTTCTTAACCGGAGTTTGGTCTCTTCACCATACATATTTTATTCAAATTTCACAATTTAATTTTTGTAGGTTGATTTGTGATCTCATAAAATTACGTTTGGTTAGTTTTAGAAGCTCTTTGGGCTTTCAAAATATTAATTTTACAGCCCAAAATAATTTTTCTTGCTTACTTTTCCCCTATCATTTCTCTCTTTCCCTTAGCATTTCCCCAATACCTTCCCCGTTAACAAAACCCAACACGAAGTAAAAGCGCAACTAATCCGAAATCCTCTCTCCACACAACACACACGAAAAAAGAAAAACCATTACAACCGTGCCATACTCACTGCTCAAACAGACACAACTGTGACGGCCCAAACACCGACAGCCCTACATAAGCCTCTCAATTATACAGTTCCGGACAAATCGGCTCTATAAAAACGAAGGATGGAGGGGGGGTCCAGATGGCCCCTTCACACAGCTGCGGTTGACTTTTGGGGGTGGGGTCCCGCGGGTGCAGTTACGATTAGGAGCCCAGCGACGGTCCCTGGTGACCGCCAGATTGAGTCATTTTGGAAGGCTTGGTGGGATAAGTGGGATGGAAATGTGGTTGTAATGAGGTGAAGTGAATTCTGTGTGTGTTTGGATGTCGTTTTGTAGAGTTATAGTTTTCCTATTTTGATTTTGTAATAGACATTTCCCTTTTTTAAATACAGAGAAAAAAGCTATTTTCTGGTACAATACTAAATGTTATTAATTTCAAAAATCAGAATTTTAAGTTTCAAAAAAAATAACTTAATTACATATTTGAAAATAAAAATAGCTAAATTTGAGTTCGTGACTTCTGTCGTATTCACCGTTAGCATGACCAGTGGTTAACCGGGAGTCAAACCTCTGATTGGAGGAAAAGCAGTTTTCCTTCTTTAACTGCCAATCAGAAGTTTGACTGCTGTTTTACCACCGGTCAAGTTACCGGTGAATACGGACGTTAATTTCGTCGAGAATCGACGAAAGGATATTCTTGATTGGATGTTTGTACTGTTATTTGTACCAACTGAAAAAACTATTTTTGACGTAGCAGCCGTTTCAGCGGCTATTTAAAAAGGCGAACTTTTGAAATTAAATAAAAAATATTTAAGAATCAGAATAAAACAAATTGTGACGACATTTCTTTTTCAGACATCTCTATCCGATTAAATAATAATAAAATGATAGAATCGTCCATTATTGAAAGAAGATGAGCTATTTCCAAGGAACTTATTAAAAAAGAGGGGATTCAAAGCAGTAAAGAATTCCCAGGGTGTGTGGAGTCGTAGCGATCGCTCCCACATCAAACAAATGACGTGACAGGTAAAATTGATGGCAAATAAGAAGCAAAAAATCCTAACTAACGACTTAGGTACTCCCTCAAGTATCCTCCTAGTTTTTTAAATATGTCAATTAAGTTTTTAATTATTCCTTTTAAATGTATCCCTTGACTTAAAACACTACTTCTATCGAGCTTCTGGATTCACCACTGACTCATAACAAAGAATACGTACGCCAAAGACATTTCAAAAAAATAGTTACAAGAAATTTTATGGTATTATTTTTCTAAGTATTAAGTCAATAATTATAATTTTTAGATAATATTCTCCACCAGGGTAGAGAGCAGATACCTCAACCGTACAACCATGCTCCTTGTTATTTTGAATAAGTTTAACTGACTTATTATTGATATAAATCGCTCTTTTATAAAAAAAAAACTAAATAGTTTATATGATTTCATAGAAAGGATTTAAATATTTCTGAAAATAGAATTAATATGCCTTCATTTAATAGATTATTAATGGTTATATTACAGAAATAATATTTATAGCTTGTCTTTCTTCGGAAGGGGGTTGAGAACTGTGGGACCTTATATTGTGGAAGGTACGTTTCTTCTTTACACAGCTAGGGATCTAAAAATATTTCGATTCGATTCCGGAATTGATTCCAGAGGTTCGATTCTTTCTATTCTTGGATTCGATTCCAACCAGGAATCGATTCCTTAGAGCCAGTATCGAAAAAGTAGAGTCGAACTTTTCTATTTCAATCACAAATAAAGGCAAATTAGTAATTCCTATTAATTTAATTAATAGCTAGCAAAATATTAATTAATTATCAAAATACTAATTAATTAATGTTAACAAAATTGTTAATAATTATCTGTATTAGAAAGTTCAGTACGATTCCTACGATTCGATTCCTGTTGCAAAATACTAATTTATTAATGAAAAAAAATTAATAATTTTCAGTATTTTAATTAGAAATTAAGTACGATTTCTTAGTTTCAATTCCTGCTGGAATCGATTCTTTCAAGGGTTCGATTCCATGGTATCGATTCCAAGGTGTTCGATTTCGATTCAATTCCGGAATCGATTTCTTCAGAAATATTTAGAACCATATCTCAGCCGCCTTCCGAAGAAAGACCGTCTGGTACTGCAAAAACGTATCGTTGTAATACTGTTTTCCTGCATACTGAGTACTATGAAGGAAAATCACGTTTTACAGGTAGTAATAGCTGCACTACAACAGTACATCCAGTTCTGATAACAAATGGCCTAATTTAGCTTATTATAAATAGAAGCCAGGAATAAGATTAAAAAATTATAATAAAATAATTATCTATATTAATTAATTTTTTTACTTTTCTGGTTTCTCAACACCACGAAATAAGTACACAACGAGTAAACAATGCGAGAATTCATCATACCCTAAATTGTTGAAAATTTACTTATACCAACTGTAAATTTCAAACCATCAGTGTTTAAAAGTTTTTTAAGCACTAATGTAAGATCATAGGAAGTATAAGCTCTGATTTCATTTTCTTTTAGTATCATAAATTATAGCATTATTAAAAATTTTTTAATAAAATTCATTATGTACCACAACATAGAAACTTTAGACTAAAGGTAAGATTAAATAAGATTTTTACGTTATTCTACAAAAAAATCCAGACAAAAGATCTCAAACTACCTCCTCCCCAACTCCCTGAAGAAGGTGTCGAGATCCCTCTCGCTTCTGATTGGCAGTGGAATGAAGTGGCAGCGAGAGCAATTACCCCTGCCTCAACAATGACCGCTTAATTAGCTCTTTCGCGCCACACCGTTCCATTCTCATCTCATCCCTCCCACTCTCCCCTCCCCCGCTGTTGTCTCGGCTAATTCTGGGCGGCAGGCATCCCCTCAAATTAAAAGCCCCGCCCCCCGGAGCATTACTCTTTCGAGGGAAGAAAGCGAAAAGTGGAGATTACGGAAAAGGAATTATTTGGAATGTAGTAGAGGTGAATGGATTGTGAAGGATTACGAAAGTGGTTTTGTGGAATGAAGAATCGGTTTTAAGAAATAAAAGCAAATTAAACGTCAGAGTACAAAAAGGAAAAAGTCCAAAAAACCATGACAAATCAAGCAAAATTATATTGAATGTGGGAGAGATTTGTATCACAATGGGCTCAATTCACGTGACGTCAGCGATCACATGATAGCTACATTTCTAGCTGCTTTGTTTACTAGTGAATGCTTTCACAGCAACGTTTCCTGAACCCAGTACATCACTACGCGGAAGGAGAAAGTGAGTAAACACAAAGCCTGTTGGGTTGATAGGAGTAATTTCGATACGCGAATCGTGATAAAAAGACACTATTTATACATGGGTCTATAACGAAATAATCATATTTTAAAATTGACGTTCTTTGTTTCACTCGAAATTCAGACACCGCGATGGGAACTACTTTGTTTGTTAGTGATGCAGTAGGTTCAATTTAATTTGCCGTCTAGTATTGCAGCGTATCAATTCACTTTGTTTTCGTAGCTATCACCTGATTATCAATACTAACGCCCTCTGGCGATGAATTGACCCCATAGAATCTGGATTGGAATTAGTTTCGCATAAATCCGAGCTAGTAAAATACCTTGTGTGATTATTTTAATTTGCAATCTACCTGTTTTTATCAGCAGTAGTGTAATGCATAGTTAATAGTGTGTTAATACATTTTTTTGATAAAATATAATTTATGATTGAAATTGATTTATTTTCAGAAATTATTAAATCTTATGATTTCGATAGTCCTCAACACAGAGTAAAGAGCTTACAGAGATTCCAAACGGCCGTTTTCCTCTTTAGGTACTTAATTTAATTCAGCTTGCAGATTATAATTAACTAGCACTGTAAGATTTTGAACCGAATCTGTTAATTGTCTTATTTTCTGGAATTTATGTGAAATTTTTTACATGTTTTAAGTCATATGAACACCCTCAAGTGATTTGATTAATTTTCCATGAGTGAATCGCTCTTGGTGTATAATTTTAGGGAATGTTTAGGGATTTGACAAAATTACGGTTATTTTTATTTTTTATGCATGATTAAATTTTATTTTCAACTTGAAATTTGGTAGTTATGTTCATTTTAAGAGTTAAAAGGCTATTAATATTTTTTCAAAAGAAAATTAAAAAAAAATTTTATTAAATTTTTTTTCACTTTATTAAAATTTAAAAAAAAACTTTGTGAAATGATAATCATGATGCACATTATATCAACGACAAGAAATTTTCGAACAAAATGGGACTGATTTCAGATTTTTAAGTTGAGTTCTAGAGTTATTAGCTGTTTAAAAATGCAGGAAAAACAACTTTACAAAATTTGTATGAACATTAAAAAATTATATCTAACGAAACAAGAGTGATAGAAGAATGGAACCTGAAAGATTATGTCTATAACTATATTAGTTCCACATAAAAAAAATCACGAACAATATTTGAGAGTTTAATCTTTGATTTGGTTAAAAAAATAATCGCAAAAATGAAGTTTTTTCATATTTTGTCAAACTTTGAGGCCTATGCGCGATCGGAAGATATTAACCGATTTTGAGAATTTTTTTCTTTTTCTTTGTCTATATAATTCGCAACTTTTCCACGCTATTACAACTTCGAAATAAAAAAAATTAGTTTTTTCGGCCCACTTTAATGAATACTCTGTTAAGCTCTATACTCTGTTGAAATATTCCAACTCCACTTTCAAATTTTCAAATCACAATATTTCTGAGCTAAAATATTGCATTAAAACAATTAGTCTTCGATCTAAATCCAAAATCATATAACAACAACTACAAAAATCATAAACACAAATTATAATTGAAATATATTCCAAATTTTCCATACTAAAAAAAACATGTATAATAACTTGAAAATTTAACCACTAAAATTAAATATCATTTGTCCAATACTGATTAAAAAATTAATTCAAAAGTTTTTAATAGAATGTTAACATAGGGACATTTTTTCAGTGTATTTACTAATTTGTTAAGTTAAATTTACCAGATTTTTTTTATTTTCGATGTTGTCTCCATTTTTCTCCTGTCCCTTGAGCGGAAAATCCCCTTCGGAGGGCCTCAGAAATCTGTAGATCGAGGAACATGTCTACCCAAAAGATATCTTCGAATTTCCCCGCCTCTTCTATAATCCCCCTGAAGGAATAAAAAACCATGTAAGACATACACTGTAAAAAATTATAAGATATTTTAAAAAAATAATGAAGTACTACTACTTACATTCGGGGAAGGGACGCCCAACTTCAGGGTCTGTTGCCTTTTCTTATGAAGCCTTTCAACGGTACCATATATTATAACAGTTTCCATTATAACAGCCTATTGAATGTCCCGGAAGATTGCAACTCTTTAGTTCTTGTGAGGATGCATCTATAGATCGAACCACTCGGAAAAAGCCATGAAATGAAAATTAAGTGTTAATTTATTGTTATATGTTCCCGACACTTAGAAATAATTTCAATCAGAGAGCATGCACTTTATCATAACCGTCATTGCCGACCCGAAATTTCCAAAGGGTTCAATGTCAAGTCTCCTATATGTAAAAGGGTTAATAAAGATTAAAATTATATTTACACGACACCGTTACCATATCCGTTTCCTCACTCTGGGGAACAAAAAACAATTCAAAAACTTATTTCCATCCTTCTCAGATTGGGCTCGAGAAAAAATTTACTTAAAATCCACTCGCGAGGTGTCATGCAGCCTGTCTTCTTGAGAACAGAGAGTAGTTCGTGACCGGAGACATAACCCACCCTAAGGTGAGCGAGTACCCCGCCTCTCTCTATCGATTGTTCCCACGTACCCTCTGACTCGAAAGGAAGCTATCGCGAGATTTCCTGACACCTGCTTCTTGGGCAACCCTGTACCAGCCTGACATCTGCTTCTTGGGGACAGAGAGTAGTTCGCGACCGGAGACATAACCCACCCGAAGTTAAGCGAGTACCCCGCCTCTCTCTATCGATCGTCCCCACGTACCCTCTGACTCGAATGGAAGCGATCGCGAGATTTCCTGACACCTGCTTCTTGGGCCACCCTGTACCAGTCTGACACCTGCTTCTTGGGGACAGAGAGTAGTTCGCGACCGGAGACATAACCCACCTGAAGGTGAGCGAGTACCCCGCCTCTCTCTATCGTTCATCCCCATGCCCCCTGACTCGAACGAAAGGGATCGCGAGATATCCTGACACCTGCTTCTTGGGGACAGAGAGTAGTTCGCGACCGGAGACATAACCCACCCGAAGGTGAGCGAGTACCCCGCCTCTCTCTATCGTTCATCCCCATGCCCCCTGACTCGAACGAAAGGGATCGCGAGATATCCTGACACCTGCTTCTTGGGGACAGAGAGTAGTTCGCGACCGGAGACATAACCCACCTGAAGGTGAGCGAGTACCCCGCCTCTCTCTATCGTTCATCCCCATGCCCCCTGACTCGAACGAAAGGGATCGCGAGATATCCTCACACCTGCTTCTTGGGAATAGAGAGTATTTATTTATTTATTTATTTATTTATTCTACAGTCAAGTTCGCGTCCGGAGACATAACCCACCCGAAGTTAAGCGAGTACCCCGCCTCTCTCTATCGATCGTCCCCACGTACCCTCTGACTCGAATGGAAGCGATCGCGAGATTTCCTGACACCTGCTTCTTGGGCCACCCTGCACCAGTCTGACACCTGCTTCTTGGGGACAGAGAGTAGTTCGCGACCGGAGACATAACCCACCCGAAGTTAAGCGAGTACCCCGCCTCTCTCTATAGATCGTCCCCACGTACCCCCTGACTCGAACGAAAGGGATCGCGAGATATCCTGACACCTGCTTCTTGGGGACAGAGAGTAGTTCGCGACCGGAGACATAACCCACCCGAAGGTGAGCGAGTACCCCGCCTCTCTCTATCGTTCATCCCCATGCCCCCTGACTCGAACGAAAGGGATCGCGAGATATCCTCACACCTGCTTCTTGGGAATAGAGAGTATTTATTTATTTATTTATTTATTTATTCTACAGTCAAGTTCGCGTCCGGAGACATAACCCACCCGAAGTTAAGCGAGTACCCCGCCTCTCTCTATCGATCGTCCCCACGTACCCTCTGACTCGAATGGAAGCGATCGCGAGATTTCCTGACACCTGCTTCTTGGGCCACCCTGCACCAGTCTGACACCTGCTTCTTGGGGACAGAGAGTAGTTCGCGACCGGAGACATAACCCACCCGAAGTTAAGCGAGTACCCCGCCTCTCTCTATAGATCGTCCCCACGTACCCCCTGACTCGAACGAAAGGGATCGCGAGATATCCTGACACCTGCTTCTTGGGGACAGAGAGTAGTTCGCGACCGGAGACATAACCCACCCGAAGGTGAGCGAGTACCCCGCCTCTCTCTATCGTTCATCCCCATGCCCCCTGACTCGAACGAAAGGGATCGCGAGATATCCTGACACCTGCTACTTGGGGACAGAGAGTAGTTCGCGACCGGAGACATAACCCATCCGAAGGTGAGCGAGTACCCGCCTCTCTCTATCGTTCATCCCCATGCCCCCTGACTCGAACGAAAGGGATCGCGAGATATCCTGACACCTGCTTCTTGGGGACAGAGAGTAGTTCGCGACCGGAGACATAACCCACCTGAAGGTGAGCGAGTACCCCGCCTCTCTCTATCGTTCATCCCTATGCCCCCTGACTCGAACGAAAGGGATCGCGAGATATCCTGACACCTGCTTCTTGGGGACAGAGAGTAGTTCGCGACCGGAGACATAACCCACCTGAAGGTGAGCGAGTACCCCGCCTCTCTCTATCGTTCATCCCCATGCCCCCTGACTCGAACGAAAGGGATCGCGAGATATCCTGACACCTGCTTCTTGGGGACCGAGAGTAGTTCGCGACCGGAGACATAACCCACCTGAAGGTGAGCGAGTACCCCGCCTCTCTCTATCGTTCATCCCCATGCCCCCTGACTCGAACGAAAGGGATCGTGAGATATCCTGACACCTGCTTCTTGGGGACAGAGAGTAGTTCGCGACCGGAGACATAACCCATCAGAAGGTGAGCGAGTACCCCGCCTCTCTCTATCGTTCATCCCCATGCCCCCTGACTCGAACGAAAGGGATCGCGAGATATCCTGACACCTGCTTCTTGGGGACAGAGAGTAGTTCGCGACCGGAGACATAACCCACCTGAAGGTGAGCGAGTACCCCGCCTCTCTCTATCGTTCATCCCCATGCCCCCTGACTCGAACGAAAGGGATCGCGAGATATCCTGACACCTGCTTCTTGGGGACAGAGAGTAGTTCGCGACCGGAGACATAACCCACCTGAAGGTGAGCGAGTACCCCGCCTCTCTCTATCGTTCATCCCCATGCCCCCTGACTCGAACGAAAGGGATCGCGAGATATCCTGACACCTGCTTCTTGGGGACCGAGAGTAGTTCGCGACCGGAGACATAACCCACCTGAAGGTGAGCGAGTACCCCGCCTCTCTCTATCGTTCATCCCCATGCCCCCTGACTCGAACGAAAGGGATCGCGAGATATCCTGACACCTGCTTCTTGGGGACAAAGAGTAGTTCGCGACCGGAGACATAACCCATCCGAAGGTGAGCGAGTACCCCGCCTCTCTCTATCGTTCATCCCCATGCCCCCTGACTCGAACGAAAGGGATCGCGAGATATCCTGACACCTGCTTCTTGGGGACAGAGAGTAGTTCGCGACCGGAGACATAACCCACCTGAAGGTGAGCGAGTACCCCGCCTCTCTCTATCGTTCATCCCCATGCCCCCTGACTCGAACGAAAGGGATCGCGAGATATCCTGACACCTGCTTCTTGGGGACAGAGAGTAGTTCGCGACCGGAGACATAACCCACCTGAAGGTGAGCGAGTACCCCGCCTCTCTCTATCGTTCATCCCCATGCCCCCTGACTCGAACGAAAGGGATCGCGAGATATCCTGACACCTGCTTCTTGGGGACAGAGAGTAGTTCGCGACCGGAGACATAACCCACCTGAAGGTGAGCGAGTACCCCGCCTCTCTCTATCGTTCATCCCCATGCCCCCTGACTCGAACGAAAGGGATCGCGAGATATCCTGACACCTGCTTCTTGGGGACAGAGAGTAGTTCGCGACCGGAGACATAACCCACCTGAAGGTGAGCGAGTACCCCGCCTCTCTCTATCGTTCATCCCCATGCCCCCTGACTCGAACGAAAGGGATCGCGAGATATCCTGACACCTGCTTCTTGGGGACAGAGAGTAGTTCGCGACCGGAGACATAACCCACCTGAAGGTGAGCGAGTACCCCGCCTCTCTCTATCGTTCATCCCCATGCCCCCTGACTCGAACGAAAGGGATCGCGAGATATCCTGACACCTGCTTCTTGGGGACCGAGAGTAGTTCGCGACCGGAGACATAACCCACCTGAAGGTGAGCGAGTACCCCGCCTCTCTCTATCGTTCATCCCCATGCCCCCTGACTCGAACGAAAGGGATCGCGAGATATCCTGACACCTGCTTCTTGGGGACAGAGTAGTTCGCGACCGGAGACATAACCCATCCGAAGGTGAGCGAGTACCCCGCCTCTCTCTATCGTTCATCCCCATGCCCCCTGACTCGAACGAAAGGGATCGCGAGATATCCTGACACCTGCTTCTTGGGGACAGAGAGTAGTTCGCGACCGGAGACATAACCCACCTGAAGGTGAGCGAGTACCCCGCCTCTCTCTATCGTTCATCCCCATGCCCCCTGACTCGAACGAAAGGGATCGCGAGATATCCTGACACCTGCTTCTTGGGGACAGAGAGTAGTTCGCGACCGGAGACATAACCCATCCGAAGGTGAGCGAGTACCCCGCCTCTCTCTATCGTTCATCCCCATGCCCCCTGACTCGAACGAAAGGGATCGCGAGATATCCTGACACCTGCTTCTTGGGGACAGAGAGTAGTTCGCGACCGGAGACATAACCCATCCGAAGTTGAGCGAGTACCCCGCCTCTCTCTATCGTTCATCCCCATGCCCCCTGACTCGAACGAAAGGGATGGCGAGATATCCTGACACCTGCTTCTTGGGGACAGAGAGTAGTTCGCGAACGGAGACATAACCCACCCGAAGGTGAGCGAGTACCCCGCCTCTCTCTATCGTTCATCCCCATGCCCCCTGACTCGAACGAAAGGGATCGCGAGATATCCTGACACCTGCTTCTTGGGGACAGAGAGTAGTTCGCGACCGGAGACATAACCCATCCGAAGGTGAGCGAGTACCCCGCCTCTCTCTATCGTTCATCCCCATGCCCCCTGACTCGAACGAAAGGGATCGCGAGATATCCTGACACCTGCTTCTTGGGGACAGAGAGTAGTTCGCGACCGGAGACATAACCCACCCGAAGGTGAGCGAGTACCCCGCCTCTCTCTATCGTTCATCCCCATGCCCCCTGACTCGAACGAAAGGGATCGCGAGATATCCTGACACCTGCTTCTTGGGGACAGAGAGTAGTTCGCGACCGGAGACATAACCCATCCGAAGATGAGCGAGTACCCCGCCTCTCTCTATCGTTCATCCCCATGCCCCCTGACTCGAACGAAAGGGATCGCGAGATATCCTGACACCTGCTTCTTGGGGACAGAGAGTAGTTCGCGACCGGAGACATAACCCACCCGAAGGTGAGCGAGTACCCCGCCTCTCTCTATCGTTCATCCCCATGCCCCCTGACTCGAACGAAAGGGATCGCGAGATATCCTGACACCTGCTTCTTGGGGACAGAGAGTAGTTCGCGACCGGAGACATAACCCATCCGAAGATGAGCGAGTACCCCGCCTCTCTCTATCGTTCATCCCCATGCCCCCTGACTCGAACGAAAGGGATCGCGAGATATCCTGACATCTGCTTCTTGGGGACAGAGAGTAGTTCGCGACCGGAGACATAACCCACCCGAAGGTGAGCGAGTACCCCGCCTCTCTCTATCGTTCATCCCCATGCCCCCTGACTCGAACGAAAGGGATCGCGAGATATCCTGACACCTGCTTCTTGGGGACAGAGAGCAGTTCGCGACCGGAGACATAACCCATCCGAAGGTGAGCGAGTACCCCGCCTCTCTCTATCGTTCATCCCCATGCCCCCTGACTCGAACGAAAGGGATCGCGAGATATCCTGACACCTGCTTCTTGGGGACAGAGAGTAGTTCGCGACCGGAGACATAACCCATCCGAAGGTGAGCGAGTACCCCGCCTCTCTCTATCGATCGTCCCCACGTACCCCCTGACTCGAATGGAAGCGATCGCGAGATTTCCTCACACCTGTTTTCTTGGGAACAGACAGTAGTTCGCAACCGGAGACATAACCCACCCTAAGGTGATCGAGTACCCCCCTCTCTCTACCGATCAATAACACTAGTCGACTAAATAAACTTTTTTCCTAACAAAAATTAGATTGGCTATTTCGAAGTTGTTTCAGAGCGTAGACTTAGGAAATAGTTGTAAAAAAAGCTTGCCTCGTGCAGTGTTTGTTACAAATAGTGTACCAGTACTGTAAAAAAAGATAAAGCTCATTGAAATCACATTTTTTTAAACAGTTAATCTGCATTAATTTAGTACAAAATACTATCACTAGTGATATTACACACGCATGTTTCAGTCAATATAAGACTAAAACCTCTTAAACACATTCATTAAATTTTACGTTATTTTTTCCCATTCAATCTCCAAGGACACAACAACAATATTACTTTTTTAACTAGCATATATTTGAATAATTAGCGAATTAGTAACAAAAATAATTATTTTTTCATAAATTGATGAAAACTTCCTCCGAAGAAGAGGGCGACACGTCTGGAATGAGGTATTCTCACGTTTTGAGATTAAATTGTATTAAAATAGTAGATAAAAAACATGAAGAAGGACGTTTACATCAAGTATTTTCGTAGCCTAGTTTCTGAGATATAAATTTTTTAAATTTCGTTTTTTATTTGGGCGCGAAAACACTCTAGAATCATGAATCATGCGCTGTGAGATCACACATCCAATAGAAGCCCGTTTTCTGATCACGTGAAAACAGCAAACACAATGGTTTTCATGCGCTGTGATGTCACATCCAATAGAAGCCCGTTTTCTGATAACGTGACTTTTCTGACGTTTTGGCGGAAATAAAATTAAATTTTAAATTATTTAAAACAAAAAAAATCAGTAATTTAGGAGTTTTAAACCATAATGTATCAAAAAAGTACAAAATCAAGCAAATCCCTCACTCATGCAAATACCTCATTAAATTCCAACAAACACGGCCATCCATCAGGGAAAATGGATTAAATTATTTGGTTGTTTGTTAAGAAATCACACTGTCGACTAGTATAATAGTCAAGATAAAAGATAACTTACGTTAATAGCTTTTCCCAGTTCCACTTCCACTTAAGCAGGCCGCAGAGTTATTTCCATTCGTAGCATGTCCGGCATTCTTGCGTGTACTGTTCACAAGGCCGTCCACCTGAAGGAAAAATCGGAAATATGCTCAAAAACTGCACAAACTATACTCTGTTCATTTTGAACTGGCGCTTGAAAATATTTCCTTCCCCCCACCACCGATCGGTAACTATAGCAACTATCATCGTCAAAGTGACGAAGAAGGCTTACTATTGGCTGCTCGAAGAGCATACGCTTTTAGCGTGGGGGAAAGCACTATTTCTCAAGCGCCAATTCTAAATGAATAGAGTATACCACACGGAAAATCCTACCACCAAGTTCAGGATGCAAATGATCATCTGATATTTTGTAAAAATATTTTGTTGGTGGTATTTAATTATTGCAACAAAATCTTTAATTTGTGATGAAATTCTTACTGTTTTGTCATTGTTATGATTCATTGTTTAAAAGCTTCATTGAAATCTAAATGATCTTTGCTTATCGTTAAAAACTATGTTTAGTATCTTAACAATTATTCATGGAATTATGAATATACTTTTGATAACTTAAGCTACGTATGTGTTGTATAAGGAAGATTTTTAGTTTATTATAGTTCCTAAAGGGGAAACATTAGCAAAAAAAAACTTGGCTTGCACCAAAATTAGAATTAAGAGCAATAAGAATCATTTTAATTGCAAAAAGAATAATAAATGCGAATACAGAAACATAAATTTAAAATTTAATATTACTAAAAAACGCATAAAAATTCATTCCTAAATGCGTTTAGAAAAGTAAGGCATAGTAAAAAAGCGTTCCCGCTAAATATCGTCATGCTGTTTGGGATTTTTGGACTCCAATATTTCTAAACAATTTAAAACACATAGATTAAAATGTTTAGTTAGATCAATAACTGTTCAATTTATCAATAAAAATAATAAAAGTTTGTCGATATTTAAATATATGGAGTTCAAAAAGCGCATTGCGATATTTAGCGGGAACGTTAACGGAATTGAACCAAAACTAGAATAAAGAAAAATTAGACTTATTCATGGAGTGGAAAAAAATAAGGAAAATTTCCGTTAAGTTTCAATTTAAATGTTTATTCAAAAAATTGCACGGGTGATTATGGGTTAAATTTTATGGGTTAAAGTCTTTATCGAAGATTAATAAAAGAGCAAATATTTTGTATTACAAGTATGGAATAATTTAGATTTTATCTCTCAGTATCAAATAATATTTTTAATTACAGTGTATGTACAACGCAGTGAAAAATACACAATATAATTCCCCTAAAAATATTACAAATAAATATGTATTTTGCCAATAATCACAAATATTTCAAATTTCTAGAGAAAAATAAATATTTTTTTAGTCGATACAAGGAATAAATATCGAAAAATAAAAGTAAAAAAAGACATATTGATTGATACATACAGGGTGTTTCAAAATTGCAGAATACGGCTTTTATTCGGAACCAGTCCCTCCTAGGGTCATGGAAGTAAGGTCTATCCCTAGGTAAGTGACCCTGGAGAATTCACTGAGAGGACTTACAGCGCCCCTAGCGGCGAAATTAAAAAGTTAAAAAAATTAATTTAAAAACTAAAGGAGATAGAGCAAAAACCTCAATGAAAGTATTGTTGCCAACGTCAAGAAAAACTCGTTGAAAAAAATTCGATCAAAATATCTCGAATATTCGCGGAGATATTAGCATGTGAAAATAGCACTTTTTCAGGGGTCGAAAAGTAAAAAGTTCGCATATTTGCAAATTTTTCAGTGAAATAGTGTAGTTTTGTGTTTTTTTAGTTGAAAGAAACCAAAATTTAATCAAAAAATCAAAAAAATTTGCAAATATGAGAACTTTTTACTTTTTGACCCCTGAAAAAGTGCTATTTTCACATGCTAATATCTCCGCGAATATTCAAGATATTTTGATCAAATTTTTTTCAATGAGTTCTTCTTGCCGTTGGCAACAATACTTTTATTGAGGTTTTTGCTCTATCTCCTTTAGTTTTTAAATTAATTTTTTTAAATTTTTAATTTCACCGCTAGGGGCATAGGCGCCGACTTTTATGAAATATTGGGGGGGCCCAGTACTAGACAATGAAGGAAGATATTAGTTATTTCATATAACAGCGGTTCTTAAACTTTCGATCGTCACTAATGCTAGACATCTCCCCCCAGATTTTGAACATCCAAAGGCTTATTCCTAAAATTAAAATACCCCTAAGGAATTACTCAAATTATATTTCACTAAAATTTTACAATTACTTGAAATATAATAGGGGGTCTGGGGAGTTCCCCCAGAAAAAATTTTAAAATTTGCCTCAAAAAGTAGTGTTACAGCTTATTTTAAGAAATTTTTGGTTCCACCAAAACATAACAGTTCCTCACTAGCAAATCCAGGTGAGGCTAGGGGGCTCAAGCCCCCCCCAAAATGAAAAGTTACTCTACATAATATTACATTTTATGCACCAAAATGAGTTAAAACCCTGTCATTTTAAGGTCAAATTTTGAAATTTTTCTGGGGGAGGACCACCAGACCCCCTTGTTACTCTGTTATTACAACTATATTTTACTTAGTCTGTCAAAAAGCAAAAAATCTACATCCGAAATTCGAATGAGGTGCACCAAAACGAGTTGAAAAAGTGGGGTTTTTTACTTAAATTTCCAAAAATTTTCTGGGGGAGGACCCCCAGACCCCCCTTTTGGTAGTTGGAGCAGGATATTTCACTACCTTTTCAGTATTAATATTAACAAGAACATTAAATTGGATTATGAAAATTCTTAGCCCCCCCAAAACCAAATCCTGGATCCGTCACTGCAGTTCCTTGTAAAACATAGAATTTCTTAGGAAATTATTACAATTAGAGACGTCAAAATTTCGAGAGGGGCTGGGGGTTCCCCCCAAAAATAATTTTGAAATTTGAAGAATGAGTGGATTTTTACCGCCTTTAAAATCAACGGCACAGAGCCGTAACTAGATTTTAGTTTCGGGAGGGATTTTGACTAAATATTTTTTCTGAAGTATCTACTTACGAGTACTTTTTTACTTCACTTGTACATTTGATATTAGTTTTGAGGGTCCTCCCCCCAAAATTTGAAAATTTCCACCACAAAATAGAATTTTATCTCGTTTTGAAGCCTATTGGGTGACACCCTTAGAGCGCCTATGGTGAAAGAAGCAGAAACCCAGTAGAATAAAATAATAAATAGTAGAATGAAAAGCAAAATTTTGAAAGGGGCTTAGGGGTTCTACTTCAGAAAAAATTTGGAAATTTGTCCCTAAAAGTAGTGTTTAAATTCATTTTGTAGACTCTTTCTTCTTATTTTACACGAAACAAGGATTACACCTCAAAAATCACGGAAGTTTGAGAGGAAAACGGTACAAAATAGATTTTAAAATTTGAGGGTGGCTTGGGGGTCCTCCCCCAAATTTTTTTGAAATTTTTACCCTTGAAAGTAGTGTTTAAGTCATTTTGAGAACCTTTGAGAAGACCAAGTGAAGGGGACCAAAAGAACGACGTCCAATGCATTGCCTTCTTTAGTTCATGAAAGAAAATAGGTAGATTTTTACTAAAAATATTGGGGGGGCTTAGCCCCCCTTCTTCCAACATTGGGGGGGCTCAAGCCCCCTCAAACCCTATGGAGTCGGCGCCTATGGCTAGGGGCGCTGTAAGTCCTCTCAATGGATTCTCCAGGGTCACTTACCTAGGGGTAGACCTTACTTCCATGACCCTAGGAGGGACTGGTTCCGAATAAAAGCCGTATTCTGCAATTTTGAAACACCCTGTATATCACATATTGATTGATACGAATGAACAAGACCGAAAGTTCAGTCTAGGTTTTTAAAGCATTTTTTTTAAATATTAAAACTCGCAAATTACATTAAAATCTACTTACTTTGTTAATCTCCTTTTCCTCTCAAGGTCGTCCATCTCTCCACTATGAGTCTCCTCCGAAAAAAATCCGTTTTGGCGGAGATGATTTTGCGAGCTGCATCATTCTTGAATGTCAAGTCGAGATTGAAAAAAAAACGTTTGTTGTAATGAAAATTAACTTCATTGCATTGTTGTAAAATACCTTTTCACAACAATAGAGTTGAGTTATATTGTTGTAATTAGCATTTTCTTAAAATTCAGTTGCCCCATCTTGAAAGTTATATGTCTAAATTCTAAAATAAAATATCTTCTGGATTTTTTATTAGATCGGTAATAACTTTCTGGGAGTGGTACAAGTTTCAGGAGAAACAAAAAGAATTTTTTCAACTAAACTAAACACATTATTGTGTCACTTCCATTAATAAAAATACCAATTTAAGTAATTCCAACCCTATCTACTTTTAATTTAAACTAGAATATTTAGCAATTATACTGTACTTCAACTTAAATGGGGTTTTTTGCAAGGGAAATATTTAAAAATATAATTCATAAATATTATCAAAATATCATATAAGAATAGAAATATTCTTATATAACATTTCGAGCACTTAATATTTTGCCGTAAGCGAACTAAATTTTCAAACGGCACTGGTGAAATGTGATTAAGGGAACTGAAATATATTTTTAAACTTTTTAATTTTTTCCTTTTTTTTAATTTATAGTAATTGTTTAGTGGTTTAATTTACTTAGTAAAGCTATTAAAGGAATAAATAAATTGGGTTCAATTCCGTTAGAGTTCCCGCTAAATATCACCTTTCTCTTTTGAACGCTTATTTTTCAAATATAAACAATTTTTTAAAATTTTTAATGATAAACTGAACAGTTACAGTTATACATCTAATTAAACATATTAAGTAATCCATGCATTTAAAATTATTTAGCAATATTTATACTTTTTGGTGTCCAAAAGAGATAGGCAATATTACTAGGGGGAACTCTAACGGAATTGAACCATAAATTGAAATACATCTAGAATTTTCGTAAATGTAAGTGTATGATGTATAAGTGTAATGATATAAATTAATTGAGTCAGAAAAGTAAAGTTTTTACTTTTAAAACATTATTAATCAAATATTAAAACTGAAATGGCACAGAATTAGACTTACTACATAATATAATATCCGTCTTGTCTCAATATATTTTCCAGCTTTCTAAACTATTTCCTATCCAAACGAAAAAAAAAATTTGTGGAGACGTTTTTGGGCGATGCTAAATTCCTGAAAGTCGAGCAGCAACTGAAAAAACAGCTTTGTTTCATTTTTAGGTTAAACTGAATTGCATTGTTATCAATTATATCCCAGTGTTATACTTTCAACAATAGATTTGAGTTACATTGTTGCATTCAGCATTTTTCAGAAAATTTGGTCGCCATTTTGAAATAAAAAGAATTGAAATTTTGAAGAATTGAAAGAATTTGAAATTTTTTCGAATAAAATATTACTTGGTAATAGCTTTCAAAAAAAGGGTTGTTTTTAATTTCTAAAGAACTAACCCAGACTGATCCTATTAATTATTAAACACATGAGGCATTTTTAATTAATAAAAAGAACTAAATGAATCAAAACCATTCATAAAGAAGATTTCAAACAAATTTCGTTACAATTAGGTCAATCAATTTAGAATCTTTAATAATGGAAAACATAAGGAACTGTTTTAACGAATTGAAGGAATAAAATCAGCTTTGAGAACTTTTGATTAATAGGAATTAATCTAACTAATTAATGCAATGAATTCACATATACACACATTATCCCTCTTTAAAAAAGGTTTTTATTTCAGCCATAAAATCTAGAGGCTTTATAAAATTTTAAATAGTTTTTAAAAAAGAGGATAAAATCCCTAAATATAATTCTGAAATAATTTTAAATTCTCAATCTCCAAGCAATTTTTAAAAGCAAATTTTGAGTAATTATGATCATTGACTTTTTGAAGGTTTTTATTTTATTTCATAATAAAACAATTAACCATTTAATGTCGCGTTTCCTGTCTTATTCATGATGAATAAATCTTCGTTAGAATTTTTAATGATCACTTTTTATCGCCCAAACTTTCTTTGCTTTCAAGATTTATTTTTAGTATAATATAATAATTTTGAGTTTTACTAGTTTCGAGAAGTTCAGAAGTTTCCCATTTTCTTTAAATCAGATTCTATTTGCAAAATTAAGTTCATTGATATCCTTACATGAGTTACATAATGAGGTATTTGCATGAGTGAGGGATTTGCTTGATTTTATACTTTTTTGATACATTATGGCCATTATGGATACAAAAAGTTGCCATCAGCCTCTATGGAGATGAATCCTCTGTTAAGCTCTATACTCTGTGGTCCTCAAAGCATTACTCTTTCTAAGAGGAAGTGAAAAGTAGGGATTGAAAAAAATTTTATGGAATGTAGTTGAAATGGAATGTGAAGGTTTCTGAAAGTAGTTTTGAGCTGTGAGTTTCTTTTGCTTAAATTGTAGAACTGAATTTAAGATGTTGGTGCAATCAGACGAGGATTTAATGGGGTTGCATTCTGGAAAGTGGCCCCTCCTTGGGCTGAAAAAGAAAGGGAAAAAAGAAAAGGCGTAAGAAAGAGGAAATAAAACGAAATTGCATTGGGTTTTTTTGCCAAACTTTAAGGATTCTACATTTATTTTCAAAGTAAATATAAAATGTTTCAAATTATATTGGACTTTAAAAATTTATTTTATTAATTTTCATTAATCTATTCTGTTGAAATAAAATAACACGGGAATTAAACTGATTATAACGGGTATCCTCAACAACGAATGCGACCTTTCAAAAAATCTCCTTTATGAAAAGAAGACTCTCTTCTCTTCGTGTCTTTTCAATGAGAATAATACCAGGATCTGTTACAGTTTAACGCATTCATAGTCACACAATGCCGGATCCATTTCAAGTGTTTGTTTTCAATGATGATTGATAGAATTGATATGCAAGAGTAGCAGAGCTTTCTTTACAATATCTCAAGAAACAATGAGAAATTCATAGTAAAAATAAATTAGGCAACAGAGGAGTAAGTTTTTTGTTAATTAACAAATGTAATAAACAAGGGGGCTGCCGCCCCCTGCTCGCTATCGCTCGCCAACCCCCGCGCGAACTGCTTCGCAGTTCGCGGAGGATCGCTTCGCGATCCTGGCTCGCCATACGCTGGTACAGCCTAGCTGAGATTCATTACCAACTAAATTTATTGGTGAAAATAAAGTTTTATAAATAGAAATATGCAGCATGGAAACATTAAATACAGTGTGTGAAAAATATGTATACTGTGTTTAAGAGCTGAATAAGAGCATATATAGCACCAACCAAATAATATGGTATAAATGATTAAATCCTTAAAATCAAAATTTTTCACACGTTGCTAATAGTAAGAAAATTTGTACCCCTTTATGTAAAGAAATAGCAAGTAAAACACCATGTCCATGAAAGTTACATAATTTCTTAATATGACTGGTGAACTCGACCAAAAACTATCTTACCAAATTACTCCATCTTGTGCTTTGTCACATATATGTACGGTTTTCTACCCTCCTAATGCTAGTATTCTTTAAAAATGGTTACCATTTGTACAACACCAAAATTGCGTTCGACTATTCTATGCAAAAAAAGTTTTTTACCCAACTGAATCATAGAAAACTTTGTCTATACTCGGATGCAACTTAACTTGAGCCTGTAGAAATATGCTGAGAGAAACATAAGAAAGTAATTCCCCGTGCAGTGTCGGAATTTCGAGTGAAATTAAGAGATTCAATTTTAAAATATGATTAGTTTTTAAATCCACGTATATTATGCGTCTTTTCATCCCGATTTGCTAAATGTTGAGTATTAATATTTTTTCAAGTGGGCGCAGCGCGTAGTAGTACATTTGTTCAAATAAAACTCGCCAGCCAATAAGAGCTCACAAAGCCCAGAAAGCTTTCTCTTTACTCAAATTTTCTTCCGCGCGGCCATGACATCAGGCTCAACTTAAGTTGCAATCGAGTATAGTAGAATAATTCAAGTTTTGCAGGTACTGCGAAATTGACTCAACAGACCATCGTGTTGCTGTGAAAATACCACTTACCTACAACCGTATGGTTACGCTATTTACCGCACACTCAAAAATTGTGCTTCGCTACAGATGTGTATGGTTCTCTACCCTCAATATTTTTAAGTTTTCCCTAAATAAAGGGCTGCATTTTAGGAAGGAGCACTCACATTTTTATTAGTGTCCTGTGTTTTTGGAAGTATAGGTAATTTTAGGCCACAATGTTAGTGATTCATGCTTGCAAAAGTGGGGAAATTTTTAATTCGGCTTATACTTAACCTTGGCTTATACCTTTTATGCGATACCAATGCGTGTTGCCGACATACCTCGATCGCCATCAAAATTAACGTGCTATTTGAACACCTAAAAATATTTCATCCTGACAACTTTTTCAACTAAAAACATTAAAATGGAAACATTTCATAGCTAATTATCCGCAATGGTGCTCCGTGAACAATGAAATTTCAGGAATGCTGTGTGCCCGCACTCCGCAATCGATCAGACTCGGTCCGATTAGTTCTGCGAATACTCGCTTGCTCGGGATTACTTCTCGAGATTCTTCTACGTTTGTTATTACAAAAATAGTTTGCTGCTCTACATAAATCCATGACATAACTAAAAAGTAGAAAGGTTTCGTGAATCGGAAGACACGGAAAACATAAACACGAATTCGCAAAGTGTAAACAAACCGATCGTTGCCAACGGCGGGTAACAAATACAGCAGAATTCGGGCGTCACGTAAGGGAATTATATATATAGATATGTAATGTAAATCTTAACAAGCTACATGAAACCCCTCTAAAATTACTCAATTTTCTCCAGAATACCAGATTACACTAAAAATTCTTAGCTAATTTAAGTTACATATCCTTTTTTTTTTCATATAGAAAAATTTAAATATTCATATTTTTTTTCAATTAAAACAAGAAACAACATGTACACCATTTTAATCGGAGAAATAAACGTATGTTTCCCGATTCCACCTCGCGTAAGATGTGAGGAAAAGCTCTGATTGGTTTGTTAGATGATTATTGTCATTACAAATGCCCCATAGAGGATATATAGAATTGAAATGAGCATTCCTTATGTGAATCGACTCCAAAAAAGAGTAGGAGCAATTAGCAGGGCTTCTGGAAATGAGTTGACGTGTTATCGCTCGCTTAGCAATTTCAAAACTATTATACTAGACATGGGCGTAGCCAGGGTACAACTTGAGGGGGCAAGCAGGGTCAACTTTTTCATGCTTGTGGAGAACAATTTTAAAGCCCCGGGAGAGAGGGTCGTCAAGTTTCAACGGGGGGGGGTCTGATGGTCCTCCCCCAGAAATTTTTTGGAAATTCGCCCCTAAGAACAGGGTTGTAAACTGTTTTTTGGTACACGTAAACCCAAATTTGGACATACATTTTTAGGTAGAATTTTGATTTCAATAAACTTATTATAAAAAAGTGGGAATAATAAAGGTTTAAATATTAAAGGGAGACTGGGGGTCCTCCCCCAGAAAATTTTTGAAAATTTGACCCTAAAATACTGGGTTTTAACTAACTAAAAGTAAAGTAAAAGTTAATTACTTGGACTAAGGGAGGGGCAGCTGCCCCTCCCTGCCCCTCCTTGGCTACTCCCATGATACTAGACATCAACGTTAGTTGACCCTACGACGTCACTAACAAACAAAGTAGTTCTCATCGCGGTGTCTGAATTTCGAATGAAACTAAGAACGTCAATTTTAAAATAAGATTATTTCGTTAAATCTATGTATATATGGTATCTTTTTATCACGATTTGCGTACCGAAACTCTTCCTAGCAACCCAACAGCCTTTGTGTTTACCCACTTTCTCCTTCCTTGTAGTGACGTACTGGGTTCAGGAAACGTTGCTGTCTATAGTGCATGCGCTCTGGCGACTATATGCAACGCCAAGAATTAGGGCTCCAAATCTTTCTGAAACAATCGATTCCGTAATCGAATCAGAATCAAATGCTTTGGATTCGATACCAGGGAATCAAACCCTTGAAGGAATCGATTCCAGCAGGAATAGAATCTTAGGAATCGTACTTAATTTTCTAATTAATACAGTTAATCAATAATTTTGTTCACTAATTAATTAGTATTTCGATGATTAATTAATATTTTGCGGGTTATTAATTAAATTAGCAATACTTACTAATTATCCTTGATTTGTGATTGAAATAAATAAGTTCGATTCTACTTTTTCGATACTGGCTGTAAGGAATCGATTGTTGGAATCGAACCTCATGAATCGAATTCAAGAATAGAAAGAATCAAATCTCAGGAATCGATTCCAGAATCGAATCGAACGATTTTTTAGATCCCTACCAAGAATACACGCATTAGCAACACTGCATGGAATAAAAGTTCAGCAGTGAGAACAGCTTCCAGTAAGCATGACATCATCCGGCGGATTACATGATGGCGGTCATGACGTGACTTCTGAAATAATCTTCGCCACTCTTTAGGGCTATCTCTCCTCTATGGTGACAACTGCATACCTGTGAAAGTTTTGTCACCTCTACCTTACCGACCCGACATCGGCAGTGGAAAGAAAAAAATCTCTCAAATGACCACATCAAGAAAACTGTCGGGTTCCGCGTCATGATACCTCTCCCAACATACGATCATTAGACACACCGTCAGAAGATTTCACGCATAATCACGAGTCGAAAAGTCGTGATAAAAAACACTTCAAAAAGTCCCTTTTAATTGCCAGCCTTAGCCCCGAACCACCCAGAGTCCTCCCATAATAACCAACAACCTCGCTCTGTGATTCGCGTGGTTCCTGTCCCCTATTTCGTTACCCAATAAATAAATAGCGATCAACTCTGGGGATTTTTTATATTTTTGGAGGGATGGGCGGGCAGACCCCTTCGGGCATGTTCTGGGTAATCAAAAGGTGCCGCCGGAACCCCGAGGGGGGAGTTAGGGCTAATGGTTTCACCCCCAGGGTTAGGCAACCCCCCTTTTGCGATAGATAACTGGTAATCTGGGATTACACTCATTACGAGATGTCTAGTGTCTTTTTTTCTTGATAGTGGTGAATGCATCTATGTGGTGGAGTTTCTCGGATTTTGTTGGTGGTCTTGGATTGTGATGTATTAAATGGGTTTGAGAAATTCCATCTGGTTTATCTGCGATTCGAAATGGAGAAAACTTACTCATTTATTGTTAGTTTGGTTTGGTTCAGTTGGGGTTTTATGGCGCAAGAATCAAGTTCATTTATTGTTACAAAATGATGAAAACTTACACGACCTCTATGGAGTAATTTAATTCATTTTCCGAGATGTATGGCAGTGTTTGTTGGAATATAACTCCAGACGTTTCACCCTCTTCTTCGGAGAGCATCTTCAGTGGCGAAAAGATCAAATTGGGTTGATCTTTGATGATTTGATTTGATTGGTGTTGATCTTTTCGCCGCTGTCTAAAGGCAATAGGGGTTCGGAGGTCCTCCCCCTGATTGTTTTTTTAATTGTAGCATGTTTAAAGCAACTCTAAGCTATTTCTTGGGGATTCTCAGGGAAACATAACACCCCTGGACCCGCCATTGGCCCCCATTTGAATATTTTTAGGTCCCCATTTTTTATACACTCACACGAAAATAAAAGAGATTATAATTTCGAGATGACCCCAATAAGGATTTGATTTAATAATTTATATTGAAACACCCAAATCTAGAAATTTGTTACATAAAGGAGGAAATTATTCTAAAGCTTTTAAAAATGTAGCTTTTTCGAAATCGTTAGGTCGGATTTGCAATTTGATAAACGTGTAATGTACAAAAAGTGTGGGTAATACAGAGTTCCAAGTATGAAAGGGGGATCAAGGGTTCCTCCTGGAAAAAGTTTCGTAATTTGACCGTTAGGGTTTTTACTTGTTTTTTGTCAACTTAGTCCAAATTTCGGGAGGGGCCCGGGCTGAGACTCAAGCCTCCATTTTGGAGTAATCACGCCCCCCTAGGGGGTGCAACCCACAGTTTGAGAACCGCAGTCATAACAGTATGGATGAGGATGACATTACATTTATGACGTCAGACCATAGCGGTAAAGGCCTTCCAATGTAGAGGGTCTCGTACACGGTCCATTCGGAAACAAAAGCAAACCCACCATTAGCCGCCGCTGTTGCCACAAAACAAAGAAAAGGCAAGAAATGAAAAATGATTCGGAATCGCGCAAAAGCAATCATCCGACCGTGAAGACAATCCTACAAAAAAAAGTCAAAAAGCAGCTCCATGCTGCTTAATGAAAAGTTCCTGTCTGCAGTAATGGTTGCCAGTAGTTCAATTATGTTATGAAAAGCTTTAATTATTAAGCGTCCGCCATTACTCCGATCCGAAAGAAACAGAAAAATCGTTTGCTGCGTTTTTATTGGCTAATATAGATGATTAGTTTCATCTGCCTTTTGTTTTTTTGTCGGTATCGCATCTCCCTGGCTGGTTTCTGTTTCAGTAATAACCGTTTTAGGGAAAGAGCTCATGATATTAAGGAGGGGAGAAATATCGGTGAGGGGCGTGTTTCCCTGTAGGCTGTTTTGGGACATTTTATTCTCTCATTCTGATGCAAATGTGGCACTGGAATAATGTTCTGCTTCTTAAAGAATTTTTTTCTTTCTGGGGAGGGGAGTGAAAAATCAAGGAAGACATCGGGAAAATATCATTTGCATAATAAACTTTTTGTTGTGGTGTTTTTCTTTCGTGATAAAAACTCTAAGGATTTTCCTCCTTTTTACAAGGCATTTGAATATTTTATCATGTCAATTGGTTGTTTGAACCCTAAAATTTTATTTCACGTTTTTTAAAGTGATCTGAAATATGAAAAATAAAATACAAATGTTAAATTGTTGTATATATTTACTTTTATATTATCATATTGAAGCTAGGAAATTTAATTTTTCCTTGCGTGAAAAAACTAAAGCACTTTAATAAATACTTTTAAAATTAAAATGTGGTAGAGTAACATGCTGATATATACCTAATTGGGAAGTTTCAAAGAAGTTTAGAGTTTAGGAGAGCTATATCGTTTCTTCATTTTTAATCATGCAGATCTCAAACATTCTAAGAAAATTTTAGATGAAATTTGTGCTCCATAAGACTTACAATTACAAAATGACTGATTTCACCCTACATAAATCCCACTTTACATTAAATCACCCTACTACATCACATTTTAGAATCATTGCCCTATCATTAAAAATATTAAATTTAAATTAAATTTTTGTAACTTAGCGAATCAAACTCAAACAGTAAAAATAACCGATTCGGTAAATTTTTTTACCTATAACTTTTACAAAAGTTGGTCCCACACCTCCAAAGCAATACGAAAAAGAAAAAAACAGTTACAGCATTGCTCTTCCAAAAGGCCAAACTTAAACCAATCAATTCATAACTCCGTAATCTCGAGCCAGCATCACCGGGCCCTCCACGGTTCACCAGTCCGCAAGGGCGGATATATACAGCGGGATCATGAATCAGTGCGAGGGGGATATGAGGCGTGAGAATCCCAATGATAATTTCTCTCGGGCTCGCTTTCCCCGATTCGTCGCGCTGTAGGGAACTATTGAAAATGGCGGCTATCTTCCCTCTAATCTTCCCTACTGTCTGGGCATATCTGTCACTTCGCATTATGCATGCACTTTTGCAAATTAAACACTCGTTTTTTATTTCTGAACCTAGATAAATATCTGAGAATGAGGAATGACGTTGGGGCTTTTAAAGTTTCCGATTGGCTACGGGTGGATGTTGTTTTAGTGGGGGGAAAGGATGTTGCGGGGCATGAAATTGTTCTCATCTGAGGGATTTTTGATGATGGGAAAAGGATTTTGAGTTTTTTCAGCTGAAAGTTTTATCTTTCTCTCAAGTGACTGTTTTAATTTGTTTCTTTGAAATTTGTTTTGATAATTCATTAGTTCATTTTATGTGAATTTTCTATAAAAAAAAATATGATGGATAAATGAACTATTAGGTTTGCTTGGGAGTTACACCTCAAAAATTCTTGTCGTTTAAGTAAATTAAAATAAAAGTTTAGAAAAGTATTTTTTTAATGAGTACAATATTAGCATAATATTGCTTTTTGAATATTTGGTAACAATCATTATGTGATAATACAACTATGATTTAGAGCAGTGTTTACCAAACGTTTTAAGTTATGGAGTCTTATTTTCGAAAACTTTTTCAAAGCGTAGGAACTATAAAAAGAAAAGTTTTTAACGGAAGTAATTCAAACTTAGCAGTTTAAGAACGGCACGAGAATCTAGTAGAATTTTGTCTATAGGGAGGAGGGAGGTGCCAAAATGTTTGTATCACCGCGACTTTTTAATACTTAAATGGGTTAGTTATTTTGTTCTATCAATTATTGATATCATAAACTCATGAAAAGAAGTTTATAGTCCCAATTCTTAAGATATTTAGTAAAAATTGCCATAAAATTAAAATAAACACATTTCTTTTTTTTAAGAATATAATGAACTCAACTGTCGAAAAGTAAATTAAATAATAAAAAAATCTGGTGAATTGCCCGAGGAGTTAAAACCAAATTACCTTACGATATTTTTAAAAATATAATTTAACGGTTTGTTTCGAGTGAACGACTTTCAAGGTAAAATGCAAAGGATACTTATTTTTCTTCGTTTTTATTTCTCAGTGGACATTAAAATTAAATTTCAATGCCAACTTAACATAAAAACACTCAAATAAAATACACGATCAATAAACAACAAACTAAAATAGACGATAAAACTGGTTAAAGCCTTATTATATTAATTTATGCATGCAAGAGTCTCGAATAAATCAACGAAATACCAGATTTCATCACTCTTAATTAATCACAAATGGGTTTCAAAGATCGCCGCCACACATGAACGCATTTGAAAATCAGCCCATTATTATTCACAGCCTATGCAAATGGGCATCAATATTGCAGACTTTTCTTTTTTACGAGTATTCTGTCACCAGTCTATGACAAACACCTGCTGCTGGTTCATTAATCAGTCTTGTTTTTAAAAGTTGGTTGGTCAGTGTCGGGGGCGTAGCTCAGATGGTAGAGCGCTCGCTTAGCATGCGAGAGGTACCGGGATCGATACCCGGCGCCTCCATTTTTAAATTATTAAGTTAATTAATTTTTAAGTTTATACACAATAAAACGTAAATTATTTTTTTACGATTGTTTTAAGTTAATGCAGGTTGCTCGCAAATTTTTGAATATCGTGACCAACTTTTTATAAGCAGATTCTAACTCATCCATCTCATCTTCATAATTATTGGTATAGGCACCTGCTAGTTTCGAGAAAGCAATTTAAATCATAAACTTTTTCATTCCGTGGACCCCCTTTGCCTATCTACCCAGACCCAGCTGATTTTCTTGATCACATCATGCACTCATTGGTGGTTAAATATATATAGGTTTTTAGAAAATTAAAATGTGGGATTTGAACCTTAGCTTATCGAATTGTTGGATTTTGTCGGTAACCATGATGCAAGTGGTGGTGGTAAATGGGTGGTTTGATAGGCCTCTCCCAGAAAAGCATGAGATCCCATATACATCCTTTTAGTTTTACAGAGTCTGATATAATTGGTTTGTTGAAATTTCTCTTGGAAAATATATCAGGTTTTTATAATAAAATAAAAACCGGGGATACAACGCATGAACTTATGCACACGCTAAGCAAGCATCCTACCTTTGCTCCGGGGGGGATTCAGTAACTTTATAACTTATTACAACATCTTCCCTATTGGGTAAACTTTTATCTGAGTATACGGACTTGTTCAACACAAAAAGTCCACTAATTATATAAGAGGGATATACTTCAGGTTGAATAAAAATGAGTGGGGAGACCAAAGTTCTTGCCAACCTTAGAGGATACCGATTAAAACCCGGTAGGGAATAACGTGACATAGGACCAAAAGGGGGAGGAAATATGATAAAGAGAGGCCCTTACTGATATAGAATAGATTCACAAAGTTGTACCCTTTTGGATTTGAACAAAAAATTGTTGGATAGTTTTATTTCAATGATGGAAGATATTATTTTTTTGAAGTAATAAAATTAAGTAATTTTGAAACCAATCTAACCGAAGATTAGTTTTTATTTTGGGTTGAATTTGGGTCTTTGGTGGGTGGTCATGGTCAATATTCTCTTCGTAATCTTGTTTCTACTTTTATAGTTTTGTGCCTTTTGGTCCGAGTGTAATGGAAAAGTCCCTTAATGGATTTTCCGGCCGAGGGTCACCCATGATTAAGTTCTCAGTCGGGTTGTCCATTTAATTTTATTTTAAAATTTGTTCATACGTTTCGTAGAATAGGGGAAGGGGTCGAAAATGTTGGAAAAAGAGCAACGTCATTTTTGGTCTGCTGGTACGACAAATGAGTTTTCCCATCATTAAAAAGAACAGAAATCACGTCTTCCCACTTTCAACACCGACGAAAAACCACCCCCAGAACCACCACATCACAATCCATATTGTCATTACGAGAAACAGTCGAACATTAGCACAGGAGGACGATATGGGGGAGGAGGGGTGGCGTATGGAGAAGAACAACGGTTCTGAAAATGGAATGCAGAGAGAGCACCCTTGGGTGGTCATGTGTGACTGGATATCATCAGAGGGCTGATTGCCGTCTTGCAAACGATAAATCGTTTTGTCAAAAGAAGTCGAGGAACTGTGACAGCGAATCATTTGGACAGCTATTAAATCCAATTCGCGTCGCGTCGCTCAGCGAGGGAAAGTGGGGTGATTCTCTCATTAGGTCAGACTCCCTGTTCTGTGGAAATTTATGAACCAGATTTTAATTGGATCCCTGACACTTCTGAATTTGTAATGCTATAAGTATGCCTAGCTGTGTGATTGAAGCTTAGATTTCAAATTTGGTATAATCTCTCTATTCTAAAAAAAAGTTTTTAGTGAACGGTTTCCAGAGAAAGGCTTTTTAATTACTGAACCGAATGACACATATATGGTATCAAAATGTCCGAATTCTTTCCGGATTTCCGAGTAAGCCCTTCGATTTTTCAAAAAAATTCTCAATTTTAAAATATTTCCATTTTTTTAGATAACGGATAAGGTCGCAGTTATAAAGCAAGTACTGTCATTCAAATTATTATGCATCCAATCACAACGACCGATTGACGCTATATTTTAAGATGAAACATGTTTTTTTACCCTTTAAAAAAGTACTTTCTTGATGAAATATCACTCAGACTGATAAAAACAGATTCTAAAAACTTACATGAACGCCATTTTGTACTAAAATTTTACACTTTTTGTCCAATATTTATAATTTTTAGTCTGATTTTATCGAAATTAATTGTAAACATAGAGTGATGTTTTGTCTCTTATTACTTTCTATTGCTTAACCTTCCTACCCCTTTGGGGTCTTTTTCGACCCCAGACGCACTTCGACGCTTGATATCTCCCATGCATTTTTGTTTTGACAATTTCCGATGCTACTATTCCTTAATTACGCAAAGTTTTACAATGGGTAAAAATTTTGGAGTTATTATTCCATTTTTAAGTGTCTTGGGAGAAATAGTCACATATTCCCCCTCTGGGGTCTTCTGAGACCCCAGCCATGAATGGCGGTAAAACAGTATCAAATAAAGTTTAGTATTTTATTTTTTGTTGTATTATAGATAAAAAAAGGTTTGCATGTTTGTTTAGAACGTTTGGAGAAATATTAGAAAGATATTTTCGTAGAAATTGTCATTTTTTTACAAAAAGAAGATTGCGGCTAAATACATTGAATCACTCGCTATTTCTTAAATTTTTTATTCACATTCTAAGAAAAATATGCTATTTATAGAAATCTTTTGAGTATCTAACAGTTGCAGCAAAAAAAACTCAGACAACTGTCGCCATTACTTCCTGTTGAACACATTCTTTACAAAAACAATATAAATTCATGGTTGATTGTAAATAGGTTTTTATATTCAGTCTTCTTTGAAAAATAAGAATGCTTTCAAATATTTATGAGTGTTTACGGAAGTCCAGAAAGTGATTTCGAAGAATTATCAAGAAAAAAAACCAATTTTATGTTAAAACTTACATAAGCAAGCGAGATACTGATTTCACTAAGAAATCTGAACCGATCTTTTTCTTTTGTATTATTTCAATTTTAAAAAGAAGAATCCAAACTTTACATGTTTCATAATACTAAATAAATTAATCTGGGGTGACAGGTAGCTGATAATGCAGAATAGAGAATCTATGCAGCTTCATAAATCGTTTAAAATAAACTACTAAATTCTACCCGTGCAAGACCGGGTATATCAACTAGTATGCTTTAAACAGTGTGATTATAAATATTTTAAGTAAAACAACTTCAATGTAGTTCATTTCTGTAATTTAATTCTTGTTTGAAGTTCCAGATGTTATAAAAAACGTGTATCAAAAGAAACCCAATTAAGCCGTAATAAGACGAAAAAAATGAGAAAAATACCAAAAAAATTGGATAAATTATTCTGAAGCATCTTTCTAGAAATAAAAAATGACAATTCTTCTCCATTTAAGGAATTTTTAACCTTTATTAGAGTCATGGGCATGTTTTACGCATGGGGTCCTCAGAGACCCCACGAGGGGAATATGTGACTATTTTTTCAAGAGGGTAGGAAGGTTAAACGGTATTGTTTAAGAAGTTTGGGTTTAAAAAAATATTTGAATGATAAACACTAGGCATATTTTACTACTAACGAGTTACTTTAAAATAATGGCTTTTGTTTGGTCCGAATATTGATGAACAATTATAATTAGTTATTTTTATAACCATAGATCAAAAATAATTAAGAGGGATATTTTTAAAAACATTTCGTTTATATTTTTGATAAGTTCGAGTTAATATATATTTAAACTTTTAAGGGAGATTTATTCATGGAGGGGATTTGGTTAAGTATTTTTGGAAAGTTGGTTGACGTTTTTTCTGTAAATTGTTTAATTGTTTTATGAAGTGTAATACGTTTAGCGATTTGGAATTTGTGGGAATTGCGAAGCAATTCCAAAAGGTCCTGCGTCAGCAGTTTACGGGGGTTGGCGAGCGATAGCGAGCAGGGGGCGGTAGCTCCCTAGTGTACAAAAAAATTAAAATCTCTCTATATTAAAAAAAAGTAACAGAACAGCCGCCGCTTACGCCGCCGCTGATTTTGAAAATTTTATTTTTGAACATTTTGAACTCCAACTACGCAAAAACTATTCAAAGGAATATTATGAAATTTTGACCATTGGTAGACAAATGCATGATAATCATTTTCGTTCCAAAACCTAATTAATTAGATAATTAGTTCTGGAGTTATTTAATGTCAAAGTCAAAAATTATTTTTTTCTGCTGCGAGTTCGCCTCCAGCAAAATCCATTAACAGCAGAAACGTGATTTTTTGCAGACACATACTCTTAGGCATGAAGTTTTGCACCTCATCGCTCTTTTTTCGAATTTGGAATTATTTTTTTCGAAATTCAATTTGAAAGTTTCAAAATTTTTGACAATTTTTCGATTTTTCCGTTATAAAATAAAAACTAATCATGATAGAGGTACAATATTTTAGACACATATACAGTTATTTTTTATAAAAATATTGGCGTTTCGTTTTTTAAAAAATTCGAATCAGTTTTAGAATTATTGAGATTCAAAGTTTCAATTTTTTCTTCTCTTTCTGGTTATTCACTAGGGAAACAGCTTATTTTTATGAGTCTTATTTCTTTAATTTCCAACGATTCACTAGATGTTTACGTGCATTTTAAAAATTTAAAGTTTCTTAAAGGCTTGTTTTTACTGATATTTGGTAGACTTGCTTGATATTTTTTAAAAAACATTTCTATTCAATAATTGAAGAAAGAAGAATTGAAGTTAAGAGATGAATATTTTAGAAACAGTTTTATTTTGATATCTTCAAGGGAATGAATGATTCGAATTAAATCATTGATAAACTAGAGAGATGAGTACTGAGTAGCTTCGGTATCAAAGGAGCATTAACTAAGCCGACGAGCCTGGATTGTTGAGATGAAACAAGCGAGCTCTGCTCGCTAAGATCGCGAAGCGATCTTCAAAGAACTGCGAAGCAGTTCCGGGGGTTGGTGAGCGATAGCGAGCAGAGGGCAGAGCCCCCTAGTGTTATAAAATTAATTCAATAGGATATTTCTGTGTGTGATCGGCTAATCAAAATATTTCTTAGGAAAATATTGGGATGCATTGATGACTATGTTAAATACGTTAGGTTCTTAAAGACTGATTTGAAAAAAAAACTTCTTAAAGTATGTAATTAACAAAATCTCTGGATATATGTAAAAATAAAGTAAGACTCAGAATTATCATTGATATTTTAACCATCTAATGCCCACTATCAGAAATAACTATGAAAAAAAGTTTTTTGTGCCTTATTCGAGTAGTTTAATAATAATAATAATTTTATTGGACAAACAAAAGAACAGAACAAGAAAAAATACAAACGCAGTTGATCGAGTACATACATATCCCAAAGGAGCAACCGCTCGTCCATGGGGTCACAGAATATCTTTGTTAAAAGTAAGATCAAAAATAAAAAATCGATTTGGTTTATAGTGGAAGAAGTTGTTTTGCTTTAACACTAGACACTTTTATGACTTATGACTAAATAAACTTTATTACTTTATGACTAAATAAAGTAAAACAAAATATTATTTTTAATTTTGAATTTGTAGGGGTTGAACCTAAACTTAATAAATTAAACCACCTTAACATACAATTAATTATGCAATAACTAAAAAATTTGCTGAAAAACGCTCCTTTATGCTGAAAATTGAATCTGAACCATAGTTCAGTTTCTGGGTTAAATTTTTAGGGCACCTTAAAAAATTTGTATCAGTCTTGTCTACAATGTAATAATTTTAAAAGTATCTTAAAATAGTAATTTGTTAAATTGAAGAGAGTAAGTAAAGATTTATTTTTCAGAATTTTTTATTTCTTATAGAATTTCTTTACTAATAATCATAATTTTTTTAGAATTGGTTTTAAATGTTAGGGTTTATGGTTCTGTTCCTTCCTGTGCCTATCGTGCCGCGCGGGAGCTCCTCTTCTCAGTGAAGAAGAGGAACACCAGAGGTAGAGTGACGTACGCTTTAAGTGGTATTTAAGTTTAAGCTGGCTGCCTCACACTCACTCTCCCGTCTGTTAAACGATATGTATTGGAAGCGAGCTGCTTTACGATTACCATGTTTTCTTTTACTATGATTTTAACTTAATAAAAGTCAGTACTGCAAATATTTCCACTGCGCCCTTTCTTTGCTGCCATTTCCTCAGATTAAATGTACTAAAATATATTTAATTTAATAGTTTTTAAGCTAAAAATTTTCTATTTTTACAGGGCAATAATGGTTATTATTTTAATCTGGAGCTTAAATCCCATTAAAGACATTGTGAAGAAAAAATTTATCAGTCTCAAGCGCAATTTAAAATTATAGCATTGCTGTCACAGAATGAAGAAAATCAAGTTTCAGGGATAAAAATAAGTAATACTTATTAAATTTTTCCTCAAAAAAATATTAACTTAATTTTAAATTTTACTGTGGTAAGTTATTTGAATATTTTAGGTGTTTATAAATATGCATCGTTTTGGCTTAGATGATATTATAATAGTATGTATAACTTGCGAATCATTAAAACATGACACACAAATCTAGTTCATCATCTTACTCCCACTAGAAAAACACCACTAATAAAAGAATTAAAGGGGTTTCTAATTGTTTCTTTTTTCAAATTAAAAAGTGCTTTTTGCATTAAAAAAGATAGATATAATAAGATAAGAAAAGGAAAAAGGAGACAAAATTTATTTTAATTCTAGGGTTTAGAGAAAATCTGGAGTACAGTACTCAAGGGAGAAGCCTATAATTGAAATTGAAAATTAAACTTTTGTAATCACGTTGTAATCCATGTGTAATGGGTCTCAAAACAAACCTGTACCCCATCTGTTTTAGTTAAAATCACATTTAAGCAATTAAAAGCGTTTTTCCAAAGAGTAGGTAGTTCGTAGAAATTAAAAACTAACATATAATATAGGAGATAAGTTTTAAACTTCTTATTTAAAGCAATTCCTAATTGTTTTCTTTCAAAAATGTTAGGGTAATTTTATTAATTTTGTCTCTAAACATAAGTGTGTTTTGCGTTATTTTGGTATGTATACTATATTGTAAAATAAACAAGTTCACCAAATTCCATATGAATATAACCTTTTCTTATAGATTTTAAAATTATAATTAATTTAAAACTGATAGCTTGATTATATTTAACAATTATTTTTACTTTTTATCAATTCAATTCAATTCAATTTTTATTTGCACACATACATTATTTACAATTGAAGCTATTACACTTTGGGGATTAAAAATCCCATTAAAGTGAAAAAAATATTTAAATATACATATGGATAGGAAAAACAAAATTTAAGAAAATACAAGAAATAAAATACGAATTATAGATTGGCAGTTTAGATAGCAGACGTTTACTTAAAATTGTCTAGTTTGGAAATTATTTTAAACTGAACCTTTTAGTTACTTAGAAGGAACTAAAATTTATTTCTCTCTCCCACTTTAGAATCTCTATTATACTTATTAGAATATCTATATCTGTACTATACAAAAAGCAACATTGAACCTATTAATAAGCATGGGAGGAGCTTAAGAAGGAATATAGTCCTGGGTCCCCTCTTGTAGCAAAAATCTAGCTTTGTGTCTGATATAATAACACAAGTCTGATAAAAAAAAAAACTTTCTTAAAGCTGTTTGGGATATTCCACCTGATCTTTATGTTTTGTGGTGGGCGGAATCTTAAAATGACCTATGTGTTTTCTCACTATAGTATGTCACATTTCTTGACAATTTAGGTTTTTAGTTTTTTTTGGGGGGATACCTCACCCTCCAAATTTTGGGAAACGGATTCAAAATTCTAACTCAAATTTTTCCATAAAAATCTTTTTAAAGTTCTTAGTACCATTATACATGGGAGTTAGATAAAAGCTTTTTTGTTGCAGACCTGTATAATGACTAAATTTTTAGAGAATATCTGAGCCCTTAATAAATCTCTATACACGCCGCTGGTTATATAGCCCACTTTCACTCTCACCCTGGTCCAAGCGCGCACCTAATGAAAAAGGCCCGCAATTCATTGTAGGGGCTAATGGCTGCGGTCTAATGGGCCGACGAGTAGTGGTCCGCGCGCCTCTTCAATTTTTGAGCAGCTGGCGACGGGTATGGATGATGGTCCGGTGGAACGCGGCGGCTCGCTGGAAGCATCATCGTCCACGCTCCGTGAGCTTTACTCGACCGTAATTACGGTGATGAGTGGCCCGACCGATTTGCACCGATGCATTCTCCGATGAAAAGCGATGTTCTATATAAAGGCTCATTCGCGCAGTTTCACTGTTCAGTAGTGATTCACTGCTGTGAATCGATAGTTTCTAAATAGGAAAGTGAAGGAGTAAAGAGTGAAACGCTAATTCGCACTTTTCACTCAGGATTGATTTCTCCAAAACGAACATCGAAAATGAAGAGTCTGAATGAACCTTACGAATTCGAATGAATCGCCAGTTTGAGAAAGGAATTACTAAGTTCAAAAACATCCAATATGGGGAGAATTTGGAGAAAAGCTGTAGCTTTTTGAAACGAAAAAACTGTGGAATAAAATCCTAAATATCTATATTATGTTGATTGTGGGTTCTAATTTGACGAGGAAAGACGCGATTTTCGACGAAATTTGAGCCCACAAAAAACGTAATACATAGAGATTTAGGCAGTTATTCAAGTTTTGTTGGGTAGCATACATCATATAGGGTCCATAACTCGAGTGAAGACATTCGTCGGGTGATTAGAGTAGGAATGAGGGGAGAAAAACCAATTTTCTGCTTTTTTGGCTTGCGCACTCCATAGGATAACATGGGTAACCTTCAGGGCCAATGTGGAAGTTAAGATATTATCCAAAAATTTTGAAAAAATCACAGGTACTCTCTGCCACCTCAGACAACTTTTCTGCACTAATGCATCATCAAAATCCAAAAAAGTTTTTTTTTCGATACACCCTTATACAGTGTGTATCTGAAATGATAGTAGACACCTAAACGAGTCCGAATCACATAGGATTTGGGGGTCCCAGACCAAATCCCAGGGAGTTAAAAATGGAGCGACACCCCAAAAAAATCATAGAAAAATTCAATTTGTAGAAGAACCACTATAGGTAAAAATTAATTATGTGGCGTCAAAAATTGTGGTTTAATATGATCTTTAAAATTATCTCAAAAGTCATCACTTTAAAATTTGGTTTATTATGAAAAAAGTTAAAAAACCACACAAAAATGTGAAAACTCTGCCAAAACCTTATTTTGTATTTCGAAATCATTTCTTTTGATTTGATAATATGAAAGATCATAGTTGAAAACCCTTAAGTCTAAAGTTTCACGTAAATACAATCAATATTAAACGCTTGAGATCCTGTAAAAGTTTGTTTTTTGCGCACACAAACAGCTGTTCTGGAAACAGCTCTAGAAAACTATTGCGCACGCAAAAAACAGCTCTTTAACAGGATCTCAAGCGTTTAATATTGATTGTATTTACGTGAAACTTCGAACTTCAGGGTTTTCAACTATGATCTTTCAGATTATCAAATCAAAAGAAGGGATTTCGAAATACAAAATAAGGTTTTGGCAGAGTTTTCACATTTTTTTGTGGGTTTTTAACTTTTTTCATAATAAAACAAATTTTAAAGTGAAGACTTTTGAGATTATTTTAAAGATCATATTAAACCAAAATTTTTGAGACCATAAATAAGTTTTTACCAACAGTAGTTCTTCCACAAATTGAATTTTTCAATGATTTTTTTAGGGTGTCGCTCCATTTTTAACTCCCTGGGATTTGGTCAGGGACCCCAAAATCTTATGTGATTCTGACTCGTCTAGGTGTCTACTATCATCCCTGAAAGTTTGTTGCACCATTTCAGATACACCCTGTATACAGGGCTTCTCTAGGTAATTTGGGGTGAAAATGTGACATTCCGTCCGATAAAAATTCCGTCAAATACGATTATTTCATTCCACATCGAATGAAACTTTTGCATGCTTTAAACATCACCTTTCCGTGGGGGGTTAGCACAATGCTCATCTTCATGCTCCTCTCTATAAAGATAGACCTTACCCATTCTCTCCCCCCCAAAAAAGAATAGAAAGCTCGCTTCTCCAAGGCAATATCAACCACTCAACCCAACCTCACACCGCCAGACGAGAAAACCACCCTTCACTCACCTAATTGCTCCATCTCTCCAACTCATTATTCCAATCACACCTCATTCATCCCCCTTCTGATAAAAAAAAGAACTTTCTTCCCCCTCAAGCATTTCACCACCTCTGCTGGAGACGTCAGAAGAAGAACACACTCGACCACCATGGTCACCAGCAAGAACAACAAAAAAAAAAAGAAGTAAAAACCTCACCGGGCACGAACACTGAATGACAAATAAGAAGGAACGAAATCGAACTCTTTTCAGACTTCAAAGGAGACGCCGACTGCAGTTCCTCTAATAACCCATCGGACGATTACAGAACGAATTGTGTCATTAGAAAGTTGATTCACAGGTGTCATTCGCCCACCCAAGTGCCTTTTCTGGAATAGAAATTACATTGTGCAGGGTTGGTTGGCCAATTGAGATGTATTTCGGAGGGGGTCAGAGGTGTTTGGATGGTATTCGAGGTGCACGTTCCACACGATGTGCTATCCACCCCCCAAAGCCGTTTCATTTGGCGATCTGTGATCTGGATTCATACGATTTCGAAATGCTTGTCCGTATGTCCGTCCGATTTAATTCGAGTCAATAAGTTCATTTGAGGCGGGTAGGAGGTCAGCTTGCTTTATTTTTAAGATTAGAAAAAAAGTTTCAACTAGTGATGGGCAGGTATCGATACCAAATACTTAAGTACTCGATACCTATAGGTATCGAGTGTATTCGATACCCACAAAAGTATCGATACTTTATTGACATATTTCGTTTTAAATTTTTCAATGAAGTAATCTTTATAATACCTACTGAGATCAAACGCAGCCTGTTTCCGTTTTCATTTTGCAACTCTCAAACCCAAGTCGTTATCATCCGCGAGAGAAATTTGACGCGGCTAGGTTTTTCCCCCGCCAAATCATTCGCCTCTATCCACCTCCAGGCCCGTAGCTACGGGGCTTTTTGATGGATCGCTTTCAGTTTTTTTAATATTAGTCTGATTATGGATAGGTCCTAAAAAAATTGTCCCTTCAGGTTCATTTCCCGACATTGAAAAAAAGTACTCGATACCTAAAAGTACTCGATACCTATAAGTATTCGATACCAAAGTATTTGATACCTATAAGTATTCGATACCAAAGTATTCGATACCTAAAATTATCGATATTGCCCATCACTAGTTTCAACTGAATCCCAAATAAAAATCTATTTTCAAGGGTGAGATTTCCAAACTAATTTTTCAGTCATTTTTTGTCATTTTATTAAAATTCGGGTATTATTGAGCAGCAACTATGAGCTAACTCCAACAGCTTTATATTAGAGTTAGCTCATTGTTGCCGCATACACCTAAATTCCGTGTGTATTCCCTAATTCAAGGAACTGGTTAACATTTGGGGAGGTTCTCACCCTCTGTTTTGAAAGTGAGGAGGTGAACACTATATAACCTAAGGTTAACCTGGAATCAAGCTTTTTATTGGTTATTAAAAAAGGAAAACACGTTTTAAGTAAATCAAAGTTGTCGAAAAAGCATGATACCAAGTTAACCTTAAGTTAAGTTAATGGTGAATATATCCGTATTCTTCCCTCCTTAAGTTTGGGCTAACTAAAAACAAATACTAAGAAAGAACAAACCCATTATTGAGATGATTTTTAAAAACACACACACCATTTTTCTGTTTTAAATTAAACCATTAAAATCGTTCGATTAACCCATTAGGGCTCTAAAAAATTTAGATGGCTTAATTTTAGCCCCCTTAAAAACCTATTACTATACATTATATCTGTATGTAAATCAGGGTTGGCTGTATTGGACCCAATTGGGTTGGACCCAATGGGTTTTTTCAAAAACACCCATGTGAAAAAACACACATTTTGGACCCATTTTTGGGTTTTTTCAAGAAAAATCAAGATTTTGGCAGTTCCTTCAAAATTTAATGTGTTTTTTTCAAAGTTTAGGATATTTTTTAAATTTTGATGGGTTTTTCAAAATTTAAACTAGGTTTTAAAAGCACACATGGTGTTTTTTCAATTTCAGGGAGTTTTTTTTAAAGTTAAAGAGGTTCTTTTATTATTCAGTGGGTTTTTTCATTACTGAAGGGTTTTTTTTTCAAAATTTAAGACGTTTAAAGTTCAAACTAAATATAAAAATAAAGAAGATTTTTTAAAAATTTCAGTGGGTTTTTTCAAAGTTGAATAGATTTCTTTCAATATTGAATGGGTTTTTTCAAATTTTGGGATATTTTTTAAATTTCAGTGGGTTTTTTCAAAGTTAAATAGATTTCTTTCAATATTGAATGGGTTTTTCAAAGTTTAGGATATTTTTTAAATTTCAGTGGGTTTTTTCAAAGTTGAATAGATTTCTTTCAATATTAAATGGGTTTTTCAAAGTTTAGGATATTTTTTAAATTTTAGTGGGTTTTTTCAAAGTTAAATAGATTTCTTTCTATGTTAAATGGGTTTTTTCAAAGTTCAGGATATTTTTAAAATTTTTGTGGGTTTTTGAAAAATTTAAACCAGGTTTCAGTAAATAAGGGGTGTTTTTACAATTTCAGTGGGTTTTTTCAAAGTATAAAAACTTTGAAAAACCCACTTAATTGTGGAAAAACTGGCATTACTTTGACAGAACACATTTAAAATAGAAAGAACTCACTAAAATTTGAAAAAAACCCACTTACTTTATAGGAGAAAACCACTTAATTTTGAAAAAACCCAAACTTTTTCCGAAAAAACCCAGTTTTATATGGGTTTTTTCAGGGTTTTATTGAAAAAACCCGAAAAAACCCAACCCACTTGGGTTTTTTCAAAAAAACCCGGGTTTTTGCCAACCCTGATGTAAATATGCAAGAAAAGTGTCATTCATAATTTAGATTTATTGATTATTTTTAAACAAAAAATATACATATTAATTAATATAATTCAAAACTAATACGTAGTTGAATCTTAAATAGTTAAACGTAGTAAAAGGGAATTTGAATAATATGTAAGTTTTAAAATTCTGCCTCCAAAAAAATCATGACTCCCAAATAAAAACTGAAATGATGTCCATAATTCATGGGGCATAATTTTGGGAGTCCTTATATTCCAGGTCATTTCTCTCTTGACGATATACAATGAGTTTCTTCAGTGGTACTTGGAAATTAATACATTTTTATTTGAGTTAATTCAGTATGATTGAATAGCTTTCGCAGTTGTGAACTTAACAGTGATTCTTCGTCGTGATTCATCATAATATCTTTCCGGTAAAACAGTCTGTATTAATATTAATGTCTTTAAGTAATTAGTTTGTTGAGGTTAGTAGTCTGGTATTTGCATGTAGTTACCCTTTCATTGACCAACGAGTTTCTTGAGAAAACAAGTGACACGCGCTAAATGTATGAATATGCTAGTTAAATATTTATTCACTAATTAATCCTACATAAGCATAAACTTGTTGGGTAGAAATCTGTTTGAATATTCATAATTGGTTGTAATATTACATACAGGTTTGGCTTCATTACAAACTACTACTACGCATTGAAAACAGTTATTGGTAGTTAAAAGTTCTGAAAATGTTACTGTAATTAATTATTAAATAAATGACTGGCCCAATAATATTTTGTATTTTCACTTTTATCACAGAATAAAATAAGTACGTAATAAAAATATTGTAAAAATAAAATGAAAATTTTTTTAAAAACTCAAAATTAATAAAATTTAGCAACAATTCAAAAGGCACAGGAAAACATATTAGTTGCGCTACTCTCTCTTTTGTTCTATCTTTCTAACATTTTTTCATTCTCTTTAACTCTACATTTCATGTTCTTGCTCTTACATCATCCACTATCATCTTTTCTCTCATTTTAACAACATTTCTCTGCCTCTTATCCTCTCATTTATTCTTTCTATACCATTCTCTTCCATTATTACTTTTATTCAACGATCTTATTTTATTTCACTTCCATAATATTTCTCTCTCTTACACTTTTACTCTCTCTTTCTCTTTCATTTTTACTTTTATTGATATCTCTTATTATTTCTCTTCCCCAACACATAATCTCCTACTCTATCTCTTTTTCACTCTTTATATTTTTTCCTTTCTCTCTGCTTAATTGTCTCTCATTATTTATCTTCCTCTAATTCTTTCTCACTCTTTACTTTTTCTTTCCCATTCCAATTCTTTCGTATGCTCTGTTTCTCTCCATGTCTTCATCTTACACATAATCTCTCACTCTAACACTCTTTCTCTTCCACTTTCTTCCACTTTTCTCGTCACTTACTCAATCTCTCTAACATTTTTTCTTTAACTCCAATACTTACTTTTTTTCACTCTTATCCATTCTTAATCTTGCTTGCTGATTTGAAATCAAAGTGCAGCAATAACGGTATAAGAAGCAACATTAATCTTTCAAATACAAAGTAAATTTCGACTTTTTATGAAGACAATGAAACTCTGGATAAGGTTTTCCAAAAACATTAGTTCCCTTCTTAACCACTTACATTACCAGTCAGTGTCTTAGGTCATGTCCTATAAATATACATTCTTCCAATACCAATCACACATTCAGCAAACCCCAAAACCCTAAGTCACCCCATCACTCAAAACAAAGAAACCAAAAAATTCCTCCATCATCATCGATTAATCGTCTTCCCGGGCCGCCGAGACAGCTTAATAAAGGTAATGAAAATCAATGAGAAGCAGTCCGCCATTTTTAAAATCGCCTTTTAACTTTAACCGCCGCGATGAGAGTGCCAATTAATTTCCTCGTGGCACACATTGATCCGGCAAGAATGGCAACGGTTAATTGAATCTTTCTTTCGCTCTTTCTTTCTTCTCATTACAACAGAGGGGGGGAGAGATTAAGTTTGGAGTGTTTTATGCATTTATTAAAAGATGGCGTCGCATATTGGGATGATAGTGATTAATCTTTTTTTGTTTGGGTTTTTATCTGATTCGGGAGGCTTTATTTTTGTTTGGGAATCTTGTTTTGTAAGTTAATGCTTGTTGTCGGTTTTCCCTCTGGTTTTAGTGCTGAACTTTGATTGATAATTAACTTTGTTTCAATGGTGGTTTGTGTAGGTTTTATTAGTTTTTCATCAGTTGAAAGTTATGTTACAGGGACTCAAATGGTAGAATTTTATATCTATGCAAAATGTTGGAATCTACATTGTACAAGGTGTTTCAAAAGATCCTTTCACGGCTTTTATTTGGAAAAAGTTCCCCTTCGCAAGTTTTTTCAGTTGTTGTTTTGTGGGTTTTTTTAGTTACTTTAAGATAAAACTTAATAATAAATCTTGCAAATTTGCAAAAAAAAAATTTCTAGGCCTGAAAAAGTACTATTTTCTCATGCTAATATCTCCGAGAATAGTCTCGATATTTGCACAGGCGCGGATCCAGCACGGCTCCAAGGGCGGGGCATTTTCCAGAGAACAGTGGCGGATCTACGGGGGGGGCTTTCGGGCTGAAGCCCCCCCCAAAAAACGTCTTATATTTTACTAAGTTTATCAAAACGCAAAAAATCTATTTCCGAAATTCAGATTAGGCGTACCAAAACGAGTTGAAAAAGTGGGGTTTTTGACTTAAATTTCCAAAAATTTTGACCCCCCTTTTAGTGGTTTGAGTAGGATAATATCACTACCTTTTCCGTATTACCATTAAAAAGAAGATTCATTTGGGTTATGAAAATTCTTAGCCCCCCCAAAACCAAATCCTGGATCCGCCACTGCCAGAGAAGACCCCCTTCTGCTACCATTGGGGGTATGGGTGTCCTCTCTCAGAAAAAAAATGAATTTGACGTGTAAAAGTAGGGTTTTAACTCATTTTTAGAAACGTTTTGAGTCTAAGGGGGGCACTTTCCAGAGTGCCACCCCCTGGATCCGCCACTGTATTTGCATGAAATGTCTGTCAGTTGAGATTTTCACAACAATGGCAACAATTTTCTCATTGACATTTTTCTTTTTCTCTCTTTCAGTTTCTAAAAATAATTTTTTAACTTTCTTATTTCCCCACTAGGGTAAGTCATCTCAATGAATTCTCAATGGTCTTTTACCTAGGGGTAGATCTTGCTTCCATAGCCCTAGCAGACTTTTTTTTCCAAATAAAAGCCCTGAAAGGGACTTATGAAACACCCTGTATGAAAGCGTAAACACAACGAAAGAAACGAAAAACGTTGGGGGATACATCCCTTAACAACAAACAGCCGAGGAGTGTCATGCATGAGTCGGACATCTCCTTTGAATATAAATATTCCCTGACCGAAGGGCACTTCGTCAGTGCCAGGGCCGGGGCGTCTCGGGGCACCATCTGCGGCCCGGGTGAGCGATGGCGGACGCCCCGCTTCCAATTACACGCCCTGCCGCCCCTGCTCTGTTGAATACGCAAAATTGTCACGGCCACATGGGACCGCCCCGGTGATACATATTCAGGACCCTTTTTAACCCGTCCCGCCGTCGTCTTTTTTTTTGTTCTATCTTATAAGGAGGGATGGTGGATGTTGTTTGTTGGGGGGGGGTGAATTGAGATGCGATTTAGATTGTGATCTGATGGTGGGGTCGGTGTGTTTTCTTAATGTCGTGTTGTCACGTTTTGTGGATTAGTGTGTGGTTGTTGAGATGGATTTCGTACTGGCATGTGCGCTTCTTGCATATTTAGGCATGTGCACTAGAGTGTATCGAATAAACCTTTTTTTTTAGTTTGATGACGCGCTAGAGCGAAAAAGTTGTCTAAGGGTAGTAGGAAGCACCTGTGGGTTTTTTTTCAGAATTTTTGGATGACGTTTTTAATTGCCAACTTGGCAATGAAGGTTTTCAAATCTATCCTATGAACCCTTCAACTTCGTCATGAATTCAAGGAGTTTACTAAGGATATTGGCTTCTGCTTAGGCTGAAAAAAGAAGGGGAAAATAGAAAAGGCGTAATAAAGAGAAAAAAGAGAAAAGGTGTAAAAAAGAGAAAAAGAAAGTAGTTCCAAAAAAGTTCAAAAAATTCTTAAGTTATTTAAAAATGTACTTTTTCTTCTTTTAACCTTTTTTCCCTCTTCCTTTTCCATTCTTGGCCCCTCAAAATTTTTCGTTAATCAAGCGTTTGTGCTGATAAAAAAAATTTAGTCATAATCCTTACAATTTTCCAGTGGAGGAACCCCAAACTCTTTTATCATAGGGGATCTGGAGAGATCTTAATAGGAAAAAAAATTGCCTATTTAGGTCCAAAGGTGGAGGAGATTCTCATAAAATACCCTCCTCTTGGAGCCTGGCTGGATCCTCGCCTGTTTTAACCTCGACCCAGGTGAAAATGATATAAACTACACCACAGAATCCTGAATAAAACACGACACAAAGTGAGACGTCCGAACCCCCCCCCCCAAACCGTCTTGAAACATTCATAAGGTGTCCCCACAGCTTCGACTTAATTACGTCCACCAGCAGAAAAAAAAACCTTAATTGTCCCCTCAAAAGAGAAAAAAAATCAATTCTCTTGTTGCCTTAGCAAATCTCCTAGGCGTACGAGGCCTGGAATACTAAAATAATAATCCATCTGCAGTCGGCTTTTGGCAAAGGGAGTTAACTGCCTTTAATACCAGGCTATAGCCTTTGAAAGGGTGTTAAATCGTTAGCGAAATCATCACCAGGTGTTGCCCGTTTTTATGGAGCGTGATGTGCCGTAATTTAATTCCGATGCCGAGAAAGCCGCCATTATCTTATCCTTGGGGTTGGTTTTTGGCGTAATTGCTATTCGTGATGGAGGGTTGGCGACCGCCGCGGGCGTCGCTTTTACCTGCCCGGTGATTAGCTATTAAGGACTCGTTTGGTGTAATACAGGAATTTTGGGATGTTGGATGGTTTCATCAGGGATTTCGTTCAGATTTATTTGCAAATTAAACAAACAAAGTTTGTATACAGACATTTTCTGTATACAAGAATTTCTCAGATAAATTTATTTTATTGGACTGAATGTATCTTAATCAGTTAGTTTCAAGTCTATAAAAAAAATTGAACGACGTCAAAAGTTGTTCTCGTGACGTTCGGACTATGTTCCATTTAAAAAAGACAGTTTGAATGAAGACATCGCAGCCAATCACTGCTGTGATCATCAATTAGTACTGCATATCCCTCCGTCAATCTCAGACATTTGCCGTAATGCCATCTACCATAAGATGTGATTTAAAAATCGCGTTTTTTACTCTTTGATAGTCTTTTTGCTGTGTGGGCTGGTGCAACAAAAAATGGAAGTTCTCAAACCTTTTAATCCCTCACAATCCCCCAATAGTCGTAGTGATGTCACTACAACGTCACTCTGACACAATCTAGGGGAAACCTCCTAACCACAAGACCAACGTCAACGTGGGTTCAAGACCGGGGGCCGGATGCAACTACGTTCTGTGACGTGCTAAAGAACCGTATTTCACCTAATAACGATCGCCCAAGAACGCCTGCTCAGGAGGTGGTGTTCTACGACGATCGGGCTGACGTTTTCCACCTGATTGGCTGAAGCGTTCCACTACGTAGCAAGGCGCGCGGGAAAGGCAGGGTACAATCAAATGCACGTGGTTCAATGACGTAGTTCGTGACGTTCTTGAAAACCAATCAGCGGCATGCTGGAAAAATGACTCAGAACAACGATAGTTGAGTTGTTTGGAAGTAGGATTCGATTGGTCTCAAAATCGACGCAAAACGTAGTTGCATTCGGCCCCGGGCGTATCTGGTCGGGTAAATCTAATCAGCAGCCGATATCTACCCTATAGCGGGGACTCTTTAGCCAACGTTACCGTGGGTGCAAGACCGGGCGTATCTGGTCGGGCAAATCTAATCAGCAACGGATATCTACCCTATAGCGGTGACTCTTTTGTTGGCTAATTGAGTGGGGTAGATATCCCCTACCGATAAGATCTGCCCGATCAGATACGCCCATTCTTGCGCCCACGGGGACGTCTCCCTTTTGTTAGCTAATTGAGTGGGGTAGATTCCACTGCCGATAAGATTTTTCCAACCAGATACGCCCGGTTGTGCCCCCACGGTGAAGTTGTCCTTTCACTCCCATACTGCCCGAAGGAGGGCTGTCGGTCGGTCGGTTGTAAAAGTTTGGCTAGGCCTTTACTCCCTACGTCTTCAATTAGTAAATTACACGACAACATAATCAACCGAGGTCTACTTAATCTCTTTCCCTTGTGAGCTATTACAAATTGCTTGCAAACAAACAGAGAAAAAAACAACCTCCATCATATAAATCGCAGCTACACGCGCCTCCAACCCACGGTGGGTGTTCCGAAACCCTCCATCCCCACCTCACAAGTCAAACCAACCACCTGACATCTAAAAAAAAGGAACACCCCCACAGCCCCTCCCACCCCTTTAGTCCCCCTTCAGAGATAATTGGCCATCAACTCAGATCCCCGCGGTAAACCCACACACAAACCGAATTTGCCCCACCACCTGTAATACATCTTCCTTCCGTGTCTATGAATGATACACATCCCCCCTGGAAGAAGAATGAAAAAAAATGGACTCGCCCCTCCGTCATTAAATTAGAAGCCGCGGCACCCGGTAGGTCCTGACCCCTGGCGGTAACTTTCACACCTCCCTGTGTAATTTAAATCCATTAAACGGTCGTAGATTGCCGGGCTGCCTTTGTGATGGATGGACTGAATTTGGCAGTTCTTTGTGTTTGGGATGAGAAGAGATTTGAGAGGGGGGAATCAGGTGGGGTTTCGTTCTTTTTTTATGGAGAACGGCTTTTTGATGTTTGTTCGCTTTTATTGGGGGGTAAAGAGGGCAATTAGTACGTAGGCGGTGCTGTATGTAAGTGGCTGTTGATGTTGTCTTTTTATTTTTATAGAGATGAAAATTAATTGGGTAACTTTGGAGAAGAACTCAAACTGAGCAGAATTCAGAGACGTACGTAAGAGGAGGCGAAGACCCTCCCCCAAAATTTGGACTTTGTTTTTAAGGGATTAACTTCCATAATTTTGCTTGGGATATACCCTTTTTCAGCAGGGATGTAGAAACATTATTCCCACAAAAATCTACCTACGAACCTGAAAATGTACTACTAAATTTCTTTTAGTGGATCCTCGATATAAATTTCTTTATACGCCACTAGTAGCAAGTTCTCATTTTGAAATCCGTTTACGGTTAGTGAGCAATTTTGCTCAAATGGCATATATTAAACTCTCGCCGTGTAAAAATTATCAGCTCCATGTACGACAAAAACTTAAGCTATCGGCTTGCACGCTAAAATAAGAAAATGAACGAAAAAAAATATTTCATGAAAAATCTGTAGAAAATCAGTTTTCAAAAAATTTGCTCTTGTGGTTTGATCAGATTTTCACCCAAATGGATTCAATAAAAAGTACGAAAAAATCATCTCGATATGAGATTTTTTCTGCTTTTCGTGCTTGTGTTGACATGCACACAAAAATTTAATATTCGCCTATTTCACTTTTAAAGGAGCTGCTCAACAACAGAAAAAACAGTTAGGAAATTTTAAAAAAATTATTTGAATTCAACCGGCAACCTATAAAATTCTAATACCCACGCCCGATGTTGTTTTTTCCTCATTACCTGCCCTAGTTTTCTTAGATGGCATTTCCACCAGTAACGCCTACTACTGCACATTAGTTGTCAACCGCATTACTAAACTAATATATGAAGAATATCTCTTTTTAATTATCGAATAGTTTCTGAAGACAAAAACAGGAGGGGGAAAGTTTAAAACCAACCACTTTGTCCAGTCACGGGCGTCAGGGGAAGGAACTTGTAGAACTGGTTTTTCCTTTAGAAGACTTTTGAGGCAGCAAAGCCAACCCTTTGCAGTTACGCGCGCTCTGAACTAAACAAAACAGGGTGTTTCAAATGTTTGTTTCACGGCTTTTTTACATGTAAACAACGTCTCTGAAAGTAAAGTTTAGTTGTCCTAACGTACCAATGTTGAATCCATTTAAAAGGATTACACTGATTCTTTCGGCGGATAAGGAGTTAAAATTTAAAAAAAAACGTAGGAGATAGAGCAAAATTTCGGTCAAAAATTGTTTTTAACGTACGTAAGTTACGCAGTGTTTCGTATAGCGTAGTATTTTCGTAGGTTAAAACGTGCAAGAAAAAGTTTCATGCAACGCTATTTGCAAGTTTCTTTGACTTTTCAAATAAAATATGTCTTTATTTGACTAGAAAAATGCAAATCTGATATCTTCAACCTAGACCCTGAAAAAACTTGAAAATTTCAAAATTTTTTTTGGGGGGGTTAAAAGTCTTTTTTTCTCTACTCTTGGTAATATAGTGCTGTCCTTTAAAAAACCCACTTTTTCATATTTCTTTCATTAAAAGCTTAAAAAGTATGATAATTAAATCGAACAAAATTTTGTTGTAACGGCTCACCCTCCACTACATTTTAGTGCTTAGTATTTTTTAATTCCAACGCTCCGTTACAAATTGGCAAACAATTAAGTAAGAATCCAAAAAAACCCCAATTTTCCTAAAAAAAACCTCATGTACCCTAAAAAAAACCCACGCTTGAAAATACTCAACAAATTAAGAAAAATATGATTGAAAGGTTTATTTTGATAGAAAAGATAATAATTAAGATAATTAAAACCAAATTTATTTCTAAAATTAAATTTGTTATAAGTTTTTCTAATCAAGAATTTTTCCTTCAAAACACAACGACAATAGCGTTTTTATTGTTGGATTTTAGTAAAAACGGCCTATTAATTACAAATAATTGATTAAATTTTGATAAAAACGCTCAAAAAGAGTAACTGGAACTAATATTTTGTTTTAAACCCCCAACTATTAACTTTCAAAACCAATTTTCGAGTAAAACTCGGAAAAATGCTATATTTTCATGGAAAATGGCTGTTTTTGGTATCCATTGAGTTTTTATCAAAAATACTAAAAAAACATCGAGAATTACTGAAACAACTATTCTATTTGAGTAATTAGTTGTATATCATGAATAATATTAAATATTTTGCATAATTTTTTTATTTATTTTATAATTTATTACAAAAGTAAAAGTGGGTTTTTTAGGCACCCTATGGGTTTATTTCACCCCTCATTTCAAAGACTGCTGTAAGGTCCCTAATTGTCGGACAGAGCTGAAATTTTAGTATTTTATTCTCTAATAACGGGATAACACAAAATCACGTGAAAAATGCTTTAAAGTCTTTATAACATATTTTTACAGCATCAAAATCTGCATAACAAAATCATATTTTAAGCCCAAAATCGACATTTTCTATTTATTCAAAAAACTAAGTAAATAAACGGTTCTTTGACTTGCTTTTACGTTCCGGCCACTCTTAATGACATACAAAGACAGGGCACATGATAATTTCAAATTATTTCAATTATTTATTTAAAATATCTCGATGGGTTTTTTAGGGTACAATTTGGAGTGGGTTTTTTTAAAGGACAGCACTATATATGCTCAGATATTTAAGATTTATTTTCATCAACTTTTTTTTGTGTGTGTTATGATATTGCAAGAAATTTTGGAACACCCTGTATTTATACATTTCTAAAAATACAATTGCGTGTGTGTAAAGCTGTAAAGGGTAACGTTAACATGCTATATTTCATAACAAATAACTATACGTCCCTCAAACAATAGTCGTTTTATTAGTTTTTAACCAATATCGAATATTAAACCTCAAATAAAAAACATCAAACACACACATCAAAAAAACAACTCACACAATACTTAAGTAATGATCAACCAAACTAAAAACTTTTGCTAGCAATATTTAACCCTTAGATGAAACGCTTCAAGATAATGAATCAAAACAAAAAGACCTCTTCACAACTAATGATGTGAACGGCCATAAAAAGTAACTTAGCGAGTTATAGCCCTCTTTAAACGCCTCTTAACACCAAAAATACCGTTACTAGTAAATAAAAGATCCCGAATTAACGTCCGCCCGTGTCAGAATTAAAAGACCATCCTTTAACTCAGCGAAAACCTCCATTACTTTAAATAACTAAATACCTCGGCAAGAACTGCCTATCGTCGATTTCGCTGAATAATTAAAACCCCGCGTCTCTCCATAATAATTAACAGCTAACAATTAATCGGGAGGGCCGGTAAAATAATAGCCCATTATCGCAAAAACCTCGCAAAAAAACCTTCATAATGTTTCTTAATAAACATCCAGAAACGCCCATTTGAAACCGGCTCATTTTTACAGCGATCATTTATTCATGTTATTGACTAAGAAAGAAAGCCGGGACCAACCTACGGGAAAAACTCTGTGAGTGTAATTTCGCTCTATTGGTGATTATGGCGTTCAAATCTTCGGGTGAGGATAAAAATAAGATTTCAGGGGGGCCCGGGTTGTATATCAGGGTGGTAATTAAGTTTACCCTGCCTACCCTTTCTTTTGAGGGGGGTGACATGCCTGACTAATGGTTGGAGGGTGTTACAAAACCCTTTCGCGGCGCGTGCTTCTCGATTTTTATCGCGGGATACTGCGTGACCGAGGAAGTAGAAGTTTTTTTCTTGCATTATTCAGGGCTGTTTTCTTGTTGGGGGAATGAATTATTCATTCTGTGCGAGGGGGGAGGCGGGGGAGAAGGTTTAAACGGTTACGGTTGCGATTATACCTGCGTATAATTGCTTATTAAAACTTGCTGGGATTAATGAGGGTATCGTTTGCTGTTTGCGGGTTGTTTGTTTTGAGTGAGTGAAGTTGAGTTGTTTTTGAAAGTTTTTTTTAACTTATGAAGAAAGAATGAAACTAACTGTTAAACTAGTTTAGTAAGTTCCATCTTAATGAGTAAAAAAAATTGTTTTTTTAGAGCAATGACTTAAAGTCGGTTTAAAAGAACTTAAGAAACAGAACTGCAGAAACAGAAGTTAGTTTGGAGATAAATGCTAACCTTTTAATAATATGTTTCAATACACCTGTATCCGTTAAGATTTCTAATAATACGATCATAAAATAAATAAAAGTTTGTAGCATGTGAAATTATAAAATCATCAAAAATCATCATCAAAAGTTACATTAAAATTTTTTTTAATGTAACGTTTATCGCTGATATCAGTAACAAAATCTAATTGATAATTTCCAAAACTGATAATACTTTCTCTTCAACCCACCTTTCCAAGTAACCAAAATAACCATTGCCACCTCCAATTTTAATTTCCCACAACACTTCCATCCTCAAACCCACCCACGAAAAACACGCTAAAAAATTACCCTACATCCACTTGAATCAGTGATTACTCCCACCTCAACGACAGTCGTCTTTATACTCGAATGACAAACCAAGAAAATATAATCCCTTTTCCAATCCCCTCTACTTATAAAAAAATCTCCAAGCGAGAATTCCCCGCGGCAACCGTAGCCCTGCATAATAGAGCACCGTGCTACCGACATTCCTCGCTTCATATTTCAATTTCAAGAAAGGTAATGGGTGTTCAAGGGGGGACTTTTCTCTAGTGGGTGGATTCGTAGAGGGTGGAGAAATTGAGGGAGAGTCGAGTCTTTGAGTAGAAGCGATTCTGGCGAGATTTGCTCCCTTTCAAAGTACCAGATTGCCTGAGCAGAATCCAATTGCAATGCTATAATTGCGGTTGCTGTATCAGCAAAAAACTTGCACTAATAATATCAACGGATGCCAGTGAATAAATTATTTGCAAGATTTGAAATTCTAAACTAAATACCGTCTTTTTCTCATGATATTTAACAGGCTGGACCTCATGAGCATCTAATTTTACAAGTTATTCTATTCTAAACATTGAATAATAATTATATATTTAGTTATTCTAAACTTTAAATATATCCAACATAAATAATAGGGTAGGTGGGGGTAAAATCCCGCACGAGGCAAAAGCACGCACCGCGATTTTTAATTGTTAATGATCGATTCAAAAGTTGAAACCCAGGTAGTTGGTTTGTCTTATTGTGACCTATTGTTCTGTGAAAATTCGTACCCCTAAGTCACTCATGAGTTTAAAAAAAGCCAAAAGTTTGTTTTTCATCATTTTGATGTAATTTTTCTGATCTTTTACTTAAAAATTACATAAAATAGGGCTGGAGGAGAAATACAAACAAATAGCCCAATGATAAGATAGCAATTCAACTTCAGTTTCATATTGAAAGAATTGCCTCAACATGTCTCTAAAAATAATAAGGCTTGTTTTTCAAAATAATGTAAAACGGGGCAAATCCACGCAGGTGTTTTGGGGCAAATGTACGCAGCTTAAAAAGCTCAGGAATTCGTCCCTAAAGGAAAATGGGACTACTTGATCTCTAAAGAGGTTAATAAAGGTGTCCGAGATGCCAACCCTCTACCTAAAACCATCCTTTCTCCCTTTTGAAAGATATCTGGTCAATCTGAAATTAATTGCAACAACAGATTGAAAATTTTCATTAAAACTGATCATATTTATATTTAATATTGTTGGTTGGCTTAGAAATATTAAAACAACATTAATAGCATTATTTTTAGTGTTTTTATACTGAAAAATTATGTTTATCCATGTTTATTTCACTTGGGCACCAAGATTTGCATGTGCGTGTCTTTGCCCCATTTTGCGAGGCAAAGCCCCGCAAATTTTTTTTCTACTAAATTGTAAATTTCTCCTAAAATACCATCAATAAGAGTTTAAACTTGGATTGGTTTTGTAGGTAGGATCTCAATCTAACATCTCCAATTAAAATTTCGGGATTATCTACCCCCTTTCGATGACAATGTTAAAAATACTGAAAATTGCGTGGCTTTGCCCCCACCTACCCTATGTGAAACGAAATAATAATCTAATAAATCAATTAACATTTTAATTATAAATAATCCTCCAAAAATTGGTTTACTTAAATAATTTAATTGGTACCTTTTTTAAAGAAAGTTGGTTATTGTTATATACCAAAAAGATGTCATTGTCATTGCAATTGTTTTAAAGAAGTTGATCTACTATATTTCCTAACAGCTTACCTTAACGTTTATAATTCCTGTAAAGGAGTTATTCATTTTGGAAATAGTATGTATTTATCTCAAATATTTTATAACCATTAGCGCAATTATAATATTATTAGTCCTTTTTCTACTCCACCTCCTTTTGAGGAATGCAGGCCTTACGTTGGTTAGACACTGCTGATGCAGTGTCTTACCAATTCAAAGTAATTCAATTCATTGTTCAACGTAAGGCCTGCATAAATACTTACTATACTATACTATACTTTACTGCATAAATACTACTACATATAAGTTTATATAAGTAGTTCTTCTATATCCCCAGTACTTCTAACTCATCGCAAATAAAGCCAACTTATATAGAAAATATTTTGTGGGATCTATAAATCTTTATGACTATTCTTTATGTAGTAAAGATATTTCTGCCTAACGGGGGCAAAGCCACGCAATTTTCAGTATTTTTAACATTGTCGTCGAAAGGGGGTAGATAATCCCAAAATTTCAATTGGAGATGTTAGATTGAGGTCCTACCTACAAAACCAATCCAAGTTTAAACTCTTATCGAAGGTATTTTAGGAAAAATTTACAATTTAGTAGAGAAAAAATCGCGTGGCTTTGCCTCGTAAAATGGGGCAAAGACCCGTACTTGCAAATCTTGGTGCCCAAGTGAAATAAGCATGGATAAACAGAATATTTCATTATAAAAACACTAGAAATAACCCTCTTAATGTTGTTTTAATATTTCTAAGCCAACCAACAATATTAAATATAAATATGATCAGTTTTAATGAAAATTGTGTACCTGTTGAAGCAATTCATTTCAGATTGCCCAGATATCTTTCAAAAGGGAGAAAGGATGGTTTCAGGTAGAGGGTTGGCATGAGGGACACCTTTATTAACCTGTTTAAGGATCAAGTAGTCCGATTTTCCTTTTGGGACGAATTCCTGAGCTTTTTAAGCTGCGTGGATTTGCCCCAAAACACCTGCGTGGATTTGCCCCGTTTTACTTTATTTTGAAAAACAAGCCTTATTATTTTTAGAGACATGTTGAGGCAATTCTTTCAACGAAACTGAAGTTGAATAGCTATCTTATCATTGGGATATTTTTTTGTATTCCTCCTCAAGCTCTATTTTTTGTAATGTTTAAGTAAAAGATCAGAAAAATTACGTCAAAATGATGAAAAACAAACTTACAGCATTTTTTAAACTCATGAGTGATTTAGGGGTACGAACTTTCGTAGAACAATAGGTCACAATAAGACAAACCAACCACCTGGTTTTCAACTTTTTAATCGATCATTAACGAATAAAAATCGCAGTGCGTGGTTTTGCCTCGTGCGGGTTTTTACCCCCACCTACCCTACGCCACGCGGGGTAGTAGCGAATGTAAACTCTACCCCACACCACCCCCACTTACAGAACCTACCCGGGGAGACTGATGATCGTTGGGCGTTCAGCACCTCAAACGTCTCCTAGAATTCAAAAACTCCTGCATCAACGTGTTATTAGTTTTACCCGATTCCTGTGAGGCTCAGGGTGCCGGATACGGCGGGCTTTCACGGCCGTGCAGCCACTTTTATGCAAAGTCTAGCATACTTCATGCAAATGCGAAGAGGCGTTTTTTATCGTATGGGGGTGTTTTACTATTTGGAAGCTTTTAAGCTGTCTAAACTTGTTGCGGGGTGTCTGGTGTGACAGGGAGATGCCTTGGTGGGGTGGTAACTAGCAGGGTTGTGTTGTTTTTATGGTTCTATGGAGGAAAAGGGTTATTTGTGGGTAAAGAGTGTATTTTGAGATGCATACAATGCGTTATGCCGATAGTTTTACCACACAAGCTTCAGTATTGTATGGTAACAAATACTTTTGTACTAAATTACAACGTTTCTGGTCAGTGACGTCACTGATTGACGTAAGAACACGCCTCACTCTCTAGATGGTGAAAAAGACAGAAAGAGGGAATTAGGTAACTAGAAAGTTTGGCGTGATCTAACGACAATGGGTGACATAACTGAAAAGAAAAGAAAGGTTCTTAATGTAGTATAATATTATAAATCTAGGAAGGACTCACTGTACACTTTTTAGTCAACTCAGTACACAGTGGATACTATTTTTGCATGGAGATAACAAAAAACTGTTATCAGGCCTAGATTCAGGGCTGGGAGGGACACTACGGAAATTGCCCCCTCCTTGGATCTTAAAAATGGGAAGAATGGGAAAAAAGAGAGAAAAGGTGCAAAAAAAACAAGTATAGACTCTCTGAAGAACTTAAAATATTTCAAGTCATTCAAAAATTGTCATTGTAATGGTCATTTTTAGCCCGAGTGGTCACTTACCACAGAATTTTCAAACTTTTTCGTTCATTCAAAATGTACTTTTTCTGGTTTTCTCTTTTTCTTTCCCTTTCTTTCCTTTTCCCAGCTCTGTTAGGGCTCAATTTCAAAGTAAATTGTCGAGTTCTTTTAATATTTTTCAAATAAAAGTAAATTCTAAAACTTGCTTTATTGCGAACCTTAATAGAATTTGTTTTCCATATGTAACTGATTTGACTTCGTTTGTATCTTGATGTAAGAATTGTGCTGATTAAAAAGAGTTATTTATAGACTCGAATTCCAAAAATATTCCGGAAGATTCCCTTCTCAATCGATATTACAAGGTTCAGATCTAGATCATAAGATCAGAACACAGATCATAAGATCACATTGAATCGACTATAATACTATTTATCCAACTCGGGGGTTTCAATACTAAATCTCAAGGGGGAACTTCATAGAAGAAAAAAAAACTAAAATTTGTGTATTTGTGTTTCAAAGTTAGAGATTATCCTCAAAAGTACCCTCTCCATGGAGCCAGGCTGCGGTTATACACCGATACCTCATTAGGAAACAAATGAGGAACAACCCTGGCATTGAGGAATTCGAAAAGAAACAATCCTTCTTTCACATTCACAGCCCAGACATTTCCCTCTTGGCCACCTCCCCCTTACAATTAAAAAGCCGTCTCATTCACTCACTATTTTCACTCAAGTAACGCGTCAATTTTTTTTCCTCCGCTTCACCAGTTGTCACATTTCCAGCGACGAGATTGTCGCTTTCCTCCCAAACTCAGCAGTTCTCGCCGACAACCAGAGGAGAGAGAAAAAAGGGGTGAGGGGACGTCCATAAATTACGTGAGGTGTTTTTTTTTAATTTAGAACACCCTTAAATTTAGAACATCACTTGCCATATTTTTCAGTATCTTTTTCATCTATTCATGTGTATTTTTCTTGTTGTTCTTGTATTTTATTTACTATAGTACTTTTTTGTTATATATTGTGTTTTTTATGTTTTTCATTTGATATAAAATATATTATTTCACCTGTACGAGGTTACCTCACCTCCTTGGTGACTCAAAAGAAAATGTCTTCCCCTTTTTTGTGTTCTTTTTGTATTCTTTTATTCTTTGTTTAAATTGAAATAAATAAAGTTGTTTGTTTTCCTCATGAAGAGATATTTAGTCAGATGAGATGTGGTGTAAACTTCTCCCCTCTTCTTCTCACGTAAGATTTACCGAATGACTTTAATTTAATAAATAAAATTCTAATGAGGCGTTCAATTTCAGAAGGGGGATCCACACTGTAAAAAATTTTTCTTTCGAAAAACGGAATTTGGCCCGGCAAGTTCTTGGATTATTTCCCTCATTTGAAGAATTTCCCCGTCATTTCCCACCGTTCTTTTCCCTTTTTCCATAATATAATTTCAATGTGATTAGAAACTAATGACAAATTGAATTGCCAATTTAAAAAGAGGAATAAGTCCAGAAAGTATCAAATTGACTTTTTGTGTGCAAAAAAATCACCAAACTTCACCTAGACAAGAGTCTATTAAAGAGGAAAAAATAGCTATCCTTTATCGGCAGATATACAGGGTGTTTCAAAATTGCGTTGCACGGCTTTTATTAGGAACCAGCGCCTCCTAGGGTCATGGAAGTAAGGTCTACCCCTAGGTAACTGACCCTGGAGAATCCATTGAGATGACTTACAGCGCCCCTAGTGGCGAAATTAAATATTAAAGTCAAGAAAAACTCACTAAAAATTTGATCAAAATATCTTGAATATTCGTGAAGATGTGAAAATAGCACTTTTTCAGGGTCAAAAAGTAAAAAGTTCGCATATTTGCAATTTTTTTTTGATTTTTTTATTAAATTTTGTGTTCTTTCAACTAAAAAAACACAAAACTACACAATAACACTGAAAAATTGGCAAATATGCGAACTTTTTACTTTTTGACCCCTGAAAAAGTGCTACTATTTTCACATGCTAATATCTCCACGAATATTCAAGATATTTTGATCAAATTTTCTTCAGTGAGTTCTTCTTGACGTTGGCAACCATACTCTCATTGGGGATTTTGCTCTATCTCCTTTAGTTTTTAAATTAATTTTTTTAACTTTTTAATTTCGCCACTATGGGCGCTGTAAGTCATCTCAATGGATTCTCCAGGGTCAGTTACCTAGGGGTAGACCTTACTTCCATGACCCTAGGAGGCGCTGATTCTGGATAAAAGCCGTGCAACGCAATTTTGAAACACCCTGTTTAGCCCCATGAATTTGCGAAATCTATGTTCATTCATTGCTTTTTTATTATTAAATTTGAAATTTAATTAAATTTGTCTTTCTTTTCTTATTTTTTGTAATTTACTCAGCCAAACAAAATTTTTCATTTTAATTTTTTTTAATTAACACACTTCCTGAGAACACTCAGTTTCATAATAATTTTAAATTTCATTCGTCTGTCTTTCTATTTTTCCCTTTTGTGCTGTGAAAATAAGTACAAATATATTTTGGATGTCGATTTAAGTAATTTTCAAGGTTTTTTTCTGAAATTTCATACGGTTGAAAAAAGAACAAGCCCATCAAATTTTTTCAACTGTAAATATTTTTTATTACACTTTTATTTTTTTTTCGATGATTTTTCTGTACTCTATAAATAGGGGTCCAGGATTTTATATACAATCCTTTACTTTTGTACAGGGGGTTAGTATTTTGCTTACAAGGTAAAATTAAAACATGAGGGCTGTGATTAACTTGTTTTTACCCACTGAGCTATATAACAAACTGGAGTGACTAGTTAGCGTGCTGAAACCGCATCACACCGCGGAAAGGATTTCCATCTTCTTTTAAATTTCTCCATCTGGTAGCGCAGTTGTATGCACAGATTGAAACGACCATTCTAAATTTTGCTCATAATATTTTGAAAAACAGGCATGGGCGGATTAAAGGGGGAAATGCTCTTCCAACTTTGCTTCAAGCTTGCCCTGATTGCTGAGAGCAATCAGGGCATTGTGACCTTCCGCGCTGGCATGATCAATCGCTTGTTAGAGTATCGGAGGTTGACACTCCAATTTGTTTTATAGCTCAGTGTTTTTACCTACAAGGTGGGGGTCAATCCCTAAACATGCTTACATAATATTTGTGGACGTTCCCTAAGGTCCCCTCTCAAGTGTGGAGCCAAACGAGCTCCGAAGAAGGGGTGGACGGTGACACCCTGGTGGGGAAATAATTGAGTCATTTGTTTCAGGCCGAGCGGCTAGATAAACAATCCTGAGGAAAAGAGAGAAAAAAAAGGCCGCCAAAAGTGATGCTCTCGAAAGAAAATATTTTGGCTCGTTTGGTAGAGCTGATGAAGTAGCTCGGGACTAGGGTTGCCGTCGCCAAGGTATATGAGAGAATTGGCTGATAATGTTCGTAATGGGCGAAATTGTAGGTATGCAATGTGCAGCAACAAAAGAAAAATTCAAGTGAGGTCATACAATGAAAATACACAAAAATAAATAAGTAGAAATAAAAATAACATAAATAGAAACATACAGGTTGTTACAGATAAATGTTTCATAACTTCTAGGTGGGATAGGATAGGGTACAGAATCACATAGGAATGGGGATCGGAAACGCATCCCTAACGAACTAGGGGTTTTTATAAGTGGGCATGGCAGATTGTATAATTCCCTGTGAAAATTGACACGTAAACTCTCAAAATTGGATTAAAACCAGCAAAATCTTTCGATTCTGGGGCATTTATTTCATTGAAACTAATTTTACGATTGAAAATTCGGCTCTTTATCTATGTATATGTTATGGGCAAAGTGATTAATTGGGCATTTTTAATAATGCCCAGAGTGGAAGCGGGCAAATTGATAAATTTCATTGATAAATTACATTGAATTTATCACATTGCCCTCCTCCACTTTGGGCATTATTAATAATGCCCGATTTATCACATTGCCATGCCAGTAACATATATAAAAAGAGAATCATGAAAACCGAAATAAGGGGACCGGATGGCTTAGTTGGATTACGTGTTGCCAACTACGCTATAGCTGTCCATGCACTGTACCAGTCGCTACTTTTATCTTGACCTTCCCTTTTCCCTTTAATTTTAAAAATTAGGAAATAAATCCACACAGCTCATACCAAATATATCAACTTTACGTAACTGCTACTAGAAATGAACGAAATTTGGCCTTACATGACAAAAACTGGGCGAGTCTTGAACGTTTGTGCTACTTGGGATATTGGTAAAAAAACAATTTTGGCTTGAAACAAAGTAAATGTAAATCAATGTAAATGTAGGAAATTTCAATAAATACAATGATTTTAATATAGGAGAAATTCCAGGTATCATCCCCTACTAAAGTGAAGAATTTCCTAGTTATAATGATTGATTTAATAACTCTTTAAAATAACCACTTTTAAGATTCTTTCCAGCTGACTAAAACTAGGTAAGTCAATCCATTTAGCTTCTGTGCCGGAAAAATTTTCGTGTTTTATAATATTTATAAAAAATATTTAAAAGTATAATGACCAGCGTTTTAAAAGTTTGTCAACATTAGAAGTGGTTAACCTGAGATAATAATTTCAATTAACCAAAACATGTATTTTAAAAAATTTTGAGGCATTTTCAAACATCTTTAAAGAGGTTTTTTTTGCAACAGGCATGCTCTTGCAGTGAAACACATTTACAGGACCTTGTCTCAATTTCAATTTTCACAAAGAATTCTGTTATAGTATTTATTATTGGAAAAAATATATTCATAATATTAGGTATAGTTATGGAAATAGTTTATTATAAGAAAATGGAAATTGGTAGTTTACTTAAAATCTATTTCAGTTTCAATTATTCAGAATTTTAAATTTTATTACTTTTATATTTTGTAAAGGTTTATATTTTCATTATTTTAAAAATTCTGCTAAGTAAAATTAATTTAAAACACAGTTAAAACTATTGTTGATAAACAATGATTAAATTTAATAAATTTGGAATTTTAAAACAAAGTATCAATTACCATGTAAAGTTATTGAAATTATTAGTTTATTACTTATTAAATTCTTATAAAGCAATCGTAAATTAATTATATAAGTATTCTCATAAGTATTAAATTCTCATTTCAATAAGTTATACCTGAATTAAATAATTGCACGTTATGTATTTATTGCACTTTTATTAAGGAATAGAAACCATTTTTTTATCATTATGGCGTATAAAATACTTTTTTTTACATAATTTGTTTCTAAATTATAGAACTGAACTTATTAATTTTTTATTATATTTTTGTTTTGGGAATAGTAAACCAATTTTACTATCGAATTAATGGTGTTTTTGATGATCAATTGATAATTTGTTACAAAATTAAGGAACTGATAATGGACTACTAATTACTAAAACTTTATAAAGAAGTTTTAATTTAATTATGTAATTAATATTAAGTAGTATTTGTTATTCTCCAATTCAGTAATTTATTACTAAATTATATTATTTAATTTATTGTTCATTCATTAGTTCTATTTAGATATTACAGATTATTTATAATTATCAATTTAGTAATTAATTACTTAATGAAATAATTTATTTTATTTCTTCCTTATTATTTTTTATGAATCGTAAATTATTTACAATTTTCAATTCAATAATTTAATGCTGTTCTTAGGTAATGAATAATTAAGTAGGTATTTACTCTTTTATTAAAAGCAGTGCTTCTAAAGTCAACAAAAAAAATAGCGAACCTCGCAGCTTTAAATACAATCATTAACGGACCATGTTTTCACTGAATCTCCTTCCTAAATACCTCACTACTCTGTGAGATGCATAATTCTAATCTTGATAATTTCTTTGATCTTTTTCCCTAGCTTTTTAGCCTCAACTTACTTATGTGTTTCTTATCATCTCTTTGCTCTTAAGCTTCTTTTCTGCTTTTGAGCATCCTAATATCCTTCCTCATCCTTTTGCTCTTCAGCATCACTTTGCTCTTAACATCCTTTTTCTCATAACAGCTATGCACTTCTCTCTCAGCATCACTTTGCCTTTAAGCATCTCTTAAGCCCTTTTTCTGCTTTTGAGCATCCCAAATATCCTTCCTCATCCCTTTGCTCTTCAGCATCACTTTTCTCTTAACATCCTTTTGCTCATCACAGCTACGCGCTTCTCAGCATCCCTTTGCTTTTAAGCCACTTTTCTGCTTTTGAGCATCCCAATATCCTTCCTCATCATTTGCTCTTCAGCATCACTTTGCTCTTAACATCCTTTTGCTCATCACACCTATGCACTTCTCTCCCTTAGCATTCATTTGCTTTTAAGCATCTCTTAAGCCCCTTTCCTGCTTTTGAGCATCCCAATATTCTTCCTCGTCCATTTGCTCTTCAGCATCACTTTTCTCATAGCATCCATTTGCTCATCACTGCTACGCGCTTCTCAGCATCCTTTTGCTTTTTTAAGCCCCTTTTCTGCTTTTGAGCATCCCAATATCTTTCCTCATCCCTTTCTACTCATTATCACTTTGCTCTTAACATCCTTTTGCTCATCACAACTATGTACTTCTCTCTCTCAACACCCCTTTGCTTTTAAGCATCTCGCCCCTTTTCTGCTTTTGAGCATCCCAATATCCTTCCTCATCCCTTTTGTTCTTCAGCCTCAATTTGCTCTTCACATCCTTTTGCACATCACAGCTATGTGGTTCTCAGCATCCCTTTCCTTTTAAGCATCTCTAGCCCTTTTTCTGCTTTTGATCATCCCAATATCCTTCATAATCCCTTTCTCTTTAGCATATATTTGCTCTTTAGCATTATTTTTGACCTAGATGCTTAACGATACGCTTATTTATACTTTTACTATACCCATGTGTGACTTTTTGCACAAATATCTTGAATTCTTCGGGTCTTTTAAAATATTTTATAAGTGTCGTAGCAGCATCTACTACTATGCGGACCACTTTCCTCAATCACACGGACCACTTATGGTTCGCGGACCATCTCGGTTGGAAATCACCAATTTAGAGTAACTCACATATTCATAAACATCACATCTCGACCCATAATACTCGAGTATCATCTAGCATCTCCTTCATAACTCTCAACTTTCCCATCTTCACCAAAATAGCATCCTCATCATCTTCGCCAACCGGGGTGCTCCCTCGCCAACACAAACCGCCAACCTCTTCCTCTCTCGATTTTTTTTCGCGGGCAAAAGGCTCCTAATGAGGGACCTCCCAAGTGGGCCACCCGGGCACCAAGGGGTGGAGGCACGCCGCGAATGCGAGCGGGTCGCCGAAAGTGTCGCGATCCCTGCTGACAGACGACACAGATGATGAAGACGTTTTTTTTTCATCATCATCCCGTCTTTCTCGGAGAAGGAGACCGTTTCTAGGAGAAAGCTCTTTTTTTTTTTCAATCAAATGCTGTGTTTGCCTCCGTTTTATGTATAAGGTGAGGTTGAAGAATTTAAATGAAGTCATTTTACTGGGGATGGAGTTTGAATAAGGGGTTGGGTGGACGCTTTTAGATGTCCGTTTAAGATTTTGTGGTGTTTGCAGTCAGCTTAGTGTCTGAAATCTCTTTTGAGGCTGTTAAATTAGTTAGTTGAAAGGGGATTCGAAAAAGGCAGCTTTAAACCCTACTCAAGATCTAGGAATTTTTTCCAAGTTAGAGCTACTAAACGCTACTCATCTTAAATGTTTTTTCTCGTAAGATTTTTAACTCTTTCAGTCCTATCCGCCTTAAATTACTCATAGGATTGAATGACAATCTTGTACAGTCTAGGGTTCAAAGGGTTAAAGGATAACAAGAGTAATGAGGAAAGAAAGTGACTAGTCAACACTGGACTTACACATGTTAATAATAGACTCAACTAAGAAATTAGGTTTGCCATTTTTTTACCTTGTTGACTCCGTTTAGACATTTAAAGTAACATACTAAAATCAAACCTCTGATACCTTGGTTCCACAATATGACACTAGTAAAAAAGAAATTATCATTTTCAACTCTTCATTACACTTTTATTTCATTACTTATTTTTCTTATCTCTACATCTCAAAACTATATCGAGGTTACGAGTTTTCAAGATAACAAGGAAAACTAGAGAAATATTTAATTTCAAGGGGGAATATATTTTTCGAGATATAAAGGTTTTCGAGAAATCAACGTTCGAGATAACGAGGTTACAATGTATATAACTAAAACTAGTATGAAATACTGATCTTGGTTGAACAACTATCCCAATCAATTGGGACAGGATGCCATTGGTATAATAAAAAATTTGGACGATTAGATATTTTCAGAAAAAGGTCTATTAAATTAGTTAATAATAATAATAATAATAATAATAAAAATAATAATAATAATCTATATATATAAAAATCAATGTCTGTCTGTCTGTCTGTCTGTCTGTCTGTCTGTCTGTCTGTATGTATGTATGTATGTATGTATGTATGTATGTATGTATGTATGTATGTATGTATGTATGTATGTATGTATGTATGTATGTATGTATGTATGTATGTATGTATGTATGTATGTATGTATGTCCTTTATAGTTTTAAACTTTTCAAACCTACATTAACTATTAAACTATACCACGTTGATCTACTCAGTCCAGGCTATGGTCCAGGGAAGGTTTCTGAATAAAAATAATTTAAAATCGATGCATCCCAATAACTTTTTTGGTCAATTTTATGCTTAAAAACCCATATTTCGTGCCTAACTTCATAGAAACCCCCCATTGTTGTAAATATCATAAGAGAATATGTAACTTTAATTGTTGTAGGCATATTATCGATTGTTGTGGATTGAAATCTATTGTTGTAGTTTAACATCCATTGTTGTAGCATAAACATAAAAATGGATCCTCTCTTTAACTATTTCCACATTTGGACTGGCGAAGCCCATCTTGAACAAACCAGAATTTTTTTTAAATGGACTGGCGAAGTCCATCTGCAACACATGAGAATAATTTTCTTTAAAAATGGACTGGCGAAGCCCATCTTTCCACATTTGGACTGGCGAAGCCCATCTTGAACACACCAGAATTTTTTTTTAAATGGACTGGCGAAGCCCATCTTGAACACACCAGATTTTTTTTTTAAATGGACTGGCGAAGCCCATCTTGAACACACCAGAATTTTTTTTTAAATGGACTGGCGAAGCCCATCTGTAACGCACCAGCTGATATTTATAAACAAACTGAAACCCGGGCGAAGCCCGGGTCTAGCGCTTCAGCGCTACTGCGCCCGGGCAAAGCCGGGTCTAGCGCTTTAGCGCTAGTGATGATGATGATGATGGTGATGGTGATGATGATGATGATGATGGTGATGATGATGGTGATGATGGTGATGGTGATGGTGGTGATGGTGGTGATGATGGTGGTGGTGATGGTGATGGTGATGGTGATGGTGATGGTGGTGATGATGGTGGTGGTGATGGTGGTGGTGATGGTGATGGTGGTGATGATGGTGGTGGTGATGGTGATGGTGGTGGTGGTGATGGTGATGGTGATGGTGGTGATGATGGTGGCGATGGTGGTGATGATGGTGATGGTGGTGGTGGTGATGATGGTGGTGGTGGTGATGGTGGTGGTGATGGTGGTGATGGTGGTGATGGTGGTGGTGATGGTGGTGATGATGGTGGTGGTGATGGTGGTGATGATGGTGGTGGTGATGATGATGGTGGTGGTGATGGTGGTGGTGATGGTGGTGGTGATGGTGATGGTGATGGTGATGGTGATGGTGATGGTGGTGATGATGATGGTGGTGGTGATGGTGATGGTGATGATGATTTTAACGAAATATAAAAAATACAAACAATTTGGAGGGGAAATGAATATTTGTCAACTGGGGTAAAAGAAACCCCATTTAGTTGACAGAAAAAAATTTCAATCTGTATTTATGTTGAAAATGGGATAAAAAAAACAATTTTTAAAGGAAGAGAGCTTATAATTAATTAAATGAAAATGCAAAATTCGAATACTTGGAGTTCTACTGTACTGTACACGGTAACGATAACCAATTTATATAATAAAGGAACCAAGCAAACTTTCTGTCAGCTTCACTATGTTTGCAAAACAACTGGAGGCGGGTAATTATTCGTAAAAACCCTTGTTCTTCTTTCCCTACCCTGACAGCCTCTTTATTGACTCTCGTTCCTCGGCTTTGAAACAAAAACTGATAGCTCTAGGCTTAAAATAAACCTCTACAAGAGCTCCTGACATGCCCAGGAATACATCTCCCGCCTCAAAATCCGTCTTTTTATCATTTATTTTCCCTCTCTCTAGATTCCCTTTCACCCTCGCCAAATGAATGATCCTGACAGCTTCCGAAACGGATTTTCTACAAAAAAAAAAATTGGCGAGATCCTTGGCGACAAGATCCCTGGGTGGCGGGGCTTGGTGACGATTTGCAAATGTCAGCACAGGGCTCCGGGTGTCAGGAAAAAAAGCACTACTACACGCAACGCTCAAAAACAAGCCTTGTTGTTGTGACGAAGATCCGACATCTTCCAAATAGTTTTTTTATATTCGGTGATATCCGATTTCCATCATCGGACGAGTTCAAAGGCTGGCAGCAGTTTTTAATGATGAGATTGCTAGCGACTTAGCAGTTGCTTCGCTTTCTCTGTATAGTTTTGATTTTTGTTTAAAGTGTCAAATGAAGACGCATCGGCGAGAGTATATTTTTATATCTGAATACCGGAGGGCGAATTTGCAGTTATCGAAGAGGCTTTTGCCGGTAGTTGGCTCGTGATGGATTCGAGTGGAGGGTTAATTGCTGGATTATTTTCGCGGGTAAATTGGAGGTGGTCTGGTTCTTGGAACGTTTATCTAGGAAATTTTACCACTTTGGTGGTGGGATTTAATATGATTCATTTGATTGGAAGGGTAGGAAAATTTTTATTGTTGGAAGAAGCACAGAAAGGCCACACACACAGTAGCTGACCTTATAAATTTCACACTTCCTATTCAGTTCAGTTCGAGTCATGGTTCTTGACTTTCAAGTAGGGAGAAAGTTCAATGAAATGCGTTGATAAATAGAATGCAAATTTGGAAATAAGAGAAAATTAGAATAGAAGGAAATTTTAATGAAGATTAATAATAAAAGGCCTTTCTTTAAAAAAACCACTTTTGGTCATTCAGAAAAATTTTAAAGAAAAACTTTAGTCAGCCTTTTTTCCTAATGGCGGATACTTGAGGATAACATCCTCTGCATCCATTTCTAGCCGACAACATTCCCACGGCATTTTGTTTCTGATGACAGTCCAGAAAAAATTTTTTGAAGGAATATATTGGGATTCTGCCAAGAATATAGGATAAATTTAACTACCATACATAATCGTTATCTCGAAATCCTTTAAATCTCAAAAAAGTATTTTTAATTGGAGTATCATAATTAGAGTAATAATTAGAGTACATAACATTACAAAGTGTATGTTCTGAAGATGTTTACTGTGCCCCCTCCCCCGCAATACTTTAAGATGTATTTATTTATCCCCTCTCCTCTAAAATCCCTTGGAAGAGTGGCTCTTCTATACACCCTGTGTAGAAGGTCAATATAAGGAGCCACCTGTCCCTAATATACCCATGCATGTCAATAATAGGGACAGGTGGTTCCTTATATGGACACTTGTAAACATTTTTTGTTTTTATCATTGCAACTAAACCAGAATAATTACAAGGTCACTAATTTTAATAATGACAGTCAACAATACACTTTCCTTAGGGTGTCCATTAGGGTGTATCGAAAAAACTTTTTTTTCGATTTTGATGACGTAATAGTGCGGAAAAGTTGTCTAAGGTGCCAGAGAGTACCTGTGAATTTTTTCAGAATTTTTGGATAATTTCTTAAGGTGCCACATTGGCCCTGAAGTTCCCCATGTTAATCCAATGGGGCGCGCCAAAAAGGCCGAAAATCGGTTTTTCGCCCCTCATTTCTACCCTAATCACACGACGAATGTCTCGTCTCGACTTATGGACTCTATATGATGTATGCTACCCGAAAAAAACTTGAATAATAACTTAAATCTCTATATTATGTTGATTGTGGGCTCTGATTTGAACGAGGAAATACGCAATTTTCGACGAAATTTGAGCATACAAAAAAACGTAATATAGATATTTAGGCTATTATTCAAGTTTTGTCGGATAGCATACATCATATAGAGTCCATAACTCGAGACGAGACATTAATCGTGTGATTAGGGTAGAAATGAAGGGCGAAAAACCGATTTTCGGCCTTTTTTGGCGGCGCGCCCCATTGGATTAACATGGGGAACTTCAGGGCCAATGTGGCACCTTAAGAAATTATTCAAAAATTCTGAAAAAATTCACAGGTACTCTCTGGCACCTTAGACAACTTTTCCGCACTATTACGTCATCAAAATCGAAAAAAAGTTTTTTTCGATACACCCTAGTGTCCATATTGGGTACAGGTACCTTACATAGAAAAATGACGGAGCGAAGAGCCAAGTTACACTTTTTAGTTTGGATGATTCTTAAAAAATGAATATCGAAAGTGATAAGTTAAAATGAGCCTTTCCAGAGCTTTTTTAATGGGCAATTTTAATAAACCTTTCGTGTCGATTTTTGAATTTACATCCACTTCTTTTACTGGAAAAATGCATTTTTTTTCGGTTTTCAATAAATGCTGGAATTACTCATTCTAGTACGACAACAAAAAATAAAACTCGCTACACCTTCACCGCGACATCAGAGCGACATCTATCCATCAGAAAACCGACCCCCGATGACAATTTGTCAGGAAGAGGAGCGGTGTCATCAGCCCCTAATTACCTCCCCTCGATGAATCTTAATGGGGAGCCTTCTATCTTCCTCTATGCATCGCACATTCCTCGCTATTCTAATTCGGGAGGTGGAATGAGCGGGCTTATCTTATGGGAATCCGAGAGCTCGGTTTTTGTCTTGCACAGAGGGAATGCGGTTTTGATGATGATGTGGTTAGAAGGGTTAGTAGTGTGTGTGGCTTAACTATTTTGGATTTGGGAGGAGATCCAAGTTTTAGGGATGAGGGTAAAGGGGTGTTGTTTAGTAGAGTGAGTGCATGGAGCCTTGCATAATATAGAGATGTTTGAATTTCTCTCTTCACAATCTGTACCCCTCCCCCATGTCACAAAGTGTCATAGTTTACATGCCACGTTTTCTATGTAACTCAGGATAGACGCGAACCCAAGCCATCAATTTCTTTAGTTCCAGATCAAGTTTTATGGGCCGATAATTTTTTGAAACCAAAAAAGAAACAACAACAACAATAATAATAATAGGATGAAACCCATTGGAAAAGGAAGAGAATAAGAATGCAAAGAAACGAAAAAAACTTGAATCCGATTATTTTTTTTAATCATTATGTACAGTTTTGAGCTATTTATTCAAATAACACTTAATTACTCGAAAAATGTAAGATTCTAAATTACATTTATAAACAAAAAGAATTGCAAATCGAAATATACTTCTATATATAATTAACAACCAAACAAGTTGATAAAGTTAATATTTAATAAGACATCTACAATATTTTGAGATTTTTTTTCACTTTTTACCATTTTCAAAAGCTTCAGCCCTGGTCTATTAGCCCCACCTTGAAATTTCTCAAGGAAATCTCCTTTTTTTGTGTCTTTTAATTCCGATTTCAACAAAATGCATGGTGCATCATGATCAAAATTGATTCATGCGCCACATAAAACAATAACCAAACCCAAAACCAAATACAAACTAAATAGAGTTTTCTCATAAATTTATCCACTGTCTCGATTTATTTGAATTTTTTTATTAACAATTTTAATTTTTAAAATAATTCCTATCAAATTACCCATCTTCCTCATAATCAGGTGCGTATTGGATGAACAACAGGAGTTTTGCAAATAAAGGATGTTAATTAATTTTAAGAAGAAACACTCAAATAAAGGAGTTTTATTTATAAAATAGTTTTCTAATAAAAGTTTAATAAAAACAGACTATTCAAAACAGAGTCTATATGAGTATTTTTTTAGAGATTAGGTTAAATACTGAGCAAAATCCTTACATGAGCCAGAACAATTGAATCGTCAGTTTGAAGAAGGGAATAAGTCCAAAAAATGACAAATTGACTTTTTGTACTCAAAACAATCTCCAAGCTTTGCCCTACACATGGGTGAAAAGAGGGGGAAAATAACTAACCCCAAAAGGGAGATATCGCCCCTTGAAGTTGTGAAATCGATGTCCATACAATGAAAATTCCATTACTTTTTTCGATTTTCTCAAAACTTGATTTTTGGACTTATTCCCTTCTTCAAACTGACGATTCAATTATAGTCTGATATATTTACCCTTGACTTATTATTTTCTAAGTGATTTTGAAAGGAATTTCTGAATGTGTTTAAAATGGAGACTTATTAAAAGGAAAAACATGTTAAATTGCTACTTGGATGAGTTCAGTCAAACAACATGAAGTCCCACGTAGATCTTAAGAACCGACATCAAAGACAGACGGTTTTAAGTATATTTTTAGACACTTTGAAATTATACTTAAGTCTCTTTGAAGTTACCGGTTAGTTAGTAATTGTCATTCTGCTTTTAGTTTAAAATAATATTGCTTCAAAATAAAATGTTATTTCCTAAACTCTAAAAAAACAGTTTCTTTAAAATCATCTCACTGTTAGGTGGATTTTCGGCCTTGCGTCCTTAATAAAACGTGAAAAAAATTTAAGCTCTACTTGACTATTTCTTTTGCTGTTGAACCCAAGTCCAAAATGTGAAATCAACAAAAATTCCATTCCTATGAGGTGCAGGGAAACTGGGAACAGATTCAGTTAAAATACTGGACAGGCTTTAGTGAAACCATTTGACCGAAAATCCGCACTACCGGTTGCGCAAGAATTTTTTTCTAAAAAAACAAACTTCACTCCACAACATTCCTGTAATACAAATCAATCATGCTACTTACCTTCATAACTTTCGGATCACATACAAAGAATGCAGGGCAAATTTCTCATTCCCATTGGAAACGAGATGCTAACACGCATAGTGTGAGTTCCAAGATCATTGAAAACCACGATCACCAAGCTATAAATGGCCAGAATACAAATAACTGTTTACAAGTCTGTTTACTGAAATGATTTGACTGATGGTCAGTCAATTTCAGATCTTGTAAGATTCAAATCAAACTTTAAATTCATATCAACTCTAGGTAGCTTAACTTCAATGAGTTTTAGCGCATGTTCGAGCCTGACCAAAACTGTTCCAATGAATTCCTTTTGATCAATGATTCTTATTTGGTTTGGGTTTCACGCATCATTCCTGTCTAAGCGATCATAAGCTATATTTATTTATCACTGACGTCGATCACACTAGATTGGTAATCTGGTCTTGACCACCCTAGGTCACTGATTTAAATAACTAGAAATCTCCGTCTCTGAAACTTTACATTGAGAAGATTTAAACGTCAGTCAGTTCTTATGATCATAATCCTGATTAATACCTAGCTCTAATAAATAACCAAAGTACTAAGTTATTGAAGTATCGTTTTTCTGAAGTCCAGTTTAGAAACTGCAAATCGCTTAAATTAAACGGAAAATTTTAAGGTTTTTGAAAGCGGTGCTAAGGAACTATTTCTCACTTAAAAAATCAAGCGTAATAGGATCATTTCCATTGGTGACGTTGAATTGGAGTTATAATTTCTTTTTCTTGAGTGTGTGATTTTATAGTTTGAATACACATTTATCTTCTAGATTAGCTAATTGACAGCTAGTGGCCATTTCTGCGATCTCTCATGTACATTTTTTCTCTGACGCCGGCCCAGTGTTGTAAAACTATTTACTTACCAGTGGCGAATCCAGGATTTTTGTCTGAGAGGGCTGAGTTTCCCAAATAACTTAAATATTATGGGCTGTTCAAAAATTAAACTAAGCAACTGAAAGGGGGAGGGGGTTGCCAGTGTCGTAGCTAGATCTTTGTTTGGGGGTTACTATCAACATCTTTTCTGAGTTCTAATCTTAGGAATACAAAGTTTTAGGGGAGATGACTTCATAAGGTTTTAATTTAGGTGCACTAAATTTTCAAAATTGTGTAAAATTATCAACTCCAAGTAAAAGGGGGTCTGGGGGTCCTCCCCCAGAAAAATTTTGATAATTTGCCCCTCAAAATAGTGTTTTAGCTCATTTTGAAGCCTTTTAGATTCCACTCAAAGAGCACCCCTCATTGTAAGCAGCAGAGTTTTCAAGGAAAAATATAGTATTATGAATTGGAAAATTTCTAGGGGGTTTAGGGGTTCCTATTCCAGAAATTTTTTTGAATTTTTCTACTAAAAGTGGCCTTTTAACTCATGTTAAGACACTTTAGGTTACATCAAAGAGGATCATTCCTTGTAAATCCCTGAAGTTTTAAAGAAAAATCGTACTTATTAGATTCCAAAATTTCGAGGGGGTTTTGAGGTCTTCCCCCAGAAAAATTTTGGAATTTTTACCCTTAAAAGTAGGGTTCCGATTCACATTTTGAGACTTTTTGGGTAACACCACCGAATTCTTTTTTGGCTTTATTACTATTGCCGAAACTTGAATGTCTTATTCCTGGGGGGGGGGGCTGAAGCCCCACAGCCCCCCTTCTGGATTCCCCATTGCTATTTACCCTACACGTACTATATTAAGTGTTCCACACTGTAAAAAATAATCCTGCAAAAAAACAGAAAATTTCTGGCAGCAAAAGTTGCCAGAAAAAATCTGTAGGTTGAAAAATCCTGTAAACAGAAAAAAGCTGTAACCTACAGGTAAATGCTGTAAAAAGGAACTTTCTGTCAAGTGGGCTACAGATTTTTCTGTTGCCTCTCAGTAATTTTCTGCTTGTGCGCATGCACTTATTTTAGTAGAGTTTTTTTAATTTTAATTAATTGATAACCGGGAATAGAACCCGCGACCTACCGCATGCTAAGCACGCACGCTACCACTGAACCAAAGAAGATTCAGTAAAACGCTGCCAATAGCTGTATTGGTTTTCAATGCAGTAAGTTTCTGTTTAAGTACAGATAAGCTAAAAAAACTAGGTAAAAGCTGTTATTTTACATAAAATAAATAGAAAAGCGGTGGGAATGTTACATGACAGAATATCTCTGTAAACATAAAGTCACTGTTATTGAAATTTCTGTTTTTCTACAGTTTTTTTTTACAGTGCATGGTCCAAAAAAGTTCAGCAATCGTTGTCATAAAAAAGGTCCCGCAAGAAACGCATTCCAAAACACCAATCCAATATGACGGGACACCCAAGGGGTGCTCAATCTGCCCTTCTCACCAGCCCGTAACCGGGTAAACAAGGAAAAATTTCCCACTCATCTCTCTTAATTAAAAAGCCTCCGGAAGGAAGCACGGAGGTTTTTTTCTGCGGCGGAAGCACCAGGCAAGACCTCACAGGTCGCAGTTAGGGACCCTCCAACACCCGACACCGGACCCGAAGAAACAAGCCGGCTAATTAACGTGTTCTGACTGACTGAAGGGAGAAGACGGAAATAGAGAGTGGAGAGAGAGAGAAAGGAGGAGTGAGATGGTGAAAATGGGGTGAGATTTTTGCGACGCTGATCTGATTTTTTGGAGAAGATTGCGTACGAGTGGATTGGCCGTATGTAGGGTTATAAATATTTCCGGAAGGAATCGATTCCAGAATCGATACTAAGGAATCGAACCCTTAAAGGAATCGATATTAAGGAATCGAACCCTTAAAGGAATCGATATACTATACTAAGGAATCGAACCTTTAAAGGAATCTATACTAAGGAATCGAACCCTTAAAGGAATCGATACTATACTAAGGAATCGAACCCTTAAAGGAATCGATATACTATACTAAGGAATCGAACCTTTAAAGGAATCTATACTAAGGAATCGAACCCTTAAAGGAATCGATACTATACTAAGGAATCGAACCCTTAAAGGAATCGATTCCAGCAGGAATCGAATCTTAAGAATCGTACTTATTTTTCTAATTAATACATATAATTAACAATTGTGTTCACTAATCAATTAGTATATTCTGATAATTAATATTTTGCAGCAGGAATCGAATCTTAAGAATCGCACTTAATTTTCTAATTAATACAGAAAATTAAACAATTTTTTCACTAATTAATTAGTATTTTAATAATTAATTACTATTTTACTGATTATTAGTTAAATTAATAATTATCCTTGATTTTGTTATAGAAAAGTTCGATTCTACTTTTTCGATACTGTGTCCCTAAAGAATCGATTCCAGGTTGGAATCGAACCTCAGGAATCGAAATAATCGAACTTTAGGAATCGATTCCGGAATCGAATCGAACGATTCTTTGGATCCCTATAGCCGTATGCTAGCCTCCTTGATCTACAAAGGGGAAATAGAAAGAGAAGAAAGGGAAGAGAAAAAGAAAAATAGAAAGTGCACTCATTTTAATTGACAGATAATTTTTTTGGGTCTTTTAAAAATGTTCTTTTTCTTCTTCTTTACCCCTCTTTTAGCCTGCGGGGGACTCTCCCCAGGTTGTTTAATTTTTTCCGGTTATACAAGTTTCCTTCACATAGTTTTTGAGTTTCGATGGAGCAGAGAATGCTATTGATGTGGTAGTTTTTTGTGAGTGGTTCAGGCCTTGTATATTTTCCATCTAATAGTCATTTTATGTAAATATCTAAATTTCGGTTATTAAACCCTTCCTATTTACACTCTGTTCATTATGAATAGGTGCCTGAGAAATAGTGCTTTCCCCCTCGGTAAAAGCGTAACCATAGTTACGCTCTTTGCGCAGCCAAAAGTAAGCCTTCTTCGCCACTTTGACGTGTGGTGGGGGAAGGAAATGTACTCAGGCGCCAATTCAAAATGAATAAAGTATAAACGCATACAACGCTTGAAATCGTCCATGCTTCACGCATATCCATTTTTTTTTATCCAATAAGGGAATTTTTTTCAAGTGCCGTTTCTCTTATCCCATTTCATTTACTTATTCATTATTACTTTATATTTCATTTAGAGATTACTTTCAAACACATAGAAAAAAAG